>JADRCH010000005.1:13876151-13915888 GCA_019843965.1 Rhynchomys soricoides | reverse complement strand
TCTGAGTAAGACTGAAAGGGAAGGGCTTGCTTCCCATTGCTTCCTTTAACCCCTATCAAAGCACAGCCTGCTTGCAGCAGATACTAAATCTACTACTGAGTCCACAAGTAGCTCCACCTTTGTCCTGATGACCCAAACTAGTCTCCATGCCACATAAATATTGCCAACAAAGTCTCAGTATGTGGTTCATAGAGAAACTTAAGGGATTCTGAGGGCAGTGTTGGGATGATCTTTGGATGGGCATGGGCATTTAGTTGTCAAAATAATCCTGGCATAAAACTTCCGGATCAAGAACTAGGGCATATAACATTCTCCTGCACCTGCCTCCCAAGTGCGAGGGTTAAAGGTGTGCTCCACCACTGCCCAGCTCTACACTGAGTGTCTTCATGTGCAATTTCTACTGAGCAAACTAAAGTGCTGATGAATGTAAACAGGCCAGGGCTGGGAAGAAGTCAGCAGGCAAAGCGCCTGCCATGTAAGCTTGGGGATTTGAGAATGGACTCCCCAGAGCCCAGGTAAAGAGAGAATCACTATTGTGTTACTCTGATTTTGTTACTTTTCATAAAGTTAAAAGTTAACTGAAGTTTAAATTAAAATCCAGCTGTCAAAAGAGCCAGGAATGACAGTAAAATGTAAGGCAGGCCCCACAGCACAGGCCTCAGCTTTACACCGTGGACTGAGAAGAACCCGTTGATGGTAAGGGACATTTCCACTGTCACACCAGCATCACCAACAGTCTTAAGTGGTATCTTGACAACTATACATAACCTGGTTGGTGAGGCATACCAGCTAGTGTAGGAAATCTATCCGGGGCCACTTCTCCTTTAAGGTGAGATGGCTGTGAAGCACTGGATTCAACATTTGAATTCACAATAGCATAGCGAAGCAGTTCTTCATACTCCTCCTATGAGAAGCCAAGAACAGCGATGTATTACAGCCCTTATAACGTTGCATCCAAACGCTCGTTTTCGTTGTGTTAAAAAATCTACTTAAACACATGATAGGCATATACTTACCACAATACCAAAAAGTTTAGCTCTTTTACTAAGGTTGAGTCCTTTGAGTGCTTCTGGCATGACTTGGACATTTAAATGTTGGTGATTCAACATAACACCTTTTTCTATCTCTTCTTTCTTACATTCTATATCAATTTAAAGATGAGACAAGACATGCTACCAAAAGCTATCACTTTCAGGAACTTAAACTGAGACTCAGTTCATATATTCTCTCTCTCCATGCTGCCTTTTCACTCTTTCTATTCCCAAGAATAGAAAGGCCCAAACCCCGGCCCTCTTTTTCTCAACAGGGTTTCTCTATGTTCCCCAGACTGGGACTTGCTATGTAGCCCAGGTTGCTGTTACTCCTTAATCTTCCTGCTTAAGCCTCCTGAGTCACTGGCATCACAGGTATGCACCTCCACACAAGGCACCAGGATTTCCTTGATATTATGTAACTCAAAAGAAGCAAATTGGATGGTCAGGCTTCTGAAGCCACACAGCATTTTCTTTCCTCTAGGTTCATTCACACACACACACACACACACACACACACACACACACGCACACACACGCACACACACACACTAACCATTAGGTGAAAGAAATACAATTTTTTTTATGCAGTGTATATTCATGACATGGAAGAAGGGAAGCAGACACTCATATCGTGACAGAAGAAAGTCAGATGACAGAAAACCTTAACACCAGCACCCTATTCCTAAGGCTATAATCAACTCTTCCCTTTAAGTGATGCCCTTCAAGCCAATAAGCCCCGAGTTTTAGCCCGTTTCCTAGTGTTTAGGAAGTGTAGCAAGTGTGGATGTGAGCATCTATGTAGCTGTAGCACTGAAGAGTGGAGAGAAGAGGATCAGGAGTTTGAAGCTAGCCTGGGCTGAAGATGCAAAGTAAAACTCTGTGTTAGGAAAAAGATTTATGTAGCATACCACAATGTTTAATATTCATATTGACAAAAGAAATAATTCTTTATAAAAGTTAATATATTCTTAAATTAATTTTTTTCTAAATCATATCTGCTTGTTAAAATAAAGGAAAATAACTCCTGCAATAGCTTTGCTGACTGACTATGAGCATCCATTTCTCCTGTTTTTCTGTAAATGAATAAGCCCCAGGGTTTGACCTGGACAAATGGTCATCTACTTCTTCCACCTCCCTGCAGCTGAGGTAGTTAGAGAGCAGAGTCTGTGGGATTTAAATATCTCATGCAAAGAACAGACCCTTACCTAGGCACATCTCCTAACTCTTCTGTCACTGTCCAGGGTCAAGGTGGCAGATTATGCCAAATGTAGATTATGGCAAATGAAGTGGTGACAGGAACTGCACAGAGCATTAGAGAGCCCTGGGCCCTCAAATCTCGGACGGCTGACATTCTGTTACTTTTCATTAAAAATGAAAGCACTTGGCAGAGGCAGTTAAATGAGAACATTTTACAAAATGTTCTGAAATTCTGAGTTTTATTTTTTATTGTTAAAGCCTTTGCAGAAAAATCTTTTGAACAGTTCCTGCCTATTTTTCAGAAAACTTAACACAATATACTCCCCAAATTAGTCGAGAGTTGATAATATTGCAAATGTAAATACTTCACTGTGAAGGGAATGAGTAAATGAAAATTGCATTGCTGGTTTTGTCACAAATTAATAAGTTGTTTAAATTTTTCTGGGGAATGTGGTCTCTCTATGTAGCCCTGACTGTCTTGGAGCTCTCTATGTTGATCCTGCTGGCCTTAAACTCAGAGATCTCTTCTGCCTCTGCCTCCTGAGTGCTGGAATTAAAGGCACGCACCATTACACCGGGTTTTATAATTTTTTAAAGTCACAATAACTTTAGATGTCTTCCTACCTGAAGGTCTGTGGAGACAGAACGATCAGAGTCATTGTGAGCAACATGAAGTGAACACTTGTCCTCATCAGATGACATTCTGCAAACACTATAAAACAGCACAAGTTAACTTTAGTTCTCTCGTAATACTTAAGCCAAAGCTTTTAAATACATGAAGTGCAACAGTGCTTTAACTTGCAAATGTTTTTCACGTCATTTAAAAGAAATCACCCACTCAACATATTGAGCACTTACAAGCAAGAATCATAGGAGCAAAGAAGGAACTTACTTCAAACATTGTGTTTTTATATACCCTGAAAGAGATGTGCTAACTACACAAAAGACAGAAGGAAAATGCTTCAGAACAATTTCCTGCAGAGTCAGTCAGAAAAGAGCATGTGGTCACCATTCTTCAGCCTTATGTGATATCCCAGAGAGCAAATACTTTCCTGTGACATATTGAACTAAGACAGCCTAAGGATTTGTATAAATTCCCTTCCTGAGATGCTTACATTTTGGGAATATTATTTTAAGAAAATTAAGTTCATACATTACAACATACTGAAACATACACATAGAAATCATTAAATGTCTTAACTAAAGAAAACTATTTAAAATGGGGGGGGGGGTGAGTTAAAAGGCAAATAGTGACCATTCAAACTGTCAGAACACCAGTAGGTCAGGCAGCATGGCCCCAGTACTGAGGCCTGAAAGATAAGGAGGTCCATCCTGAGACAGACTCAAGATAAAAACAGAGCCACGTAAGCCAAGACACAGAGGCATGGCACGTATGTGAAAAAGAATCAGGGGTTCTGACTGGTTAGGCTGAATGCTGATCAAATAAGAAGGCATAGTCACAACTATGACCTTTCATATTTAAAGGCTGAATCTTTACATAAGACATTAAATGTTTGAAACAACCGATGTGACCAACCTTGTTATTTGTTTATTTACATTTGCAATGCTGCGGATTGAATGCACACACAGCTATGCAAGTCAGGGCCAGACCTTTACTGCAGAGCTACATCTCCAAACGCTGCCCTTTGAAAACATTGATATTTTTAAAACCAAATATTACTCTGACAGCTTTAGGGAAGACTGGGATTCTAAAAGAGTCCAATCAAGAGCCAGCTGTAGTAATCTAAGCAGTAAAGGTTCTTTTCAGAATTAACCTAGGAGACAAACGAGGTCCTTAAACCACAATGCAGCCTTGGCAAGGGCTCTGAGGTGTGGCTGAGACAGCTGTGCTATGGTGGTGACAATGCAGGCTCATGACCAATGACCACTTAAAAGATCCAAGTGGGGACTACTGACATGTCCTGAGTAACTAGACGAAACAGACTGCTACTCACCGAAGCAAAGACTGTGGGACAATGAGACTGGGAGGAAGGTCAGCGAGTTCAGTGTCAGCTGTGTCAGCATGAGGTTGCTTCTGAAGCAGTGGATACAGCTGTGGGCACGCAGCAGTCAACCTTCAGTATCCCTGGGTTCCTTGACCATGGACACTCAACTGTGGGCCAAGGGTACTTCTTGAAAGCGCGTGGGTCCTGAGCACAGACACACTTTCTTATCCCCATCCCCTCGACAATTCTGTGCAGCAACTACTCCCCTAGCGTTTATACTGCATTAGGTTATAAGTAAACTGGGCATGGCTTCAAGTGTGAAGGACGGCATGCCTAAGAGGCTACACGCAAACACTATGCCATTTTACACAGGTCTCTTGAACATCTGTACATTTAGGTATCTGCAGGATTTGGGAGTCGATCTGCTGACGGTGCTTACAGAAGGACAGCTGTTATGTGACTACACTGGTTACTCAGGACACAGCTCCGAGCACTGGAATTCATAATGGCTAGGATGTGCCTAGCCTAGAGACCTGTATTACAAGTAAAGGCTGGAGATTTAGACTGGGGAGGCATTGACCTCTTGGGGGGTCTACTAAAGAAATGGGGACGAATGGGATTACCCAATACGGTAAAGAATTATTATCCTGCAGACCAAACACAATTGCATACACTTTTTTTGAATATAAACACATGTATTTTCTATAAGGATTTTTAGATTCAAACATGAAATCATAACAGAGGACTGCTGTGAGAAGAGGAATCTAAAATTGCTAACTTTTAAGGAAGAGTGAGGAGTCAGCAGAAAGATGGAAGGCAGAACACTGGAATTGTGTGTGAAGAGTATATAAGAATCCCTGGCCAAAAGGGGCAGGAAAGGCCCTCAACATGCAAATCAGGAGGCTGCCGTTGACATCTGAGACAGTTTCAGTTGCCCCTGGAACAGGCCTCAATTACGGTTTGCTAAGAAAATTAATGAGATAAAGACACTGAAGAAGGGAGAGAAGCAGGGAAAACCACGGAATAGAAAGCCCGGTGGCAGCCAGATTGTGGAAAGGAAATTTCTCTTTTGTTAAGCATTGGTATGTATACAGAGGATACGTAAGCTAAATCTGAGCTGAGACTGTCATCCATTAAGCCATGCAGGGAAGATAAAATAAGCATGGATCTGCATCAAGGAAGGAATACTTCACTAGTTTCAAATCAACCACTGTGGTAATTTGATCCGTTTTAATTTTAATTACATCTTCCCTTATGACTTGTTTGCAGACCTGGTAGGCAACCAGAGTTGAGCACTGTGGATTGTTTTAGTAAGAAATGAGCTGGTATGATCAGACGTCAAAATTGTTTCTTAAATACATATTGTGGTCAGAAAAGGATTGTACTTTTGGAAGATACGTTATCTGCCATTTACCCTGAGAGACGACAGGTAGCTTTTCCTCACAGTTTCTGGGTTCAGAAGAATGATGCTTTAGTGGGTGACATGCAGCATTCCACTACATTCTCAGTATTCTTTAACCCAAGCAGAAACCACAAGATTGTCAGAATGCTTCTCTTTGCCACAGGTACAACTTAACTGAAAAGCGGGCTCCGGGAATTCAAACGCAATCTTTAAGAGGCAGAAAACGAACCATCGTGTAGCTGGCAGCAAGGGACTTCCCCCGTCCTAACTGCAGCAAAGAGAGGGCGAGCGCCAGTCTCTTCCAAGTTTTATTTCACCATCCTCCAATCCGGCCCCATTTAAGTCTAATTTTTTCTTAATTAAACACAACGTTCTGACTCTCTCCCCACGTCCTTAAAGAACAGGACCTACTTAGTTTGCATCACTGTGTCCTCTCTTTCTGGGAGCCTCCAGGGACGATGCCCCCAATCCTGAGTGGGAGGAGCCGGCCTGGGCGAGGCCACCGGTACAGTCGGCGCTAAACCCCGACTCCTCACTCGCCGCGACCGCCGGCGTCTCCGCCACAACCACAGCAAGCACAGCAGATGCCCTAGCAGCCACTTGACAGTTTCAAACTGAGGGCCCTGATGAAAGACAGCCCTAACCATTGGTCCACAGCTTCAGCAATCTTACACTTGATTGGTCCGAGGAGAGTGGGAGGAGCCTAAAGGTCTCCAAGGGAGAAGCCGGAAGTCGGAGATATACTGGCAGGGGCTGGTCCAGAGGTCCCGGTACAAAGCGCATGCTCAGCGCTGCTCTGTGGCTGAGGGCTACTACGGGGCGGCACTGCAGACATATTTAATTCTCCACGCAAGTCTGCGAAAGCTGCGTGCTGCTGATCTTCAATAAGGAGAATGACCTAGGCACAAAGCCTCGAGGCTTAGTTTCAAGCACAGATAGCAGGCGGCAGAATCACTGGCCTAGCAGCTGCTCTCTTAAAAATACAAATGTCCGACGTCCTCTATTGATTTCTTTAGTTTTGGATTAGGGAGTCTGAGTTTAACGAATAATGTAAGGAATTCTGAGGATGAGGGCATAAAAAACTGCCAACCTAAGTTTTGCTGATGACCTAAATGATCTAAGCTGCAAGGCAGAAACTTTTGATGGAATATCGACTTTAACAGTCAGATCACAATTACAATTTAAAATTCGGCTTTACCAAGTACTCGTTATTACCTTCGTTAATGTTACCCACATTATACCGTCTAGGAAGATTAGATGAGTTAATATACTAAAACAGACATCACATAGACATAAAAATACCAGTATTTCAACCCTTTCACTACAATTAGTGATAAATATGAGTAGACATACGTAAAGGTCCAGGTGAAAAGGATTCAGCTATTTAGGAATCTAGAAAATAACAATTTGTTTGATCCCACCACCACCTCCACCACCACCACCACCACCACCTCCACCACCACCACCACCACCACCACCACCACCACCACCACCTCCACCTCTACCACCACCACCACCACCACCACCACCATCTCCACCACCACCACCTTTTTGTAACCTATATGTGTCACTTTCTTTTTTCTGCATACGGAAATAGCACAACTGGAACCTCACTTTCCATTTGTCAAGAGTTAGATTTTTATTATCTTTTAAAAGTTATTCTCTCTCTCTCTCTCTCTCTCTCTCTCTCTCTCTCTCTCTGTGTGTGTGTGGTGTGTGTGTGTCTGGGTGTGGTGAGGGGCATGGTGCATATGTGGAAGTAGAGGACAAGGGAGGAGTTTATTCTCTATTTCCACCACATGTGACCTG
Source organism: Rhynchomys soricoides (assembly GCA_019843965.1). Lineage (NCBI taxonomy): Eukaryota > Metazoa > Chordata > Mammalia > Rodentia > Muridae > Rhynchomys > Rhynchomys soricoides. The sequence continues at coordinate 13,908,500 of JADRCH010000005.1, read as the reverse complement.
ACCTGGGGATTGAATGCAGGTCATAAGACTTGGTGGTAAGTACTTTTGCCCATTGAGCCATTTCACTGGCTCTTATGTTTGAATGATAATGAAGATCATCAGAAATTAGCTACGTTGATTTCCATCCCCCAAACTTATTTTAAAAGACAAATTACTACTACTAAAAAAATTTTATACTTTGTTCTAATAATTGTTGCTCAGTTGAATACTACATGGTGACCCTGTTGTGTTTTATAAAAGTGGTGGTGGTGGTGGTAGTGGAGGTGGTGGTGGTGGTGGTGGTGGAGGTGGTGGTGGTGGTGGTGGTGGAGGTGGTGGTGGTGGTGGTGGTGGTGGAGGTGGTGGTGGTGGAGGTGGTGGTGGTGGTGGTGGTGGTGGTGGTGGTGGTGGTGGTGGAGGTGGAAGAAGGGAGAGAGCTGAACAACCAAGCCAAGTGACAGGCCTAGTATAAAAAGAAGGGGACCTGGAGGAGGGGGTAGAGGCAGTGAAAGGGGAACAGAAAGAGAGAGGAGAGAGGAAGAGGGGAAGAAGGGTAAGGCCAGCTGGGGACATGTGGGAGGAAGGGAGGGAGGGAAGGGGGAGAGGGAGGGGAGGTATAGAGGGGAGGGGGAGGGAGAGAAGGAGGAAGGGAGGGAGAGAGAGACAGAGAGAGACACAGAGAGACACACAGAGAGAGAGAGACAGAGACAGAGACGAGACAGAGACAGAGACAGAGAGAGACATTTGAGCATTTGAGGCCAGTCTGGTACCTAGCTGTTGCTAAGTAACTGTTGGGTGGAGCCTAGAGGAAACGCTGGCAGACCCCATGCATGTTCATCTTTGTGTTTTCCTGCCACTATAATCTAGTTCTTTCTTCCTCAACTTTGTGTGTGCGCTACTATGCATGGAGGCCAAAGGTCGGTGTCAGGTGTCCTCTTCAGTTAAACCCCACCTTAGTTGTTGTTGTGTTGTTTTGTTTTTCGAGACACAGTTTCTCTGTGTAGCCTTGGCTGTCCTAGAACTCACTCTGTAGACCAGGCTGGCCTCCAACTCAGAAATCCACCTGCCTCTGCCTCCCAAATGCTGGGATATTAAAGGCGTGCACCACCACTGCCCGACTTTTCCACCTTATTTTTTGAGACATGGTCTCTCACTGAAAAGGGAGCGTGTTGATTTGGTTCCTGTAGTTGGATAATGAACAAAAGCCAATGATGCAGGAATTTCAAAAGTGAAAGCTGCTCACGAATCCATGGCGGGGGAAGCCAGGAGCATGGCGGGGGAGGAGGGACTGAAATTTTGAGAAAGATTTGAGATTTTAAATCAAAGAATAAATGATATATTTTTAGGTTTTCAGAGGAGAGATAAAAACAACTTGGAAGGAGGATGAGAGAAAACAGATTTTCTGTTTTTCTGTATTTTGAAGATAGAATTTACGGATCTTGTCGAAGAGAGAAATGTCAAGGACTACTTTGAGGTAGCTAACTTGAGTCACAGTGGATGGTATCATCGGTACTGAAAAAGAGAGTGTGAGAAGAGAAGATTTTGAAAGATGATCAAAATTCAATGTCAAATGCCCTTTCAATAAAATGTTTGGCATTTGCAAGTGGGCTGTTCCCTAGATCACTGAATATACATGTCTAGAGTAGAGGAAGGAGTTCGGATCTATAGCTCTAAATTGGGAGTTTTCACACACAGATGTGGATTGTTTTGAAAATGGTTTCGTTTTCCGTCTTTCCTCTGTATCTGTAACATTTGCCTTTGCTATTGCAGTGCTTTCCCACCTGTGCCCCGCAGGATGCTAAGGAACACGGTGCAGTGTTTGATCGGGTTGTGGCAGTGGTTTTTTGTTTTGTTTTGTTTTGTTTTTAAGACTTCTCTTGCTTTGAGAGACTCCATTTTACCAACATCATTTGGCTTCATTTTGGCGCAGAAGCAGGATGACAGTACGTCCCGGTGGACATCTAAAGCAGCCCTGTTCAGCACCATCCAGGATACACAGACTAACAACGCTTTCCTATGAATGGAAAGGATGCCACTTTATAAATACACCGGACCGTAGAACACATGAGCACATTAAACCATTCCAGGCAAACCAGGCCTGAGACCAGATGGAGAAAAGGGTGTAACTTCCTCATTTGCACACCTTGATGAGGAAGGCACTTAAAACTAATGGTGAAAGGCTCACCAATCTGTCATCTGACCACTGTGTGTGTGTGTTTGTGTGTGTGTGTGTGTGTGAACAGAGATCCCTGTTGTTCAGCCAGTTAATCTATTTAGATCTGATCCTGGCCCTCACCTCTACAGTCTGCTTTCCACTTCTGCATGTCTACTCCCAGAAGTGTGGCTCAGCCCTTGACTCTATAGCTGTACCTCTAGCAGACTACCAGTGGGATTATTTATCTGACCCCTCCTACAACACTGTCATATTCCCCTTCTGCATCTAGGCAGCTTCTCTGAAACCCCTGGAACTCTGCTATGGCCTCCTTAACCCTGCGTATTCCTTCTGTAATGTACATATACACCTGTCCACTCATTCATTTATCTATGTTTACCTGTGTTCTCCTGTATTTCTTTAATGAAGTTATGTCCTCTATCATCAGCACGAAATGCGATTTTAAATCAGAGTCTTGCTTTTCTTGTGTGTTGGGGTATCCCAGGGATCACTGTGGTGGGAGAATTGGGTTCTGGTGATGCCAAGTAGCCTTGGTTTCTGTTCCTTATGTTCTTGCCCTTGCCTTTTTCATCTGGTTGTCTCTGGTGTTAGCTGATCTTGCTGTCTCTGACTGTGGCTTGTCCCTACTGCAAACCTGTGTGTCAGCACTCCTGGAAGACCAGTTCTCTCTGGGAGGAATATGGGTATGGAGAGCTGTGGCACAGGGTCAGCTCTGGGGTGCAGATGGAAACCAGAAGGATCCTGTCCCAGACTGCTCCTTGGTTCCTGTGTCCTGAGGGTTCGGGGGGGGGGGGTGTCCCTCTATATAGAGGTGGTGGTCCTACCTGTGCTCACAGGCTTGTCAGCACTCCTGAGAGACCAGCTTTCTCCAGGCAGTATTTGGATTTGGGGTGCTGTGGCACAAGATCAGCTCCGGGTGCCCACAGAAACTGGAAGGCTCTTTTTTTTTTTTTCCAAGACAGGTTTCTCTGTGTAGCCCTGGCTGTCCTGGAACTCACTCTGTAGACCAGGATGGCATTAAACCAAGAACCCACCTGCCTCTGACTCCCAAGTGCTGGAATTAGAGGCATGTACCACCACCACCCAGCTTTTAATCTCACTTCTTAATCAATTCATGATTACCTTTTCAACAAACCCTCAGTCTAAGCTTTGTTATTTCAGGTTATAGGTGGCTGACACAGTATGTTAATCTCTAAAGAAGAGAGGCAACACTTTTCAAACACTGGCTTTGAAAACCATTGCTTCTGTCTTCCAATCAGAAAAGTGTGAAAAGTAACTTCAGGCAGGAAAGACTGTGGTGAAAGACAGACTCCCTGAAACGTCAACCAAGGGCTTGCAGACAGAGCAATCAGTAAGGCAAGAGCTTCAGGTAAGAAGCAGGCACCATCTGGGTGGTGGTCTGCATATGATGGAGTGCACAGATTTCCAGCTGGTTAGAATTCACTCGGAACAGTTTGGCTCACTGAGTTCCATGCTGCACAGCACTCCCAGGCCTTTTATTGCCAAGAGGAGTTCATTTCTTGGCTCTCATCAACCTTCTGTTCTTCCTAATTGTAAGGACTCTTCCTCGAGCTGCTCTGAGAACATCTGCTAGCACTGTAAACACTTCCTTTCTCTCCCTGTTTCTTTCTCCTGCAAGGCAATGGAGGGCTCCCTGTGAAGTCAAGCTGAAGTAATTGTCAGGGTTGCTGAGTCTCTCTGAGGTTTCCAGTACACAGATGCTGGCCTTGGGATCTTTGGATGAGTTCCTGAGAGTGGATTTACAGATCAGGATTATTTGGATGATAATAATTCTAAATGATATAACTTGATTTCTTCTCTTCTTTCATTTCCTTTTTTCTTCCTCTTTTTTCTTTTTTCTTAAAAAGAGTAAAGAGAGGAGAGGCTATACCCAGGTTTTTAGTCACTGTTCTATGGCTAAGGAGAGACACTATGACCAAGGAAACTTTTATAATAGAAAGCATTTACCCGGGGACTTGCTTACAGTTGCAAAGGGTTATCTCATCCATCATAGTGGAAAGCACAGCAGGCAAGGTGCTGGAACAGCAGCTGAGAGCTTTACATCCTGATCTATGGACGGCAGGTTAGAGAGTTCGAAGCTGGGTCCTGGTGTGGGCTTTTGAAACCTCAAGTTCATCCCCAGAGACACATCTCCTACCTTCAGTATTCCAAGAAGACTTGAAATGTTGCAGGTCTCGCTTCATCCTCTTAATCATACTAGTAAATAATTTTTCTAGTCCTCCAGTGTGTGCAGGATCATGACAACCAATCCTTAGCCCCACCCCTAGGAGCATACTATACAGTTCAACTGTGGATCTGTTCTTTGTAGCTTGAAATGCATTTTTCCTATAGAAGAATGAAAATGATGTAATTCCAAGGTCAGTTCACTTATGAGTCCATGCATGACACCGCTGAAACATCACTCATAAGCCACATGGAAAGCAATCCTGCCACAAGGCCTCAACAGGCACACCCACTGAGTAAGAGTTTCTATTGCTATTTATCTTGCATTCTGATGAAAAGGAAAAAGCATGATATGGTGGGAGTGGGGCCATCCTTGCATAGGAAGTGGAAGGAAATGTATGGAATCCTAGAGACTGGATGGGAAATGGCAGAAGAGGAGCACATGTGGCATCATTGTTGGGGTCTGAAAAACCAAGACAACCATAGCAATCACAAGAATTCAGCAAAGCAAATCTTGATTTGAATTAGGCAACAAAACTGACGTGTCAGGGACAATAGCACAGACTCAGGAGCTGACTGTGCCCCCGAGGTTCATCCTAGTAAGTATTTAAGCAGATGACAACAATTTATTGTACTCAAGCTGCTACTGATTGATCAGGGCCACAAAACAGACTCAGGAGCTGAACATTGACCTTGAGCCAGAATGGTAGAATTTTTAAGCCTAAAATCCACAAATATCTATGTCAAGCTATCCCACCAATCAGGTTTTAGGGATAGGGGGATTTCCTTAGGAATATGTAAACTTATCCTGTTCCCATTGGCTGGGTTAGTCAACTGTGGTGGGGTGGTTTTCCTAGCATTCACATCTCAGCTTACTAACCATGACATCAGTTACCTACGTACAAGACTCCTTCTGCTAAGTAGGATGTCAGTTACCCAGGGAGGTCTTGGGTACTTAAACTTTTTTTTTTTTTTTACCTCTATTCAAAATGGAAGTTTTATTCAAAATGACTTCAGTTTGGTTCTTCAAGACGAGGGTAAAACATGAGTGTTTGCAGGACTGAGAAGTATTCTTAGGTACCATTCCTTCAGTTCCTGTGAACTTCTACACCCAACAACTTCACACAAGTTGTGTGAATTGAAATACAGTCTCACTATAAACAGCCTGCAGGGGAGTCTTCCTGTGGTGGATTGGTTCTAATGCTATTTGTGTTATTCGGTTCCCAAAATTCACGTGAGAATTTGCATGTCTGCAAGTGACATGCTGATGGTCCCTGCCCCAAGCTGGTTCTAATTGGTAAAACAAAGTTGCTGGCAGCCAATGGCTGGGCAGAGAGAGACAATGGCTGGACTTTAGAATTCCAAGACAAGGAACCATGAGAGGAAGGAGGTTTTAAAATCGCAGTGACAGAGGAACAGAAAGATCAGCCTGTAGAAGAGAAAGCAGACAATAGTAAGAATTGGCATACAGTGACCCCAGGGGCCACTCCCTGATTAGGTCTGGGGTAACAGAGATGGAATATAGATTTTAGAAAGTAATAACTCAGGAATATCAGAGGGAAGAGTGTGCTAGCTGTGGGGAGGTTTGGAAATGCTCAGCCACTGTGCTGTTTAAAACATATTAAAAATAAGGATGTGTATGCGTGTGGTGTGTGTGTGTGTGTGTGTGTGTGTGTGTGTGTTTGTTTGTTTCGGGAATCCAAAACATTTGGGCGGGTGTAGAGTAGGCACGTGCATCTGCCGGGAGTTTGAGCAGAGTAACAATTCTGCTTCACTTCCCATGATTTCTGTTTCATAATCTGAGGGAAGATAGAGACATGTTGTCCAGGGATGATACCAGCTCATCATCTTCATCATGTTGTTTGCTCTTGAGTGCTACCTTAATTTTGAGCAATGAAAATATGAATCTCTATTAGACAGATCTTTACAAGACCCTCCTTAGAAGAAAATATGTGGACATAAACCAGAGGCAGTCTAAGTGTGAGCTACAGAGTGAATTCAAAGCCAGCTTGGCCAATTTAGTGAGACCTTGTATCAAAATGAAAAGTAATGAGGATTAGCAACATAGCTCAGTGATAGAAAGTGTACTCACCATGTGTGAATCCCTAGTTCCATCACTCATAGCACAAAAAGGGAAAACTTCATTTAGATAAGCCTATACCAGAACACTCAATATAGGAAGTGCATAGGAAGGCAAATTAGTGTCCAAATTCACCAACTTAGTTATTTCTGCTAAATGAATCCTTCTGAGACATTGGACATTTACAAATATTCATATTTGGAGGGCTGATAAGCCCATTGTAATCAACTAACTACAGGCGACATTAAAACAGAGGACGTCTATACTAATTGGACCATAGAACTTAAACATGGCTGCTCATAAAACACAGTAAAAATTTTATTACCAATACTTTTAGATTAAAAATATGGTAGTGTAACTTTTACTGATATACTTATAAGAAGTAACAGTAAAATTTTACAGTACATTTCAAAGTAGGGAAGAAATGCTGGCCCTGTAACAAATATCTGACCATACTTTCGATCTGTCCTTGGCCAGGAAAACCCTTTGGTACAAGGCCATCTTGCCCCGTCAGAGCAGCATCCTCATCCCTCCAATCTCCTCAGGGAGGCAAGTGGCCCCAGTAACACTGTGGCTGAGACTCATGAGTAAGTTATATAGAACTTTAATGTCTAAGATATGTAAGGTTTAGGCAAGGTGTTTTCTGATAGGAGAATTGTAATCAAGAATTATCATTGACTTTTAGTCATTCAGACATTTGAAAGTTAGTAGAGTAAAATTAGACTACCATCACTTCTATTAAGTAAGTTGCTGAGTTCAACTCCAATGAAGAAATGTGCTGCTTCAAATATTAGCCCAAAAGTTTGGAATACCCATGATTCAATTCACAGCAACTGTTGGACTGAGTGTGGGGTCCCAAATGGAGGAGTTGAAGATGGGACTGAAGGAACCGAGAGATTTTGCAGCCCCATGGAGAGGGAGCAACAGTGTCAACTGGTCAGGCCCTCCTGATGCTCCCAGAGACTGGACCACCAACCAAAGAATACCATGGAAGGACCCACGGTGCTGGCCACATATGTGGCTAAGGAGGGCCTTGTTGACCATCAGTGGGAGGAGAGGCCCTTGGGTCTGAGTGTTAGATGCCCCAGTATAGGGGAAAGCCAGGGAGGGAAGAGGGGAGTGTGTGGTTGGATTAGGGAGCACCCTCATAGAGGCAGGGGGAGCGGAGATGGGCTAAAGGGTTTCCAAAGGGGGGACCTGGAAAGGGGAAAACATTTGAAATGTAAATAAAAGAATTAAAAAAAGAAAGAAAGAAATGTGCTGCTTCAGTCTGGCCAGCAGACCTCTGTTGCTTAGGAGGAAGCCCCTTTCCATGGAATCTGTTGTACGATAGTCCCCCCTCTCATCTCCCTTACCTCCCTCACCATTCCCCATAAAGAACAACAGGTCTTCTTTTCATTTTGAGACTTAAAAATTATACAAGAGATCAAAGTATAAAAACGAATCAGCTCACGCACATTGCAACAAAAGCTTCAGAAGTGCTTAACAATCTGGTAGTAATTTCTATACTCAACTTCCTGAAATCTCTGAGATAGAGAGTACTGGGTCAGTCTAGTTTTTATTTTTAGGAGTAGCCTGTTTTGTCTTGCCTGGCTTAGGTGCTGCTATGGTTTGGATTTGATTTGGACATGTTCCTCAAAGGTTGCTATGCTAGAAACTTGGTCTTCAGTGTGGCAGTGCTGGGAGGTAGGGTGATTCTGTCATGGCAGCAACTCCCTGGAAAAGGCTAGATGCTGCTCTGGATTCCTCAGAGAGCAAGTAATTATAAATGAGCAAGCTCTCTCTTTGAGGTGGTATATATAGGTTGGGTTGTGTCAACTTGACGCAAACGTAGAAATGTCTGGGAAGAGGAACCTCAATTGAAAACATGCCTCCATCCAGATTGCCTGTGGGCAAGTCTGGAGCATTTTCTCAATTAATGATAGATGTGGGTGGGCTCAGCCTGTGGTGTGTGTGGTGGTCCTTAGTTCTAGAATCAAGCAGACTGAGCAAACCATGAGGAGCAAATCAGGAAGCAGCATTCCTTGATGGCTTCTGGTTCAGTTCCTGCCTTGAGTTCTTGTTCTTCATCCTCCTCCTCCATGATGAAGTATTCCAAGCAAAACAAACCCTTTCCTCTCCTCTCTAGTTGCTTTTGGTTGTGGTGTTTATCACAGCAATTCTAACCAAGGCAGAGGCCCTCTTGCTTTCTTTCTTGCCATGTAATCTTCTCTGCATGTGCTTCCACTGCTGTAATGTTGCCCTCGACAGATTGAGCAGAAGCGGTACCATGCTTAGTGAGAGATAAATAAACTTATTTTTCTTAAACACATTTTATTTGTATGTGTATGGATGCTTTGCCTGCATGTATGTATATCATGTGTCCTCAGAGGGTAGAAGAGGGAGTCAGATTCCTTGGAATTGGAGTTAACGGGTGGTTGTGAGCCACCATGTAGACCCTCGGAACTGAATCTAAGAGCAAGTGTTCTTAACCACTGAGCCCCCAACCCAGCCCTAAACTGATTTTCTTTAAAGAAACTCTAAATTTTCAGGTATTCTGACACTAGAAGGTAGGCTAACCAGGTGCCAGACTACTAGTCTGAGTGTAGTGTGGAATTGACATAGTTTAATTTATGGATATGTCCTAGTGAGAGTTTGATAATAGCATCCAGAGTTACTGTCTAACCAGGCCTTCATGACTTTCTGGTGTCCGATATTGCTCCCACAGCACTCTCCACTGATCCCCACACTCTCTGGCCTCTCAGGCCCCTGGAATGTATGAAAATCAGCTGATGACTTACTGAAACACAGGTTCTTGAGCTCTTCTGTCAGAATTTCTTATGAAGTAGATTTAGTATATGGTCCAAGAAGAATCTGCGCTTCAGACAAACTTTCACTTATATAGTACTGGTGTTTATAGGTTCACTATCTGCTTTAGATCAGTTTGGATCCTAGCTCCTGGCTCTGAGCTTCAGCCTTGTCCACCTGTCACCATGAAATCTTTCTATAGATATCGAAGTTTCACAGTAGTTCCCCCAGAGGTTAAAGCCAACATCTTGACTAAGTTACAAGTGTACTTTTCCAGACTTCAAACCAAGCAGCTGATTTCTGGCCACCTTGGAAATTTCTGGTGTCGGGTCTTTTAAGTCTTCTCTTTTTAGTTAGCTCCAGTCTCATTTCCTCCTGAATCCACCCAGCTACAGACACTAAGATTTTCACCTATTAACGCACGTAGTTCTTCATCTTAGTTCTTTCTATGCACACAAGTATGAGAACCTAGTTATACTGCGTTTCCTTTTAATGACCTGTAGCAGATGTCTGTTGTCTGCCTCAGAGTCATCCTGAAACTGGGAAGTGACCTCTATTGCTCCAGTGTCAGAACTTTGCCTCCAAGATCTGTAACTTCAGATACCTCCCATGTACTATCTCCTGCATCATGGTCTCCATGTGGGTCCTCTAACAAGTGGGGCACTGACTCTGACTCTGTTGCTTCCCTTTGGATCCCTTCCCCCTAGCTGGGCTGCCTTGTCTGGCCTCAGTGGGAGAGAGTGATCCTAGTCCTGGTGCGACTTGATGTGCCAGGGTGGGTTGATATGCATGGTGGGTCTTCCCTTATCAGAGAGGGAAGAGGAACAGAGGAAGAGGAGGCACATGAAATGGGACTTGGAGGAGAGAAGAAAGAGGACTGTGATTGGGATGTAAATTGAATAAATAAATTGAAGAAAAGAAAAAAAAAGAAAAAAGGAAAATGTCAAACTTTCTTCAGTTTTGTAGACTTTTTTAGGTTTTGTAGATTGCAGTTTCAAGCTTGTGGTAGCCTTGTATAAATGCCAATGTCTCACCTCAATTTCTGTTTCTTTGGTTCCCAACAGTCTGAGAACAAGGCTGTTGTTCTTCCAGAGAAACAGAGCATGTATGTATGTGCTTGTGTTGTTATAGAGAACTGACTCACTGGATTATGGAGATGGAGGAGTCTCACAATCATTATGTACAAGTTGTAGACAATGGGAAGCCAGTGATGTGGTTCTGGTGTGGATGCCAGAGAAGATGGAGATCTCGTCTTGAACAGGCTGAGAGAATGAATTCTTTACTTGGCCTTTTGTTCTATTTAGGGCATCCATCAGTGGAACACAATCCATGTTGGAAAAGGGAATATGTTTTACTTGGCTACCAGTTTAAATGTCAATTTCATCCAGAAATACACTTACAAACACTCTGAGACCATGTAACCGAATATCTGGGCACCTTATGTCTTAAGTCAAATTGACAACATAAAATCAATCTGTATGGCCCGTTCTTCATTTGCATCTGGAACTGAGAATGGTTAACTCACATATGATCACTCACGAAGGATATCTTCTCTGGTACTGTGGAAAGCCTGGTACTCTCCTTTCTTATTCAGTCTCCTCCTTACTCAGATTCTCTGAGACAAATACTGGTGCCTATTCAAAATGCTGTCACCTTCCACAAACCCCAGTGTACCTATGTTCTCTTAAATGGCTGCCAAAGTCATCACTCTTGGTAGGCCTATAGCACTGCCTAAGTCACTCCTCAGGTCCCTAAGTTTGCTGTTATTTAGGTCTTCTCTTCCCAGAGCCTTGATGAAAGTCACACATAGAGAATGACAGAACACTTAACACCAATCTTCTTTCCTTTTTTCATTAGCTCCTTGTCCTTGGCAAGTGTCTATGGCTCGGCTGTCTTAATGTTCCTGTAAAGGTATAGAGAATACAGCTGCTGTCCTGTTGCTATAATGGCATACCCCAATGAAAGCAACGTAGGACATAGGGTTAATTTCAGAGGGATACAGTCCATTGTGGTGGAGAAAATGTGGTAGCAGGCAGGGAAGGCATAGCAGGACACTGGGTTTATATTTAGGAACCAGAAAGCAAACAGGAAGTGGGGCCAGGCCATCAAAAATCAACGCCTGCCCACAATGACTCACTTCCCCTAGCAAAGGTTCCATCCCTGTAGGTCCTATGATCGTCCCTGACAGCATCACTGGATGGAGACTAGGTTGACACACCAAGTGCTCAAGGGTTGACATTTCAGTTGATGTTGTTTATAAAAAAATAACAAGGGTAAAAACGTTCCTCTTACCGGGAAAATAAAAGACAAGTTTGACTGACTGAATCTCAGGAGCTCACAGTTATATGCATATCTAAGAACCTTTTAAGAGTAAACAATATTATTTATGCCTAGGGGACTGCACCATATATACTAAGCACATGTTAATAAGACTATACAAGTTATTTAAACACACATCATCCTATCTTAATAAAATTATAGAAAGCCATTCTTTTCTTCCTCCCTACTTTACCCCATCTCTTTTTTTGGAAAAAAGGATTTGAAGAAAACTCAACACTATTTATCAAACACTATTAGGAGTTACTTTGTAAGGATAGCAAAACTTGGTTGTGTTGATTAAATATCTTATCTTTTTCTGGTAAGAAAATCCTAATCAGAAGTAACTATGACAAAAAAAACCAAACCAAACCAAACCAAACCAAACCAGATGTTCTTGTTTTTGTTTATATTTTTGATATTGTTATGGAATTAGGAAACACTGAGAGACCATCTGAAGTCTACTGAGTTGTAATTAGCCAAATTTTTATTTAAGCTGCAGCTGTTCTCAGTTCCTGTGCTCAGATTTGGAACTGAGGCTTAGCTTAAAGCATGGCAGGGATGGGTTTTAAAGGCAAAGATCACAATTCATTTCTGCGGAATTCACAGCCACGTGAGGACCTGCCTCACACAGTGATAAGCAAGTTTACAGAAGCCAGAGCAAGCAGTTAATCATTTTACAACAGTCACACAATCTGGGGAGGGGGCAAGAAGTCCGAGTTGCCTGGTTAATCATTTCAGGACTTTAGGTCAGAGACAGACAGTGACTGAGATGGGTGTTTATCAGAAAATAGACTTCTCCTTAACCAGCACAATATATATTTTCCCTCTTCCTCCTTAGCTCCCCTCTTAGTACCCAGAACTTCCAAAATCTCCCTTTCAGGCCTCTTTCAAGTAACACTTTCCCTAAGAACCCTATTTTGGTTTGCCTTACCATTATTTCTTGTGATTTTCCTCCCCAGAGCACTGGTGAACCTAGCTTAGTTTACACCCTCTCATGCCTTCATTCCCCCAAGCCCCATTTAGTCACCTGCAGCATCTCCTGCGGGTGAGCCCTAAACATTTGACAAATTTAAAATGGCCAGATGCTTAAGGTTTTCTCTCCCTTTCAAAATGATTTGTGTTTGCAGGGGATCAAAACCCCTTTCTTCTTTCTAAGGAGCCGTGTAAACTCCTCTACAAAGACACAGGGACAGTAAGTTGTCACTGCCCTGGTGGCTTTGGAGAAGGCGGAAATTTGCCTCAACCACACCAGGTGGCAGTGTGCCTCGAGCCTGTAAGGACATGAAGAAGGTATGTGAAGAAAAACAACGCAGCAAATCTTAAAAATAAAGTAAAAATTGAAAATGCTTTTACACAAAAGGGCCATATGACTATAGTTTTATAAATTTAAGTCAGGAGTTCAAAAATGTGTTTGATTTATACTGCTGCTGCTGACAGGGTCGAGAGACCAAGGAAGTTTTATTATTTATACTGTCAACTGGAACACAGGAATACATACATACCCTGGAAGAAAATAGTAAAATCTTGACATTTATATAAAGGACTATATGTGATCATAGTGAAACTTCTTAGATTATACTTGTTTGTATATACAAGAATAGTTGTAAAAGAAACTATTCATTATGCTTTGAAATGAAAATAACTATATTATCTCAGCTGCTAAAAAGCATGAGATTAATTTGTTATTCAAGATACAACGTTTTTAGAGTTTTAAAAAGCTTAATATTGATGCAGAAGAAAGCTTTGTGTGATATGGGTTTTCATGTGGATTCTCTTATTGTCTAAAGTCGGAGTTCTAGCTTAGGTTTTACTGAGCTTGAGCTGGAAAGAAATGAGAGCAGTTCACGCATTGCACTGTTCTGCTACTGACGTATTTCTTCACGAAGTCGCTGCAGCGCTTAGCCAAGCCAGCACTCCACACTGCAGTTGGTCTTCTGATTGTTGGAACAGAAAGACAGGGGAGGCATTAGTAGAGAAAACTCTCTCCTGAAGGGCTTACTGTGGGCATTTTTATTATGGACTTCTATGATGCCTAGTGCTTAGAAAATCCCCATTTGTGTGTATTGGCTCCCCAGCTTGCAGGAGGAAACTTGCTTTCCTGGCTTCCCTTGCAGCAGGGCCATGGGATGCTTGTACTTATCTTTGATTCAAAAGCGGGCAATGGAGAAAAGAAGACAGAGACGTTACCTGTCATGGTGGGCTCAGGAGGAGTATCAGAGCCAGGGTCTTTGGCATCTGCTTCTGAGCATCTCTGTATGAACTGTAGCATTTGCACAAGTCCTGGTTAGATGGTGAACAGGGTTCTTTAATTGTAGTGCATCCCAAAGAGAGATCAGAGATTGTTCCTGACTGTTCAGCATCCATGTCTCGTTCTCAGGGGTTCTGTGAGCATTTGCTAGACTTTAATGATTACTCTTATTTTGGTTAGGCTAGCCAAAGTCAGTTTTGTTGATTGCCAGAAGTCCTGAGTGAACCAGGAATAAATGCACACAACCTTTATCTTGTCTAGCTTTCTTCTCCTCTAACTGGCTTCTAAGGCTGCATTATGCTCAGAGCTTCCATTTCTAGTGGAGGAAAGACTCCCAGCACTGGACTTCACAATCTGATCCTCAGAGAAGACTCTCATCTGCCCTGCTTGGTGCCCATATGTGGATAAGAGACAGGGAGGGAACACAGATTTATAGGTAATAAATTTCCCAATTGTAATAGTGTTATAACTCTAGGGGAATTTTCCTATGACACCAGGAAGAGACTGTGATACTTGTAATTTTGAGTTGGTGAATGTTACAAGAAACTAATTAAAGCTGTGGCAATGGACAAAAATGAAGTCATTTCATGACCTACGCCTGTCAGCCTCTTTCTCCATTGTCCCCGGGAAAGCAGGTAGCCTACCCCTGGCTAATAAGAATGCTCTCCTGTCTGTCTTCTGTTCAGATGTGGGGCATGACCTAAGTAGGACATGTTTGACCTTCTCTGAGAGTTGATACGTAAACTCTGAGAGTGAAAGCCTCCACTAGGATGGCAGGACATTGTAAATTGTTGAGTCCAGCCATTTGGAGGAAGTTGTTTATGGTAATTGATGAGGAGACACACACATAGGGAATGGGCGTGGATGAGAGAGAGAGGGTCTGAGGTTGCAGGGTCTTGAACCAGCTGCGCTTTCTGATTTGGCTCCCAGCTCTTGTCATCCAGAGTCCTGGTAGATGTTCCTGGTAAAACTCCAGCGCTCGTGTGGTATTTTCTTGTTACCATGCCTGTGCTGTGCATTCAGTAAAACTAAGGAGAAAAAGCCCCCATCCTACACATAGTTTTCTTTGAATTTCAAAATAATAAATGTCTAATATTGAAAACAGTGGAAAATCTTAAAAGCATGAATATGTCTGAGAAATGTTGACAAAAAAATCAACCATAAGCCTACTTACTAGAAAAAAAATGATCCCACAGTTCCATGTTTGGACAGTTGTGAGCATATGTACTCTCTTACTCTAATAGTACACTGTGAACATTTTGTACATGCTATTTATTTTTTTCTATTGCATAATTAAGTTGCAGAGTCATTTTGGATAGTAATGTTGGAAATGGTTACTTGACAAGTGCAGGCTAGTGTGTGGTAGACATGTTTTCTAGGGAATGTAAAAACAGATTCACACAAAGCTCTCCTATCACTCAGCCTTACATAATGAGAATTCACAAAATACATTTTGGGGCTTAAAAAAGTGTGTTTTGGAAGATCAAGTTGCACCAATCTTCCATGGACTTGATACCAAGATACCAAGGAAGCACTCTGGCCTTATGTGATAGAGATGATGAGGTAGGCATAGAAAGCACAGTTTTGAGACCAATGGCATAGAAAACAAGGGTTCAGTATTTCCTGTGGAAACGGGAAGCTTGATACACTGTGAGGACACCAGTGCCTGTTCTACTTAGAATTTATCTGTACTAGTTTGCTTCTCTATTGCTGCTATAGCCCCTACCCAAAAGCAACTTGGGAGAAGAAAGTATTTATTTGACTTACAGGTTACAATTAAGAATCCAGGGAAGCCAAGGAGGGACCTCAAAGCAGGAACTTTGAGGCAGGAACTGAAGAGGAAAGCGAAGGGGTATGTTACATACCGGCTTCTCTCAGGCTCAGATTCAGCTATCTTTTATAATACTGCCCAGTCCTACCTGCCCAGGGATGGTACTACCTACAGGGGCCAGACTCTTCCTGTATAAATTAATGATAAAAAATATCAGGTGCACAGGCCAATCTCCGTCTTCCCCATTGAGATTCCTTCCGATTGTTTGTGTGGAGGTGCATGGCACATATATAGTGTAAGATTCGAACATCGAATAGATATAGACTTTGAATGTTCTAGGCTACTGTGTGAGTGAAAATGGCCACAGAGGCTCCTAGGGAGTGGCATTACTTGAAAGGATTAGGGCATGTGGTCTTGTTGGAGTAGGTGTGGTCTTGTTGGAGGAAGTGTGTGACTGGAGGTGGGCTTTGAAGTTTCAGAAGTTCAAGTCAGGCCTAGTGGGTCACCCTGTTCCTGCTGCCTGCTGATTCAGATGTAGAACTCTCAGCTCCCTCTCCAGCACCATGTCTGCCTGCATGCCACCATTCTTCCTGCTGTGATGACAATGGACTAAACCTCTGAAACATATAAGCCAGCCCCAATTAAATGCTTTGCTTTATAAGAGAAGGTTGCTGTGGTCAGGGTATCTCTTCACAGAAATAGGACTTTAACTAAAACAGCTAACTCTGGATTCAGTCTCTTTAGCAGACCATGACTCTATAGCTTCCAGTCAGTAGAAGCTAAGCACATCTAAGTTCTGCACAAGCATGCTGCATGACAGTGACTACTTAGTCCTTAGCTGAGTGCAGAGAATTTGGAGAATAAGCTATATTTCTCTAAGAGCAGGGCAATGCTGACAGTTTAGAGTTCTCAGTAGCTCTGGTGAGTGATAGTCAAGAATCCAGAGGAAGGTGGAAGAGGGAACTGGCTGAGCACTTATGGGGAGGTTTCCTTTGCTCTTATGGAAGAGAAGAATGTGTGCAGTTGGTTTTTGAGACTAGGTCTTGGCTCTAAAAAGTGAGAAACATGAAAAAAATAGGAGTCAAGGCTACTGCAGATCCCTGGAGGCATGATACACCCTCTCTGTTAGAACTCTAATATTGCTGGGGTGACACACGAACATTCCATTTCCCAGTTCCGGTAAAGGCAGGAGTGGCCTGGACAGTACCATACTATGGAAGATGCAACTATTGGGACAGCTCCTTAGAGAAGGATCATGAGGATCAATATGCCTTCTCAGTTCTCCTCTGCTCTTCCCCTGTTCTTTTTCTTGGTCATCTCCTAGTTAGCTTCCCTGAAGCTATTAGGGAGAGGCCAGGGGAGATGGAGTCACTAGTCCAAGACTCTAGGAACTCTTTAGCTCTGGACCTCTTGTTTCTGAAGGAAAACAATGTCATTGGTTAAGCAGTTCAGGTTTCCTGACATCAACCTACCTCTCAGTTCACAAAAACGACACAACCTTAAGGTCTTTTGACTGAGCAGCTCATTCCAGGGACATTTCCTTAAATTTGGGACAATAGGGAGAGCAGCAACTTTGACAGAGGATTTGGGATAGTCTTTTAGACATGTTAGTGTGTCTATGAGACAGTCAAGGAGGGAATGTTCATTGTGCAGCTGTCTATGGACTATGGTATTTATGCTCTAGGGAAGACTATTAGGCCCATGGAAGTATAGACTGACTATAAGTTGACAGGGCTGGAAATTCCTAGTGAATTCTAAGAAAGAGAAAGAAAGAACTCCTAAGTTGAGTCAGCAATAACTTACAAAGTTGGAGTTTGAGAAATGAGAAAAACAGCAAAGAAGACTGGGAAGTGGTGTCTCTAAGGAGAAGAAGCAGGATTTTTTAAAAAAAACTTGAAGTTAAGGGAGGGAGCCATGGATTTTGATGTATGAAGGGCTCTGTGACCGGGCCAAGAACAATTTTAGTGCAACAATAGAAGAAAATACTGAATATAGTGAAATGGGAGAATGGGTGGAAAGGAAATTGAAGAGCATTTACAGAGAATTATTTTGGAGGAATGCCTTCACGAAGGAAAGCAAGGAAATGGATTGGGATTCCAGGCCAAGGGAAGATTTAGGAAAAAAAACCCCAGTGTATATGAGAGTGTACTTATATAAAGTTGGAAGTGCCCACAAGAGGCAGAAAGGCCAATATTGAAGAATAGGGATTATTGCTGAACCAATGTCCTTAGTAGTGGAGATGGCTCATACTTTAATGAGTGAGTGAAGGTGTGTGAGTTGCAGGGGACATAGGTGGCTTGTTGGTGGTGATAAGAGTGTGAACATAGACATGCAAGTGGATTTTCACGTTAATAACATTCTTCAAAGTTCTTTAATTTCTTCTCCCTTTGAGTATAACAGGCAGCAAAGTCAGCTGTTGAAAATGAGGAAGGGGATATATGAGTAGAAGCCATGGAATGATTGGGGGGGGGGCATAGGTTAAATAGGGCAATGCCGGTATCCTTAGGATCCTCTAGAAGTCATGAACTTCAAATCAGCCCAGTTAGCCTGGCTCAGTGGTTTTATACAATGTATTCAGAAGATTAGGTGAGGCTTAACCTGAGCTATTGTTTATTCAATTAAAGTATAGGGAGGCTGGGTATGGTAGTGTATGCCTGTAATCCAAGCACTTGAGAGGTAGAGGTGGAAGAATCAGGGGTTTGAGACCAGGTTACACTATATAGTGAGATTTTGTCTCAAAGCCAACCAACCAACCAAACAAACAAAAATCAACCACCAACCAACCAACCAACCAACTACCAACCAATAACCAACCAATCAACCAACAGCAATGACAAGAAAACTTCAAGATTATCATCCCTCTAAGTTTCTTCTATTGCTTTGTAGTCAGTGTTCTGATTCCCCATTCCAACAAAACATGGGTCTATTCCTTTAAAGTCACTATATCTGAATTCTAATTGTTTCAGCATCTCATTTCTTAAATAAAGTTATATACTATGTACTCTTTCTATGCCTAGCTACTTTTGCCCGGCATGTTGTCTGTTACTATGCATATTTCTACTTCCCCCTTTTATCCTGAGTGGTACTCCATTGTATAAAACTCTAAAAATGTATCCATTCACTTTTGGATAGTCAGAGACTTCCAGTTTATGCTGTTAATGTAATATTCATGTACAACTCTTTTTCTTTGCTTTGATTTTTTTGAGATAAAGTCTCAGTATGTAGCCCAGGCTTACCTCAATCTTTCTGTCTCAGCCTTCTGAGTGTTAGGATTGCAGCTGTGTAGCACCATACTCCGCTCAATGTACAGACCTTCTCATGTGTGAGTTTTAGCTCTCATCTGTAAGCACTTATAATGATAGTCATTGCTATTGTTCATATATTATTAATATTATGCTGGTATTGTGTAGCATTATATCTGATTCTAAAACATCTTGAAATTAACTGTAACTACCATTCCAGTAAGGAAGCATTTAACCCTTTGCTGAGAGGCCAAGGGATCTCTAACCCTTTGATTCTTTGCTTCTGATGGAACCATTAGAGCAACAGTTTCCTGATCTTATAAACAATGGTAAAGTGAGCAAGAAAGGCTACTCAGATGGAAGCATCCACTGCAGGAAGAACAGCATAAGTGGATAATGGGCCTCAGTGCTCAATTCTCTGGAGTGACAGGAGTAGCCTTGCCTGTCCCTTTTGCTTTGAGGATTCTTTGGGGCTACCAGTTCTTTCTATGTTTTGGGAGATAAAAGTAAACATTTAAGCATTACTATACGAAGACACTTTGTGGTTGGATGTCTAGCTTCTAAGTCACTGCCCATAAAGGTAGTCCAAAGAGGACCATCGTCTCTCTCCTCCCTGGACCTTTGTAATTCTAGCTCTAGACACCTGGATGATGTCCTCTTTTGAAAGTGTGAAGTATCTCTGAGGTATTGTTATGTAGCTTCTCCAGCAGAGAAATGAATAAATATCTATTTGTCCTAGATGGGACACCAAGGACAAGACCAATGAAACCACTCCTCTGAGGATGTGTTTAGTGAGCCAGCAGTTCCCTCCAGGTTACCTGCAGGAGCATGGGTAATAATACAAAAGCTGCTCTATCACAGCAGTGCCCACACCAGCACTGTGGTGACTCGTGAAAGTTGCATCTTCAGAATCCCCAACATGTCAACTCCACAGGAAGTTCTTCTTCCCCACAACCATTTTCTGATTTTATAACCTTGGGGAGGACATTGAAAACATCTGTTAACTCCTTTAGAGTCCTCAGCTTCCTGTGTTTCTTGAGTCCCCATCCCCACCCTCCTGGGTCTTGTTAGTTTCTTGAACCTTAGGAGCCTCTCCTTCCTCTAGGAGGGAATGTTCCAATTTGGTGGAAACAGTAGTCATTGCTTTAAGGACTGTCAAATTCCCCCAGAGGGAAAATCGAGTACTCTGCAGTAAACAGTTCAATTTGCAAATTAAGATTTGTAACCAATTTATTGGAACTTTTCTTTCCACATAATTCTTAAGTACCTGACAGAGCCTCTGGCACTCACTGAGACAGTCTGTAGATTTTAAAAAAGCAATCAATATTCTAAAATGTCTCATCATAGAATTAGGAGTTATGTAAAAATAATTGAAGTAGAAGAGAAAGAACACATTGTTCCCCTGGCTTTGAGTTCTTCCCTAGCAATGAATTTTCATGAACTGCTTGGGCTCCTTAAGGTAAATTGACATATTTTTTTTTTCTTTAAGGTAAATTGACATCTTTAAGGTAAATTGACTACTTGTAATAGGAGTACAATTTTTATAGGCTTTTGCTCACATATTTATGTTTATGCTAAATATTTATGGGCAATTGTACGTAAAATACCTTCTGTCTGTAAACTGCTCATTTAGCATACAACTCATTAAATATTGCTTAAATAAATACTGTAGGCAACACACAAGTGCTTTATCATCTGCATCTACTATATTTAATTAGGAAATAAGGGGCTGAGAAAGGGCTCAGCTGGTAAAGCCTGTCAGGCAAGTTTGAGGACCCCTAGATTTGGATACCAAGAACTCATGTAAACTCTTGGTGGGTATCAGTGGATGCCTGTAACCCCAGCACTAAGGAGGCAGAGATGGGGTCCCAGAGATAAGCTGGCTATCTAGACTTGTTGTAATTGGTGAGCTTCAAGTTCAGGAACAGTCCCTGCCACAATAAATAAAGTGGACAGAGAAGGAGGAAGACACCCAGTGTCAGCTTTTGGCCTCTTTTTGCAGTGTATACATGCACATGTTCACCAATGGTGCTGGCTAGTTTCATGTCAACTTGGTGCAAGCTAGAGACATCTGAGAGGAGGGACCCTCAATTGAGAGAATGCCTCCATAAGGTCAGGCTGTAGGCAAGCCTATTGGACATTTTCTTAACTAGTGATTGATATGGGAGGGCCCAGCCCATTGTGGGTGGGGACACAACTGTACTGGTGGTTCTGGGTTCTATAAGAAAGCAGGCTGAGCAAACCATGAAGAACGAGCCACTAAACACCACACTGTTATCAGCTCCTGCCTCCAGGTTCTTGTTCAGTTTGGGTTCTTACTTTAGCTTCCCTCAATGGACTATAATACAGAATATGTAAGATAAATTAACCCTATCCTTCTCAAGTTGCTTTTGGTCATGATATTTCATCACAGCGATAATAACTCTAAGACACCCACACACTTGCAAACACACATACATGCACATACACAACCGACCACACACAGAGAGAAGAAATGGAGGCAAAAATATTTTAGAACACAACACGACTCACAGTATGAGTAGTCTTTATGACTCTGGGGCTAGGGAAAGAGCTGTTAGAAAAAGCCTTTTGAAGATCTAGACCTTAAGCCTTCAAGAATTGTCTTTGTTTCTTTTAATCAATGGAGTAGCATTTTTCAAGAGGGATTGTTCGATCGTATGCTAACTTGAGCAGAGCATGTAGTATATGATCGATGGATTCTGCAGGCAATAACCATGCATGCCAGCTAACTAAGGGATGCTGTCCTTGAGGTTTTTAAATTGTATAGACACAAAGGAGGATAGGTCAAATGAAGCCATGAAGGGGTTTGGGGCCACGTCTCAAATGATGCATCTGCCTCTTCTTCCTTCATAGTTTCTTTCCTCTCACCCACATTTATGTCTAATCCATTCATTTAAACTCAGATGGATTGAGGTGTGATCTAAGGAGACACGTGACTTTGGTTATCTCCCATAGCCCTCAGTATTCCATTGTTTTACACCTTTCTTTTTGCAGAAGGCAGGTGATGATGACAGTAAATGCTCGCACACAGGAGTCAGGCCTATATATTTACTGGCTCCCCCCTCCCCCACGCTCTGCATTTTCTCTATTTTTTTAACCTTTTAGTCCTTACAATTTATTAAAGTTAACCAGATAGATCAGAGACAGCTCAATTGATAAAATACTTGCTGAGCAAGCATTAAGAACCTGAGTTCGGATCCTCAGCAGCCACATAAACCTAGGAGCAACAGCATGTGTCTATAATTCCAGGGCTAGTGATGTAGAGATAAGAAATTTTTGGTGCGTGTAGGTCAACCAGCCTAGTGGAATCAGTGAGCTTCGATGAGAGACCCTGGCTCAGAAAATAAGGTGGCCAGAAATTGAGAAAGACACCCAGTGTTCACCCTCTGGTTTTCCATGCATGAAGACACATGTCTATGTATGTGCACATATATACACACATGCACCCATCTACACAATGTGTGCATATTTCATATACATACACATCAATCAGAAAATGAGTGTATTATTTACCAAGTTTTTGTAGAAACAGCCCCAAGGACAAATGAAAGTAACTTATTTGGTGGATGAATGAGACACCATGAAAAGTCCTTGGGTAATCAGTGTGGGCACTGGTAAGGCAGAAGTTGAACAACATGAACTGAAGCAGGTGAAAGTGAGGGGCTGTGGGCAGGCCAGGCTGGATTAGCTGCAGCTGGAGATGGTGACTGAGGAATACCCACCAGGCCTATGAAGAGTAAGGAGTGCCAAACAATGGTTAGACAAATTGTTTTCTGCACTGTTGGAATTTCTACTTTGCAAATCAGTATGCTGAATCTCCAAAAAACCTAAAATTAAATATACAATATAACTCACTTCTTGGCATGCCCCTAAAGCAGTCCACATTCTGCTTCACAGATACTTGCTCATCCACATTCATTGCTACCCTATTTATAATAGCCAGGAAAAGAAAACAACCCGAATGCCCTTTGACAGAAGAGTGGATCATGAAAATGTTGTATATGTATACACACATATATAAATGTACATACATATATACATATGTATGTTATGCATATACACAATAGTAGAATACTATTCAGTTGTAAACAAAGATGAAATCATGAAATTTACAGGTAAATGGATGGGCCTAGTAAAGATTTTACTGAGTAAAGTAACAAATACTGTGCTTCTGTCTCATTCATGATTCCTGGTTCCAAATCTTCAAATATGAGTATACAACATGCGATAGAAATAAAAACAGAAAAATATAAAGGGACCATAGGTGGCAGGGATGAGAGTGCTGGAGAGGGAAGTAGCAGGGCATGGGTGATGTAAAGTGGACATAGAAAAGGAGGGAGGGGGAAGGAAGAGGAAGGGCAGTAGAGAGGGAGGAGGGACCAGGAACCTATAATACCAAGACTGTTTGATGAAGCCTAAAGGAATCATCTCTCAAGGAAATTTACCTAAAATTATGCATAATATATCTTAAAGAAATCATCTTATATTTACCTAAAATTATATATAATATATCTTAAGGAAATCTGTACTACTTGGTCTGATAGTTCTCAACCCAAGAACCATACATTAACATTAACAAACTTTCAGTACAAGGTACAAGAAAACTCCCTTCAAAGGGTGGATAGGTTAGTAGGTTAGACTACATCACTTTCAACACAGTATTGGGTATTGTGTTGCCCTTGGTTGGCTCTCAGAAGTCTCACACACTTAGGACACAGAACTCAGATCATTTGAACGAGATATAATGTGAAAGCTTCCTTCCTGAGGTTTAACTTCCATGGTACCAAAAATACTATGCAAGCTGCCAAGGGATGGAAGCATTAATAGTTTCATCCAGTGGCAAAACCTATGAACCACAGCAATGAACACATGGCAAGATGTCTGCCAAGATTCCGTAAGTGGTACTCAGAACAGCACCCTGTTGGACTTAAGGCCCACTCAGTTGGAGAGAAATCATGTGTGGTACTGGGAACCTAACCAATCTCCCAGGGCCAGTGAGATCACAGACCTTGTAAAAGAATCTACTACTTGCACTTTGCCAGACCAGCATAATTCCTTACCATGGTCTAAATCTTTTTCGTATACCCACAGTAAGTGTAGTTACCACCCCTCAAAGGAACCTCCTATAGCAAATGGATACTATCACAGAAAACTGCAGCAGGACACAGTGCAGAGATCAATGGCTTATGAGGAGCTGAGCCCTAACCCGTACATCTGCATCACAGCTCCTGCATCCATGGTTCAGGGAACATCTCTCGGAATTGGGGGTGGTAACATTATAATGGCAGGAACTCTTCTGTTAGTCTTTCCTAGAAATGACCATATGAACAAGACTGGAAACATGGTAATATCACTAGATATGTGTGGGGCAGTGATCTGTGACAGGCAGTCTGGCACTTGGTTGAGCACAGGCAAACTTGGGAGACCCAGTGGAATCCACAAGGAACCAGAAACTTTATGCCAAGGCTCCCAGGAGGCTTTTGGCTCTAGTCATGGTCATGTACCACCCCTCCACAGGTAGAGGCGTGGCCACACAGTTCCAAGTCATCCCCATGTTAATGAGACACCTAGAGGCTTAGCCACGCCCCTTTCCAGTTACTATATCTGTCACCTCTCTCTTAGAGGGGCGGGGGTACAATTCCATCCATGCCACTCTCCACATGATGAAAATAAATGTCTTAGAATTATGGACTGTCTCTTCATCTGGACCCTCCATGGGAAGTAAGGGATCTGGCCCTCAATTAAGGAGCTGAGTCTAATCTATCACAGAGGGCTTCCCAGCGCTCCCAGAGGGTACCCATTCACCCAAGCCTAAGCAGCTAGCCTAGCACCCAAAGCCCGTCCCAGTGGGAACCCCAGCCACACTCCTGCTAGCCCATCTGTGGCACCTTGCTGCGACTGTGGTGTCCCGGGCTGTAGAACCCAACTGAGACAGCCACTGTGCATTCCCCAGGAATGCCCCCCCCCCAGGCAGAGCCTGCAAAGGCTTCCCACAGCCCCCACCTGCCGTTAGACTGTGTGGGAAAACGTGAGGTCACTTCCCGAATGTCTACTGTACCACCCAGAGTCCCAGCGCCCGGGACATACATGTGGGACTTTGTTCCACCATGTCAGGTTTGTTCCAACAGATAAGCTAATGTGTAAGGGGAAAACTGAATGGGCATCCCACCTGTAGCCAAGGAGCTACAGGCAACTAGTAACTACTGAGAGAGGAATAATCAGCCTCTCCCAGGGATGAGAACATTAATTGGTTATCCAATACAACGTGGTCATCCCTAAAATTATATATGCATAAACAACAACAATGCACTCAGCAGGCTATCTTTACATATTTGTGCATACACACATGTATTATACATATACATACACATATAACAGTGATAAAGAAAAAAGGGACAGTCAATTTGGGAAGGTCATGGAAAAGCTGGAGGAAGAAGACCCGGGGAGGGCTAGACGGATAAAAGGAATGTGTTAGGTGATGTAATTCTATTTTAATTTTAAAATGTATAAAAATTAATAAAAGAGGCTACCTTGCAGTATCTGTCATGGTCCTCGGGCTCTTACGATCTCTTTTATACTGACATTCCTTGAGTCTTAAATGTAGGCTGTGTTGTAAATATATTTAATTGGTGGGCAGGCACCCTACAGTTAGCCGATCTCTGCATTTTGATTAGTCGCTTTCTTTAATGATCTCCATCTACAGCAAAGTCCAATTAGATGATGGTTAGTTGCCACCAGGCTATAAGGAAGGGCCACTACTGTACGTTTCAGAATATCTTGCCATCTTCGTCATTGCTGTGGTTCACTGATGTTACAGCTGGATAGGACATCTGTTTGCTTTTCTTCATTGGGAGCTTGCATGGCTCTTTCTGAAATTAAGAGCTAATCCTCAGCGAGGGGGCTTCCAGTGCAGATCTAGACAGATACTTCCAAATCCTGTATCTGAAGTGTGTGGTGTCTTCAGCAATAGGGCCTTACCTTCTTTTCTGGAAGGTACCACATGCAACAGCAACATAAATAAAGTTTATTGTTTTAGAGGTCTCTTGGTCTTACTTGGCCAACAACTCAAAAGGTTTTCCACACCTAGCACTGGGGTGCTTGTTAGATAGAATATTTTGGGGGGCATTGTCACCCAACTGACCTAATTTTCATTAAACCTTTCCTTACAATATGTACAAATGTAAGTTTATGTGTGGTTTGTGTTATTTTAAATGGGCATAAATTAATTCTCCATGTTTCCCCCAAACACTCTTAGTGTTATTTATCCCTTTCTGGTCCCCCCCCGGCCCTCCCTCTCCAGCTAAGTCTCCCCCAAACTGTTTTTTACAATTCTTCCATCATAGCAACTGTGTCCTACAGTTTCCCCCACTCTAGTGAAGCCACACCAGCATGGCCCTTTCCACTTTCCTGATACCTACAATTTATATTCTGCAGGTTGTACACTCACATCTGAAGATTGAGGCTTCACACACATAAACGGGAGAAAATGTCTCTAGAAGTAAACGTGCTAACGTCTGTGAACAGCTCCAAGCCCACAATCACATACATCCTTTAAGAAAAGTGACTGTGGGCCAACACAATGCTTTGCAGAAGACAGTGTTGTTTCTGTTCTCTCATTTAAAAAAACAAAACATTACTGATCTGGTTTGTAAGCTTCATATGAACTATAATAGGCTTTACTGTGGCATTTCATACATAACTTGTTTTGGTTGGTCCCCTCCTCATTCTCCTCTCCCCTCTGCCCTTTCACCCCAAAGTAATCCCCTCTGACCTTCCATGCCACATGGATTCTGTCACCCCATTCCCCACCTCTTTTCCTCTTTCTGTGGTCTACTTTCTATTCCCATGACATGTTCACACCTGCATATACACTAAATTAAAAGCTAGGATCCATATGTGTAAGACAGCATGTGGTATTCATCTTTCTGAGTCTGAATTTTTCACTCAATATATTCCCCAGATCCATTCATCTTCCAAAAGATCTCACTTTCACTCACGACTGAATAAAATGTATTCTGTATATGTATCAAGCTTTTATTATTTATCCATCTGTTGATGGACATCTAGGTTGAGTTTATTTTATTTTTGCTCCTGCAAATAGCACAGCAATAAATACGGATGTGCAAGTACCTCTCTGGTAAGATATATAGCCTGCTGTGTATGTACCCAGGAGTAGAAGGGCTGGCTCTCACAATAGTTCTATTGTTGTGGTTTTGATAAACTTCCACAAGGGTTCCCGTGAGCCTACGCCTACTTATGCCCACACTAGCACGGAGGAAATGTTGCTCTTTTCCTCACACCATGGCCAGCATCTGTTGTCCTTTGCTTCTTGATGACAGCCATTCTGACTGGGGTGAGATAAAATCTCTAATCATTCTTTTTTAAAAAGAAGATTTACTTATTTTTAGGTCTGAGTACTCTATCTGCGTGTACACCTGCATGCCAGAAGAGGGCATCTGATCACATTATAGATGCTTGTGAGTCACCATGTGGTGGCTGGGAATTGAACTCAGGACCCCTGGAAGAGCTGCCTTAACCTTAACTACTGAGACCCTCTTCAACCCCCTCAAATGACTCTTAATTTGCATTTCTCTACAGTTTAAAGATGTTTAACATGTTTAAATATTTATTGCTCATTATGGTCTTTCCTCTTTTAAGACTTCTCCTTTTTATTTTTCCGTTTATTGATGTGATGTTTTGGGCTTCTGGTGTGTTTGACTTTGCAGTAATTAACTTGTTTCACGGATAGCTTGCAAAGATGTTTCTCGCATTCTGTAGGCTGTCTTTTCACTCGGCTGATATTCCTTTTGGTGTGCTGAAGTCTTTATATTTTGTGTGATCCTATTTCTCAGTTCTTAGGGTTAGCAAGTTTGCATTTTGAGCCTCTATTCTGGCAGACAGCAAGAGCTTAACCTAGGTTAACCTAGGCTTACCTAACCTAAGCTTAACCTAGGTTAAGCTCTCCCCTCTCTTTTTCTTCAGGGTTCACATTGTGCCGACGTGCTGGAATAGAGTGGGCCTCTGACCTGGAATCCACTTGGTTCTCCATTTCTCCCTCCTCCCAGCTGTAGCTGAAACACCCTACTGTGAATCAGGCAGGGATAGAGGCTAATAGGAGAAGCAGCAAAGATGGAAGGAACTGTCTTCCATTGTCACTCACAGATTGCCTGGTCTCCAGCTGGTCCCTCCTATCAGCGCCACAACTCACTGTGTAGTCAAAAAGGGTGTGGCATTTGTTGTGGTAGGACTGAGGACCAGAAGGCAGTGCAGACAGAAATGAGGGGAGAAGAGAGGATGAAAAGGAAGGAAAGTCCCAGTAACTAGTAGAGAGGGTAGGAAGCATGAGTTGTTAGCCTTGGCTGGGCGAATAGGCATGCTTGCTAGCTACTCCTCGTCAGGGATGCCCTGGTTTTCCATAGAATCCTCCTTTCACTATATATTTCAGTGTATATATTCTGTGAATATTCTGAATATTTAAAATATGCTCTATAACATTCTCTTTTATACATAAATATATAATGTATAATTTGCATTTTGAGCCCTCCTGTATGACAATGATGTATGACTTTATTTCATTGTCTATCAATCGTCTATCCATTTCATTCATAAAAAGAACAGTTAAAAATCAAAATGCAGCTCTTATCTCTTGCCTCTCTCTTACATCTCTTGTCCCTCTTGTTCCCTTCCCCCCACCCCATGTGGTCATGGCCGACCTCCACTCCCTACTTCTGTATTCTCTCCCTCTCTCTGCCTTTCTCTGCCTCTACTGACCTCTTAACTCCCCTCCTCATGCCCTGAATAAACTCTATTTCTATACTATACTTAAGCATATACTCAGGGGGTAGGGATGCCTGGGCTTGGGCCTGCTGAGGCACACCCTTCCCTCACAACTCCCTACCTCACACACCCATAGAATATATATATCCTTATCATTTTTATAAACACATCACCATTGGCACCAGACACATACATGGTGCCCACGCATACTATTCATACATATAAAATTAAATTTAAAAAGAATTTCATTGATGATAAAAAAAAATCAAAATGCAAGTTGGGCATGGTGGTGCATGCTTTTAATTCCACTACTTGGGAGGCAGAGGCAAGAGGATCTCTGTGAATTCAAGGCCAGCCTGGTCTATGTAATGAGTTCCAGAATAACCGAGGCCACACAGTGAGCCCTTACCTCAAAACAAAACAAAATACAAAAACAAAAAAACAAAAAAACCCCAAACCAAACAACAACAACAAAAACCCGAAAAAACCAATCAACCAAACCAACCAACCAACCAACTAACCAAACAACCAAACAAACAACCCCCCCCCAAAACAAAACAAAACATCAAATGCAAATAATGCATTTTGGCATATGCCAGTAATGTCACCACAACACGTAGCTTGGGAGAACACAGGCAAATGTTTTCTTTGGCCCAAGTCTGCCTAAACAACCATGCATGCTTTGGTTTCTTCAGGAGGAAAGGTCTGCTGCCCATTCTGTCATTCCTTGGAGAAAGCAGCAGGCAGCCCAGCCAGGTCTCCAGAGCTTGACCACCGCAGCCTACTGCCTACATGGCTCACGGAGCCATTTATTTCCGAAGCTACTGTTTGTGCTATTATTTTTCTTTCCATCTGATTCCCTCTGAGTCATAGGGAGATGTTTTCATTGTGATGGGGTGCACTGCAGAGATGGCTGACTGGCTTGTCCCACACCATTAAATTCTTGCTTGTGTATTTCAATCAGAAATGGTTTGGCAAGTCACAGCGCAGGAAAAGGGGGCATGATGGTTCTGCCTGGGCAGATTCAAGCTAGGAAGAAAAGGATTAATGAGAAGATTTCTGTTTTGTTTTCACAGGAAAAAATTGACAAATATGCTTGATAAGCGGCTAAATCTATCTGTCTGTTATGGTTCTTAAGCAACCGAGGGGCAGTTCAAAAATGGAGTTGTCTCCTGATGAAGGATTTCATTAGAGCATGCCGCATTCCTGGGCAGTCAGAGAGGGTTGGTGGGAGAATCACTATAGTGGCAAAACAGCATCACCAGATTTCACATTTCTTTGTTATCATTCTGCATCCAAATCCATTAGCCTATCCCCGGGGCAAGGAACTGAAGACTGTTATCCTGGTCAAATGGAAGGGAGGTGATTTATCAGGATGCTGGAGGTTACTGTTCATTAAGAGCTTGCTGATGCTGGGTATAGCTTGAAAATCTTAATTTGGACAAAAGTGGTACTCAGTGGGAATTCCTGCCAAGGAGCTAGGACAAGGGCAGTCTGCCCCTCGAGGCTACTAAAATCCAGGACAAGGCAAAAATCGGTAGGTTTTTCTCATCTCTCTCAAACCCAAGGGCAGTACATTTAGAACATGAAGACAACGGGTTATAACCTTAAGTTTTGACATCTCTTTTGCCTTCAAACATTAGCATTCAGTTGCTCTGCTGTAGTAGTAATAATTTCACTCACAAGGGACAGGGATTGTGACATCAGTAAGATGGCAGAGAAATTCAGTTTGTTCCATTGGTGGCCAACAGTGGGAACTAAACGTGCTAGCGATTTAGAGCCCATTCCCTGTGTGTTTATATATGTGCTTTGTATTTAGAAATGCACACACAAAATACCCAGATACATTTCTTTCATTGGGGTAAATAATTTTACTTAAATGTCTTTCTATAGCTGTGAGTCTCTGTCTCTGTCTCTCTGTCTCTGTCTCTCTGTCTCTCTCTTTGTGTCTCTGTCTCTGTCTCTCTCTGTCTCTCTCTGTCTCTCTGTGTCTCTGTGTCTGTCTCTGTGTCTCTGTCTCTGTGTCTCTGTCTCTGTCTCTGTCTCTCTCTCTCTGTGTCTCTGTCTCTCTCTCTCTCTCTCACACACACACACACACACACACACACACGTTTACCCTGCTTATCTATACAGTTTGTAGTACAATCCATTCTTCCTGCTCTGGATTCAGCTCACGCAGCCTTCTCTCAGGCTCCTCGGAGGTTCAAGCTGTTCTGAAATAGTCCTCATGACCCAATACACTCTGCTCCTTGTAGCTTTTGTTCCCAGTTGCATGTGATACTATAATTGTGAAAGAAAATTTAAAATAGACGCCACCCTTATACAGGGTGGGGTTAGAGTTGCACTTGTTCAAAGCATCCTCGGAAATGCCATTAGAATGTAGCTGAAAAGATCCAGGGCAAAGACAATATGGACGTATTAAATTAAAATTACGTTCATAAAGACAAAATGCTCATTAAGATGCTGGCTTGGTTTGTGTGGGGAAGTAGACAACTCAAGTTGGTAATTTAATTTCAGTTTGCCTACAGGCATACTGAAAAATATCTAAGTCCTCAGAGCAAATCCATTTTGCTTAAGGATACAGTTAAAGTTTATTTAAAAGTTTGATAAGGTAGTTTACACATTGTAACTTTAAGGCAATCTTGGGCTACCCAGTGAGATCCTGTTTGAAAACAATTATAAAATTGTTTTAAATATTAATTTTGTAATGTATATGGTATATGTTTATGCATGTATGCCAGTGCATATGTGTATGGGTGTGCATGTATAGGGAAGCCATATGTTAGTATCAAATGTCTTTCTCAATTGCTTTCCACTTACCTTAATTTTTAAAACAAGTCTCGCTGAATCTGGAGCTGGCTGGTATAGCTAGACTAGATAGCCAGCAAAGCCCAGGGATTCTCTTGTCTGCCTCGTGGTTCTGGGAGGACAGCCTTGGCAGTACTGCCAGGCCTGGCTCTTCCATGGTGCTGAGGACTGAATGCAGGTCCTAATACCTATACTATAAGCACCAATGGAGTCACCTCCATGGTCCCTCAAACATTCGAACACTTATTTAGAAACTGCATCAATTTAATTTAGTTTCTCTACTTTGTCTCGATTTCATTTCTAAATCATATGAGAAACATTAATGTATTTCAGATTATGTTTAGAATGGAATATTGTAGATTATAGACAACAAAGCAATAAAAAGATTACACATACTTCATATCTAGAATACCTTAATTAGTAATAAAATAACAAAGCAGGGCTTGATATGTAGCTCAGCTTACAGAGGGCTTGTCTGGCACGGGGGAGGGGACCCTCTGTGAAGCAAGAACATCAGCAGCTGACAGTCATTTCTCACCGAGTCTGAGGCTAGCCTGGACTACATAAGGTCCTGTCTCAAAAACAAATAAGGAGCTAGAGAGATGGTACAAGTCAGCAAGACCTTAACATGTAAGCAGGGGACCTGAGTTAAGATCTATATAAAAGCCAGATATGGTGACCAGCATGTCAGTAACCCCAGCACTGAATGGGAGTGGGGATGGAGCTGAGGGAAGGTGCATTCCCTCAGTGTCTGGATACCCAGTCTAGCCACATCTGTGAGCTCCAAGATCAAAGAGATACCCAATATAAAAAAATGGTAGAAAATGAACATAGGAAGACATTGGACAATGACTTCTGGCATACACACACATACACACACACACACACACACATACATACACACACACACAGGAGAGAGAGAGAGAGAGAGAGAGAGAGAGAGAGAGAGAGAGAGAGAGA
>JADRCH010000005.1:13812376-13876141 GCA_019843965.1 Rhynchomys soricoides | reverse complement strand
AGAGAGAGAGAGAGAGAGAGAGAGAGAGAGAGAGAGAGAGAGAGAGAAATACAGGGAGAGAGACAGAGACACAGAGAGATAGAGAAATAGAGAGACACAGAGAAATAGAGACACAGAGAGATAGAGACATAGAGAGGTACACACACACACACACACACACACACACACAGGGGTGGGGGTTGGGGAGAAGAGAGAGCATAAAGTAGATCACAGTGAATGTGGTTTGGTTCAGGCCAGAGTGGTGGGAAACAACTCTATCTATAGTTTTTCTGGCTTTCTATCATCTCCAAAGACGAACTATGTAGCTTCCAAGACGTATTTGTGACAGAATAAATAAAAATTCAGAGCGCAAACGATTTGTCCAGGACCATGCTGTCACTTAGCACAGAGTGGGGGCAGTTTAAGTAGTTAAAGCACAGGACAATGCCAGAGCTTCTTCAGCTCTACCTACAAGCTCCCCATCTCCTCACCATCACCACGCACCAGTCAGCCCCTAGTCAGCTTACACAAAGCCTCCTAGGAGCCTGGTGTCTCCTCTTACACAAGCTACTTTGCACTCTGTGTCTGGTTCCTGAGACCCCATTCCTAATGAAACCCAACCTTCTTATAGGTTCAAGCTCCCTGGAATCTGAAAGTTCTCTTCACACTTTCAACAGTTCGACACTGTTGGCAGCGACCCCTAACACAACTCGAAGGCTTTCCTTTCCTCAAATGCCATATTTCCTTGTAGTTTGTCTTCCGAGGTTCATGTCAGGATTATTGAAGGGTTTTTTTTTTACATTAGTGATTTAAGGTCACTGTTTTTGATATTTTTTTGGTAAAGATTTTATTTATTTAATGTATATGAGTATACTGTAGCTGTCTTCAGACACACTAGAAGAGGTCGTCAGATCCCATCACAGATGGTTGTGAGCCACCATGTGGTTGCTGGGATTTGATTTGGAGTTCTGGTAAGACCTGGGCTAAGGCGTTTGTTTGTAATGGTGGCAGGGCATTGCAGTGTGGATGGCAGCTATTTAAGGTTGAGTTGAGTTGAAGAGGAGTGAGGAAAAGTCATACCCCTGTTCTTGGTTGCTACACAAGGTCTACTATAGAGTTTATCATAGCTGATGATGGTTATTCAAACTCACTCCTGTGTGTATTTTCCCACTTTGAAAGATTTCCTTAAATAAAGTGAATCTGTTTGTCGGGTACTAGGATAGTGACTCCGGCTTGCTTACTGGCCCCATTTGCTTTCCATTCAGCCTACTCTGTATCGTTTGGTTGGAGAACTGAATTAGTTTTTCAAATTATTGTTGAAAGGAACATGTTGATGGCAGTTGCCTTTTCTGTCTATGTTCTTAGTTGTACTTTGTATTTCAGTAATTGTAGTCTCATTTGTCATCTTTCTACAGCCTCTTGGCTATGTGTGTTCCTTTCTTCAGTCTAAAGTATTGCTTCCGGTATTCTCTGTAAGGCTGGTTTCAACATACATGTGTTTAGTACAGTAATAGATTTCATTAATATGTTGCCATACATGCATGTCATTGTATTATGCTCGTATTCATTCTCTGTCTTCTCTCGCCCACCCTTACTCTGCCCTCACAATACTTTTCTCTCCAATCCCAATTATCTAAAAATATTTTTATCTTACTCTGTAATTATACTATTAATTTAGTCATTAAGTATTCCTAATTGAATACAAAGAGAGGCTAATAATAATTATAATTTAAGTGCGTGTGATTACCTATTTCTCATAACTCTAATAAATACCTTTATATTTTGTACAGTCAATATAATTCCATTTCAAATATTAATAGTAAGAATCGCACCAAAACCACATTTGTTCTGAGAGAAGAGATGTCTGTGCCTTGTTTATAATCAGATGATAATATCAGCAATGAATAGTGGTTAATACAGAAACTCACAAATGATCAAGGCACAGAGAGTAGGTGTCAGTGAAGTGCTCAGCCACAAATAGGAGGTCTGTATCACCTTTCTCTGCAAGACTTCAGGGACCAACACAGATGAGAAGACACAAAGAGCCAGAAGGTGAGAGACTGGAGGGAGATGACAGTGCCGTCTAGACATGACACGAACTCACAGCAGCTATGGCCGCCTGCACATGACCTGCACAAGATCAAGCCAGTTAACAGTCTAGCATGCAGTAGGAAAGGGTTCATGAGCCTCCACTTCTAATGAAGAGGTATGGACGGTTCATGACTTCTATAGGATAAAAAATCAGTTTTCTTTAAGGGTGTGACCCCTTGTAGTCACGCTCAGGTGGACAGCCCTATATCTGGGAGTGCAGGGCAGCATAGATTGGACTCAAAGAGTTATTTGGAAAATAACTTCTGAATCCAGAGGACAGGAGGGCCTTCCAGGAAGGGTCTTAGGCGGCAGTGCTCCTGGACAAGGCTCATCAGAGTTCTTCATCCCAGCTCTCCAGGGTCTTAGGTGGCAGTGTTCCTGATCTTCATCCCAGCTCTCCAGTTTGAGGAATGTTGATCCTTTAAGAACAGGCCATAGTGACTCACAGTCAGAACCTGGAGTCATATGGAGTGAGCATGGATGTGGTCAAGTGGTGATGGGTTTAGAGGGGTGCACATCTGGCTATTGGTTCCTTCTATGCCTGACAAAGGGGAACCCAGTATATTTTCATGGCTGCAACACCCAGAAATTTAGAGAAGCATCATTGTCACCAATGTTTTCTAATTGATGTATCAGGACATGCTACCCAAGGCCAGGGATAAGGTTAGCTTGTACCCATTTTCAGTGTATGGGGCATATCTTTCCACCACACTGGGGTGTTTATTCAGCCAGTCACTCGGCTTCCCACTATAAGTCTTGTGTGTCATTAGCTAATTGCATACTTGTAACAACTTGGACCTCACTTCTTCATGCTCCTTAGTCCATTTACTACTGGAACGGACAAGTCAATCCTCGATTATTCCATTATTGGCTTAGACCAGTTGTTTTTACCCCTGGGGTCCAATCATCTTTCACAGGGTTTCACTGTATTTTCAGTAGAAAACACAGACATTTGCATTGCAATTTGTAACCGTAGCAAAATTACAGTTATGAAGTAGCAACAAAAATAATTTCATGGTTGGGGTCACCACAATGTGAAGAATTGTCTTTGAGGGTTGCAACACTAGGAAGGTTGAGAACCACTGGGGCAAAGAACAGTGAAAGTAAACAAGGCCCAGAAGCAAGGCTTTAACCAACAGTTCGCTGGTTTACCAGCTCTCAGAGATGACCAGTTTCAGACTATTGTAAAATGTAACAGTTCAAAGGAACTCACACACTGAATTAACTATTTTCACTACCTCCAATTCCATTAACATACAAGCTGGCAGCAAATTGCACCTTGGGGAGTGGTGGATACCATGGATTATGTTAGCACTCAGAAGGGCCAGCCACAGAGAGCTGTGTTTTCCTTTGGGGCTACATCAGTCTTTAGTACGCAGCTCTATTTGTCTCCAGAGGAGTTTGTGAACAGTTCTGCTACTGGTGTCAAGTCATCTTTGGAGGAACAATTTAAAATACCATCACTCTAGTGATGCCAGATGGGCCAATTTATTCTTCTATCAGAGACTCAGGTTTCACAGGGCTTGATTTTATACCCTTCTC
The DNA here is from genome assembly GCA_019843965.1 of Rhynchomys soricoides. Lineage (NCBI taxonomy): Eukaryota > Metazoa > Chordata > Mammalia > Rodentia > Muridae > Rhynchomys > Rhynchomys soricoides. The sequence continues at coordinate 13,872,529 of JADRCH010000005.1, read as the reverse complement.
TGCAGTCTCCTTTGGGCATATGAAATTATGAGTCAATCACAGAGAGCACGAATCACATGTAGGTCTGATATTAAAACAAAGCCCAGAGGAAGAATCTTTCTGGTGTCCACCTTTCATGCTGTCTCATCCTTCCTCTTTGGGGCAGCCAGAGTTTGAGCAGCTGAATAATTACATGCTAGTTTTGTTGTATGCTTTTTCTTATTCTCTTCTGACTCTTCACCTTAGAGAGTTTGTAGGCTTGTCTGAAGTACGACATAGATTGAGAGCTGCTGAATGTCCCTGTCAAAGGACTGTAGGTAAGGGCTTCTGGTAAGAAGGTCAGAATTTCCTCCTGACATCTCTTTTGTCTTAGAGATTGCCATGGTGATAGGTGGGGTAAGGCTGGAGTGGCAGATCATGCCTGACAGCACTTGGGAGACAGAGGTCAAAAGATCAAGGTCATTCTTTACTACATAGCAAGTTTGAAGATAATCTCTGTGATATGATATATATCATATCACACACCCTGTCAGATATATCCACACACCCCAAGTAACTGAAGAACTGGTATCACACCCCAAATAAACAGAGAGCTGGCATATATTACACTACATGAAGCTTATAAAAGCCACGTGGTTATTTCTGCCTGAGCTATTTTATCTCTGTCATATGGAAAACACAATCTGTCGAAAAGGTCTCATAGCATTCTTTTATGCAAATAAATAATATGCTTCCTTCTTGCATTCCTTCAAGGTTCCCTGCAGCTTTATTTATCTAGATTATATAATGATAGATTATACATATAATCTATCATCATATAGATTGTAGTTGATGGAGAAGGTGTTCTTGCAACTGTATCATCATTTCACTTTATGCAGTACACAATTTAGTTTCACTTGCACTGGAAAGAGTGAAGCTCTATTATTCTAGGATTGTCAGAGGATGCTTCTTTGTGTCAGACAGGAAGAGTAATGGAGAAGCTCGAATGGAGGGTCACTTTTCATCAGCACACAAGACTGCTGATACCTGTGCAAAGGGCATACGCTCTGTGGAGAGAGAGGTCTATTATAGCTACATGTATTATAACTACACGAGAACACTGTCATTTGAAGCTGTTCATGATACTCAGTGGTGATGGCTTAGATCTTAGTGACTATATTCAAGAACATGCATGACCAAGGCTGTTCTTTACCTGTGACAGACACACAAGGATTGTAAAGAAGGCAGTTGCTTCTGCTAGGCATTGTGGTCACAGCACATGAGAGTAACTGATCCAGACTGGACAGCATACAGAGTAGTTGTCAGTTCAGATATGGAGGGCTTTATCTAGGGAGGCACATAGCAAACTGTGCCTGTAGTATCTTGGTAAAGATCACTCTTTTTTTTTTCTTCAAAGAGTAGCTTTATTGAGTTCAGGTAAAAACTATCCATTAGATTTAAGAAACAAAAACAAAAATAACAACCAAACAAAAAACCCAGAGCAACAACAAAACACCTGTCTGTGATCTTTGAACTAGATCTCAGCTTATTGTGAAAGTTTTTTCTTCATCTAGTTGTCTAAGGTTAGAATATAATCTGTTAAACATAAAATGCTTATTATTTTTGCTTAATGCATTCTAATGGTAGTTACATTCCTGTTGACAAATTGATAACTTTTTATTGATTAATACTCTCTAACCAAAGGTTGGTAAACTCTCGGTTGTCTTTGTGAGTACAGAGGATCAATGGGAAGAGTTGAAGTTATGAATAAGGTTGGTGAGCTTCTCTATTTTTAAAATTCTGCATAAAATTTTATCTAGTAAACTTATTTCTAGGAATTTATGTTGACAAAAATATGCATGTACTGTGGGATATCTATCACAGTATTATTATATACACTGGTGAATTATGAGAAACATGTCAAAATTATTACAGAAGTAATAAATTATGAAATTACTTGTAGACATTTCTATAATAATTAAAATGCTATTTTCTAGGCTAAAACTTTAGAAGCCAATATTATCATCATCTTATACTTTTACATTATAAATATGATTAAAATATATTAAATCACTTTGTAAAAACATTATACAATTGGAAATTATTTTTGACAGATCAACTCTTATAGTTTTATAGGCTACAATTTTTTCTCCTTTGAAATGACAAAGTTGACTTCAGTCAAAATAGCACACATAACCTAATCTCATAAATCACACATTTAATGTTACTTGTTTTCAGTAGGCTTTGAAAACCTTACTACTGTCACACTCAACTAGAAATAAGTTGACAACGCCCGAGTAAATTCAGAGAAAATAAATATTAGTCTTCTAAAATATACAGGACTCACCTCCCTAATGTGACCATAAAATTCAAATACCTCCAATGTTCTCCCTTGAAGACATGTTAGCTTCACTCTGAGCAAAGAGCAACATTCCTTTGCGTTTTCCAAGGCCATTATACTGCGATTCATTAGAAACCTATAACACTTGCTGAAGTTACCCCTTAAGTATTTCTATTTGACCAGCACGAAGTGTCCTTCCTTATCTTTTTTTGATAACTTTTGGTTGAAAGTTGATTTTATTCGATATTAGAATGGCTACTCCAGCTTGTTTCTTGGGACCATTTGCTTGGAAAATTGTTTTCCAACCTTTTACTCCGAGGTAGTGTCTTTGTCACTGAGGTATGTTTTCCTGTATGCAGCAAAATGCTGGATGCTGTTTATGTATCCAATCTGTTAGTCTATGTCTTTTTATTGGGGAATTGAGTCCATTGATGTTAAGAGATATTAAGAAAAAGTGATGGTTGCTTCCTGTTATTTTTGATGTTATTTTTATGTTTGTGTGGCTATCTTCTTTTGGGTTTGTTGAAAAAAGATTACTTTCTTACTTTTTCTAGGATGTAGTTTCCCTCCTTGTGTTGGTGTTTTCCATCTATTATCCTTTGTAGGGCTCGGTTTGTGGAAAGATACTGTGTAAATTTGGTCTTGTCATGGAATATCTTGTTTTCTCCGTCTATGGTAATTGAGAGTTTTGCTGGGTATAGCAGCCCGGGCTGGCATTTGTGTTCTCTTAGGGTCTGTATGAGATCTGCCCAGGATCTTCTAGCTTTCATAGTCTCAGGTGAGAAGTCTGGTGTAATTCTGATAGGTCTGCCTTTACATGTTACTTGATGTTTTTCCCTTACTGCTTTTAATATTCTTCCTTTGTTTGTTTAGTGCATTTGGTGTTTTGATTATTATGTGACTGGAGGAATTTCTTTTCTGGTCCAGTCTATTTGGAGTTCTGTAGGCTTCTTGTATGTTCATGGGCAACTCTTTCTTCAGGTTGGGAAAGTTTTCTTCTACAATATTGTTGAAGATATTTATTGGCCCTTTAAGTTGGGAATCTTCACTTTCTTCTATACCTATTATCCTTAGGTTTGGTCTTCTCATTTTGTCCTGGATTTCCTGGGTGTTTTGTGTTAGGAGCATTTTGAATTTTGCATTTTCTTTGACTGTTGTATCAATGTTTTTATGGTATCTTCCGCACTTCTATCTCTTGTATTCTGTTGGTGATGCTTGCATCTATGAGTTGTGATCTCTTTCCTAGGTTTTCACTCTCCTGGGTTGTCTCCCTTTGTGATTTCTTTATTGTTTCTGTTTCCAGTTTTAGATCCTGGATGGTTTTGTCCAATTCCTTCACCTGTTTGGTTGTGTTTTCCTGTAATTCTTTAAGGGATTTTTGTGTTTCCTCTTTTTAATGGCTTCTAGCTGTTTACCTGTGTTCTCCTGTATTTCTTTAATAGAGTTATTTATGTCCTTCTTAAAGTCCTCTATCATCATCATGAGAAGTGATTTTTAGATCTGAATCTTGCTTTTCCGGTGTGATGGTATATTCAGGATTTGCCATGGTACGAGAATTGGGTTCTGATGATGCCAGGTAACCTTGGTTTCTGTTGCTTATGTTCTTGCGCTTGCCTCCTGTCATCTGGTTATCTCTAGTGCTACCTGCCTTCCCTTTATCTGACTGGAGCCTGTCCTTCATGTGATCCTGGTTGAGGATCAGAACTCCTCAGAAACCAGTTGTCTCTGGGATCCTGTGACTCTGTGATCCTGTGATCCTGAGATCCTGGGTGTGACAGGGATCCTGGGAGTCAAGCTGCCTCTGTGACCCTGAGATCCTGGTGTGACCAAGCTCCTGGGATCCTGGGATCCTGGGCTTGTTAGAGCACCTGGGAGTTGAGCTTCTTCTGGGTGTTGTGTGACTGGCTGAGGAGTTTGCGCCCAAGGTCTGGTCAGGGCACAGGTTCAGACTGGAAGGAACCCGTGCCACTGGTCTGTAGGGTTCCTGAGTCCATTGATCCTGCTGTCCCAGTTATTTCCAGTGTTGGGATAGATGTTGAGTCCTCCTCACCTCTGATCTTATGATCCTGGGTATGTTAGAGTGCCTAGGAGTGGAGCTTCCTCTGGGTGTTGTGGGTCTGGCTGAGAAGTTTGAGCCCAAGGTCTGCTCAGGGCATTGGTCCAGCACTCTTTTTTTTTTTTTAAAGATTTATTTATTTATTATATCTAAGTACACTGTAACTGTCTTCAGAGCCTTTTTCTTCTCTCTCCAGCCCTGCTCGCTCCAACCCCACTCACTGTAGCTGTCTTCAGACACACCAGAAAAGGACATCAGATCTCATTACAGATAGTTATGAGCCACCACATGGTTGCTGAGGTTCGAACTCATGATCTCTGGAAGAGCAGTAGGCGTTCTTAATTGCTGAGCCATCTCTCCAGCCCCGGTAATGATCACTCTTACCATTAAACACCAAGTGACATTTGAGTGAAGAAAAATGTAGCAAGTGTTCTAGGGTACTGGTTCTCAACCTGTGGGTTGAGACCCCTCTGGGGGTTGCATGTCACACATCCTGTACATCAGATATTTGCACAGAAATTCACAACAGTAGCAAAATCAATTATGAAGTAGCACCAAAATAATTTTATGGTTGGGCGCCATCACAATGTGAGGAACTGTATTAAAGGTCCATAACATCAGGAAGGTTGAAAACCATTGATCTAGTGGAATGCACTCCACAGTATGGTCCTGGGCATCTTCCTCAGAAGGCACATTGTTCCTTTGGCCAGGCTTGACCAGTTATCCAAGAGTAAGTAGTAAAGATAAGAAGATTAGTGTCCACAACTCAGCCGAGGGACTATGGATGCACAGTCAGAAAGAATAATGTCCAATAGCAAAGCAATGGTGGTTGCAAAAGACTGGAGGGATTGGAACTTTAAGACAGTGTTTCGTGAAATAATAATAATAAAAACTAGAATATTTCTACAAGGAGAATTTTTTTTTTCATCAAGAGTTCTTATTTTAACTCAGGGGAAAAGAATTTCCATTTGATAGACAATTCAAAGTATCTCATGTGACATTTTCCCGTATGTGTTTTATATATGAAAATAATAATAAAAGCCTTAACAAACCTAGATGTAGCAAAAGACACCAGAGACTGTTCATTTACAATGCTGCACCTGAAGCAGAAATTGTAAGGTAGAAAAGGAACATAAAAACTTAAGGCACGCTTCTGAAATGTAACTTAGGCATGAATAGCCAAAGGTTTTGAGAATGACAGGGCCTGTGTCCAGTTGATGCTGTTGCTGGATGGGCCACACTGTCTAGTGAGGCACTGAGACCCTTTAAGAGAGAAAAGGAGAAAGAGAGAGAGAGAGAGAGAGAGAGAGAGAGAGAGAGAGAGATGGAGGGAAGGCTGGGGGAAGGGGTAGGGAGGGGAGGAGGGAGGGATAGAGAGAGAGAAAGAGAGGAGTAGAGATCAGTGGTAGTTTGAGTAACTGGTTGGATTTACTTGTTAACATACTCAAAGTTGAGTCTCATTTTATGCCTCAAACTCATAAAAGACACTTAACAAATGTGTTCCTCTCCTGAACCCTGAGGTTATGTAACTATTTTTTTTGTTTTTGTTTTTGTTTTGTTTTTTGTTTTCCCAAGACAGGGTTTCTTTGTATAGCCCTGGCTTTCCTGGAACTCACTCTGTAGGCCAGGCTGGCCTCAAACTCAAAAATCTGCCTGTCTCTGCCTCCCAAGTGCTGGGATTAAAGGCGTGTGTCACCACTGCCCAGCTTGTAAATAATTTTAATCTTGTATTAGTCCATAGTTTCAGAGTGCTTGTGGATGTAGAAGTCAAAAGAAAGATCCGAGGGGCTCAGAGATCTTTATATTAACTTCTTGACTAGAAAAGAGAGATTTCTATTAAAATGCTTACATTTATTTGACAATGAAGAACAGAGCCTTATTCAGATCTGAAACCATTGCTCTAATTTGATACTTGAATCACTAAAAAATAAGTAACTTCCATCTCTAAGATATTTTCTGGCATTCAAAATCCTCTATTTAAATCTTACTATGATTAAAGGCCCAATTTAAGCCCTGCCTCCTTTGTGAAGACTCACAGAGTATGAATACACTGTAGCTGTCTTCACACGCACCAGAAGAGAAGATTGGATCCCATTACTGATGGTTGTGAGCCAACACGTGGTGGCTGGGAATTGAACTCAGGACCTCTGGAAGAGAAGTCAGTGCTCTTAACTGCTGAGCCATCTCTCCAGTCTTAGAGGCAGTTCCTCAAGGGAGGCTTCTTTCTCTGTGATAACTCCAGCTTGTGCCAGCCAGTACATATATGTAAGGTAGTATATTCTACTCAATAGTCTGTATTACATCTTGTTCTGTTGACGGACTTCCATTAATGTGTGATAATCACCTTTTTATGATTATCAAATCAGTTGGGTAATCCAGTCATGGAGGTGCTAACCTGAGTTTTTTGTGACTCCCCCTTTCAGATATTACTTTGTACTGTAATTTGATTATTTCATGTCCCCTATCTGATAGGTTCATATGTTTAATTATTGGTCCCTAGCTAGTGATCCTATTTTGGAAGACTCTGGAAACTTTTAGACTTTGGGGCCTACTTAGAAAATGAAGGTCCTTAGGGGTATGCCTCTGGAGGTTTTACCTGGTTCTCAGCCCCTTCATGTCTCTTTGCTTCCTGTCTGCCTTGAGGTGGACAGCCTCCTTCTTCACCAGCTCTTGCAACCATGACATTCTGCTTCACCCTTTCCATACAATCATTGATTGACTCCTCTCAAACTGTGGGCCAAAATAAGACCTTCTCTCCTTAGTTATTTCTGCCAGGTATTTTATTACATTAGTGAAGTAGCTAAAAAAATACAACCGCACTGTCTCAACATTCTTGTCTTCCAAGCTCCTAAAGAACATACCACTGAGCTCACAACACTCAATGACTCTTCAAGTTTGTAACTCTTTATAATTCTTCAAGTTACAAAGTCCTTCCACAATCCTTCCCAAAACATGGTCAGGTCTGTCACAGTAATACCCCACTTCTGGTACCAACTTGTCTTAGTTAGGGTTTCTATTGTTGTGATGAAGCATCATGACCAACATGCAAGTTGGGGAGGGAAGGGTTTATTTAGTTTATACTTCCACAGTGCTGTTCATCACCCAAGGAAGTCAGGACAGGAAATTAAACAAGTCAGGAACCTAGAACCCAGAGCTGATGCAGAGGCCATGGTGGGATGCTACTTACTAACTTGCTTCCCATGACTTGTTTAGCTTATAGGACCCAGGGTCACCAGGCTAGGGATGGAACCACCCACAATGGGATGGACACTTCCTCATCAACTAATTAGGAAAATGCATTATGGACTTAGGCACTGGCACTTATGGAGGCATTTTCTCAGTTAAGGTTCCTTCCTTTCAGATAACTATAGTTTGTGTGTTAAGTTGATACAAGATTAGCCAGCACACTGGGCATCTTTATAATTCTTGACTTTTTGGGAGAGGTTTCTAGTCTTTTAATATAAATCACAAAGCTGGATCTTGGTGATTATATTGATATATATTCCATTATGAGTTTATTTTTTACTCCCCACCCTTTAAATCAGAAAAAAGTATTGATTTTAAGAAATACCTCTTTTCTTCAGTTTTTAAGAACATGATTCTGTCTGACTTTCAGGACTCATTAGTCTGTGCTTGGGGGAGAGGCCTCTGATTCACGATTGTCTGTTTGTCATCTTTTCCTTTGAGAGTTTCTCAAGGCTGTATCACAGATCACTGGCTTGGGCTTCTGCCACTTCGCTTATATCCTTGTCTATATTTAGCCTATGACTTATTTCTCAGTGCCTTTGTTTTCACTCTTGATTTTTTCTTTACTTTTGCAATGTCATTTAAAAATTGAATCTATCACCAATTACTGCCTTTTAAAACACAGATGTAACATTTTCTTCAATTTCCACCTGTGGAAAATTCAGACAGGGAAAATTAGTCTGGAAATTTGTCCTACTTCTTGGACTCTGTTTTCTCTTGGACTTTATCATGTATCTAATTTTCCACACTCCATTCAGTTCCATTCTTTCTCCATGCCTGTTGTCTTATGAATTAATTCATCATTGTGTTTCTTTGTCCCCATTCAAGCTTTTGGCAGTAATTTTCATTAGATTTGAATTTGCCCAGCTATCATGTGATTAAATCCCCCCTTCTGTTCCTTTACTTAAATGTTTTTCCTGTGTTTATATCTGAATATATCAGGAAGTTCATATACAATATATTCATGGTACCGAGTGTTAAGTTTTTGGAACACAATAGATGTATTGTACACTGAGCGTATCCCTCTCTTTTATTTTTTATCCTCTTCTTTCTCAAAACTTCTCACCTCCCAAAGTCCTCTTTGTTTTCTAGACAGTTTTACTTCTATATACATGTCATATACCTACATGATTTTATGTATCTATATAAACTTTAGGAACATTGGTGAATTCTTTTTGACTTATTTCCAATTTATGGCACAGAATGTAGTATTTTTTAGTATCCATTTTTCCTTCTCCAGGAACAAAACCCCTGAATTTAACAGGAGTGAATGGGTAACTTCCTTTCCATATGTCTGACAATAAGAACCCTTTCTTTAGCAGGAAGCCCAAACTGCACAAATGTATTCAGGCTTCATAATCCTGTAAGCAATATGACTTATGATGTGTACTATCTAATTTTATGTCAACTTGACAAAGGCTAGAGTCATCTGAGAGAGAGAGAAAAATCAATGGAGAAAATGCCACCAAAAGATGGGGTTATAGGCAAGCCTGTAGAGCATTTTTAAAAAATTATTAACTGATGTTGGAGAGCTCAGCCCATTTTGAGTGGGACCATCTGTGGACAGGTGATCCCGGTTCTATAAGAAGCCCGCTGAACAAGTCATGGGGAGCAAGCCAGTAAGCAGCACTCTACTGTGGCCCCTGAATTAGATCCTGCCTCCAGGATCCTGCTTTGTTTGAGTTCCTGCTCTGACTGCCTTTGGTGGTATACTACTAGCTGGAAATATAGGCTGAAATAAGCCCTTTCCTCCCCAAGTTGCTTTGGTAATGGTGTTTCCCTACAGCAATGGTAATGCAGATTAGGACATGAGGTTTGTGCTTACTATTTAGGCACAACCTTATTGGTCTTTTTTCAAGAGAAATACATGTTTACTGTATTAGGAACATTTTATTTCTGTGGCAATGTTTAGAATATAAAAAGGCAAGAAGAAGCATATTAAAGTTATCATAGCTGTCCTCTCAGAGATAACTTTGTTGACACCTTTAAATTACAAAACATTTTTTTCTCTTAGTTTACCTTCCCTACCTCCTCTCCCACCCAGATCCACTCCTCATCCATTGCCCTTGAGAAAAGAGCAGGGCTTCCAGGGATATCAATAGGACACAGCATAGCAGAATATAGTAAGACTAGGAACAAACCCTCGTATCAAGACTCATATTCCAGTATGAAAAAGGGACCCATGATCCAGCGAAAGAGCCAGAGGCACCCCTACTCCCACTGCTATGAGTCTCACAGAATAACAAGCTCCATAACATATCTACAGAGGACCTAGCACAGCCACATGCAGGCTCTGTGATTGTCTCTTCAGTCTCTGTGAGCCCCTGTGAGCCCTGCTTAGTTGATTCTATAGGCCATGTTCTCCTGGTGTCCTCAACCCCTCTGGCACTTACAATTCTTCCTCCTCCTCTTCTGTGGGATTCCTTAAGCTCAACTTAATGTAACTTAATGTGTGGCTGTGGATCTCTGCATCTGCTACCATCAGCTTCTGGAGGAAGCCTCACTGATGACCATTGGGATAGATACTGATCTAGGAATATAATGATATTCTTCTATACTTGTTGACATCTTATTGTACATAATTTCAGATTTCTTATTAAACATATGTGTATCTTCTCCAACATAAAAGTGAGATGAGACTGTCTCCTAATTTGCTAATTTTTATGTGTGGCACATGAAAAATTACTTGTATAAATATTTTCACAAAATTATTAATAGTATTAGTATGGATTGAATTATTGCTTAATGTTATATGCTGATCTAATTATTTACAAATAGATCACTTAATCATTGCAATAACCTTATTAGGTGGCTGCTATTCGTCTTTCTACTTAATAGATGAGGATAATGATGTGCTAACATGTTAAGTAATTTTATTTCTAAGCCCCTCAGTGTCTAGCACATAGTGTGTACTCAGTGTTTGCCAGATGAATAAGTGAGCTGAGTCAGAGTAGTACAGCAAGGATTCTGGTGTACTGCCTGGCCCCAGCCTGAGGTACTGCTCTTTACTGCCATTTCACTGCCTCTTCCCTTTCCTCTTTCTTCATCTTGAATTTTTTCCACTTTTAAAGGAATAGTTAGTATTCTTTAACAAGGAAAGCCAGCGTGGTAGTCTCTTGAATTGAATGGGAATTTGAGGAGAGTTGCCTATGATAAACCACACAGTTCTACAGTTGGACCAAACAAAGAAGAATTCGTACCTAAACCCAACTAGAAATTCAGGGAAGAGGAGTAAAGCTCCCACCAGGCTACCACAGCTGCTGGCCAAGCAATCTTTTCCTTTTGTTTTCTGTTGACTTCCAATTTTAAGGTGGCTATCTGGCATAGAGACTCACTGAATCTGCCCAGTTTACAGTGTGGTCTGAAGAGGTCCATCCAGCAACTCACACCTATAGCACTTCAATAAAGGCCGAGAAATCCAGGTTATCAGGAGCGCGTTATCACCACATTCAAAATCCAAATGATGCTAAGGGAGAAGGAGAATGAATGTGGACAGAGTTTCATAGTCCTGTTCGAGGTATTTTCCATTTGTAGTGATGGGGCGTGAAATGTTTTACCTTAGCTTTGTTGATTGTAATATTTGTGTACCTATATACTTTCATTTTGGTAGGGACCGGTTTGTGAGCATGTGTGTAGGCTGAAACATATAGTACCTCTTGATGAGAACTACTATATTCATTATCTTTATCATAAAGTGAACAATTGGTGCAGAAGACCAAGCTCCCCCTACTGTGTTTTACCTAGCAATATTTGTGACATGAGCTTGCTTGTCTACTTAGTGCTCACATATTGGAGGTTACTAATTTGATAGGAACAATAAAGAGTCTAAGGAAATGGGACCAAGAAGTGAGTGTCAGATCCTGGTAGGTAGCTCAGCAAGTAAAGGTGCTTTGCCACCAAACCTGATGACTTGGCTTTGATCCCTGGGACCCTACATGATGGAAGGACAGAACTGATTCCCATAAGTTGTCCACACATGCGATGGCACCTCCCACTCAGCACAAACACACAAAACAACTAAATAAATGTAAAACATTAAAAAAAGGGAAATCCATCAAGGGAAGATAGCAGCACTTCATTAGCCAAGAACACTGGCTAGACCATTACTAGTGTTTGGACCATGATGTATAGCAGAAAGAACAGAACAAATGTGTGGATGATATCAATGCAGCAATCACAATGGCTTCTACTGATCACTGTGTTATATTTGAGAAAATGTATTAATTTCTGATGGTACCCTTGGAAAACAGGATGTTCTCAACGTAAAGGTTTCTATCCTGAAAGATGCATTAAGCAGGACACATTTTGGGTAGGTCTTGTGGGTGGGTTGCAGTCCTTACCTCTCCTCTGGGAGTCCTGCCTGGCTACAGGAAGTGGTCACTTCAGGATATATCTCCCCCACTGCTAGGAGTCTCAGCTAGAGTAACCCCCATCATATCCTGCTCCCCCAGCCCCTTTCCCAGGTCTCTGGCTTGTCCTTCAAATGCTTCCTGTTGCCAATGATGCCTCATCTATTCTAGGAGCTATCAATTTTATTTCTGTTCTCTCTTGCCCTGCTCTCCTTCTCCCTGGCCCTCCCCTCTCCCACCCAGTTCCTTCCATCCATCCAACTTCAATATCTACTTTGTTTCCCCTTCTGAGACAGATTCAGCCATCCTTCCTTGGACCCTTCTTGTTATTTTTTTTAATTCTGTGGATTATAGAATGGTTATCCTGTACTTTATGACTAAGATGTGCAGGGACAAAGAGTAGAGACAGAAGGAATGGCCAACCTATGACTGGCCAAAAATTGAGACCTACCTCATGGGCAAGAAAGCAATCCCCAACACTATTAATGATTCTCTGTTATGTTTGCAGACAGGAGCCTAGCATAATTATCCTCTGAGAGGCTCCACCCAGCAGCTGACTGAAACAGATGCAGAGACCCACAGCCAAACGCTGGATGGAGCTCAGGGAGTTGTGTGGAAGAGTTGGGGGAAGGACTGAGGGACCCAAAGAGGATAGTGACTCCACAGAAAGACCAACAGAGTTAACTAACCTGGACCTAGGGGATTCTCAGAGACTGACCCACCAACCAAAGAGTGAGCATGGACTGGACTTAAGTCCCCTGCACATATGTAGCATATGGTTTTCATGTGGGTTCCCCAGCAACTGAAGCAAGGGTTGTCCCTGAATCTGTTGCCTGCCTGTGGATCCCATTCCCCTAGTTGGGCTGCCTTGTCTGGCCTCAGTGGGAAAGGATATGCCTAATCCTGCAGTGACTTGTGTGTAGGAGGAGATGGTGAAGGAACCAGGTGACAGTGGGAGTGGTGGTGGGAGCAGAAGGGAGGTGGGTTCTCCCTTCTCAGAGGAGAGAGAAAGTGGGGAATGGGGGATGATCTGTGTGAGTGGGTACTGAGAGGAGAGGGGGCTGATAACTGGATGAGAAGTGAATACATTCATTCATTAATAGAAAAGAAAGATGCATTAGGCATTATAGATGCATGATGCACTGATAATAAGATCTGACTTTTCCCCCTAAATGTGGCTCTCATGGATGGAGCTAAATTGTGTAGGGACTGAATATCAGTGAAAAATTTAGATACTCTTTGAGGAAATGGCACCCAATTAGGTATAAATGTAGAAATTTATTTAGAGTAAGAGAAGACATCAAAGCAAGTTAAAATTAAAAATGACAAATGCTGACCAGACCGTAGGCATCAAAACTTCCAGAAAGTGTGGCATACTATTTTAATTTATTAACTGTTTGGCACTCTTTTCTTTCCTACTTTATTTTTGCCCCCATAACCATTAGCCACCTTCTTTGGTGTCAAACGATTTTGTAATACCAGCATTCTATGGAGAGAAAAGAAAGGGAGTTTAATCTCCCCTCTATTATGTTTCATCCAAATTATCACAGCTTAGAAAAGTTTCTTCTTAGTGCACTCATCAGTAAAATCTTGTAGTATTTAAGATTTTGGCTTCACTGTCCTGGCAACTCTGAACTTTGTGTTATCTGACAAGGGAGAGTCCATTTTGAGAATGTATGACAATCAAGTCTTTCCCTGCTTTCCTACAAGTCTGAGGTTGAGGTGGTTTCCCCCAGACTAGCTTTCACTCTTTACCTGGTTTTCCTTCACCACCCACACAATTCCTGGCTGAGCCCCATGGAATGACATTCGCATGTGAATGTGCCACCCTTGTCAGGGCACTAGACTGACACATAGGTATTAGGGGCATTCCAAGAAACAATCGCCACAGTAAGATAACTGCCCATACCTGATCTACGTAGGAAGTGCCAGAATTTAGGTTGATGTAGTCTTCTAATCCAGATGAACATATTCCCAACTTACCTTAAGCTTAAGTGTATCCCTAGGTGTCAATCATTGCTGTAGTACCTCATGGTGTGCTGATAGGCCTGGGGGAGCTGATGTTGAGATGGAAGGAGACAGCACTCTCAACTTATTGTGGGTAAAGTATCTTAGTTTGCAGATTTCACAAATTTACTACAAGAGAGGGTTGATGTCTCAGGCTAGACCCTCAGGAAGCACATTCTGAGACAGTGTAGCATGTGGTATATTCCTTAGGGTAGTTACTGTGGAGACACTGCAGAGAGCAACACTGGGTAGAAAGAGAGCTTGATGATCTTTTGTTGGCCTCATGGGAGAACTCTAGAACAAGAATGTCTCCCATGTTGTTACCTCTTCATGTAAAATAGATAAAGTATAGGTTTGGTAGAAAATCCAAAATCTCATCTCCATGTCTCTTCTCTAGGGTTAGCCAGAATTATCCATTCCTTGTTCATATTTCTGGAGAGAAGTGTAGATGTAAAATCCCATTCATATTGCTTCTTCTATTTTTATACAAATTGTGTGCCCAAGGCCTGTATTTTGCCTTTGTCTTTTAAAAAATTCTTCTTAAAGCTAATTTTAAATCAGCTCTAAAAATGAGAAATGAGAAGTACAAAGAAAGTCTGGAGAGTTCTCCTACAGCTGCCTCTCATCTCCCCTCTTCTGGTGTCTTACGAATCGGAACAGCTGTCATGACTGCTGAGTTTCCAGACACACCCTCCATCCTAAAAGCAGCAAGCGAAAAACAGGGCCTGTGAGAAGCAAAGACATCATTAAGCCAGGCCCCCAGAAAAAGATGCCTCTACTCCCCTTCCATCCGGTCTATTTAAAAACAAATGAAAGCAGTGTGTCAACATTGCCCCAAGAGACATTTTCTTCCCAGTTCTCGATGCATAAAATAACTATTGATGACAAAATATGGCCGAAAATATTTTGAGGCCCTAGTTAAATAAACAGCTCCTCTCCAGTGGTCTCTAGAATATATGACTACGGCCATGCATTACGTCATGCATGCATCACATCCATGTAGGAGTGCACGTACGATGGTGATCCCATAAGACTGCAATGGAGCTGAAGATCCCCATAGTCTAGCGATGCGGTGTAGACTCTAGCATAACACTACAGTCACATGGTAACGAAGGTAACAAATCTATCTTGTTGCTTTAGCAGAACTGCAAGGATACCTTAGAAACATTGTGAGATCATCCAAAGGCTTTGGCTTCTCAGTGCATACAGCTACACTGTGATATTCAATAGCACTGCATAGTCTAAATAGTCTAAAATGCACTTAATTTCAAATACTTTAATTACTAAAAATGCTAACAAATACCTAAGCCTTTAGCAAGTCCTACCCCCTTTTTTCTTACCAATGGGGGTATCGCCTTGATTGTTCATGGCTCCTGACTAAGGGGTGGTTGTTGAAAGTTGGGACCTCTGGAGCAATTTCGTATAAGACTACAATGCAGTTGTTTTTATTTTCCTTTGTCTTTTGCTTTTAAATACTTCATTTCAGGA
The DNA here is from genome assembly GCA_019843965.1 of Rhynchomys soricoides. NCBI lineage: Eukaryota > Metazoa > Chordata > Mammalia > Rodentia > Muridae > Rhynchomys > Rhynchomys soricoides. The sequence continues at coordinate 13,857,084 of JADRCH010000005.1, read as the reverse complement.
GCAAGCACATTATTCTCACGGTCCTACGTTTTCCTTATTCGGTGTCACATGGCTTCTCTTCTGAAAGGCTATATAATCTTTTTCCCCAAACTACAGATTTCCCTAAAGGATTTTTTTTGCATGCCTCAAATTGAGCTTCCATCCAGTTTACTGATGCAGCAAGAGTGAGTAGACATGTATAAATAATACAGGAGGATTTCTCCTGACAAAATAAAAAGTGCTTTTAAACAGCCCATGTGATGAGAACCAATTATGAAGAAGGCAGACTTATTATTATATATTTCTTGGTCAGAATCCTGTCAAATGGCCATATTTTGGGTTGTCACGGAGTCTGAGAAATTTATAAATATTGAATAGTCTCTATAAAATGGTAGTTGGCTAACCACCTGTACTAAATGATCAACTATTTTTTTTACTCCATTTTCTCTTAAGTTCCACAAAGTCCAGTACAGCTTACTATTCTTTATATATTTTTTAAATAGTTTTATGGGTAAGAACTTGTAAAAAATAGAAGAGACTTTCTTTGTCATCTTTACTCAGTACCCAGATGATAATATCTTATGTGTGACTTGCAAATCGTGATAACATAGAAATCAATGCTAATTTATAATACTAACCATCAGATAAGGACTACATTTAAATTTCACCAGTTTTTAATGCAGCTTTGTTTTTTTGTTTTGGGCATATGATAGTTTACTGTATGTCTAGATTAACCATAACATGGCCACAATTGGCACATAAGACCATTCTGTCACTACAAATATAAGTCCACACAGTGCCCCTTCCTGTACACCTTCCCATGTAAGATACAAGTGACACACCTTGCACATAGCCAGGGGTGAAACAGAATAAAAACACCAACTACTGATGAAGGTTGGAGATACTGAAACTTTCACACACTACTGGAGGGAGTGTGAAGTGGAACAAACACCTTGGAGAACAGTTTAGGAGGCGGCTCTTTAGATGGTAAATGAGTGTGCACCATGTGATCCAGCCATTTCTAGTCATGTATTAACTTGGGTGACATCATTATGTTTCTGCAATGACTTGGAGTCAAATGTTTGTGGCTACTATGTTTGTAATGGCCAAAACCTAGCAACAGCCTGAACTACATCAACAATTGTGATAGACCCATGTAATAAAATAGTGTGTGTGTATGTGAGAGAGAGAGAGAGAACGAGAGAGCATGAATCAAACCAGACAAAAATAAGTATATACTGTATCATTGCAGTTATTGGACAGTTGCATAGAAATGCAAACTAAATCTAGTGATAGAATTAGTTCTGGTTCTGGCTCTGGTGGAGGGGAAGGGAGTGTGGTAAGGCCATTTGGATAGAGGACACATGGACTATATGTGGATGTATCTGTGTTCACTACCCTAAATGCACTGGGTTTGGGATGTGACCCATGTTAAAAGTTCTCAAGTGTACACTCTAAATCTGTCCAATTTAGATTTCTGGTGTTGTTGTTGTTTGATTTTTGTAGTCCTGGGGACTGAACCTAGGACCTCACACGTGCTAGGTAAGCTTTCCAGCAGAGAGCTGCACCCTTCACTCTCCTGTTTTCATCTTAACTTTTGAGACAAGGTCTAACTAATTTGCCTAGTTTGAGCTTGACCTCGACATGTAGTCCATGTGGCCTTGAACTTGCTCTCTTCCTGTTTTAGCATCCTGAGTAGGTTAGACTATAGACCTGTGTAGTCAGGCTCACCCTCAAGATTCCTTTGTTCTTCCCAGTGAAGGCAGTATGCTAGATATCCCTTGGTTCTGGAATCTCATCAGTTTGTAGGCCTCTTTTAGATTGGGTGGTCTCAATGTCCTTTGTGCCAGACTCTGGGGCATAAATTTTGTGTCACAAAAATACTCTAAGGAGGCATAGTTTGCTACTAGCAGGACATATTTTTGTACTTTACCCAAGACTACTTTCTACTTTAGAGGAAATGGGATCCAATTACATTTTGACAATTACATAAAGGATTGATTCTGGAAGTCTGGGATGATGACATTATATTTCTGATTGACTCTAGAATGTTTTAAATGGCCATTACATCTGGCTGTTGCTTGGTAGCCTATCACTTAATGCAGTTTTGGGATATCCAAGTCCTAACAAGTGATCAGATTTGTTCTCAGAGAAACAGTAGGAGATGGTAGATTAGAGTCTGTACTGAAATCATACAGTGTGTGTGTGTGTGTGTGTGTGTGTGTGTGTGTGTGTCCTCTCTACACTTTTTATATCTTTTATTTTCTCACAACATGAACAAATGAGTAAAGGTGGGGTGAGGAAGATCATGGTGCTCTCTTCAGATGACATCAAAGGCTTTATTGGCAAGCTCAGTAGCCCCTCCCTACTATTGTGACTCTTTTTAACCCACCCTGGAAGCTAATAGCACCTTGTTACTGATTTGTTGACTTGTACCTAAGTTAATTTTATTTGGGAGTGAGATTCAAGCTGATTAATATCTAAGTCTGCTTTATATCTGTTATATATTTTTCTTTACCTGTTAAGAACATGCTCAATAACAACCACCACCACCACCACCACAAGAAGAAGAAGAAGAAGGAGGAGGAGGAGGAGGAGGAGGAGGAGGAGGAGGAGGAGGAGGAGAAGGAGAAGGAGAAGGAGAAGAAGAAGAACAAGAAGAAGAAGAAGAAGGAGGAGGAGGAGGAGGAGGAGAAGGAGAAGGAGAAGGAGAAGGAGAAGGAGAAGGAGAAGGAGAAGGAGAAGAACAAGAACAAGAACAAGAACAAGAACAAGAAAATAGCGTTAGGTTTATCTTACCACAGCACCTCCTTCCATGGGGATTTGACAGGCAAACTAATAGCTTGATTCTGTATTTCACTGTGGTTTATAGTGGCAGCATAGTTCTGATTCCGGAAAGACAGATACTGATTCATGGCCTGGATAAGAACGGTCAAAACTTTGATCTGCCATCAACAGTTATAACAAATGAATCATTGTGAGCCTGACTCAGAATTCAGCTGTGCTTAGTTGATGCTGAATACTGAGAACTTAATGCTAACTGAGACAGCAAAAGAGTCGGGAGGCTGATGCCTCAGTTTCCCCATGGCTCTAATGAATACTACAGTGGAACATTACCCTCTTTTTATGTCTCCATCTTTTAATCAAGAAAGCACAATTGTGAAGGCTGTTCCTGACACCCTGAGTAGGTATTTCATGGCAGAGTAGAGTAGAACTTGAAATGTTCTAAAAACTTACTAAAGAAAGATGACCTAGAGTAAGGACGTTGGTCCCTCATCTCAGCATTCAGAGGTCGATGATGGAGGACTGCATACTCAAGGCCTATCTGAGCACACAATAGGAACCCATATTGAAATAAATTCAGGCTCAAGAGAAAGTGAGTATATGTCAAGTTATTAATAGTGTCAATCAACATAGATTCTTATTTTCTATAGTTTGCAAAATTTCTTCTGTGAATAGGTTTGGTTTTGTAATTAATAAACACGGTAAATGTAATTTAGGAAAGAAAATGGATTCAAGCCTTATCAGTGAATATCCTGATGTCTCGAAGGCAACATGTGCGCTCTACACTACAGAGGATAATCTGAAGCATAGAGTCCATCATCTTTGCTGCTAGCTCTCCAGACTCTACAGTTTCACACCAGTTGTCCCCATGTCTCAAGTTCTTCCTTTCTATAGCTTCCTCTCTCCCACATGCCCACTTTTGTTTGCTGGTATGGGGAGTCATAACCGGGAGAGGTTGAGAGGTTGAATAGTAGCCGTTGAAGACATCTCTGTCCTAACTACTGAAGCCTGTGCATGCAACTGAGATCTTGCATTTGTGGTTAATATTTTGAAATAAGTTCAAGGTCAGGCCTAAACATAATCACTGTATCGTTAAGAGAAGACAGCAGAAGGTGAGGGTAACTCAGTGGTAGAGCACGCAATTAATATGCATAAAAGCCTAGTTCTGATCCCCATTGCCACAAAATGAATAAACGAATGAACGAACGAATGAATGTGAATGAGGCAGAGAGAGATTTGACTGTGGAAGAATACAGACAGCATGAAGACAGAAGTAAGACAATACCATGCTTGCCTTGATGGACCCAAGAAGCTACAAACTAAAGAACCATAGCTCCATATCTGGAAAAGGCAAGGGAATCTATTCATTTTAGAGTCTCTGGAGGGACTACAGCCCTCTCAAGGCCCCGATTGCAGCCCAGTGAAATTGATTTTGGGTTCTTAGCAACCAGCATAATAAACTGTAAGAAAATAAATGCATGTTGCTTTAAGGTATGAAGTGTCACAGCAGGTGTTCAGAACTAGTACAATCAGACCACAGGTCTCACATGCCTGTAAACCATAAGTAGTCAAGGGAAGATCGTTTCGGGCATGTGAAGACATTTTCCTTGTCATCATCCTATAAGCAGTGCGCTTTAGCAACTTTTACATAGGATTGGATGCTATCAGTAATCTAGAGCTGTTTGAAACATACACATGTAGGGTAGACACAAATATTATACCATCATATATATATACACTGGAGCACCTGTGAGTTTCAGTGTCTGGGAAGGATGCTGTCATCAACATCCCAAGAACACCAAGAGGTAATTCCATGTTGGTCATTTCCTGACTATGCAGCACTGGACATTTTTCTGTTGTTATAGTGCAGGTGACAGAACTTTCTAGGCAAGTGCTGTACCACTGAGTTACATGCCCAGCCCAGTAGCAGGCAGCTCCTGGAGCCAACAGCTTCTCCAGTCTCTCCAGTACAGTAGGATCATCTATAACATAAGCAAAGCGTTGCTAGCAAGGACCAACTTTTATGGCTAAGAGATTTTTCTTAAATACTTCTAACTGCCTGAGAAGGAATAAGACATCTGGAAAGACTGAAAACACCACCTTGCCCAGGAGGCTGGACCCCCAGCACCTCACGCCTCTTTTCTGTGTATTGATGTTGGTCTTACCATAGTGTCTCCCAGGCAGATTTAGGGAATATGCGGCAGTCTACTCTGCTGAGGAGGTTTGCATCACAGAGTGCCTCTGGGCTTCTGGACAGCCTTTTTAAGGGCTCCTTAGGGCAAGTTTGCTGTCAAACTTGTTACACTTCTCTGTCTATATGAGGCATTGTAAATTTTATAGATGGCTTTCTCCAGGCTTTGCTATTTGTACCCTCAGAGCCTCTAGTTGAGAAAATAATCATTGTCATTGTTGTCGTCATCATCATCTTCATTATGTTTTCCAATTTTAAAATTTGTTCTTTGAGAACATTTAGATTATATTCAAACCACCTCCAAATCCTCTAGGACCTACCATAGAGCCCAACCTACATAGTCTGTACACACTTAAAAGTAATGGACTTCTCTGGAGCATAGTCCACCTATTGGGACTATCCTATCAAAGAAAATTGCCCCCCCATCAGCTATCAATTGCCAATAGCTCCTCAGTTATCGGTGGGGATTTGGATTTGTGCTCAGACTCCCTCTCCATGTTGGAATTGTTTCCTGGATTGCGCATGCTTTCACAGGTGCTGTGAGTTTATATGTGCAACTGACTTGCTGGATCTGAAAGATGGTTTCCTTGTAGTCGCCTACCATCTTTGGCTCATACATCTCTCTCTTTCTTCTTCTGCAATAACCATAAACAGTGAGAGGGAGTATGTGATAGAGTTGTGCCCTAGGGCTGAGCATTCTGCAGTCTCATTGTCTACACCTTGATCAGCAGTGGTCTTTGTGTGATTGCCATCTGCTACAAATAGAAACATCTCTGATGAGGAATGAGCAATGTATTAATACATGGACATCATGAATGATAAGTCATTGAGAATCAGTTTAACCCTGTGGTCATTTAGAAAAACGAGAGCAATAGGTTCTCCCCTAGGGCTTAAAACCTGTGTAGCTACAGTGTCTTGGTCCCAATGATGGTGCTGAGGTGTGGGTTTCATCTTGTGCGACAGACATTAAACCCAATCAGAAAGTGGTTGATTATATTGCATTCATGCCACCTTTGGACCAATATGCATATCTTGCTATGCTGCTTGTCATTGTAGCTCCCAGAGGTTACATATGGGTAAGACTGATGATACTCTATCAGTATTCTTCCCCAGTAAAGTGGACTTCAGTCTCCAAATGCCTCTGAATTCAGAACCCCAAAGGCTATTACCGAGTGAGGGATTTGGCTCATGTTTGAAGGTCATTCTGGTACTGAGGGCACTCATGACAGCTCCAGGTGTACAACATTTCCCCTCTAGATTATGGACTGAAATGACCTGGATAGAGTCAGAAAGTTTTTTGTCCTTTAAAAATATCCCTTTAGAGTCTCTTACATGAATCGTGAATAGCATCCCTGGAACGTCTACCCCATTATGAGAAACTTCAAACTGTGAAGACTAATTAGGTGTGGGCGATAATTGTTCCAAACTCATCAGAGAAAGAGGTGTTATAGAAATAACGATTTTAAGTTGTTTTTCCTTTAAAGCGGAAAACAAGCACTTTAATATTTATTATCTCTGTTGGTTGGCTTTCATATGTTGAGAATAAAATATGGTGTTGCCACTCTCTCTTTATCATTGGGTCACATCAGAAGTTGGCTTCCACTTAAGGTACCCACTCTCCTGCTTGTGCCCTGGGTAGTCTCAGCTTCATCACTGTTATCCCCGAATCCATTTGTCCCTAATGGCATTCGAAGTAACGGGACACCATGACACATTTTTGGTCCCTAGAAGCTCAGCAAATAAATTCAAGAATCTCTTGGTCTGTGCTCTCTTTTGTCTTTACAGAAAAACTTGGACTTGGCAGAAATAGGTTTAGATCCTCTGAAGAGAAGACACACTTGATGAGCTAGGTTGTTAGTGCATGGGTTAGCTGAGAAGTATTTCTCTTTCTCTGTGAATTCAAGGGTAGCAGAGCTGGCTCAAATGACTCTTTAATCTGCTATATACCTTTCCACATTATTTTTGTTTGGAAGTGACTTTAGTGTGTTATGTAATGAGCTGTGAGATGAAATTTTTCAACGAGAGACTGCTTGGAAAGTCTGGAAGTCACTACACTGCCAGTTCAGTTTTTCTTACTTCTTACCATTTTTACTTTCAAAGCCACCACTGCAGAAGAGAGTTTAGAGCAATGGTGGCAACTGTAGTCTTGAGATAAAGGTAACTTGTAGCTGTTGAGAAGATGGCATTCATGGTTTAAAATGAAAGCATTCTTGCCTGCTTGACTGTCATTGTTGAGGCCTCTTTTATTATTGTCTTAGGGACTCAAGTTTAACCAAGGATGGATGCACACAGTTTGGAGAAACTATCCTAGACAGGATGGCTCAGGGTGTGGGTGCTTTTTAGAAATACATATTAATTCTTGTCTTTGCTTCTATTTCTATTGCTTTGATAAAATATGAGGAAAAAAGCAACTTAAGGGAGAAGGGTCATTGTGATTCACAGGTCAAGGTATAGTTCATCATGGTGAGGAAGCTAAGACAACAGGAACTTAAAGCAGCTGATTGCACTGCATCCACTCCACTCCCAAGAAGTGGAAGGCAATGAGTGTGTGCACATTACTGCCCAGCTCTCTTTCTTCACTTATCTACTCCAAGATTCCAGCCAGAGACTCTGCTGCCCACGGAGGGCAAGTCTTCCCATCTCAATAGCTGTAATCAAAATAACTCTTCAGAGGCATCCCCAGAGCCTCAATTCCCAGGTGATCCTAGATTTAGACAATTAACATTAACCATCGAAGTGTTTTTAAAGGAAACATGGCCCATTATGTATATTTGTACACATAAAGTATTTGATAAATTGTTGTTAAGAACACTTAACAACACATACTTAACAGTACACATGTGGCTTGGTCAAACTCAGTACCATTGAGTACTTTATTTTTGGGGTATATCTGGGATTATTTATAGGTTTACTTGCATAACTTTGCCAGTAGCCTTTTATAGTTAGAAGCTGGTCAGGACATGGCCAGAGTGTGATCACTGCACAGAATAGGACAAGAATTATACTGTCATGTTCTTTCAAACATAAATGCCAGCTCTAGACAGGTACGTAAGTTCATTGTTCTTTCTCTAGTAGGTAGGAGCCATGGAAACGGAATGTTGCCCTAATTCTCACAGCAGAACTGTTGTGTAGGCAGAGAGTCCAATGCCAGACAGATCAATGTCAGCATACTTAAAACTGGGGAAAAGGTTTCCAGGCAACAATCAGTCCAATCTGTCCAGTTCCAGGTGTACAGTAGAGCTCAATGTGTGACTACATAGAAACTCACAAAGTATGTGTGACCATGAGGGTGGATTCTGCAGCTAATCTATTGTCTGAGATTCTATGTGCATGAAGTCTTCCTGCTGGAACAGTTTGAGAAAACTGTACTGGGTCTCCTACTTATTGCTTGTAGGTGCTGGGGGCACAGAGAGCCTTGTACTTGTAGAGAAGTACTAAGAAAACCAGGAATGTTGGTCAGGCAGGAAGGGGTGTCTCCTCAATGGAGGAGATAAAAGTCAAATACCTATACTTCCTCAGAGTGGATTTTGTTAATGACCTGATGACCCTTTTACTCTCTGTGGAAGCAGACTTCACTTACTTTTTGCTATAGAGGCAGACCTCACCCAAATTCTTCAGAATGATTATTCCAGACTCTTCCTTCCCTAGACTGTTACCCATCCTTAGGGGAGATGTCACATGTACTTCATAGCCTGCTGACTTCTCAGCTGTCAGTCAGAGATGGAACTAGATTCTAGGCTTTTTAGCTGTATAACCCACCCTCATGGTCTCATGTACTTTGTGAATGAGTTTTTGTGTAGTCACACCTTAAGTTCTATTGTGCACCTGCGGTTGGACTGATTGTTGCATGGAAACCTTTCCCCCAATTGTACTGGGTTTTAAGTATGCTGCCATTGAGCTATCTGACATTGGACTCCCTGAAATCTGATACCAGGTTGCTGAAGTCAATCTGCACCAGATTTTCATTCTCATTTCTTCTTGTAGTTTGCTTCCCTGTCTGACATGTGCAGGGACCCCTCTTGTGGGGTTACGGAAGAACACAGCCATGTTGGAAGGTGTTTCCACTGCTTTTACACAGTTTTATCATGGGACCCAACAATAATACTCCCAGATGCTTAGCAATAAAATAAAAACACCTCCACACCAAGCCTTCATTGACCACAACTTTCTATTATCCAAAGAGCTGGACACAACTAAGATACGTTTCAACAGAATAGACAAAACCATTAGAACATTATTCTGTTGTGAAAAGAAATGAACTTTCAAGCCATAAAAAGGCATGAAAGAGACTTGTGCTGAGGAGGCAGTGGAAGGGGGGCTCCAGACGCAGGGACTGAGGAAAAGCAAGGAGGTAAGAGCCTGCCTGCTTCCACCAGTGGCCAGAAACCCTGCCTGGGCCAACAGGCCTCTCCATATACAAGTAGCTCAGGGAGAAAGCTACCCGCCCACTTGTGCTGAGAAGCCAGCAACAGGAGGACTCCAGACACAGGGTCTGAAGAAGAGCTGGAAGAGAGAACTGGTCTCCCAGGAATATTGACATCTGAGCTTGAAGGAAAGACAAGCCACAGTCCGAGAGAGAAAGACCAGCTAACTCCAGAGATAACCAGATGGCGAAAGGCAAGGGCAAGAACACAAGGAACAGAAACCAAGACTACTTGGCTTCAGCTGAAGCCAGCTCTCCCACCACAGCCAGCCCTGGATACTCCAACACACCAGAAAAGGAAGACTCAGACTTAAAATCACTTATCAAGAGGATGATAGAAGATTTTAAAAAGGAAATAAATAACTCCCTTAAAGAAATACAAGAGAACACAGGTAAACAACTGGAAGCCCTTAAAGAAGACACACAAAAATCCCTTGAAGAATTACAGGAAAACACAATCAAACAGGCAGAAATACAGGAAAATACAATCAATCAAATGAACAAAACCATTCAGGAATTAAAAACAGAAATAGAAACAATAAAGAAATCACAAAGGGAGACAACCCTGGAATTAGAGATCATAGGAAAGAAATCAGGAGTCATAGATGCAAGCATCACCAACAGAATACAAGAGATGGAAGAGAGAATCTCAGGTGCTGAAGATACCATAGAAAACATGGACACAACAGTCTAAGAAAACACAAAATGCAAAAAGCTCCTAAACCAAAACATCCAAGATATCCGGGATGCAATGAGAAGACAGAACCTGAGGATAATAGGTATAGAAGAGAATGAAGACTCCCAACTTAAAGGAGCAGTAAATATCTTCAACAAAATTATAGAAGAAAACTTCCCTAACCTAAAGAAAGAGATGAACATAAGTACACAAGAAGCCTACAGAACTCCAAATAGACAGGACCAGAAAAGAAATTCCTCCCGTCACATTATAGTCAAAACACCAAATACACAAAACAAGGAAAGAATATTAAAAGCAGTAAGGGAAAAGGGGCAAGTGACATATAAAGGCAGACCTATCAGAATTACACCAGACCTCTCACCAGAGACTATGAAAGCTAGAAGATCCTGGGCAGAGCTCATACAGACTCTAAAAGAACACAGATGCCAGCCAAGGCTGCTATACCCAGCAAAACTCTCAATAATCATAGAGGGTGAAACCAAAATATTCTATGACAAATCTAAATTTGCACAGTATGTTTCCACAAACCCAGCCCTACAAAGAATAATACATGAGAAATGCCAACGCAAAGAGGGAAACTACACTCAAGAAAAAGAAAGTAATCTTTCAACAAACTCAAAAGAAGATAGCCACACAAACAATATAAACAACATCAAAAATAACAGGAAATAACAATCACTATTCTTTAATATCTCTTAACATAAATGGTCTCAACTCCCCAATAAAAAGACATAGACTGACAGACTGGATCCATAAACGGGACCCAGCATTTTGCTGCATCCAGGAAACGCACCTCCATATTAAAGACAAACACTACCTCAGAGTAAAGGGCTGGAAAACAATTTTCCAAGCAAATGGCCCCAAGAAACAGGCAGGAGTAGCCATTCTAATATTGGATAAAATTGACTTTCAACCAAAATTCATCTAAAAGGATGAGGAAGGACACTTCTTACTCATCAATGGAAAAATCTACCAAGAAGAACTCTCAATTCTGAACATCTATGCTCTGAATGCAAGAGCTCCCACTTTCATAAAAAAAAAAAAAAAACTCTACTAAAGCTCAAAGCACACATTGCACCTCACACAATAATAGTGGGAGAGTTCAACACCCCACTATCAACAATGGACAGATCTTGGAAACATAAACTAAACAGAGACACAGTGACACTAACAGATGCTATGCACCAAATGGGTTTAACAGATATCTATAGAACATTTCATCCTGCATTAAAAGAATATAACTTCTTCTCAGCACCTCATGGTTCCTTCTCCAAAATTGATCATATAATTGGTCACAAAACAAACCTCAACAGATATAAGAAGATTGAAATAATCCCATGCTTCCTATCAGATCACCAAGGATTAAGGTTGGTCTTCAATAGCAACAACAACAACAGAAAGCCCACATACACATGGAAGCTGAACAATGCACTGCTTAATGATAAGTTGGTCAAGGAAGCAATAAAGAAGGAAATTAAAGACTTCCTAGAATTCAATGAAAATGAAAGTACAACTTACCCAAACCTATGGGACACAATGAAAGCAGTGTTAAGAGGAAAACTCATAGCTCTGAATGCCTCCAAAAAGAAACTGGAGAGAGCATACACTAACAGCTTAACAGCACATCTGAAAGTTCTAGAACAAAAAGAAGCTAATACACCCAAAAGGAGTAGAAGGCAAGAAATAATCAAATTAAGGGCTGAAATCAACCAAGTGGAAACTAAAAGAACTATACAAAGAATCAACAAAACCAAGAGCTGGTTCTTTGAGAAAATCAACAAGATAGATAAACCCTTAGCCAGACTAATCAGAGGGCACAGAGACAGTATCTAAATTAACAAAATTAGAAATGAAAACGGAGATATAACAACAGACTCTGAGGAAATTAAAAAAGTCATCAGATCCTACTACAAAAGCCTATATGCAACAAAATTGGAAAATCTGGAGGAAATGGACAAGTTTCTAGACAGATACCAATTACCAAAGTTAAATCAGGATCAGATAAACCATCTAAACAGTCCCATAACTCCTAAAGAAATAGAAGCAGTCATTAAAAGTCTCCCAACCAAAAAAAAACCCAGGACCAGATGGGTTCAGTGCAGAATTCTATCAGACCTTCAAAGAAGACCTAATACCAGTATTCTTCAAGCTATTCCATAAAATAGAAACAGAAGGAACACTACCCAATTCATTCTATGAGGCCACAGTTACACTGATACAAAAGCCACACAAAGACCCAACAAAGAAAGAAAACTTGAGACCAATTTCCCTTATGAATATCGATGCAAAAATACTCAATAAAATTCTTGCAAACCAAATCCAAGAATACATCAAGACAATCATTCACCATGATCAAGTAGGCTTCATCTCAGGGATGCAGGGATGGTTCAATATCTGGAAATCCATTAATGTAATCCACTACATAAACAAACTCAAAGAAAAAAACCACATGGTCATCTTGTTAGATGCTGAAAAAGCATTTGACAAAATTCAACATCCCTTCATGATAAAAGTCTTGGAAAGATCAGGAATTCAAAGAGCATACCTAAACTTAGTAAAAGCAATATACAGCAAACCAGTGGCCAACATCAAACTAAATGGAGAGAAACTTGAAGCAATCCCACTAAAATCAGGGACTAGACAAGGCTGCCCTCTCTCTCCCTATCTATTCAACATAGTACTTGAAGTTCTAGCTAGAGCAATCAGGCAACAAAAAGAAATCAAAGGGATACAAATTGGAAAGGAAGAAATCAAAATATCACTATTTGCAGATGATATGATGGTATACTTAAGTGACCTGAAAAACTCCACTAGAGATCTGCTACAGCTGATAAACAACTTCAGCAAAATGGCTGGATACAAAATTAACTCAAGCAAATCAGTAGCCTTCCTATACTCTAAGGATAAACAGGCTGAGAAAGAAATTAGGGAAATGACACCCTTCACAATAGTCACAAACAATATAAAATATCTTGGTGTGACTCTAACCAAACAAGTGAAAGATCTGTATGACAAGAACTTCAAGTCTCTGAAGAGAGAAATTGAAGAAGATCTCAGAAGATGGAAAGATCTCCCATGCTCATAGATCAGCAGGATTAACATAGTTAAAATGGCCATCCTGCCGAGAACAATATACAGATTCAATGCTATCCCCATCAAAATCCCAACTCAATTCTTTGTAGACCTAGAAAAGAGCAATTCTCAAATTCATATGGAATAACAAAAAACCCAGGATAGCAAAAACTATCCTCAACAATAAAAGGTCTTCTGGGGGAATCAACCTCCCTGACCTCAAGCTGTACTACAGAGCAGTAGTGATAAAAACTGCATGGTATTGGTACAGTGACAGGCAGGTTGATCAATGGAATAGAATCGAAGACCCAGAAATGAATCCATACACATATGGTCACTTGATCTTGGACAAAGGAGCTAAAACCATACAGTGGAAAAAAGACAGCATCTTCAACAAATGGTGCTGGTTCAACTGGCGGTCTACATGTAGAAGATTTCGAATTGATCCATTCCTATCTCCCTGCACAAAGTTCAAGTCCAAGTGGATCATGGACCTTCACATAAAACCAGATACACTGAATCTAATAGAAGAGAAAGTAAGGAAGAGTCTCGAACACTTGGGCACAGGGGAAATGTTCTTGAACAGAACACCAATGGCTTGTGCTCTAAGGTCAAGAATTGACAGATGGGACCTCATAAAATTACAAAGCTTCTGTAAGGCAAAGGACACTGTAATTAGGGCAAAACGGCAACCTACAGATTGGGAAAAGATCTTTACCAATCCTACATCTGATAGAGGGCTAATATCCAATGTGTACAAAGAACTCAAGAAGCTAGACTCCAGAGATACAAATAACCCTATCAAAAAATTGGGAAGTGAGCTAAACAGAGAATTCTCAACTGAGGAAACTCAAATGGCTGAGAAGCACCTAAAGAAATGTTCAATATCCTTAGTCATCAGGGAAATGCAAATCAAAGCAACCCTGAAATTCCACCTCACACCAGTCAGAATGGCTAAGATCAAAAACTTAGGTGACAACAGATGTTGGCGAGGATGTGGAGAAAGAGGAACACTCCTCCATTGCTGGTGGGAATGCAAGTTGATACAACCTCTCTGGAAATCAGTTTGGCAGACCCTCAGAAAATTGGACATAATACTACCTGAGGACCCAGCTATTCCACTCCTGGGCATATACCCAGAAGATGCTCCAACATGTAATAAAAACATATGTTCCACTATGTTCATAGCAGCCATGTTTATAATAGCCAGAAGCTGGAAACAACCCAGATGTCCCTCCACAGAGGAATGGATACAGAAAATGTGGTACATTTACACAGTGGAATACTACTCAGCTATTAAAAACAATGACTTCATGAAATTCGTAGACAAATGGATGGATCTTGAAAACATCATTCTGAGCCAGGTAATGCAGTCACAAAAGAATGAACATGGTATGTACTCACTCTTAAGTGGTTATTAGCCTAAAAGTTTGAAATACCCAAGAGTCACTTCGCAGGAACAGTAGTACTGAGTACGAGGTCCCAGATGGAGGGCTTGGAGAAAGGACTGAAGGAGCTGAGGGAGTGTGCAGCCCCAGGGAGGTAGCAACACTGGCAACTGGCCTGACCCCCCATACTTCTGGAGACTGATCCACCAACTAAAGAATACTCATGGAGGGACCCATAGTGCTGGCCACAAAGACTGCAGAGGAGGGTCTTGTTACCTGTCAGGGGGAGGAGAGGCCCTTGGGCCTGAGGGTATTATATCCCCCAGTATAGGAGAATGTCAAGGAGGGAAGATGAGAGTGGGTGGGGGGTAGGGTGGGGAGGTGGGTTGGAGAATATCCCCATAGAGGCAGGGGGAGGGCGGAGGGAATGGGGAGGTTCCAAAGGGGAGATCTGGAAAGGGGGAAACATTTGAAATGTAAATAAAATATGAAAATAAAAAATAAATAAATTAATTAAATAAAAAAGAAAAGGTTAAAAAAAAAAAAGGCATGAAAGAAACTTGAAGCATATTCACGTGAAGAAGTCAGTCTTAAAGGACGATACTCTCCATGATTCCAACTCTTTGAAAATACAGAAATACAAAGTTATATAAATAGTAAAAAGATCAGTGATTTCCAGTGATGGGAGAGTCCAGGGGAAGGGTGTGAAACTATTCTACATGATACTGTAATAGTGGATGTCATGTATTTAGTGAAGCCACAGAACTTCGCAGAGTAAAGAGTAAAACCTAATATATACCAAATGAAAAAGAGTTCAGATGTCAGGGCACCAGCATAGGAGGAGAACAAGAGGAGTGACAGGAGGATCTAAATGGATTGCAAAAGTTTGAAATTGCTTTACTTGAGAGGGCAGAGAAAAGGGCAGACAGGGTAACTTTGTAATGAGAAGCACTTGTAAGATTAAAAGCAAAAGAAGCTGTAAACACTGTACTTGGCTGGACAGCTGTCTCTTTGGTGCAAAGATTAGCTCTCAAGGCATTGTTACATATTTATATTGGATTTGAACAATTAAGTGTATCCTCTGAAGAATAATTCAAAATACTATTTTATGTAGCATCTTTGCCCTAAAAGAAGTAGTCCTCACAACTTAGGTACTGTCTAGACACTGCAGCCTTCTTCCAAGGTGTTCAGTGCAGAGAGGGGTGGACCTTGACAGATCCCTGACAAATGCAACCTTGGCCTGGTGATTAAGGTCATCGTCAAGGTGATAAATCATTTGGGTGGCATGCACCCTTGATGTGATGTGAGGAGACTCAGACCTCACCTCTGTAATATGTTTCCTCCAGAACCTGGCTGTGAGAAAAACATCAGACAAACAAGGCAGAAGAAGCCTATGATATGCTACTCAAAACTACCCAGGACCACAGAAGTAATGAGAGTCGGAGAAAAATGTCACAGCAGGAGCAAGGAGACATGAGTGCTCGTGAGTGTATGGTGTCCAGCATGGGATTCTAGGACAGGAAGGACACTGAGTGAAAACCAAGGAAACAGACTTCAGTTAAAGGCAATGTATCCATAGCTTGATAAATGTGCACTAATAATGTTAATAATAGAGAAGGCCAAATGCAAGAGGGCACTGTCTTCATACTTTTTCTGTGAGTCTAAAACAGTCCTAATGAGTGTTTACTTTTTTAAAAAAATATTTGTTTCCAACAAAATATATTTTTAGTTTAATTCAATTTGGAGTATGTAGAAAGACTCAGCAGGGCTAATTTATTCTCATGAATATTAATAATTTAGTTGTTTACATGTTGAGACAAGGCCTCATTAGGGAGTGACAGCTGGGCTTGAACTCTTGATCTGCTTTCGTCTCCTGCATGCTGAGATTATAAGCATGTGCCACCTTGCCAAGTGTAATGGGTATATTGGTGACTGCTGTCACTGTGACAAAGTACGTGGCAGAAACAGCAGAGGGGACTAACAGTTTATTTTGTCTCACACTCTTCAGTCGGTCTTGGTAGGGAGGACATGGTGGAGTAGCTAAGTTGGCATTGCCAGAGGGTTAGGAAACCCAGGAAACAGAGGGGTGGTGCAGCTGTGCCGCTGTGCAGCTGTGCAGCTGTGCTGCTTGAGTTCACACTGGCGCTGTTCCTCCATCACCTGATCCCTGCTGGAAGTGCCTTCATAGTCAGATTCAGAGGTGAGACTTAACCAGCCTCTGAGGTGATTCAGTCAAGTGGACAAAGAGGATTATCCACCACAATAAGTCACTTAATAGCACTCCTGCCCCTGCAGATAATACTGGATGGATGTCAAATGATATTCAAGGCAGCAAGTGAAAGTGTCTAGAGTCTGCCTTTGTGTGTGCGTGTGAGTGTGTGTGTGTGTGTGTGTGTAACAAGTTTAGTTTATTTTGAAATGATCACAATAGAAGCCCGCTCCTGCTATTCTGTGATATCACAGCTTAAGCCCTAGGAAGACGCTGGGTGTGCCTGCTTCCATTGCACTGGGACTTCAGTTTACCCATTTCTACCTCACAACCAGAGTCAAAAGTAGTGGGGACTTCATAACAGTCAAAAAATCCTATCATACAGTCTTTTATTCGTGTGGTGCAATAACAGAACTCTAGACTGCTACGTCTTTATGTACAAAATGCTCAAGATAGTCAGGTCGCAGAGGAGCTTTGCCAATACCATGCAGAACATTTGCAGTAACTGTCACCAAGATGACACATCGAACCTACTCTGAGCACCTCAACCTTCCCATTCTTTTCTATGCCTTGTCTTCTGTTGTATGAGATTATGTTATTGTCCACAAATTTGTTCCTTGTGAACAGCACAGTGTTGATGATGTCATTAGCAGTGCCAGCCATAGCTTATTCTTCACTCAGACCTGATTATCATTTGGTGACCAAAAAGAATATAATGCCAGAGTTTTCAAATACAAGATATATGGGTTTCATTGGTATTGAAATAAAAAGACTTAGGATGTCATATTAAATGGCAGAGGACACCCAATCCCTACCAGAAAATGTAAAAATGCAAGAGTAGAGGTGGCAAGCTGTTCTGGTGATTTTCCTAAGTGATAACCCATAACAAAAACTGGGAGTGCTGGAGTCATGTGGAAATTTTAAGTAGCATATTTTGTTATTTTGTAAAATTGGCATTTATTATGGCTCAAAACAAAACAAGCCATGGTCACTCAGACTGCTATAACAGCTGAAGTGGAGCAAATTAAACTCACCCACCATAGTTAAGGCTGAAAACATTCCTCTGAGAGAATTTGTGTATTGCAAGTTTTATGGTTCTTTCCTGTATGATGGTTTTGTCCTGAAACTTATGAGAGTACATATCTATTAGTCTCAGCATAATAAGGCCCCAGTTATTTATTTGTGTAAAATAAAACCAGAGTCATGGGTCTATGGACTACCACATGCTATGAAGCTAAGGATTAATACTCATAGTTACAGAATATGTTTAATAATTAAGTTCTTTGAAGAGAGTGAGCAGAGCCTGGTGTTAGAGCTACTTTCTGCCTCTCAGTGCACCCTTGCCCATGTCAAAATAGACAGAACCCGCTCTTGACCCGAGCAAAGTAAATAGAAGCGATAGAAAACTTCTGGTGGGCAACTCCTGTGAGTCTTAGAGGAAAATGATGGTGGTTGAGATGTATTTCTCTGTGAAGTTGTGGTGTATAACCAACCAAGATGGCAGATGAGCTATGGATGTGCATCTCAGGGATGCCAGGAGAAGACTGTGTGAAGGAAAAACCTGTGGGAGGGATCATGGAGACAACTTAGTAGTGCCTCTATCCCACCTCAGCCTCAGACCCATCTATCTGCAAGGGCCTTCTCCTTGTGGAAGTTAGCAGAGATGAAACACAGGAGTCACCCAGTTGCCACTCAACCATACCTTAGTTATCAACAAGTGTCTGAAGTCACACGTCTACCATGGGGCACTGGACAGGAAAGGCATCACAACCTTCAGGTAACAACCCAGGAGGGAAAGAGAAGGCTGGTACCTGACATTGTTGTCTCTGAAGGATGCTCTGAGGACTCCCTAATGAGCAACCCACCTTAGTTGGCAAGCACATCTCTCTGAGAAATTACCCACAGCGTCCTTACAAGTATAAAACATGTCACCATGAAAACATGGAAGAGAAGCAGCTATTCCCACTTTGGGACAAAAGTCTTCGATGAAGCTGTAATGACACGGTTGCTTATAAACACAGAATCAAAATGGCTGAGTGAGACACTAAATAAGTCATTCTTCATTATGTAATAATGTGTATAGTAGATGCCTCACCCCTTATCCATGGCACAGCCAATTCTTAACACGGGATCAGCTTAAGATGGGAAGAAAAATGTTGTGTGTAATTTTCCTCTCCTGGGAGCTTGGTCTGTGTTCTGACCTCTCCAGGTTTCTTTTGCTCCATCTGGCTTAGCCCAGAATTGATTGCAACCATCCCCCAACCCGGGAAAGCCAAAAGCTGCTGTCTGCTCTACTGGCTCCCTCTTGGCTTCTCTTTTGTTCTTCCCAGCTAACTTCACCAAGCTGCTAGTTACTGCCCTGGCTTCTCTCTCTTTCTGCCCACCTTTGCTCTGTGGATGAAAAACACTCAGACAGCTTTCTTTTAGAACTTGCCAGATAGCACAATTTCTGGGCACAGAATCTCCTGCCCTAACCTTATTGGCTAGAGTGTATCAGCTAGCCTCTGCTGACTTCCTGTCTATCTGCCAGTGGTAGAGGCCTCTGGTTCTAGCTTACCCAAGATCTTACATGGTTGTTTCATGTTTCTCCTTCCAGAGCCTGGCTGAAAAGCTCCTTTTTCTTCCTCAAGTCTCTTTTTTTCTTCCCTGGTCACAAGTCCCATCTATACCCTTTGCCAAGCAATTGGCTCTTGCCTTTTTTATTGACCAAATCAAGAACCAATTAAGGAACCAGACTTTAGTACCAGCATCTCCCCCTACAGAAAAATCTGTTTTTACTCAGAGGTAATGAGTCTTTTGTCCCATCCCAATACTATTAGTTCCTTCACTAACTCCTCCAGAGAACTAGAGGCTGAAGAAACCACAGA
Organism: Rhynchomys soricoides; assembly: GCA_019843965.1. NCBI lineage: Eukaryota > Metazoa > Chordata > Mammalia > Rodentia > Muridae > Rhynchomys > Rhynchomys soricoides. The sequence continues at coordinate 13,837,474 of JADRCH010000005.1, read as the reverse complement.
GCGTGTCTATGAACGGCTTCCATGTGAGTGTTCCAGGAAGCAGACTGTGTCCATTGATGCTGAACTAATGAAGATTTCAGAACTTCCTGTTGGGTGAAGAACTGAGGGAGTGGGCTTCAGAGGGGCTGAGGTGAGGCCAGCATTCATGACTAGAAGACGACCATAGGCTTTTATAGCTTACACCTCGGGCCCAGGTATGTGTGCATAGTCAACACAGAATAGAAAACAAGATTTGACATAAAAAGAGACTTTTATTCTTTAATGAACTCCTATTGTTGTTTCATGCTTTGTTTATTTATGCATATGTGTGGGTGTGGTCCCCTGTGTGTTCCTGCATGGAAGCCAGAAGTAGACACTGGGTGTTTTCCTCCATCACTTGCTATGCTTTATCTTTTGAGATAGAGTTTCTCACTGACTCTGAGATAATCACTTGGATGAGGATGGCTGCCATCGACCCCGGGATTCACCCTTCTTCACCCTCTCAGTGATTACAGGTAGGAGCTGTCACACTCAGCATTTACACACGTGCTGGGAATCCAACCAGGCCTGTGCTTGTGTAGCAAGCACTATTCCACTGCGCCCTGTTCTGTTTTTCAAAACAGGTGTGGTTATTGACTAGTTTTGAGTTACATCATTTCTGGATGAAATCAGTTTGTGGTTCCTTGACACATGAAACTTAATCTTCTTTTCAAAATTCGCTATGTGCAGGGGGTCCATCTCTATTAACACATGTCAATAAAATCAATCATTTTCATTATGATATGAAAATTGTTCGATGAATATTATTTGCTTTTTCATTTTTTGACATATACATTTTATTTTTTCTCTTTGGTTGTTAAGATGCTTCCAATTTCTCCTGGTCTGGCTGGCAGAGCATATGTTGTGTGGCTCCTAGAAAGACATTCCCAAATCTGTTTCTTCAGACCCCAGCTGTACAGCTCATAGTTCAGTTGCTGTGTCTCATTATTCCCCCTTTTATTTAAATGTTCTAGGACAGTGGTTCTCAACCTGGGGGATTTTATAAGGATTTCCTAAGACCATTGGAAGACACAGATATTTACATTATGATTCATAATGGTAGCAAAATTACAGTTATAAAGTAGCAATTTTGTTTGGATGGGGGAACACACAACACGAGGCACTGTATAAAGGGTCGCAAGGTTAGGAAGGTTGAGAACCACTGTTCTAGGATATGTCCTCTTCCCACAGATCAGGAAAGGGGACATGGTGTAATAGCAGGGAACTAAAGATGCTGACACATCACACTCCAGTCTGTTGACTGCCTATCTATCTGCGAAGCACACCATACTTCACATCCTTCTGAAGAAGGAGAAAGGGCAAGGCTATTTCTTGTCCTTTCCCAGTTGTAGATGGCTTAGGTTTTACCATTTCCAGCTTCATTTCCAAATCTACCTCCAGCCAGGTGGCACACTAACTACATCAGTGCTCTGTGTAGCGTGTAGTTTTTACTACCCTGCTTTATTGTTCCTGGGCGGGTCATACTACCAACCATCTGCCCAGGTCCTCTCGGATGAAATCACACGCGCGCACACACACACACACTCACACACACACACACGCGCACACACACTCACACACATGCACACACACTCACACACACGCACACACTAGCTCATTTTTAACCTGCCTTACTGGCTCAGTGGCTGGGCTCTTCTAAGCCTCCCTCAGCTAGTCTGCCCTTCCTTTTACTCCTAGCTCAACGCCTCTACATCTTCCCTCAGCTTAGTTACCCAGTTTCCTTCTGTCCTCATTGCTGCCCAAGACAATTTCAGGCTGCCCTTCAGTGGGCTGCTTCCCCTTTCCACCTACATTTTAGAAGATCTCTCCTGAAGCTGTGAGTCTGTCCTGTCTCTCTCTTCTAACTATCTCCATTCTCTCCTCCAGTCCTCTCCTAGCCTGCAGGAACCTGGAAGTCCCATCTCTTTCTTTCCACCCAGCCATTGGCCGCTGGCATCTTTATTGATAGATCAAAACCCAATTGGGGACAAGGACTTTCAACATTAGTACACGCAGATTCCTGATTAAATCAAAGCATCAGAGCCACTCCTTTACAGCTCCACAATTCACTCCCCATGATGTGGTGTCACCCACACTGTAGATGCTATATAAATGGTGGTACATAAAATACTGAGGCCTGTTGCCTCTTCCTCCTTATATGTGCGTCTTGTTTAGAAACCATATGCTGCAGGACACTGTGGTGTTAACTCATTCCCTGGGTGGCACCAGAGCAGCTTGGGACTTCAAATTTAGACCCAGAAGGATTAACCACAGTGATTTAAGATTCTTGCCTCTCTCAGGAAGAACACCCAACGTGGTCTGCCTGCTACCAGATCAGAGGTGGGCTCCTGGAAGACACGGGCATCATTTGAGACCTTTTTATATTCTTTTCCAACTTTAAGTTCAGCTTCTCTGGGTGAAGTTGAGGCTTCATCCAGTTCTTCTGAGATTCTGTCCTAATAACCTTGGCACAAGAAATAATCTTCTTTTCAAAATTTAGTACATCCGGGGGGGGTTGTCTCTATTAATACACATCACTAAAATCAATAATTTTCATTAGGATATGAATATTCTTTGATGACTAGTCTTTGCTCTTTAATTTTTTGATACACATATTTTATTTTTCATCTTTAGCTGTTAAAAATAACAGTAGTTGTAATGGCTGGTTTTGTGTCAACTTGACACATGCTGAAGTTATCACAGAGAAAGGAGTTTCAGTTGAGAAAATGCCTCCATGAGATCCAGCGGTAAGGCATTTTCTCAATTAGTGATCAAGGGGGGAGGGCCCCTTGTGGGTGGTGCCATCTGTGGGCTGGTAGTCTTGGGCTCTATAAGAAGGCCAGCTGAGCAAGCGAGGAGAAGCAAGCAAGTCAGTAAGGAACATCCCTCCATGGCCTCTGCATCAGCTCCTGCTTTCTGACCTGCTTGAGTTCCAGTCCTGACTTCCTCTGGTGATGAACATCAGTGTGGAAATGTAAGCCAAATAAACCCTTTCCTCCCCAACTTGCTTCTTGGTCATGATGTTTGTGCAGGAATAGAAACCCTAAGACAATAGTAAAGACATTTATGTGTGTTTCTGTTCAAACAAGTAGGGTTTTTTTCTTTTTGAAATACATGTAAATGCACATGTGTTTGGATTTGTATGCATGTATGTAATGTGGAGGTCGGGGTCAACATTGAGTGTCTCCCTAATAGAGACATAGGTGTGTCAAGTATGGACATTTTAAATTTTCTTTTATGGATATATTATTTTTATGAACTTCTAGTTCTGTCAACTCTGTATGGGAATTTTATTCCTTAATTTTTCTCAGGAATACTTTCTATTAGATCTTAATATTTAGGCTTATCTGATGGGTGTGAAATGGTACCACATTACAAGATCTATGTCAAGACTGTGTGGCAGGTATCATTACTAACCCAGTTTTAGAGATGGGGAATCTAAAGCTTAGGAAACAAGTTGTCCAAGGCTTTATAATTTGTATCAGATTGGCAAGCCAGAATAAGCCTGGAGCAATTTCATCCTCAAGTCTGTGCCATTTATCATCTTGCTCCAACATGCTAACGTAAGCTTCATTGCAAGTCCAGATGTTTTATTATACTGCAGAGGCGAGCCAGAGGTTGACTTCACTCATTCTGAGTTTCAGAAGACTTCCTTCTCGCCGTATCTTAAACATTCTACCCATCTTCTCTATTTCCATCTTCTCTTCTTCCATATTTATATATTACATATATGTCACCCTCGTGTACTTTAAAAAGTGATTTTCAGCTCAATCATCTTGCATGAGCTAAAGTCCTATAGTCATAGGACTAAGGTGGTGGAATTACTCCGTGGTTTGGAAATGGCTGTTAACACAAATTCTTTCCAGAGCAGCTGCTTCTGATACACTCCACTTGTCTCTTTTAATTAGAATAAAATCTAAGCTTTCCTGGGAACTGAAATTAGGAGGCAAATTTATAATTAACAATAAAGTGTTGAATTGAGAGTTGCTCCACTCATTCCTGCATTAATTTCTTATTCAATTTCACCAGCATGTCCTATTCATAGCTAAGAGAGAGTTACCACCTAGACAGATAAGTGAGAAGTATGTCTGGGAAGTAAACCACAAGCTTGGGATTGCTTCACACCGGTCTGTAGTGGAAGAATAGTAGTGGGCTGTGAGACCCAGTCCCCCACCACCAAGTGTTTCAATCCCCAGCTTTGGGGGTTTGTTAGAAAGATGATATAAAAAGTGACCTAGATAGGGCTCTCCTTACATCCAGGCAGCCTCTCTATGGCCTTAGGACATTTTGATTTCCATGAGCATTTGGCTTACATTGTTATCACCACCATAGAATGAGACACCCTTGGCACTGAGGCCTCTGATTCCATCCTTGATGCCTCACGGAGATTTTTGCCTTGAATGGCACACTCTAGATGTACAATGGATGACTGCAGAATTAAGTCGAATGGAGTTCGTCAGGGTAGCAAACATTTCCAGTACTAAGCGTGCCTGTGGGGCACTAGCATTGGGTACACGGTGCCTGCTATGCTTCTGGAAAATCCCTTAATCTTCAATTTTTCTAGTAGAGAATGAAAGTTTCCTAGGTGGGATGTGAGGAGTGAGCTTATAGTAAAACCAGATCACTGAGAAAAGCAGTCCCACACCTGAGCACACTTGGGTAAAGGGTAAAAGCAGTCCCGCTGTGGGGGTGTACCTGGGTAAGGGAGAAAAGTGGTCCTGCCGCCGGGACGCATCTGGGTAAAGGGTGTGAGCTCTTCATCTTTGGAGAGAACAGCTGTGTAGAAATGCCATAGGGGGTGAAAAGGCTTGAAAAAAATTCCAAGGCTAATTCTGAATAAAATTGTGCCTGAATTTCCCAGAATATTTTTGAAATGTCATGAGGAATGAAGACATGTCAGACAAGAACACAAATAGTTTAGTTTCCAAACTGGGCAACACTAAGGGAAGTGTGTATACGCTTGTTGATCCCTTCACATACTGGTAGACGGTGAATTATTTTCAATTTGGGGCTATTATAAATGAAGATTTTTATGAACACTTAAACCTTTATAAAGAGAAAATCTCCATAGTCCAGCTTGGCCTAGACCTCACTATATGGTCCAGCCTGGCTTCACACTTGCAATAATCCCCCTTCTGCAGCTTCTTGAATGTTGGGATTTCAGATGTGAACCACCAATACCATGTCATAGACGTTATCGCTCAATTCTTTCTGTGGACAAAGAACTGAGTAAATACCCAGGAATGAATTGCTGAGTCTTACAGTAAAAGCTGAAATAACCATGTAAGTGAATGTCTCAGTGTTTGTTAAAGTGGCTACAGATTTTTTTTTTTTTTGCACCAACAGTGAATAGAATTTATTTACTTCACATTCTCTCCAGTGTTTGGTATATTCACCATTTTTAAATTCTAGCAGTTCTTGTGAAGATACAATGAATCCCAATGTATTTTTAGCTTGCACGTGTTTGATGACTGACAGCCTTGGGCATATTTTCACATGCTTATTGGCAATAATTGATGCACATTCTACTGTGAAGAGTCTTTCAACCTAGTTTTGAGCATCCATTTTGTTGGAATGTTTGTCTCCTTGTAACTGAATTTAAGATTCTCTATATGTGTAGCAAGTTTTCCTACCAGTCTGTGGCCTGCCATTTTGCTTTCGTACTGGTGGTGTCTTTAGAAAAGCAGATAATAACAACTCTGAACAAAGAGGCTCTGTAGTCTTTCCAGTTCATTGCTCAGGTCTTTTCTTTCCTAAAAACTTTTGCTTTTTGCAAGGGTGGATATAGAGGAGTCTGAGAGACCCCAAAACAATGTAGAGTATCAGTGTTGACCTTGGTTGCCTTCCAGAAAAAGAAGGTAAGACACCATTGCTGAAGATACCATACTTTGGACATAAGGGTAGGACGCCATTGCTAAAGATACCGTACTTTGGACATAAGTCTTGGAGGAATCTACCTGTGTTTGAGCTGGACGTTTCCTCCCTTATGACTGGCTCTTGTAGTAAGGAAGGAGGCTGTCAAGGTAGGAAGTGATCAGCAGTCCTACCCATGTAATGCTATAAGCCACAACAAGGACCAGCGTGGCAAGATATTCCAAAAGCTGCAATAGCGACCCTTAGATCTTGAGGATAACTGAACGTCACCTACGTGGACTTCAGGTTTGTTCAATAGGAGGGGATTCATGCCTGGAACTGTAAACTTAACTACCTATAGCTGGTGAGGTCATGGAACTTACAGCAAACCCTACTCCTGACACTTTCCTAAACTAGTAAAATTTCTAGAGGCATTCTAAGAACGTATTCTCATACCCACGGATAAGTGTAGCTCCCATCTCTCATCCAAGGAGCTTCTTTCTGCATCAGATGGAGAGCATTTCAGAAAGCCACAACTGGTCAAAATGCAGAGAGCAATTGATTGTGGGGCGCCCACCCCAATTAAGACAATACAATTAAGACTCAGGGGACACTGAAGAAGGGGAATAAAAAATTTAAGAGACAGAAGGTGGGGGGAAAGGGGTGGGTGTGCATCTGGAGAGGAGTTGGGTGAATAGAATCTAACACATGGAATTCCCAAAGAATTCATAAAATATTGTATCATTAAAAATGCAAAGGGTTACATTTCTGTTTTCTTATAGGAAATTACATATTTTTTTGCTTTAATTTTTTTTAATAGTGTGAAGTCTCAAAGCTAGAGATTTCCCCTTTGGGTCCTCTATAGCTTTATGCCACAAGTTTTGATGTGCTGTGCCATCATTAATATTGACTTTGAAATCTCTTTAAATGTTCTTTGTGGTTTCTTTGTTGACCCATGTGCTGTTAAGTATGTTTGTTTCAATTATCCTCATTTGCAGCTGGTGTGATCCTAAACTTAAGAGACCTAAAAGACTCTAACAGAAACAATAGATCTGAGAAGCACTTTTACCAAAAGGTGCCATGATACGAAAACCAATGTACAAATGTTAACAGGTTTTCTATACGCTAATAGTGTACTTGCTGAGAAAGAAATCAGTGATAAGCTCTCATTTGGAATAGCTTAAATCTACTGTGAAGCAGTGTTGAAGAGATGGCTCAGTGGTTAAGAGCACTGACTGTTCTTCCAGAGGCCCTGAGTTCAATTCCCAGTAACCACATGGTGGCTCACAACCATCTGTAATGGGATTTGGTGCCCTTTTCTGGTGTGTCTGAAGACAGCTATAGTGTACTTATATACATTAAATAAATAAAATCTTAAAAAAATGCTTTGACACACACAGAGAGAACCTATTGAAGGTGGCATGACTGTTTATTAAGATGTTTGAGTCCCTCTGGATAAGATGCCTTGAAATTCTGTTCTAATATCTGAAGTCAAGAAAGTCACATACTATGCATTTAAAATAGAGTAAAATCAAACATTGTCATCTGAAATCATCACCTTAAGGCGAAGGCATCAATGGCAATGTTAGAGATATACACAAACCTTAGGGCAAGGAAATGCGCAAAATGGAAGGCTTATACAATTGTGCAAGCAATACAACTTTAATTATGAAATAATGGTGTTACCATCTATTACCATTAGATGTTGACTGAAACGTTCATTAATTTATGCATTCATTCACTCTGCGAATATTGGTGCTTTGCATATATGGTCCATAATAATCAAAATAAAGAAGTCTATCTTGACTATAGGATAGATTGACATAAACATGATTAAGTAATTTTTGTGGTATGTTACAGAATGTTAAATGATTTGGAATAATAAATGGTGGGCTTAAGAGGCCAGATTGCATTTTTATGTAGTTTGTTAATGTCATACAATCTTGAGGAACCAAGAATAAATTCACAAAGAGGCAAAAGCCATTGCAGAGTGCCAAAATGGGTAGGCACCTGGGTAACAAAGAAAGTGCAGAGACCAGTACGGCCTATATCATAGGAAATCTTCTGTCTCATATGTAATAGTAGACAATTAAAGTGTTTGAGTTGATTTCTACTTTTTGGTCAACAGAAAGAAATATTTGTCCCAAAAATATATTCTTGAATTTTTTACAAAACAAAAAATCTAAAAAAATGCTTTGAAGCACACCTAACCACGGAGGTGAAAGAGTTTGACAAAGAAACTTTTTAATACTTAGAAGTAAAATTGAAGTGGGAGCTGGAAGATTGATAACCCCCCTGGACTCACATGTTAGAAGAATCAATGTTGTGAAAATGAGTATGTTATAAAAAGCAGAATCAATGCAATCCCCATCAAAAATTCCAGGGACATTTTCCACATAATTAGGAGAAATTATCTTAAAATTTGTATGGAAACAGAAAAGACCATTAATAGCCAAAGTAATTATGTGCATAAAATGATTTCAAATTATACGGTAGAGCCATACTAACAAAACCAGCTAGAACTGGAGCAAAAAGAAATACATAGACCAATGGAATACCACAAAGCACCCAGAAGTAAACTCATGAAGCAATAGCCACTTGATTTCTGACAAGGGTGCCAAAAGCATATACTAGAGAAGACAGCCTCTTTAATAAATGGTGTTTCGAGGCCAGAGGATCTGAATATAGACAAGTGAATTATACACCTAGCACTTGCCCTGCACAAAGTTCAATATAAAACGTATCAAAGACCTTAGTGTAAGACCTAAAATTCTAAAACTGCTAGAGGAACAAAGCCAGAGAAAACCTGGAGAACAATTTCCCTGGGGATTCTGCAACCCTCCCAAAAGACCCAGCGTTGCACACAACCTGTCCTTCTGTATCAGGTCCCTGTACCTGGAGGCACTCTACCTGGGGACCTGCTTGTGCAGCAGTCTGAGATCAGGCAGGTGATCTTCACTCTCCTTGTCTCCAGTTTTCAATTTGCCAGTCTCACCCCTAGCTCTGTAACAGACAACTTGCAGGAGTCTGTCCTTCCTCTTTAGACTCCACTCCCTGGGGACTCTGCTGAACCTTCTGGCAGACCCAGTTTCCTTCCCCATGTGAACCCTTTCAGCACCCCCCAAGCTCATCTCAATTCCTTTGTGTCAGACCCAGAAACACTTTCTACATTAGCCTTTAGTGCTCACACCAGGCAGGGATTTAAAAATACTCCTACCAAGCAATCCACAACAATCACACTTCCTAAGACCCAGAGAGTATGACAGACAGCAAGGTAGATACACTGCATCTGACAGAAGAGCAAGGGGGGACGGCCTTGGACTCATTTGCACAGCAGAAGACATTCTGAATAGAACACCATTAATGCAGGCACCAAGATCAACGATAAATGGGACCTTATGGGACTGACAAGCTTCTGCATGGCAAAGAACACCATCGTGGAGTGAGAAGACTTTACCAAGTACACATCAAGTAAAGAAAGAACTTTTAAAAACTGGGCATCAAGAAAACAAATAATCCAGCTAAGAAACTGGCTACAGTTCTAAGCCGAGTTCTTAACAGAAGAAACGCAAATGCCTGAGAAGCACTTGAAGTGTTCAATAACCGTAGTCAGCGGGGAAATGCAATTCAAAACAACTTTGAGATTTTTCCTTACACAAGCCAAAAATTGCCAAGATCAATAAAACAAGTGACAGCTCATGCTGACAAGGATGTGGGGTACGGGGAACACCATCCACTGCCGGTGGGAGTGCAGACTTGTTCAGCCACGTCTTTTGCTTATGGCTTATGGTTTCCGATTTTATGTTTTTAAAGGGTTTTTCTGTGTGTGAATGTGCATGTCTCCACATCTATATGTGTTTCTTGGTCTTTTTTTTTTTCTCCCTTTTTTTTCGGTTTGTGTGTTTGCTTTGTCCTATTCTGGTTTGTTTGTTTTTATTTTATTTTATTTTTTTAAGATTTTTTTTCTAATGAGAGAGAAAGGAAGAGTGTGGATTTGGGTGGAAAGGCAAGTGGGGAGAGGGGAATAGGGAGGATCTGGGTGGAGCTGGGTGAGGGGAACCTGATAAGAATATATTGGATGGAAAAAAATCTGTTTCCAATTAAAAAATAAAAAGGAACAAACCCAGCTAAACAAAGAAGCACAAAACCCCAACAGCTTTAGGTCTTTTTTTTTAAACATATTTTTTTCATGGAGTCTGTAGAATCTATTTAACCTTTATTTTTTCTAAAATGTATTAGAAAATGGTATGTTTTATTAAAAAAAAGAACAAAACCCACCAACCTAGACAAACATAGGCAAAGACTTTCTGGAATGTGCCGCAGTGGCTTTGACAATAATCCCAAGAACTGACAAATGGGATTGCGTATAATTAAAAAATTCCTTCACAGAAAAGGCAATGCTAGCAGAGTCAGAAACAGCCTACTGTGTGTCTGACAGGGGCTTAATAACCAGAATCTATAAGCCTCCACAGTTCTAAGACTGTTGCTAAGAGGAGAAATACAAATGGCCTCGAAAGTACAGGAAGTCATGTTTAGCGTCCTTTGTCACTAGGAAAACTACACTGAGATTCTATCTCACTTCAACTAGACTGACTACTCTCAAGAAATTAAATGATTGGTAATGCCAGGGAGGATGGAGAGAAGATGGGTCCTATACACTGCTTGTGGGTATATAATCAGTGCATCCAGTGTGGGATCAAGCATGGCAGTACCTTAGAAAACTAAAAAGGCTACATAATGCCAGCTATGCCAGTCATGAGTAGACGCCTGAAATAATCCAAGACAGCATACCAAAGGAGCCAACAGCACAGCCGTGTTTGCTGCTGCTCTATTGCAATCGCGAGGAAATGGAATCAGCATAGATGTCCGTCTATGAGCAAACGAACAAAGGAGATTCACATAATGCAATAAAGAAAAATAAAATCGTCATTTGCAACAAAAGGGATGGAACTGAAGAGCATCATGAAAAGCAAAATGTAAATTTTTCATGTTTTCTCTCCTATGCAGAAGGTGGAATGTGTACATATGACCTAAAAATAGGAGATCTGTGGAGGGAGTAAGAAGGGGTTCAGTGGGACAAGGGGGCAAGGAAGCACAGTGTGGAAGGCAGGAAGGAAAACACCACATTTCGCCTCATTGCAGAATCTGGATTCACAGGTAGATGGATGGATGGATGGATTGACAGACAACAGAGACATGAAATGAAGGCAGAAGTAGACCAGAGGGAAAACAAGGGACGTTGATGAACGTGTGACTATAAGTGAAACACAATGATACCCATGTATGAAAATGTTACAGTAATTGCTTTCTTCATTGTAACAAGATGTTACAGTGAAGAACCTGGTGGGAAAGGACACAGGGAGGGGAAGAGGGGAACATGATCAGGTATTGGTGGGGGGGACAGGACTGAAGCCCTGAGGGACAGCAGAAAGAATGGAAACAGGCAACCTCGAGAGGTAGGATGTGGGGGAACCCTCAAGAATGTACCAGAGACCTGGGAGGTGAGAGACTCTCGGGACTCAAAGGCAGGGACCCTAGATGAAAGGCACAACAGTGGGGAGAGGGAACTTGTAGAGTCCAACTCCAGTAGAAGACAGGGCATCAAGTAGAGGGATGGGGTTGCCATCCCACAGTCAAAACTCTGACCCAGAATTGTTCCTGTCTGAAAGAACCGTAGGAATAAAAATGGAGAAGAACCTGAGGGTAAGGAGGTTCTGTGACTGGCCCAAATTGGGATCCAGCTCAAGGGGAGGCCCCAAAGCCTGACACTATTACTGAGGCTATGGTGTGCTTACAGACAGGAGCCTAGCATGACTTCCCTCCAAAAGGCCTAACAAGCAGCTGAAAGAGTCAGATGCAGATACTTACACCCAACCAATGGACAGAAGCTGCTGACCCCTGTGGTTAAATTAGGGAAAAGCTGGAAGAAGCTGGAGGAGGGAGACCCTATAGGAAGTCCAGCAACCTCAACTAACCTGGACCCCCGGGATCTCTTAGGCACTGAGCCACCAACCAGGTAGCACACACTAGCTGATATGAAGCCCCTAACACATACACAACAGAGGACTGCCTGTCTGGCCTCAGTCAGAGAAGATGCACCTAACCCTCAAGAGACTTGAGGCTCCAGGGAGTGGGGAGGTCTGGTGGGGTGGGGGTGGAGTGGGAACATCCTCTTGGAGATGGGGGTAGGGGAGGAGGAGTGGGATGTGAAATAGTCAGATGGTGGACAGGGAGGGGAGTAAAGCCTGTACTGTAAAAGAAAGATTAAAGAATAACTTTGAAAAAGGGGAAAAAAGAATATCTTACAATGAGAACCATTATTTTGTATACTGGGTAACACTTTTTTAAAAGATTTATTTTATGTTTGTGAGTTCTCTATCTGAATGCACACTGGCATGCCAGAAGAGGACATCAGATCCTATTCGAGATGGTTGTGAGCCACCATGTCAGTGCTGGGAATTGAACTCAGGACCTCTGGAAGAGCAGCATGTGCTCTTAACCACTGAGCCATCTCTCCAGGCCCCTAGCTAACATTTTTAAAAGAATTATATTCGCTCATGTTTTACATATTTGGCAATTTTAAATATTTTAATATTATAATTATAAGTGATATTCTGTGGTTTTTGTCCTTCTGTGTCTTGGTTATTTCACTTAGGATAACATCATCTAAAGTTTATCTATGTTGTTGCAAACGATAGGACTGTCTTCCTTTAGGAGGCTAAATGATATTATTCCCTCCTCCACTAGCTGTCTGTTGGCACCCACGCAACACTCTTGACTTGTCTCCCTAGCCCTGGTTTATTTCACATTCTTTCCATACATTTCTTACAAATGATGTGACGTGTTCTTCTGAGTGGCTGAATAATTCCCCATTGTGTGTGTCTTCCACATATTTAGTTCCCACGTGGGCAGATGCCAAGGCCGATTTCATGGCTGGCTGTTGTGAATAGTGCCACAGCAAACATGGAGACAGTCCTGGCTTCTCTCTTCTACTTTGTTTCTTCCCTCTGAGCTCTTTTTCTTGGTGAGTTTTTTTGTTTTTTTTTTTTGTTGTTTTTTTGTTTTTTAATGAGGGTTTTTTTCTCACATGAATTGGAATTGGTGACACCATTCATTTTTATGAATAAAGTCTTTAAATGTTGAATAGAAGCTTTACACGGTGAGTGGAAATTTTAAGTGCTTATTGCTTTGAACGCCCAAGTCGTACAGTTTGATAAATTGTCTGAGCCTTCCTCTAAGGGAATCTTTAAATGTCAATATAGTTAGCCTTTCCCATCAGGCTCGTTCTTAAAAGAGAGAATTCTTAATACTCATGCCAGGATGACAGGACTGAGATCACTGTCCAGGAAGCTTGGCTGGGACTGGGGTTCTAGTTGTACATTGTCATTTTAATGTCACCTTATCTCTCTGTCATCTCTGGTCTTCTGTGATTCCCATCCTACCTGAGTGGGCAGGTGAAATTCATGGGGTTATAAGAACAGTGAGTCAAGGTTCTTGCTTTCAGCTCAAGTTAAATGGACTCAGAGATGTCTGGTTTATTCAACTCTTAAGAATTCCCAAGGTCCTGTAACTTATCAAGTTTTTGACATATAATTAGCTTACTTCTTATTGGATTTCTCATTATGGATTCAAGACTCATTTTTCTCTGGTCTATTATATAGTATTCCTCATTTATTGCTTGTCAGTTTCTAGATTTTGTTGATATCTCCCATATGCTATAATAATTTCTCTTTTTTGTGAATTTATCATTTGAAATTATTTTCCCTCATTTTGAGACGTATTAAGAAGAAGCAATGAAGTTCAATCCACTTATTTTACCCACAGTAAGTGTAAGATAGAATGCACTTAGTTAAGGGGGGAAAAAACCCTCTCAGGGCACAATGGTTAACGTGTATAAATTTTAGCTACCAGGAAGACTGAGGTGGAAAGATTGCTTGAACCTGGTATCTTGAGGCTAGCCTTGACAACACAGTGAAAATTCATTTCAAAAACAAAATATTCCTTGAAATTCAAGGAGTTAGTAGTACAGCTGTATTAAGCAAATTCACTTGCTGACTACCTCAGCTTAAAAGATACAGTGATTTGAATGAAAGTGGAGATGTAATCTCAGACATATGTGAAATTGAACATAGTTGATAATAGAATGCTGGTGACCGTATCTAGGGAGAATAGGGGAGGTGCAATGAGAAGATGCTCATGAGTGAATGCTGAGTTATAGGAGCAAGAAGTTCTAGATATTTTACCATAGGGTAACTACAGATAACAACAATTAGTGCACTTCTCAAAAGCCTAGGAGGAAGGATTTAGAGGGTCTTCACCATACAGAAATGATGAACGTTTGAGGAGACAAAGATGCTATGTAACCGGTAGTCACAGACCTATCGAGAGCCGCGACCTCGTGTCAAGAGTCTGGGGCCCAGGAGCATGGCAAAACGCCTACTGTCCCTTGTAGGGTTATCACCTACTGGGTCCTGGGGTTTTAAACCTTAATTCAACCAGAAATCAGGCTGCCTTTCACAGTCCCACATCTCTGGGATAGTTTTAATAGGGCTTTAGCCACCATGTAAAACATTAGCACACCACATTGAGGTAAAATCCAGACTGTTCCTTGTGGAGAGGCCACTAAGAAAGCTCTTAAATTCTCAGAAGAGAATGATGCTTAATCTGCTCTGGGATAAGCTAGAGAGAATAGTATTTTAGTCCTGCTTAGGGATTGCAGCTAAAGGGGAGATGCTGGGCAGGAGCTGCACTTCTGAGAGCTTCTCACATTCTTGACTTGAGACACAGGAGAAACAACAAACTGCTCCTGATCTCTGAAATACAGTTTTTTGTTTGTTTGTTTTTGGTTTGTGTTTTTTTGTTTGTTTGTTTTTGACAGAGCTGTGGAGATTTGGCTTATTATCCCAAAATATTTCCCAAGTATGGATCACTGCATAACAAATGGTTCCAGAACTCAGTGGTACCAAGCATACATTTGACTATACTCATACATGCTGTGAGTCAAGAATTCAATCAACACAAGATGACTTGATATTGTTTCATAATAGCTAATGTGTAAGCTGGAAACACCCAAAGGCTGCAAGTGATTAACTGGCAAGAGACTGTTGTCATTTGGAGGTTGCTTTTCTCACTCAGCTCAGGATTTTGATGCTGGTGGTTGTTGGGATGTTGGCCACATCTGCCTGCCTTCTCTGTGTGGTCCTCACACCAGTGTGGTTGGATGAACAGTCTTCAAGTCTGATCTCGGGATCCTGTAGAGTCCCTTCTACTGTGCTCATGAACTCTGGATTCAAAGGGAAGAGCTGTAAATTCCGGTCAAAAACTTGAAATCACTTAGAAAACTGCTACATAACTCATAGGCCAGGTATTGATGTTGTCACAGTGTGAGCATCCTGCTAGGAGGGAAGATATCTAAAGGCACTCCTGCCTTTGTCTATTTTATAAAATAGTCTCATCCCTATTAAGTTGGATTTTCCATGGGACTCTCATGTTGAAAGAAGGAGTAGCATGGAGTCAACTAGAAAAGGAACGTGTCTCCTGGAAAGAGACTCCATTCAGTCCTGGCAAATTGTCAGAATAGACTAAAGGTAAAAGAATGATAAATCAGTCATGAGCAGGACCACACTCTGACCTGAACTGTTTGGCTTAGCATACCTCTTGCCTTCTCTTTAAACCTAAAAGCTCATCATGTCAGGATGAAAGGATGGGCTTGGGAGAGTCCCCAGACCTCTTTGTTCTTCTTCTCAGTGTGTCCACATTGATAAGTCTCCTTTTTCTGCTTGTCACTACTCCTCATTTAACTGACCTTTCAAGGATTGATGACTGAGCCATGCCTTCTCAGGGTTGCCTGGGCTCTGGCTCTGACCCTAACCACTCAGGTAGCAAGAGTGCAGCTCAAGAAGCTAAAGAGGATTATTTTTCCGTTTTCTAAAAAGTTTAACTGAGGAATACCAAGGCATGGTTTAGTTGGAAGTGGTATGTAAAAATGAAAAAGTAATATTATGCAGTATAGATAGGGCCATGGTAAACCGAAGCTATGAAGAGTCAGAAGCCACTGGAAAGCAGCACATCTGTTGAGTAGATTTACTAAAGGAAAGAGGAATCAGAAAGTTCACATGACTGTGGAAAGGCAGAGGCTCTCTTTCTTACAGCTTTTTTTTTCTGGTAGCACCTGTTCACTTCAAACTGTAGTTGTAGCTTTAGTTTTCTCATTTTTCCCTAATTTTCTAGGTCATGATCTGCCAACAATAGGCCAATTTAATAGGATCAGTCCACAGATTTCTTCTTCCCTCAGGTTGTTTTGTGTGTGCATACCTGTGTGCATATAGAAACTCTGGAGGTCAGAGAGGTGTTGGATCCCCTGGAACACGAGCTGTAGATGGTTGTGTCACCTGGGTCCTCTGCAAAAGCAGTAAGTGCTCTTAACTGTTGAGTCATCGCTCTAGTCCCTCTGTGTTATTCTGTGAGAGAGAAGGTCCCTCATTAATTTGAGTAGGTTACTGGCCAATGAGCTCCAAGGATCTGCCTATCTCTCCCTCTTGGCAGGATAAGCCGCCACGACTGGCTTTTACATGGGTGTGGAGGATCTGGACTCAACTGAGCAGTGTCACCAGCACTTTCCTGAGATTTTTTAATGACAAGGGTGTCTCAGACACCCAACCCCGGAAGATCAGTTAAACAGTTGTTTTTTGTTTCTTCTTTATTTTTGTTTGTTTTGTTTTTTGCTTGCTTCCTTCTCCCAACCAAAACAAAACCCCTAACAAAAACTCCATTATTTCTAATGATATTCTTGTTTTATAACATATAAAGTAACGGAAGCAGATTCACAAAGAGCTGATTTTACATGATTATAGGAGTTTTCTACCTAAATGGGAGAATGAATATTAACATTTGGTCAGAGTGTTCTCCCTGAAGCTTGAGAACCGTAGCTCATACATACTGGTCCGACCCCTTTCAAAAATATTTCATTGCCCTATCAAATAGGCGTTTTCTAAGCAGTCTTAAACAAAGCCATTTTGGTTCTACTTACTGCTACGCACTAAGCTTCTCATTTAAAGGAGTAATAGGCAGTCATTAAGATACCACTATCAAACCCAGGTTGATGCCAAGAATATCATCATTTTATTAGGGAGAATAAAGAATTCCAAGTTGTGAATTATACTTACATGTGTTTTTCATATAGGAAATTTCTACCAAACACCCACTGAAGGTGTTTCCAATGGAGTATTTTGATCTGCTCCTGCCATGAGGTCAGGTCGTGGAGGGCTGTACCCGCTTACAAGGTCATACTTTAAAATCACCGAGCTCTTTACACTTTGATATTGTGGCACGGTCACAGTTAATACCTATTGTAGTTATTTAACCTAACCACTGTACTAAAGATATAATTGATCTCTCTCCTGTAGGAGGAACATAGAATAACAATGCCCTAATTTTGTATATTTCTGTTCTCTAATGACAGGCTGTCATTTTCTATGATTTACCAGAGAGTATGAACAATGTGCGTAGGCCGAGAGCAGTTGCTTGGTAACCACCTTTTAAAACTTTCTTAAATGTAATTGCTTCTCTGCCAGGGAAACATTGATCCTACACATTTGCATTGAGGCTGATCACTAGTCAGCCCAACAAATCTCTCTGTGCTTTTTATTTCAAATTATTAGCCTTTTAAATTCTCTTGAGCTAAACTGCCTTTTCTTTGGTTGTCTTTGAACCCAGCGAGATTTCCAAATTACTGTCTGTACTTTGTTCTTTTTCTACTGTGTGTCTGTATCTCCATTTATAACCCCCACCCCCATTTAAAGTCAAGGCTAGAAATGTGAAATATCACAAAACCTCTCAGGTTCGGCATGATTCTAAATGCTTTTAGACATCACCAGTATAGCTGTGGTTGAGCTTATGTGTCAAAATTTGCACCATACAATACTATTTACTGTTTCCAATTCTACCTCTTGGTGTTAATCAAACATCCATATTTAAGAAAACACAGAGCCCATGCTGGCATACAGCAATACTTCACTTTAATTGTTTGTGTCTGCTCAAGTACTGGCTTAAGAAAGGTAATGGTTAAACATTAGAATTTAGTTAATGTCTATCACAAATTATTAATTGTTACACATTTCCAAGTTTCCCATGTGTAGCTACCCACTGGGGATATTAGCACAATTTCCACTCAGAGTAAATCTCAAACAGAAGGTGAAGGTGTAGGCCTTAGAGGGGTGAATGGAAAAGCATCTTATAACAAAGATTTCAGTGTGCAGGTTTTGATCTAAGTGAGGAAAACGACACAATCATATGCACATGCACAAACTTGTGCACACATGCACACATGTGCACCCCCACACACATCCATGTACATACACAAACACACTGTGTATTTCTGGTGTGCAGTTCTGGATGTGTACAAAGTGGTTTATATTTTAAAACATGAGCAGATAGTTTTGACCTCCATTCTTCTCTTTCTCTGTCATCATTTGTCATTCACTATCTGCAAACTAAATTTTCTCTATGAAAAATGTAAATAAGCCAGGTGTCCTGGTGCATGCCTTTAATCCCAGTACTGGCAAGGCAGGAGCAGGTGGAACTCTGAGTTCGAGGCCAGCCTGTTCTATATAATAAGTTCCAGGACAGCCAGGACTACACAGAGAATCCCTAAAAAAGAAAAGTACTTAACTATATCACAAGGTCAATATTAATGACTTATTAAGCTTTAAGAGTTTGTCAAGATGAATAAAAGTGTAAATGATTTTCATTTAGAGGCCACAGTTGATCTGTAGGATACAATTCACTGTTTTTAGATCTGGCTTATAATGAGATGGGTGAAAGACTTGGTTTTGGAATAAGAACTCTTAAAGGACAATGTAATTAGGACATCAAATGTTGAGGTTCTAGTGTAAAATGTCTCTTATGGGCTCTCATGCTTGAACACTTGGTTATCATCCAGTGACCCTATTTTCAAATGTTATAAAGCCTTACGAAGGTGAAGGCTCACTGAAGGGACTAGGCTGCTGGAGGCAGGCCTTGGACTTGTATAGCTGGTCACACTTCCTAGTAACTCCACTTCCTAACCACAGACACAATGTGACTGGCTGTCCTAAGCTCCTTCTGCCATGCTGTATCCACCATCATAGACAGTTCCCTCGATATGTAAGTCAAATCCTCCCCCGGGTTGCTTCTTGTCAGGTATTTGGTCACAGCAAAAGGAAGCATAACCAAATATACATATTTCTCTTTTAGCCTATATTTTAAAAGTAAAACAATCCCCCCTATCGGCTGTACAATCTGGTGCTTAAGCTCTTATTATTTTAAATCATGAAGGTTGGTAGTGAAGGCTAACTGTTCTTTGAAGAGAAAGGAGTTGTAAGTTTTTGAGAGGTTTAACGTCCTTGATGTGGTAAATGATGCTGTTAATTCTGTTTTTCTTTAAGGTTCTAATATTTAATTTCCATACCTCTTGGCATATAAAGAGATGCTCTATGTACTCTAATATTGTGTCATTTTTCCTAAGGCATAAAAACATTTGTGTATTAGTAAGAAAAGGAAAAGGATAATTCTTAAGTTCTTTTGAAAATAACCATTACATTGTCAAGCATGGTAGCACAGGTTTGTAATCCTATACTGGGAAGGCTGAGATAGGAGAATGGTGAGCTAGCCTATACAGTGGAGACTGCTTCAAAAACCCTAATAATAGGGGCTGGAAAGCAGCAGCTAAGAGCAAGTCATATTTGTTCAGAGAACCCAGATTTGCTGCAAGGTATCTGATGCCCTTCTCTGGCCTCTGTGGACACACACACACACACACACACACACACACACACATTTACATACACAGCAAACCTGAACAAAACCAAAAACAAAGATAGAAGAGAGACTGAGGGAATGGCTGACCAATGACTGCCCAAATTAAAACCCATCCCATGGGATAAGAACCAATCTCTGACACTATTAATGATACGCTGTTATGCTTGCAGACAAGAACCTAGCATTACTGTCCTCTGTGAGGCTCCACCCAGCAGCCAATGGAAAGAGATGCAAGGACTCACACCCAAACATTGGATGGAGCTTGGGGAATCTTACAAAAGAGCTGGGAGAAGGACTGAGGGACCTTAAAAAGACAGGGACTCCACAGGAAGACCAACAGAGTCAACTAACCTGGACCCTTGTGGGCTCCCAGAGGCTGGATCACCAACCAAAGAAGGAACACAGATTGGACATATGTCCTCTATACATATGTAGCTGATGAGCAGCTTGGTCTTCATGGGGGTTCCTCAATAACTGTAGCCGTGACTATCTCTGAGCCTGTTGCCCACTTGCCTGTGGATCCTGAGCCCCTAATTAGACTGCTTGGTTTAGCCTCAGTGGGAGAGGATGCATGGGGGAGGGAGTTAGTGGGAGGAGATTGACACCCAGAGTGGGGCTTCCCCTTCTCAAAAGCATGAGGGGATACTGGGAGGATAGGACCTGGTATTGGGTTGTAAAGTAATTAATTGGGTTGTAAAATAAATAAACAAATTAATTAAAATATAAAACACATGCATTGTGACACACACTTTTATCCTCATTAAAAGATATAAATAACAAAAAATAAATAATAAATAATTAAGGAATTAAAATACATGCTTATTTCAAGACCACGTAAATACTATCATTTGGTCTATCTGCACAAGTGTTTCATGCTCCCCTAAGACCGGCAGCATGAAAGGCTTTAGTAGGAGAGCCAACAATAGAGCCCTCTGAGCAGTACAGGGTCAGTATAGACAGCTGCAAACTCTAAAATCATAGCTATCACCAGAAGATTCGTTTAGCTACAGATCTTGGGAGCCTATACTGGGAGGTTTTGATTTAGTGCACAGTATGTCAAATGGTGGTCTCTAAAATGACGTGTTCACATATCCATGGAACCTATGAATGTGACCTTACATGGAAAGATAGAGTCTCGGCAGATATGACTGAGGGATGTCATGATCAAATGATACTGGGTTACAGAGGAATCAGAAGAAGCATATAGAAGAGACAAAGACACATGAGAAAGACCATCAGCACACGGAGAGTGTTTTACAGCCACGAGCAAAGAAATGGCTGGAGTCATGATAGCTAGAAGAAGCAATGAGAGTATCCACCCACAGCCCCCAAGACTTTGGGAGGGACACAACCCTTCGGACACTCTGATTTCAGGCTTCGGGCCTCCACAACTGTAAGAGAATGGATTTATTTTGTTTCAAACTACTCAGTTTAGCCCCATAAAGCCAATGCATGTTGGGACCGAAGACTTGCACTTTCTACGAACAGTGTTCTGGTATGTGGGCCATGTCTTGAGTGGTACTCATCATTCAGGGGCTGCAGGTTTAGATGGGAAACAAATGAGACATGGGATAGGTTGTGAGGCAGTTGAGTGTAGTAAATTTAGAGCATTAAGCATTCTAAGGCTTCTGAAAATAAGCAAGAGTCGAACAGTTTGAATGAGAATGGCCTCCTCAGACTCATGTGCTGGGATGCTTACCCATCAGAGAACGACTGCGAGGAGCATTGGGAACTGTTTGGAAAGGACTGGGTGTGGCTTTGTTGGAAGAGGTGTGTCACTGGAAGTAGGCTTTGAACTTTTAAAAGCCCGTGCCAGTCTCTCATTTCTCTCTTCCTCCCTCCCTCCATCCCTCCCTCCCTCCCTCCCGCCCTCCCCTCCTTCTCTCCTCCCCCCCCCCCCTGCCTGCAGCCTGTGGATCAGGAGTACCAGGCTTGTCTGCTTCTCACCATGATGATCATAGGCTAATATGCTAACAGGATCTAGCCTGCTGACTTCCAGTTATCCTCAGGCCTCATATTCAATTCAGCTTTCTGGAGACGATTCTCTAGATTAGGCCAGCCTCATACATACAATACCACCTCTTATTTCTTTGCAGTGCTCATTGCTTTTGTAATAGTTTATTTCAATGTCTGTCATGGGACATTGTAGATCACCTAATATGGAGGGCATATAAATATTATGCAGTACATTCCCAGTTCCTAATGGAGCTTGACGCATCATATGTACTAAATAAGCAGGTATTAATGGAATGTCAATAGCCCCTAAATGAAGTGGAATTAGAGATCCAGAGATTATTATTCTCAGCCTACTGTTTAGTATTTCTTTACTATAGATATTATGAAGATTTAGAAGATAAAATTGGATATTAGAAAACAAACTACAAATAATTATCAATACTTATTTCTGTGCATAATGGTTTCCTGACTTAAAATATACATCCAGCAAATAACCCACACACATTAGTCTCATGACTGGGATTGAGCCTTTTGCTGCTGAGGCAAGATGGTTTTCTCTGACAATCATGTTACAAACTTGCCCACACACAGACAAAAATTCTGACACCTATTTTCATAATCACAAAATACTTACATTTTTAATTAGGTTTTTAAAGATAAGCTAAGAAACTGCAGTTTTTTCTTTATACTTTTTTTTCCTAACCAGGAGTAGGAAATTAGCTGTTTGAGTGGGCCATCACTTTTTATTTCTGAGAACAACATGACCAATTTGTTGCTATGGCAACCTAACACCGGTCAGATTTAATTGTTGGATATATGCAGTAGGAAGGGGAAGGTAAGCGAAAGTCCTTGACTCAATCCACAGAAAAGCACCGGAAAAAAGTCAGAAAGGAAAGGTCATCCTATCTCGAGTAGAAAACACAGCGGCTCCTCCAGAGCATCAGAGTGGAAATGGTAAAACCCACAGTAAGCTGTTCTGAAGGCGAGGAGAAGGGGAACAAAGATAGATGCAGATAAGATTACGATCCACCTTATAGGAAATAATACAAGACAAAACAATAACGGAACAATATACACAAAGATCCCTTTAGTTAAAATATCCTTCAAATGTACAGGTAATGAGATTCGGAAATATTAAAAGTGAACAAATTCGTCACTTATAGAGCTGTGGTACAATACAAGCACACATGGATTGTTTACTTAAAGAAAATGCACACGGGTGCTGTTTGGTTGAAGGGGGGTGGGTGCCAGCCGAAGCCTTGGGTAGCAGAGAGGCAGGGACAGTAAACTGGGTGATACATATACAGAAATTAAAAGTTTCCTCCTTTCTTTGACAGACATTTAACCATGTAAAACAAAATTAGAGAGAGTATTACAATAAATACACCGAAAGAACTTAGGTAGGGTGGGAGTTTGTTCACATAGCAGCTTCTGCTGCTTTTGGAAAGCTGTGACTAGAAGACCTGAGAGAAAGGTTTTACGGGAGGAAGGGTTGATTTTAACTCACAGTTCCAATCTGCCATGAGGGAGAGCAGATACAGCAGAGTTCCTCTTGTCATGACAGCCAGGAAGCAGAGACAAAGGAGCACAGGGAAGACTAAGCCAGATAGCACCCTAAGAGGCAGGCTGTCACGCCCTACTTTCTCACCTAAGCCCACCCTTCTCACCTAGGCCACACCCCTTTTCACCTAGGCCCACCCTTCTCACCGAGGCCACACCCCTTCTCACCTAGGCCCACCCTTCTCACCGAGGCCCACCTTTCTCACCGAGGCCACACCCCTTCTCACCTAAGCCGCACCCCTTCTACCTTTCACTATATTTAATAATGTCGTTGTTTGAATGGATCCATAATTGATTAATCCATCCAATAGATCAGGGCCTATCTGATATAATCATTTTTAGAAACACTCTTACAGACACCTAGAGGAACAGCTCACTAAACTCCTGGGTAATTCCTAATCTAAACAATTTGACAACCAAGATTACTGTTAGCTCTTTTGTTTGTTTGTGTTTGTTTGTTTGTTCGAGACAGGGTTTCTCTGCGTAGCCCTGGCTGTCCTGGAACTCAGTAAACTAGGCTGGCCTTGAACTCAGAGATCCACCTGCCTCTGCCTTCTGAGTGCTAATATTAAAGGAATGTGCCACCACTGCTCAGCTGTAACTCTTTATACTGTCTATGAAGGATATATAAAGTTTACTGTATATACTGTATATGTATGTAAACATCCTTTTAAAATAGCTTTTAGTAAGTTAAAGATGCACAAATTAACAACTAGAGATAAAACAAAGAGATAGAGATAAAACTTCAAGAAAGGGAAAATAATGAACAAAATTACTGAAAGATGAGTTAAAGTGCCCATTTATATAACCAGAATAAAAACCAATCAACTCTGTCCAAGGAAACATGGTTCTTGTCTACTTTCCTGCTTCTGACCTGTGCCTATGTGAACAAACTCCCACCCTACACGACACGGGAGTCGCTTGGCCACACCTTTTGTATGGCAATGGATTGGGATCCTTTGAGAGTGATCATGAGCTGGAATAAAACGTTCCTTCCTTATGTTATTTCTGCTAGGTGTTTTGACCATGACAACGCAAATAAAAAACTGCATAACAATTTTTGTTGAACATCATAAACATGTGCATTTCCTTGATCATGTGCCTTTCACTTGGTGGAGAGCTTTGGGGGCCGCTTGGCAGGAATCTGACATTCAGCCAAGGACAAAGAAACAGGCTTCAGGCAGGAATCTAATCTCAGGCTAGAACAGGGAAGTAAGTTCAGGTAGGGATCTTAATTTTAGGGCGGAACAGAAGAAGTAGGCTTCAGGCAAGAAACTGATTTTGGGCTTGGACAAGGAAGTAGGCTCAGAGACTTCAGCCATCCTGACAAGACCTCAGAAACAGTGATCACAGGAATGATCACAGACTTTTGCTGATTGCCATGCTCATTCCTGGACCACTTGTGTTTATTGTATTGCTGTTCCTCAACCCAGAACTGACCTTACTGCTTACATGTAATTAAAATGATATAAAAGTGGATTTGGAAAAAGTAAACCTGCCTTCAGCCTCAGAATTGACTGAGGCCATGCTGCAGTGTTGTCTAATTGTCTCTTTCTTTTCAGTCCTCACTCCTGCGCTGGAGAACCTGTTGACTGACTGAGCGGGCTTGGTCACACTTGTGTGATGTGTTTCATATTCCTACACCATGCACTAGGCAGCTGTTCCCCCACCATGCACTAGCCAGACGTTCCCCCATCATTTACTAGACATCTGTTCCCCCATCATGCACTAGGCAGCTGTTCCTCCACCATGCACTAGCCAGCTGTTCCCCTGCCATGCACTTGGCAGCTGGTCCTATATCATACACTAGGCAGCTGTTCCCCCACCATGCACTAGACAGCTGTTCCCCCACCATGCATTAGCCAGTTGTTCCCCCACCATGCACTAGCCAGCTGTTCCCCTACCATGCACTAG
>JADRCH010000005.1:13750822-13800832 GCA_019843965.1 Rhynchomys soricoides | reverse complement strand
CTCTCTCTCTCTCTCTCTCTCTCTCTCTCTCTCTCTCTCTCTCTCTCTGTGTGTGTGTGTGTGTGTGTGTGTAAAACAATAATTAAAGAATAAAGGGTCATGACTAAAGAGAAAATTGAGGAAATTTCTGGGTTCTTTGGAGACTCAGATTATAATGATGTTTTGCAGACAGGTGAACGTTTCGCTAAAGCAAACGTGGAAAAGGAAGGATGCATGATGTTTAGAAAGAATATTAATATGACCCCACAGACAATGGGAGCTCGAACATTGGTTTGCTTTGCTCTGTGTCTCTAGTCTTCTCTGATGAGATGCATGCATTGTTTCACCTTACATTATGTTGCTGAGCTTCGCTTGTGGTGACTTTATAGAGAGATACTCACCAAAGAACTTCTTGTGAGATTCCTGCGGCTTCTTTCCACTTTCTTGAATTGGGACCAATTGGTGAGTCTTTCTTCTGGATTAACTGCTCTTGCAGAACAATGAAGATAAAAATCGACCCAAAGAACTATTTCTAAACAGGTCCACTTCCCCCATATCTTAATAACCTTTCCTTTTCACTACCTCTGGTGGGTGGTGGACCAGAAGGGAGGTTGAACCCTTATTACAGTAGGTTGTGAAAAATATTTGCCTACACATTACTTTATGAGGGGGTGAGGAGACATGAGAAAACTTTGAGGGCAGAGATAGAGGAGTGGAAATGATGTAAATATAATGCTCATGTAGAAAGTCTCAAATGTTTTTAAATGAAAAAGAGTAAGAACATGGGGGACTGGGCCTCTAAGGCACACAGGGCTCTTGACCACCATCTAATCCTTCATTAGCATGTATGCAGTTCACGCAGATTGACCTAGATCAGCTGTCCAAGATGACACAAAGAATTGGTAATAGGATCTTCAGTATTATATGCAGGAGTTTGAAGCGTCACAAAAAGTATTTTTAGAGGAAATTATATCACACTTTATTGGTCTTATCATTTATTCTTCATAGGCCTTTGTTAGTAGCAAAGTCATTTACAGCTAATCTCAAAACAAGGCAGAGCCACACTTCTTCCCAAGCACCCTTTCTTTTAATCCACTACAGATGCTCAATACCCCATGTGCTTATCTGCAGCTTTACTTTATTAATTCAGTTAGCATTTCAGCTTGGATATTTCAGTAAATGGTTTCTATGTACTAGGAAAATTCCAGTAATGCAGAGCCTGAAGCCCTTGTTCTCATGGTATATAGTTAATGAAATCTTGTAACCCTCCATGTTTTCAGAATTTAGGAAATAATGACTTAGTTTTTCCTTCAGACCTCAACTTAAATTACCGATCCCTAATCTTGCTCTTCTATTGAATTGTCTACATACACTCATCATTCAAATCATATAACAATTATACAATTTATATAATTATTATATTACATAATATATAAACTAAATATATACAATTTATTAAATAATAGTCTAACAATGGATTACTAACTTTGTTTTCTAAATTCTGCTTTGAAATTTGTCTTTGCTTAGAACTCAACTTTCTATTTAAGTTTGTCTTTCATTTAAATAAAAAGAAATAACAGTCACGACTGTTATGAATGGTATGCTCATGATACCCTGGGGGGAAGAATTAAAGAAGTTTGTGCAAGCATTCACATGTTTAAAGTGTGATTAGGCATTGGAACCCAAGTAGACCCATGTTGTCTCAGGGAAGAGTGTTTAATAGATATAACTTGATTACGTTTTCACAGTGTCCCATGCGTTCAGGTGATTAACTTCCTGTGTATTCAAATACCATTCCTGTTGGCTAGGGGATTTTGTTGTCTAACAATAGGTCTTTGGAACTCCCAGCTCACTGAGAACTGTTGAGGTATTTCTGACCTGGGTCACTTGGAATCAATGGTTGGAAAGACCACAGTGTTGAAAAACAAAGGCTGGGAGTGGCTTATCTGGTGACACAGCCCAGCAACTCTGGTATCCTAGGACATCTCATGTTAGTGTACATGTGTCAGAATTGTGAGGATGGGGAGGCTGCCCAGAAAGCCAAGGACAAGGTGATCTGTACAGAGTGATCAGAAAGTGGAGTTCCAAATTACAGTAAGTAACACATCTATCTGCAGAACATAATGATGTAACCTCCTGTCATCCTCTCAAGTTTAAACTATCAGTTCTAGGACTAGACTCTGGGAAGCCATGGTTCCTGTCTACTACCCTACCCTTAGACCTAAGTCATAGGCATAGAACCATTATCTAGACTTGATAGCCAATCTTAATAAATCCTTACTTAAAGGGTTACTTAGAGTCTTGCGGTAAAGATGACTGTGACCCAAGGACAGCAGATCTTGGCAAGAGTTATCACTCAGTTAGATTCTCCAGTGGCCAGATCCCGCTAGGAAATCCAAAGTATCTAAAATTAACTTCTATGGATGAAACTCGAGCCCTATTTCTTACTGACAACTGAATGTAAGTATAATGGTGCCTCCTAAAGTGCCATTGATATGTTGCCTTTATCTCCAAGTAACTTTTGGTCCTCACATTTGCCAGGATAGAATGATAATATTTTATTTTAAAGGATTCTTGAATTTTCTAAAGTTCTCTAGTGATGCTCTCAAGATTTGGCAAGGAAACAAAGCAAAGGCACTTTTTAAACTTTCCCCTTTGCTTCCATCCAGGAGGAGCCATCAATAGTGGTCAGGTGACAATAGATTCCCTTGGTCTATAACAGCCCTCTAACATCAAGTTCTTGGCTGCTGGTACCTTGTGAGAGTCCTTGTTCTTATCCTTTGAGCAGAAGCTGTCTTATTAGTCAGCAGTTTGAGTCATACCTGCATCGATGATTTGTGCCCTCACTGCAAAGCAAAATGGGAAATAATAGCAGCTCCTTTGCCTGATCTGGTGTCATGTTGCTCCGGATAGAATTCCAAGTGGGAATTCGGATGGGTCTTGGAACAGTAGGCACATTTAGACCTCCGTGCTGCGCATGCAGGTAAAATCCAAGCCCAGTCCCACAAGGAGGAGAGTGGCAAGCAGCCGGGTGTCCCTGCTTTCTTCTAGTCTCCACTCCGGAAGTGTGTCACATGATTTCCTAGCCCACTCTGTAGAATCTAGTGCCCTCCCTTGCAAAACTGTCATTGGAAAAAGGAGGCAAGTGACTGTCCTATTGCTTTCTTGAAAATAATAATATACAAATTATAAAGGTCTCTATAAAATAGGGTGCTCTTCACCTTCTGAGGGGGCTAAGTAGTCACTTCATCCAATTTTTCCTGGAACTAGAACTTAACCTTATTTGGAAAGTGTCTACAGA
This sequence comes from Rhynchomys soricoides, assembly GCA_019843965.1. Taxonomy (NCBI): domain Eukaryota; kingdom Metazoa; phylum Chordata; class Mammalia; order Rodentia; family Muridae; genus Rhynchomys; species Rhynchomys soricoides. The sequence goes on along the minus strand of JADRCH010000005.1, from coordinate 13,797,552 downwards.
TAAACTATCAATAGTTATAATGAAGTCATATTGGGGTTAGGTGAGTCTTAGGCAGTAACTATCATTTCTAGGGGGTGAGATTTAGATACAGGGTCATACACAGGGCAAGGTCATGTGATGATTGTAACTAGAGGTTATTTGAAATTGGGAGAGGCAGGGCAGGGCTTGCCAATGTTGTGGAACTCTGTCCTTCAGCCACAATGTGGTCATTGCTATCTTGAAGTCATAGTAGCTTGAGACTGTCACTAGATTGAGCCCACTACATTCTCTCATGGAGAGAACAGAGGGATCAGAAGGCAGTATGCTGGAGTAAGGCCCTATACACCCCTCAGGATGTGAGTGATGATGGCTGCTGGGAAGGAAAGATATTTTCTTTCATTTTTCTCCTTTTAAAGTGACAAAATGGGAACATTTATTGCATGAAACAATGAAGACATCAGTATCAACACACCACACAGCTCTAGCAATTGTTTTTGTTATAGGTGCCACAGGAGATACCCAGTGTGGATTCCTTGACATCCATGAAGGAGTCATCTTTGCCAAAGCCATACTTATAAGAAACCAAATATTCCCATGAGTTCCCTGTGCATGAAACCAAAACAAGAGGTTCCTACTTGTATCTGGACCTTCAGATTGAAGAGCAAAGTAACAAATGGCTGCTGACTTAGAAGTACCAGGTGCCTTTGGCACTGCCACGTATGTTCCCCTGAGCTTAATCCAGACCACAGCAAGAACTTTTTAGTAACAAAAATGTACATTTGCCTTGGGAATTTTTCTTTTAGATTTATTTATTTTATGATTTTATGTTTATGAGTGTCTTGTCTGTATGTATGTGTGCTTGGTGTCTACAAATGTCAGAAGAGGGCTTCAGAGTCCCTGGGACTGGAATTATAGATGGTTGACAGCCACTGTATGGGTGCTGGGAATTAAACCCAGGTCCTCTGGAAGAACAGCCAGTGTCTTTAACTGCGGAGTCAACTTTCCAGCACCATACACTAAGTTTTAGAACACCATCCTTAGAGCCTTGAGAAGGAAGAGAGAATTATTATGATAGCGAAATACTAGAAGCCTATTCAAGGGCTATACTTGTTGATTTCAGCTTTCTCTAACACCCTATGAAGACAACATGGGTCCTCTGTCACTTAAGCATCACTAAACATACCCACAACCTAAAAAAACAACGTGAGATCTCTCTTTTGCACTTCCTCTCCTCCTCTCTGTCCCTCTCCTTCCATTTTTCATTTCCCCCTCTCTTCCCCTTTCCCTCTCTCCTCCTTCCCTTCTGTGTAGTGTGTGTGTGTGTGTGTGTGTGTGTGTGTGTGTGTGTGTGTTTCTGTAGGTTACTCTTGAAGGAAGAGGCAGACACTCTGCTGTTTCCAGTCTTTTCATGAACTCGATGGTCCATTTTTATTTAATTTTAACAGAAATGAAACTCTACCAACCCATTATGTGTTTTTTTTTCACCTTGTAACCCAGAGGAACGTTCTCCCATCTAAATTTCCAGCCAACCAAGGCAAAATGCACTAGGATTTATTCTATGTCATGCAGAGTCCCTACCACCATGGTAGGGCACAAGTAATTGTCCTTGTCTTTTAGACTGGCATCTCTGTCCCTGCTCCCCTTTCCTCTGGTGCTGTGAATGTGGCTATATTGTCATCTGGCTAATTGTAGTTGCTGATTACAAGCTCTTACTGCTGTTAGGTGTGGGAGTGCGAGGCTTGGAAGAGATGTCTGGGGGTGGGGAAAGATACCAGTAAGAGCCAAGATAACCAGTTGGCTCCGGGGAGGGGAGTGTTTTTGGTTGTGGTTTTACTTTTTAAATGTTATGATAGAATGCTGGTAAATGTTTTAGTTCCCAGGTGTTGTATCTGAGCAGAACTGTTTGGTTGCTTTCCTCCTCTGGAAGCTTGCATGATGCCTTCGGGTGCATGAAACCTGTCCTCAGGAAGGAGGTCAGCTCCAGCTCAGCTTCTGGGTGTTCTGTCTGAAACACGTGGTGTCTTCAGCAGCGGAGACTTACCCTCCACCTTTGGGCAATGGGCTGTATGTTTGGGGGAGTGTCTTGGACAAAGTTGGCCAACAATTCAAAAGAGGGTTTCTCATGCCTTCCCTTGGGGTTTTTCTTAGGTGATCTTTGGCTCTTGGAGGAAGCATTGTTAGCGCAAATGAGAAAAAATTTATTTAAACTTTATATGTATATTTATGCACAGACTTCTGTGTGTTATGTTTTAGAGGAAAACATTAATAGTATGATGACCTTATGACTTTCCAGACATTCTTACTGTTATTCTGCTCCCGTCCCTCCTTCTTATTTATTTCCCTCATGCCCTAAAGAGCCCTGCTCTAGACCTTCAGTTTTGACCTTGGTTTTCTTCCAAGCCTGAGCTACTATTAAATATGCAAAGTAAATAATCTATTTTTATATATTTCTTGACTTACCAAAAATAACAGGTTTTTAAGTTATTTTTCTACTGCTGCAGTAAAAATATGTTGACCAAGGCAACTTACAGAAGACGGGGATTTTTCAGCTCATGGTTCCCAGAGGGATAATAGCCCATGATGGCAGGGAGGAGGTAGCAGGCAGCAGGTGGCTGGAGAAGCAGCTGGGAGCTCACTTCTTGAACGGCAACAGGAGGCATAGGTGGCACACTGGGAATGGTGCAAGGCTTTCGAAACTTCCCAGGTCTCCTCCAGTGACATTCATTCTCCAACACAGTCATGCCATTGAAGTGTCATCAAATAGGGCTATCAACTGGGCTCCAAGTACTCAAATGATGAAGATTTATAGGGACATTCCATTCAAACCATCACACAGATGATAAAGTTATGTGTATTTACTTCATCCAACACACACACACACACACACACACACACACACACACACTGTCCTAGTTCGCTTCTTATTGTTGTGATGAAGACAATGAACAAATGCAACTTGAGGAGGTAAGAATTTTATTTGATTTACATTTTCTGGTCACAATCTATCATGGAGAGAAGGCAAAGGCAGGAACTGAAGCTGGCCAGGATCCCAGAGACAGAAACTGAGGCAGAGGCCATGGAGAAACACTGCTTTCCATGACCTGCTTAGTCTGCTCTCTTGTACAACCCAGGACCACCTGCCCACCATGGTGAGCTCAGCCCTTCTGCATTAATCATTAATCAAGAAAAATGCCCCACAAACATGCCCACAGGCTAGTCTCATGGAGGCATTTTCTCAGCTAAGGTTCCCTTTCCCAGAAGACCCAAATTAGTATCAATCCGAAACAAACAAAAAACAAAACCTAAGCAGCCTCTCCCCAAGTCTCAAACTTTCCCCTAAGCAACTAAAATAACAGTGTAATCACTGCTCCTAAGTGATGTAAATGTCCTTGTCAGCAAACTCTTCAACAGTAGGATTCTGTATGTATGTGGTGACATTCCCAGATGGGGACCTCATATGATGATGTCACAGAGTAGAACCCCTGTAAATATTCGAGCAATAAGTGAAGCAGTATACAAATTAGGTGCAAGAAATATATTCTCTCAAGTCCATCCGTTTCTCTCATACGTAAACTTTTGTATCTCTTTATTGAAAGAAAAATAAGAACCTATTCCTTGACTGTGGAAAGAAAAGTCCAGAGTGTGAAAACGTCGGAGCAACTGCAGCCATCTGGCATGTGGAAATGGCTAGATAAGACCTCCTTATTCCCCCCTGCCCATATGTAGCAGATGTGCAGCTTGGTCTTCATGTGGGTCCTGAACAACTGGAATGGGGCTCTCCCAAAAGCTGTTGTCTGTACATGGGATATGTTCTTCTAGCTGGGCAGCCTTGTCTGGCCTCAGTGGGAGAGGAAGTGCCTAGACTCACAGAGACTTGATGTGCCAGGGTATGGGGGGAAAACAAGGGGAACCCACAGACTCAGAAGAGAGAGGGAGGAAAATGGGAGAAGGACTGTGAGAGGGGTGACCTAGGGGTGACCTGAAGGAGGACAGTAAGTGGGATGCAAAGTAAATAATAATAATAATAATAATAATAATAATAATAATAATAATATAATCAGAAATATCACTAAAAAACAAAAACCAACCAACCAAAGACCTCTTTGATATTCACATAGTTTTTTGTTGTTGATGATGATTTTTTAAATTTAGGTTGACTTTTTTTTTTAAAGATTTATTTATTTTGTATATAGCAGTCTCATGCTTGTATATCTGAAGACCAGAAGAGGGCACCAGATCTCATTACAGATGGTTGTGAACCACTATGAGGTTGCTGGGAATTGAACTCAGGACCTCTGGAAGAACAGCTCATGCTCTTAACCTCTGAGCCATCTCTCCAACCCACTAGGTTGACTTTTTTTATAAGTTGATTTTCTCAGGTATTTTGTCACAGTGACAGAAAAACTAACACTTTTTAAATACTTTATGAACCTATATTGAAACATTATTGTTAAACAAATTCTATTGCTTATTTGGATGTTGACTCTTGAAGTTGCTTTTGACTAACCCCAAGTGCCCCCTCAGAATGTCATCTACTTAGAATCACATTCAGATTTGCATTGTTCTTTTAGTGATAAGCATTATGTCTCCCCTCTGTTGTTTGATGACTGCATATCCCAGTTCTTTTGGAATCGAATAAGAATCTGTTGTTCGGACACACCACAGTTTATTTATCCATTGACCCATTAAAGGTTATCTTGCTTGTTCCAGGTTTCAGAGACGGTAAGTACAGTTTCATATGGACATATGTTTTCAATTCACTTGGGCTGAGAACTCAGGGAGTTCCCTTTAGTCAAGGAGCGTGATTGCTAGTTTATACAGTAAAGATGCAGTGTGATTTGTGAGAAACTACCAAACTGCCTTTCAACCTGAATTACCACAGCAAGGAAAGAATATTTCTGTTGCTCTAGATCCTCTCCTGCTCTGGACTCAGTGTCGTTTTGTAGATACGTGGTAGTATATTGCTGTATTAATTTGCATTTCCCTAATGATATGTAAGGTTGGTCATTTACATACTTGCCATGTGTGCGTTTTCCTTGTTCAGGTGGCTTTTTAGTTCTCATGTGAATTTTAAATTAGATATCTCATTTTACTATCATTATGGATTAAATGTTTGTGTTTCCCTACATTGTTTTTGTTGATGTTCAATGGCTGGGAATGAACACCATCCACTGGGGTGAAATACTTCACCCCAATGTGATGGCATTTGGAGATGGGAGCTTTAAAGGTGATTGGGCCATGAGGGTGAACCCTTGTGAATGACACTACTACTTTTACATGAGACCCCAGAGAGCATATTCTCAGTCTATGATCTGCCTTTTCATTCTCTTGACATTATTTTTGTGGATCACAAGCTTTTATTTTTAAAGTCAAGATTATTAATTGCTTCCTGGATCATTTCTACACTGTTGTGTCTAAAAAGTTAACCCTTGTGATACAGCTTTTAAAAAATATTATTCATTAAGGTGGAGAGGTAGAAGGCTCTCAAAAATCATCATCATCATCATCATCATCATCATAATCAACATCATTATCACACCTTTGGTAATTGTCAATAAAGCAGAAGTAAGAAAGCAAACTGAAATGGGCAGTTAATATTTTCCACAGAGAATTTCCACACGATTAGTGCAGAATAAAGAGCCAAATCATATGCTTTAGCCCCATAGATTTTGTTCTATATTCTAAGGTACATTGTCCAAGAGAAATCCAGTTTGGTTGGAAAAAAAATTCCAAATTGGCCAAATTCTCTTTCTCATATGGTGGGGAAATACATTTAATTTAGACTCAGTAGAACTCATGAAATTGAGAATCCCAGAATCCTTCAGTCCATAGTGCGGTTGGTCACTCTAGATTTCCCTTGAGGCACAGTGAAATACAGAGAGTAAGAGGCTTAACGCAGCTAAGGATGTCCAAAATGGTGAGTGCCCTAACCAGTGAGGGAAAGTGATTTTGGCCAGTGCTGAGGCAGCCAAGATCCCATCCGGGGAGTAGAATATAGATGAAGAGTCTCTAGAAATTAACTGTAGTTGGTGTGTGTGTGTGTGTGTGTGTGTGTGTAAGCATGTGTATGTTTTGTCTAATGTATGCTTGTGTACATGTACAAGTCACATGCATTTGTGTGTGTGCACGAGTGTGGGCATGTGGAGGCCAGAACACCTTGGGCATCATTCCACAAGAATGTCATGGCTTATGTTTTAAGACAGGGTCTCTCATTGGGCTGGAACTTACCCACTATGTTAGGCAAGTTGGTCACGGAGCCCCAGGGATCTGCCTGTCTCCATCCTCCCAGTGTTAGGCTTACAAGTATGTGTCATTATGCCTGGTTTTCAAGCTCCACATATAATCCTCTCTGTCAAACACCACAGCCTTGGGAAGTAGAGATGAAGGCCTTAGTTTTCAACTGTGTGTATTAGCACACCATTAACCCAGAGAGAGTAGACACTGCATTTATTTATGGTTGTAACAAACTTTTAGCACAGATCTTGTCACATAGTTAAAGCTTTAGAAATAATTATTTAATGAATAAGCGAATGACATCTTAAGTAGCTAGTCCGAGGTCACAGACCAATCATTTATAGGCTTGGGCTACTCAAGAGAAAGCTATATTCTGTTGCTTTTCCCCAAACAGAATCACTATGATCAACACTAAGTCCCAACACACCTCTTCTCAATGTCTGTAGAAGAAACACTATCTCAGACTTTAGGTTATTTTTCTCCAATACATCATGTAATGTATAGGCAATTGAACTGAAAATAGTGGAACACACATTGTCATTTTAATGTCAAACACTGTTGTGACTTTTTTAATCTAAGCAATTGCTTCATCCTGGTGAGAGTGTAGGCTCTGAGGTTTGGGGGTTGGGAGATACTCTGTTGTAGGAGTAGGAGGAAGGGCCTACTCAGCGTGTAACATATTGACACATGGCCACCCTTGCAGGCTTACTACCCAGAAAGGCTTCTGCCTGTGGGTGTGTGAGAAGCTACTGTCTACTTATCATGTGACATCACTCTCCCCCTAGAATGCTCTAGGATCAGGATCCCCTGTCCACGCTGGTTTTGAATTCCCTATGTAGATGAGGATACTCTTGAACTAACTCTCTTCATGGCTCCACCTCCCAAGTGCTGAGATTATATATATCATCCACTGTGGCCATCCCAGGACTCACGAGCGATGGGGTTTGAGGTGTAGGAATGGGTCAGAGGAGTGTGAGATGGAAGGCACTTCTGAAACTGAACAGACACTGTTCAGATCCATTTTGGTCACCCAGGGACTCCAACAGCTCAGACTCTGCTTTTACCTCAAGGATGAAGACCAGGCTAATCATGACTTCATGGGGGTAGGCTGGGGGAGATCTTTTAAAAATTACTTTATGTTTTTTCTCATTTAAAAATAAACATTCACTTGTTTTATAAACAGGAAAGATTCTTTTTCAAATGGCAAAACTCAAGAAAACATAGGCTATTAGAAGGGATGATCAGAGAAGTAATTGAATCTATTTTTAAGTCAACATGGCCTATCACCCCCAACAACATGACCTAGCTAATAAACCAGGTGAACTGTTAGTTAGCTTCTATGAGTTATTGGATGTTTTCATTCTTTTCTCTCCTTGACATGCATCTAAGGAAGAGTTCGGATAAATCATTAAATACTAAAGCACTAACTTACATGTTTCTTTGAGTTTCAAGTTGAAATGGCCCCTGTGTTGATATCATTCCACCATGGTTGACAGAAAATAGCAATATTCACTTTCTTCAAAGTTTTATATACGTTAGGAAAATAAGTAAGAGCCGGTGGCAGAGATAGCAACTCTACTCACAAGCCTGCTCAAATCCATATCTGCTCCAACTTTTGCAGCCATAAAATGGATGTTTCTTTTAGAGTTATTTCAGTTCATTTTAACAAGAAATGATAGCTAAGGAAAAAATTCATGGCATTACAACTGATATTAAAAGAACCAATGAGCTTTGCCACTAATCTGAGCACTTTTTACTTACTTCAGAGAATGATACCAATTACTAAGCACACACTTTCTTCCATCTTTGTTGTTCGTGGTTGGTGCCAGAGTTTTCTTGGCTTGTCATGGGATAGGCTGAATAGACCAACTCTCCTTTTCATCTGCATATTCGATGGGTCTAGTGATTCTGAATCCAAGTCACTTGAATAATGATGGGACCATTTGTTTCTGATGAATACACACTAATATAATCAGATGCTGTCAAAAGAAAGGAAGAAAGACAGAAAACTCATGTGAACCAGAATGGTGCAGACAATCATCCACTGCTACCAAGCAGAAGAGCTGCTTAGGCATGCAGGGCCAAGATCCATTGGTAAATGAACCTCATAGTTGAGTAATTACAATGTGTAAAACAATAACTATTTGAAAATACTCTATTATTGTATAAGGCACTCCCCTCTCCTTCAAACTAGACCAGAAGAAGTCTAGGAAGCAGCATGATAAGAAAGAGTGGGTAGAAAAGAACTATTTCTCAGCTGGGGTTTAAATGGTCTCTTGGGAAATTTATAGTTTGGAAAAAAGTTAGGATCTCCAAAGCTAAAAATGTTACAGACCTAGTACATGGCAGTATTCACATTAAAGCTCAGTAGATTAGGAGGAACACATATTATCAAGAGCGCATGTTTTCCCACTGGAGAAGAGCGAAGATCCTGAGGTTGGAGAGAGGCAGAGAGCTGTACGATGCTGCTTTGTTTGGCTGTCTCTGTCAAAAGTTGGGCGTTGGGGGCTTAATCTGAAAGACCATGGGCGCATTACATTTGTACTGGATTCCATGCCTTCAAAATGGTAACCTAATACATTTCTGCTCTTTATCAATTGCCCAACTGTTTTCCTGCTCTAGCAGCACAAAAATGAAGAAAGCATGGCAGACACTAATCAATTCCCTAGGGAAGCTCAGTCTGAGAGATCGGATGTGTGCATGCCCCATACCAAATATATTTTCAGATTTTGGACAGTTGGCCAATTCTGCTCTTCGCTTTCTAATTGAAGCCAGACCTGGTGACAAACATCTGGAAACTTACCAACATTCAACATGCCTGGGAAGCAATAGGAGAGATACATGAAGTATTTAGGCAGATTGCTGAGAGCCACTGTGACCTTCAACAGTACTCAAGAAGTATCAGAGCATATTGTGGACATGACATCAATGACAGAGGACCTAGAGAGAGCCTTGGGGTTCAGCAGTGACAAAGTAGGCCTGATAGTGGCCTGGATACCAGAACATTTAAGTGAGGGGAGACTGGTATGGAGAATGATTATCCCGCTGGACTCAACAGTGGCTGTATCTCTACATCATCTCGCCCTGGTCCCTACCTCACCGTCACCCTTTTGTGTAGCTCTCCTCCAGAATTCACAAGCAACTTTATGGAAAAGAAGGAAATGTGGAAAAATATATATCCCACACAATGTACTGTGGATTAAATTTTCTATCTATAAAACGTGTTTGAACTGAAAAAATCATTTCTGGTTATTAGAAAAAAGGAAGCAAATTGCAATTTCCTAACGTCTTGCCTTTGTCCTGAGATTTCATGCTCATTATAGCTGCCAGCATGGAGATCAAGGACATCTCAGGAAAATTTGCTTTAGAAACCACGATCTCCTGTTTGAGAAGCCTTTCAGACGTCACTGGGGTCCTGTACTGGCCTTTTTTCTCCCCACTGCTAAGAACAAGCAGTGTTGTGGTTAGGAACATGCTGTGGTTGAGAAGCACTTGTCATTCAGTCCTTCCCCTAACTCCTCCATAGGGCCCCTACCTCAGTCCAATTGTTGGCTGTAAGTGTCTGCATCTGTCTCAGTCAGCTGCTGGTAGAGCCTCTCAGAGGACAGCTAAGCTCTTGTCTGCAAGCACAACATGGCATCAGTTATAGTGTCAGGGTTTGATGCCCACCCTTGGGATGGATCCCAAGTTGGGCCAGTCACTGGATGGCGTTTCCTTCTATCTCTGTTGCATTTTTGGCAGCCCCATAGGAAAACCAATAGTATCAACTAACTTGTACCTCCGGGAGTTCCCAGAGACTAAGCTACTAACCAGAGAGCATACTCCGGCTGGTCCATGTTCCCCTGCCCCCACCACCACTCCCCTACCTCCCCCCTCCTGCACATATGTAGCAGAGGGCTGCCTTGTCTGGCCTCAGTGGGAGAGGATGTGCCTAATCCTGCAGAGACTTGATGCCCCAGGGAGGGGAGATGGGGGGGGTGGGAGGATGGGTGCATGAGGGGGTGTATGGGTGGGGATAAGGATGGGGGTAGGGTTGGGAGTGTGGGAGGGGTGGGGTGGGGGTATGGAGGTGTGGGTGGGATGAGTGAGGGAGATCCCCTCAGAGGCAAAAAGGAGGGGGAATGGGGTGAAGAACTCTTGGAGAGGGGACCAGGGGGGCAACACGTGCAATGTAAAGAAATAAAACGCATTTTAAAAAAAGAAGAAGCATTTGTCCACAAAGCCGAACGGCTCGGTTACACAGGGCGAGAGATATTATAGTACAGGAAGGGGGAACCCCAAATCAACAACAAACAATTAAATGTGACATAAGTACCAGAAACGGCATTTCTTTAAAGGAGAGGTGAAAAACAGTGGGTTTGAGAAAGAAGTCTTCAGCATCACTAGCCCTAGGAAGTGCAGCTCAAATCTACACAAGGATCCCAGGAGACAAAAGACAAGTGAGAGCAAGGGATTGGAGAAGTCAGAAACATCTTCATGCACCATTAGAGGGAATGCAGAATGGGGAAGCCATTGTGGAAAACACTATGCTTACGAATGAGATTCAGAATCTGAATGTAGAAACGTCTTCTTGCAACATGATTGTTTAGTTTTCATGGGGGGGGGGGGAGAATATAAGCTCCTAAATGGTTAAATCAACCATTTCTAAGGTAGAGACTGGAGAAAGAAGCCAAACACATCAAAATATGGTGATGGAGCTCCTGAGTTTAGTTATGCTCTGACTTGCTCCATGTACTCCCTCTCTGCTTAATTGAGTTTATAGAAACAGAGGAAAATGTGTCTCTAATATATTGTTTCTCTCTTTCCCAGGCCCCTATGGTAACTTGGCAACGCCTATATAGACCTGCATCCCTATGGTAACTTGGCAACGCCTATATAGACCTGCATCCTTATGGTAACTTGGCAACGCCTATATAGACCTGCATTCCTATGGTAACTTGGCAACGCCTATATAGACCTGCATCCTTATGGTAACTTGGCAATGCCTATATAGACCTGCATTCCTATGGTAACTTGGCAACGCCTATGTAGACCCGCATCCTGAATCTTACATGAATGAGAGCATCAGGGAGATACTTGAGCAGCACAGCTGAATATTAATAAAGGAACAAACGCATCTGGCCAGAGGGGCAGAAAACATAATTTAATTCTTTTCATCACCTTTAAAAGGGGGTATCTCCTTGTTTTCTGGTTCTAATGTCTCCCATTTCTATTTCATTTGGTCCAGGTTTCAAAATATGTGTGTTAAAGGCTTTCTCCAGTATATTAAAAGGTTCACAGTAGCCTCCTGCCCTGCTTGAGTGCAGTCTTTCCCTGACTGGATCTCATTTAGCCACCCAACCTCTCAGCTCCTGTCTAAACCCATTAGTGTCTAGGGAACCACACTTTCCCCCTTCCAAGCCATCCCTCTATGATTCCTTGTCCCCAGTCTGTCCTCTCTTATCTGTCCTTCCTCCAGGACGGGCATACTCATTCTGCATGGTTCCTGTTAGTTGTTGGCCATAATCCTTTGGCTGCCCCATCCCAGGAGACTCCCAGGGGTGTTTGCCCAGGCAAGGCAAGCCTGGAAGCAGGAACCTGCTTGGGGAAGTCCTGGGACTCTCTGGTTCCCAGGGAGGTGATTATGAAGAATGCAGAAAAAGGATTGAACAGCCCCCAAGAAACCAGAGCTGCAGAGCTCTCAGTCACTGCAGTTGGTTCCTAGGCTCTAAAGCAATATTAATTATACATTTTCTCAAGGACTTGCAACTTAAGGTTACTGTGCTGTCTAGTTACCATCTTGACACAAACTAGAGTCATCTGAAAGGAGGGAACCTAAATTGAAAATAAATGCCTTCATAAGATGCAGCTTTAGGGCCCAGCCTACTGTGAGTGGTGCCATCCCTGTGCTGGTTGTCTTGGGTTCTATAAAAAAGCAGGTTGAGCAAGCCATGAGGAGCAAGCCAGTAAGCAGTACCCCTCCATGGCCCCTGCCTCAGCCCCTACTTCCAGCTTCCTGCCTTCTTGAGTTCCTGTCCTGACTTCCTTCAGTGACAAATAGTGGTGTGGAAGTGTAAAGCAAATAAACCCTTTTCTCCTCAACTTCCTTTGGTCACGATGTTTCATCACAGCAATAGTAACCCTAAGACACTTACCACATGTTCAAACTGCTATGTTTATCTCTAATTTATTATGTGTGACCAGTTTTGTTGTCTTACTGGATTGTACCAATATATAATTAATAAAATGTTATTATTTACTGAGCTCTTGTTAGATGCCAAAGACTGTGTTAAACACTTTATATAAAATTTAAAATTTAGTGCCAAACTCTGTTCTTAGTCTTCAATTGCTCAGTGAAACACGGACATGATCTCATTTGAAAAAAAGATTTTGTAAACACTGAATTGTACTGCACAGAAATTCTTGAATATAAAGAAACAGATTGTGTGCTTGGATATCTGTCAGAATATTTGCTGTCAGAATTGTATCTGTTGTAATGACAAAAATAAAATTTTATGAAACTATCACTAAAAGCTCACCTTAGAAGGAAAATAACAATGGAAGATTCAATGAAACTCTTCTTTTCACACTAGAGTGCCCTCCCCTCCTCCTTCTTCTCCCCTGCCCGTCGCTCTATTCCCTCCCCCACCTTTCCTCTCCTTCCTTCCTTCCAGTCCCCTTCTCTCCTTCCCCATCTCTCCCCTTCTACATTTCCCATTTCCTCCCTGTTCTCTTTTGTCTCGGTCTATTAGGTCTGCAGTTGTTGAATAACATCCCTGATGTCTAATGGTGATATTCTGGAAAAGCTCATGGTTGCCTCCTGCCCTGATTTAGTCCAGTCCTAGCCCAGCAGAATCGCATCCACCCACCAAACCACCGCTCCAGTCCCAAACCGAAGGGTCCAGGGATGACCATTCCTCTGCCCTCTCTCCCAAGCACTTCAGTCTTGACCCTTAAGGTTCCTGTTGGGAAAGGGACCAGCTCTAAATGCAAACAGAAATCTTTCATGATTCCTCACATTATTCTGGGGGAAGACAAAAGCTACTGGTCTAAAATTTTCTGGCACGTCAGAAGAGCACACATTCTTCTGTGGCACGCAGCTGCAGCATCCTGCAAAGTGAAGATGGAAGATCACTGGTTCAATTAACAAAAAGAATTGTACGAAAGCGCTCCATGAGATAGTGTTTCCTGCATGGGTCAGAAATTGGTTTTGTGGTGTGTGTGCCAAACGGAACATTAGGCAGAATTCTCTAGAAGGTCTGTAATCCTGGGGATTGCATTTCAAAATGAAAATTTTGTTCACTGACCTTTATAAAAACAAAAAGGAAGAGACTGAAAATATATGGTATGGAAATTCTCTAACTGCATGGTTGAAGCTTGTGAGAGCACATCCAAGGACATTTGAAGCATGCATAGAAACTCGATGTAGAAGATAAGATGAATCTGAGAATAACGGATTGGCAATCTGTGAACTGTTTGAGAATCAGCATCTTCTCTCATTCCACTATCCTAGAATAGATAATACTTGTTTTAGGGCTAACTGGCTGAGAAGCCCCAACTCTTATACAGCATTTCCCCCATCTCTGAGCATTTAAAGGACAGTGGGCCACAGTACAAGTGCAAGGGTAAGAAAGCTGGGCTACCTAGTTCAAACTGAGTTGCAGATACCATATGTGGTCATTAGCCAATCAACCATTCTCAGTGTTTCTATCTACACAAGTATTAGTTGAAGCGTATGCTCTCCAAGGACCTTCCCTGCTCCAAGATGCTGTGTTTTGGAGTGGCACTGTTGGGAATTTTTTTCATAACTGCCGGTGACTGTCCTCGAACTTGTGACCTTTAACAATAAGAGAACTCTGTCAATTTTGTTTCACAAGAGACATCTCTGTGATGGTGGAGTTGGAAAAGGGGGGTTGGCTCATAGCTCTAAAGACAACTATGTATTACAAACAAAAAGAATGCTCTCTTGATACTGAGATCCAGCTGAGCCAGAGTCTAATGCGTCTTCACTCTTCATTTCGTGTAACTTTTCCTGGTTTGCAGGAACTAAAGCTGACTGATAGGTCTCTGAATCCTCATTAGAACACAGTCCTTAAGCCTGTCCCACAAGACAGACAAAGGGACTGGTCAATGGCTGAGCAATGTGTCAAATGCTCATTGGCCTAACTTGGTAGTTACACTTCTCAATCTTCACAGTCCTGGCTTTGTGGAATCTAAAACTGACTATGTAGATGAAATAATGAAAAGCAATCTTGATGAAGACTGAGATCTGTCTTAATCTATGAGCACAGAGATACCCACAGAAGACACTTGGACATCATGTCCACTTAGCTAAATGATAGCAGTAGGTTTGCCCACTGGGGCTTATTTTAGGTACAAGTTTCATCCTGTGAAGTTGGCGTTTAATCAGAGTAGAAAGCAGCTGGATATCCACAACATAATTTAAGAGAGGAAAAGTTTATCATGGCTTAGAGTCTGAGAGGACATACCCATCATAGGGGAGGCATGGTGGTGGCAGCATGTGGCAATAGGTCACAGGGGTGTTGCTAAAGCAGAGAGAGATGAATGAGAGTTCTCTGCTTGTTTTTCTCTTTTAATTCAACCTTAGACTCAACTGATGGTGCTACTCACATTTGGGGTGGGTCCTTCCTCTTCAGGTACATGTTTTTGGTGACATCCTGACAGATATAGAGTTGATTCTAGTCCAGCCATGCTGACAATTGAAGACTACCCATTATAGCAACACAGTAGCTGCCATAATAAAATGCCGTAAAGGCTGAGTGCTCATAACAACAGGATTTGTTTCTCTACCTGGCAACTTGAAGATCTTGATCAATGGTTCTTAACCTGTGGGTTGCAACCACCACAGGAGTTGCATCTCAGATATCCTGCATATCGTATACTTACAATGCAATTCATAATTATATAATTGTATAATAAAGGTAGCTAAATTACAGTTATGAAGTAGCAGCGATATAATTTCATGGTTGGGGTCCCTATAACATGAGGAACTGTACTGAAGGCTCACAACACCAGGAAGGTTGAGGACCACTAGTCTAGATCAAAGTGCCAGCCAGTTTGATTACTGATAACGGTTTCAGTGTTTGGTGACATCTCCCAGGATTTTCAGGTTTGCATGTCTTAAAACAAAGAATTGAGCAGGAACACACACTTATAGCAGAAACAGAGACATTTCCATTAAGAAGCAATATGATTTAGGGACAGAGAAATGGGGTGTAGAGAGAAATGCTTTAGAAGCTCAATAGTGGTCCATAAAGGACTGGGCCCTTAAGAGTCATCTGCAGTACTATGGGTCCCTCCATGTGTAGTTACCTGTCAGGGGGAGGAGAGGCCCTTGGGCCTGAGAGTGTTAGATCCCCCAGTATAGGAGAATGTCAAGGAGGGAAGACGAGAGTGGGTGGGGGGGGGGGGGGGGGGGAGGTGGGTTGGAGAATATCCCCATAGAGGCAGAGGGAGGGCGGAGGGAATGGGGAGGTTCCAAAGGGGAGATCTGGAAAGGGGGAAACATTTGAAATGTAAATAAAATATGAAAAAAAAATTAAATGCAACAGAGAAAATTAAAAAAAAAAAAAAAAAAAAAAAAAGAGTCATCCGCAGTGAGGGCTTTGTTACATGCTGTTACCTGTCAGCCCTGGAGGAGTGTGAGGAGCTGAGGTTCCAACTTGCCTCTTTTCCAACAGATTTCTCTTGTAGCTTTTGTGTAGGTCTCCTAGACCTCACTGTTTACCCTACTCCCCTGATCAAGGAAAAGTCCTTTTCTGGCTTACAGATGTTTATCTCTTCATCTTCAAGACTTAGAAGGAAGGAGAGGAGAGGCCCAGAAAGATCCTTGATGTTATAAAGGCATTCTGCTCTTATAAAGTCAGTTGGGCCATCAAACCTGGACATCAATCTCATGACCTAACATAAACCTAATTACCTCCCAAGGGCCCCATCTCCAAATACAATGTTGGAGCCAAGGTGCTAGCACGTGAACCTGGAGGCTCTGGGCAGTCTTCAGCACACATCCCCCTGCTTGGAGCTAGGAAAAGAAGGATGATGTCCCATTTCTCAGCCTGTCATGTAACTGAGTCCCACACAGCCTGCACTGCCTTTGCTCCTTTCCCTGTGTCTTCTTCCGCTCCTTAGTCCTTTCCACCTAGAAAATATTTCTTCCCTCCCTTATCAGGTTCTTCATTGCTTTAGAGCAAGTGCAAGCTCAGCCCCATCATCAGCAAGTCTTCTCTCGCCCCTGCCTGTAGGCATCCCCAGTCTCTGCCCCTGCCTGTAGGCATACACCCATCACCCTGGGAACTAAGACAGTCCCATAGTTAACATTCATGTTGAAGTTCTAAGTGCCAGGCCATCTCCAGTTGCAGACTGTGGATTCCCCGAAGAAAGCAAGCTAGCTCCCTACCACCCCTAAACCTATACCCGTGTAACTCTGAACACCAGCAGTATGCTTAACCTACAGTGGGTGGTCTATAAGTCTTTACTTTTTATTCTTAATGTTTCTGTGAGCATACACTGCTTACACATAGAAATGGATCCCATTAAAGCATTTTCACACGAGGATATACTGTGTTTTCATTGTATTTACTCCTGTTACCCTATTTTGCCCCTTCCATCCCCCCATCAAGACACTTCTCCCCCTTTCTCCCCCTCTCTCTCCCCCTCCCTCTCTTTCTCTTTAGGTGCAAACATGTTTATTTAAATGACAAAATCGAATTGATAATTGGCAGCTTCACTCCCTGGAGCATTTAGCTTTAGTTTTTCTTAATATCTGATACCTTTGCTTTGATGAGACTGAAATTGTTCCCTACTAGTAAATGGTACTTTCAATCAATAACAAAATTTGCTGACCAAGCAACTAGCATAGGCTCCAATATCCTATAGACAGGCATCTCTGCTACACTTGATTTAGGTCTTAATGGACGTGTTTCTTGTTCTAAAGCTTGACTGCCCTTCTCCCATTAGAGTCTCCTTATCCCAAATTAATGACAGAGAATTGGTGGCAAGGGTGAATGATTCTTACAGTAGTTACAGCGCTATTTCATGGTGGGAAAACAGGACGGTGAGGTTAATGGCTCGAAGGATCTAAAATGTAAAAGAGTACTTAATCTTTGGTCAATTTATGGATGAGGTCATGGGAAAACCCTTCTTAAAAGGTAGTTTTATCCTTGCTCTTTTGCTTCCCTGGGGCCTTTTAGCTTTTTATAAGGTAGCCTGCTCACAGGTAAAACTCAGTGTGTTAGCTTGACCATCTAAGGTCATGGCTTATTCATCAGGTTTACAGGTGACACTGTCTACTAAAGCTCAAGGGAAGCCAAGGACCTCAAAGACTGTTTCTTAGAATTTTATACATTGTGACAATTTCTTTATGAATAGTGATTCCGTGAGGGTTTCTTTAGTCTGTTCTGGACTGAGAAACATTTGCAGGATGCCCAAGCAAGCCTCTGATTGATTACAGAAGGTGAAAAAGCTCATCTCCTGTATCCTTTACTGTGATGAGAATGGGAGACAGAAACGGGTCAGGCATTTAGGGGCAGGACATGGAATGTTTACAGTTCTTGCTCTTGTCCTTATCCCAAAGCTGGACATGTCCTTGGTTTTGTTCTGGCTGGAGGCCAGCAATGCCAGAAAGGAGCTCTTGTTTCTTAGCTCCCTTCTCCTGAACAAGCAGAACGAGCAGCCTTGACTGACAGGCACAGGCAAGGGAGTGTTTGAAACTCCGGTCAGACACAGTACCTGCCAGTGGCCAGCCTTAGCACTGGACCTCTGTTTTCATAGTGGAAAGGGGTTATGTTTATCTCCCCTTTCTCGACCCATCTCCTAAATGACTTGGTGTCTTAACCCCTGAGATCCAAATGGCCTTAAGGGACATTGAGGATGACTCCTCCCTCATGGTTGGCTTTTGGCCCTATTTTTTTTTTCGTCTGGTAACACTAAAAGTGTACCATCAGCCTTAGATCTCCTGGTCAAAAGAATGGATTATCTCTGACCTTGGGTAGAGATGGAATATTGTGATCTGCTCCAAAGGTTAAAATATTCTTCACCAATGTTTCCTCTCTTAAGAGTTAATCCAGGCCAGGCAGTGGTGGTGCATGCCTTTAATCCCAGCACTCGGGAGGCAGAGGCAGGCGGATTTCTTGAGTTCGAGGCCAGCCTGGTCTACAGAGTGAGTTCCAGGACAGCCAGAGCTACACAGAGAAACCCTGTCTCGAAAAAAAAAAAGAAAAAGAAAAAAAAAAAGAAGAAGAATTAATCCAGATGAGCTTGTCAAGCGCTTGGACAGGAGACCATCCACCAGGAAATCTGACATGCTAAGGTAAGTGGAGAAGTAATTATCTCCTTGATGTTGTAATGCACTCATGCTTTCCAGAAACACTTCCACTGTGTCTTCACTTATAGGCGTCCACCGTGGGGCCTGCCCAGTTTTATGTATCGTAACTTAGAAATCTGTAATTTGTCTTGTTCCTCTCTCTTTTTCTTTTGAATAGTAGTCAAAACCTGGGTGGACAAACTCCTTGACACTGTGTTCTTTCTCTGAAACATCCTCCACCCGTTTCTGCCGTGCAGCTGCCTGTGTGCTATGCAGCTGTTTGTGTGCAGGCACTTGCTTGCTGACCTCTGAACCTGCCTGTTTTCTTGGACTGGAGCTTTAGGCATGGCTTTCTCTTCTCCATTCTCCTCCTCCTGCTTGGTGCCAAGATGGATAGTCCTTCTGTATCATTAGCTCGTTTTGTTTTTGTTTTTTGTCAAACACTAATAAAAGTCCCCAGGCTTCCTTCTGAGTCCCTTTCTAATCTCTTTAAAGACATTTTAAATTATTACATTTATTTGTTTATTTGGTGTGTGTGTGTGTGTGTGTGTGTGTGTGTGTGTGTGTGTAGCTGCACACATGCCACAGCACGTGTGTGCAGGACAGAGGACAGCTTGCAAGAATCAGTTCTCTACTTCCACTATGTGGATTTTGGGGTTTGAACTCCAGCAGTTGAGCTTGGTGGCAAGTACTTTTACCTGCTGAACTATCTCACAGGCCCTCAAAATTCTTTTACTATCAGATGAAGGAACCAAAAGAAGGAACTCAAAATTCCCTGGTAGTGATCACTAACTTAAATCCATTTAAACCAAAAAAAAAAAAAAAAGATGTTTCTTTAGTAAGCTTAAAATATTCCTATTCCGTGGCTTAAGGTAAAATTCTTAATCTGTTTCCTACAATGCTCAAAACAGACACTGACTTTAAAGTGCTAGTATGTTAACATATTTATTACATATATCATATAATATTTTTGCCACTTAGTCATTTTTTCCATTTTATTGACAATGGCTTCCCCTCACACAATATACCTTGATTAGTTCCCCCCCCCACATCTCCCAGTTCCTCCCCACACCCCCTCCCATCGGATCCACCCCTTTTCTGTGTCTCATCAGAAAACAAAGAGGCTTCTAAAGGATAATTAAGATAAAATAAAAAGAAAAGAAGAACTAATGCATTGTAATAAACAAAACAAACAAGCAGAAGAAAAAGTGCCCAAGAAAAGATAAAAGAAGCAGATATCCATGCAGAGACTCTCTCATTTGCAAAGTAAAGAACCTCATAATGGCACTAAACCATACACATAATATATACAAAAAGGCTGTAGGATAAAAAGGGAGAAAACTCTATCACTCTATCACTCTATCTATCTATCTATCTATCTATCAATCTATCAATCAATCAATCAATCTTAAAAATAAGATACAATTAAAATTTAAAATATCCCTGACATGACATTATGAGATGAGGAATCTCCAATGATGTCGTTGAGTTCATTTTCTGTTGACCTTCTACTGCTGGGCATGTGGCCCACCCTTAAGAGTAGCTTGTTTCTCCGTTGAGACAACCTTAGAGGAAAGTAACTTTTCATTTGTGAGTGGCTATCAATCGGAGATTGCTTCTAGTTAGGGATGGGGGGCATGTGTCCACTTTTCTTTTCAGCTCTAGGGCTCCATCTGGGGCAGACCTGTGCATGCCCTGTGTATACTGCCTGGGTCTCTGTGAGTTCATATGTGTATTGATCTGATTGATTTATAGGGCCTTGGTTTTCTTGGTTTCCTCCATACCCTCTGGCTCTTACACTCTTTCTACCCCCTTTTTCACAGGGTTCTCTAAGCCCTGAGAGAAGAGATTTGTTGGAGACATCCTCTTTAAGGCTGACTGTTCCCAGGTCTCTGCATGGCTGGCGGTGGGTCTCTATTTGTTCTCATTGGCTGCAGGAGGAAGCTTCTCTGGTGATGGCTGAGCAGGGGGATGATCTATTAGTATTGAAGAATGTCATTAAGAGTAATTTAATTGCTACACATTTTTTTAAAAAAGAAAAGTAGTATTTGGTTTTAGCCTAGGCCCCTGGGCTAACTAGTCTCAGATTCTTGGTCATCCAACCAGTGTTGGGAATACGTTCCATCTTGCGGAGTGGATCTTAAGTCAAATCAGATATTGGTTGGTTATGCCCACAATCTTTGTTTCATTGTTGCCCTGGCATATCTTACAGGCAGGACAGATTGTAGAGCAAAGGGTTTGTGACTGGCTTTGTGTTTATGTTCTCTTTCAGCAGTGTGCAAAGCACCTTCCTGTACCAAGTACCTTCCTGTACCAAAGACGCTATAATGTAGGCAGTGAAGTCTTTATGTAGGCACTAGATCAACTTCTCCGTGTTCAATGAGTTGTATAGGTGTTATCTTCAGCAATGGGGCCTTACTGTCAGTTTGTAAAGAGCCACCTTTAGTCTTGGCAACAGCCTGGGTTGTTTGGGAGTTCTCATGGGACCCCTTTGACCAACAACTCAATTATATGTAACCCAATCCTGGTATTGGAAGCTTCATGTGGTGATAAGAGATGCTCGGTTGAGGCTCTGTTTTCCCTGTTATTTGGCAATTTCATTTAGATGCCCTTATATGTGTATATATTTTAACATGCTTCTACTGTACAAGGTCTCCACACTACCCCTCAAATGGCCCTTAATTTTAGCTTTCTCTCCCTAGATGCCATCCCTCCCCCGACTAGATCCTCCCTTCCCAGGCTCCCCAACCCCACCCATCCATAACCATCTATTCCACTTCCCTTCCCAGGGAGAGCTACCTGTCCCCGCTCTCTAGTCCTTTATTCTATACCTAACCTCTGTGGATTTATGTACTGTAGCTTGGTTATCATCGATTTAAGAGCTAATATCCACATGCTAG
Organism: Rhynchomys soricoides; assembly: GCA_019843965.1. Taxonomy (NCBI): domain Eukaryota; kingdom Metazoa; phylum Chordata; class Mammalia; order Rodentia; family Muridae; genus Rhynchomys; species Rhynchomys soricoides. Next base: position 13,776,138 of record JADRCH010000005.1, on the reverse strand, counting down.
TAAATACATATGATGTAGTCTTTCTGGGCCTGGATTGCCTCACTCAGGATGATTTTTTTCCTGATTCTATCCATTTAACTGAGAATTTCATGATTTAATGGGTTAACAATACTCCACTGTGCAAATGTACTACTTTTTTTTTTTTTTTTTTTTTTTTGTAAAAGTCTATTCTTTTGTTGAAGGACATCTAGATTGTTTCCAGTTTCTGGCTATGATTAATAAAAGCACCAATAAACATGGTTGAGCAAGTGTCCCTGTTTCAGTATGAAATATATGCCCAAGAGTAATATAGGTGGATCTTGGGGTAGATCTTAAGGTAGTTAAAGTTTTTGAGATCATGCCACACTGATTTTCATTGTGTCTGTAGAGGTTTGCAGTGTGTATTGGCTAGTTTTGTCAACTTAGTGTAAGCTAGAGAGGAAGAAGAAAATGCTTCCATAAGATCAGGGTGTAGGTAAGTCTGTGGTGGCATTTTCTTCATTAGTGATTCACAGGGGAGGGATCAGCTCATTGTGGGTGGTGCCACATCTGGGCTGTTTGTCCTGGGTTCTAAAGCAGGCTGAGCAAGCCAGGGGAAGCAAGCCAGTAAGCAGTATTCCTCCATGGCCTCTGCATCAGCTCCTGCCTCCAGGTTCTAGCCTTGCTTAAGTTCCTATCCTCATTGCTTTTGATGATGAATTGTTACATGGAACTGTGAGTGAAATAAACCCTTTCCTCCCTGAGTTGCTTTTGATTATAATGTCTCATGACAGCAACAGTAACCTTAAGACACATTCCCATCAGCATGGATGAGAGTTCCACTTACCTGGTCCTCACCATCTTGAGCTGTCCTTTGTTTTATTGATCTTAGCCATTCTGACAGGTGTAAGATGAAATCTCAGAGTTGTTTTGATTTGCATTTCCCTGATGACATTTCTTTAAGTTTTTCTCAGCCATTAAGTTTCTTCTTTTGAGAATTCTTTGTTTAGCTCTGTAGCCCATTTCTTAGTAGGATTATTTGTTTTCTGAATATCTAGTCCCTTTTAGTTTTTTGTAGATTTTGAGTATTAGCCCTCTATTGGATGTGTAGTTGGTAAAAGTCTTTTCCCATTCTGTAGGCTGCTGCTTCATCCAGATGATGATGCCCTTTGCCATGCAGAAGCTTTTTAATTTCATGAGGTCCCATTTATTAATTGTTGATCTCAGTGCCTATGTTAACAGTGTTCAGTTCAGAAAGTGTTTCTGTGTGTGTGTGTGTATGTGTATGTGTGTGTGTGTGTGTGTGTGTGTGTGCGCGCGCATGTGCATGCGTGCGTGCACCAATACGTAGGCTATTCCCCACATTTGGGTATCAAGTATCAGATATCCTGCATATCAGATATTAACATTACAATGTATAATAGTAGCAAAATTACAGTTATGAAGTAACAACAAAATAATTTTATGATTGTGGGAGGGGTTACCACAAAATGAAGAACTGTACTAAAGGGTCACAGCATTAGGAAGGCTGAGAACCACTGTTCTATTAGGTTCAGTGTATCTGGTTTTAGGTTAGGGCCTTTGAAGTTGAGTTTGTGCAGGGTGATAAGTATGGCTCTATTTGGATTTTTCTACATGCAGACATCCAGTTTGACCAGCATCATTAACTGACGATGCTGTCATTTTTCCAGTGTGTATTTCTGGCTTCTTTATTTAAAAATTGGGTGTTTTAAGTGTTCTCGTTTTTTCTTTTTTTTTGAACTGCCACATGAATAATAACAAAATGCTGCAAAATGATTTTAAAAATCCCTACTGTTATATCAAACAAAGTAGATAAGACCTGAAATGTATTATCCCATTTACATTTTGGCAAGGCAAGACGGTAGGAACAAAGAACATCTCAGTGGTTTCCAGAAGACGACTGGACAAAAGGACCTCAGGAAGGATATTCTGTATCTTATCTGTGGTCACAGGTACATGACTCACCTATAAGCCCTAAAAATATATATGATAAAATATGCAAATTTTCCTGTATATTCATTAAAAAGAAAAAATAGTACTACTGGTTTGTTCTCTGTGTGTCCTTGCTCATGGGAGTTGGAAGTTGCTTCCTTTGTGTCCCTGTCAGGATGACTAATAGTTGTTCACTTAACTGGATTTGGAATTACCTAGGAGAAACATCTCTGGCTGTGTTGGTGAGAATGTTTCCAGGGGGTTTAACTGCATTTGTGTAGCACCATCCTATGAGATGGGAACTCAAAGTTAGTTAAAAAAAGGGGGAGGGGGAGGGGGTGGACAGAGGCAAGCAGGGGGGAGTCAGCTAAATGCTTAGGTTAGATTTATATCTCTCCCTGCTTCCTGACCACAGTGGAAATGTGACCAGCTACCTCATACCTCATAGTGGTGCTTTCCCACCACAAGGGCTTCATCGGGTTTTTAACTGTGAGACAAAACAAACCGTTCCTTGTTGTGTTCCTTGATGATCTTTTTGTGTAATGTGTAAAGGTTGTCTTTGTATGAAGCATCATCTATCTCAGCGTTTTGTAAATATCTTCTCCACTACATTCTGACTGGTTTTATTTATTTATTTATTTATTTATTGGTTTTTCGTGACAGGGTTTCTTCTGTGTAGCCCTGGATGTCCTGGAACTCACTCTGTAGACCAGGCTGGCCTCGAACTCAGAAATCCGCCTGTCTCTGCCTCCTGAGTGCTGGGATTAAAGGCAAGCGCCACCACTGCCCGGCTCTGACTGGTTTAATAAAGAGCTGAACAGCGGATAGCAAAGCAGGAGAGGATTGGTGGGGCATTCGGACAGAGATTGGAGCTCTGGGAAAGAGTCTAAGGCAGGAGATTCTCTAGTCAGACACAGGAGAGAGGATTCACCAGCCAGATGTGGATGAAGAAGCAAGTTCTGGTACTCAGGAGATAATGAGCCACATGGCAGAATGTAGGCAAGTATAAACAGAACAAATTGAGTGTAAGAGCTAGTTGGAAACAAGCCTAAGCTAAGGCCAAACTTTTGTAATTAATAAAAGGTCTCCGTGTCATTACTTGGGGGACTGGCATGTCAGAGACTAAGAGGGTGATATTTCCTTTCATATGTTGCTTTTGCTAGGCACTAGTCACAATGATGAGAAAAAATTGATATCTCTCTGTCTTATTTTTCAATATTTCCCTGTAGCATCAATTCAGGACTCCTGCCACCATCGTACATTCCCCCTTCGCCTTTCCTCGGGAAACCCTGTTCTTTTTCACAGTAAGCAGATGTCATCATCTAAAAGCTCTTCTTGGGTCTTGAATATTCTAGTACCTCATTCCCTGGATGCTGAGCAGTTATTTCTGTGCAGCTTTGCTGGATGCAAGACAGGTGGAGCAGTAGAGCATGCGACTTGCTCTGAAGAGTGACAAGAAGATAATAGATGTCTCAGTTCCACCGGAGGCAGCTGCAGCTCATTTGCTCCACAGTTACTGGAGGGTAACGTGTTCTAACACAGCAAATACAATACTCTTCTAGTGAGAAAACATCACATCGCAGATGAGAAAATATTAGCCTTTATTTCTTTGCAACGTCTCTCTATAGACGTTGTAGTCTGGCCACTACTTGGTTAAATAACATGGGTGTCTCCTCAATCCTCTATATCTGTGAGACAGGACATCATTCTGAAGTTTAATAATTACCAAACCCAAATATTCCATTCTAACCCATAAATTTCAAAGTGACATGGGAAGAATGAATACAAAGTTGTGTTTTATTTTGATAAACTGTAAGACAGTGAATATCACAAATGAGTACAGCTAATTTGCCAAACATATAAAAGCTCCTAATATCAAAAGAACATTTTGTCCTTTGAAGTGGTCCCATTAGAGAGCTAAATGTCTGTTTTAATAAAAATGCAATTGGTAAATATATTTGGAAATCATTTGGATCAGCTTTTACAGGAATATTTCTTTGAGTATTCTTAGATGGGGAAAATTTTGGTGAGGAATTCAAAATCTAAAATTGCCATAAAACAAATCAATATACACATAAGTAGATAAATAAACTCTGAGATTGATTTTGTTGCTGTTAAGTGTGAGTAGGGTCCATGCAGAAAAGGATTTAGAACAAATATTCAAACGATGCTGTAATAGCCCTGTAATACAGGGCCCCTCACACAGTACCTGTCTTCACTTGATTTCTCAAGCTTTGCTGTTAAGTCTCTCAAGTTGTAGTCACATGTTCACAGTTGTGAGGGGCTTCAGTAATCTTTACAATGTCAGGATATGGTAAGGAAATGAAATGAGATTCCCTCATGCTCACACTCACCACCTCTTCCCTATGTATAGGTTAAACAACAAATGCCAGAGTGTTGAAATGCTCTTTATTGTTATTCAAGGGTGCTATAGGGTAAGACAATGAGATTGTGTCTTAAGCTCTATTTTAGACAGAGGAGACATAGCAGATGGGCCTGGCCTAGAGCCTGCTGTTCACCATTTTCAAGGTGGATGTAAACATTCTTGCAAATTTTTGGTGGAGAGCCAGGGCTCTGAGCCACTCTGGTTGGTTAAAATGCTCTTGGTGGACAACCTGATTAGAATTGATCTTCTGCTTTTGCCTCCTGGGAGATGGGAGCTTGTCGAGCTTCTCAGTCTGAGTGAAAAGGGCTATATATCTCACCATGGAAAAGCTCCTTCAGATCCAAGGTTTCCAAATTTGTCAACTACGTAATTGTTTCTGAGTTGTTTCCCATGCTTTGTGGCATTGCTGTAGCCAGATCCAGAAGTAGCCAAGGAGATTCCGATGCATCATAACTATCTCAGTCAGAGGATTTGCCTGGTCTGTTCACCACATGTCTTCCAGCAGTGTTTCATGCAGGACTTAGAGAAATCAAAGAAATAAAAATGTAAAAAGATGTGGTTTATGTGTATGTGTCTACATGTATGTATATGTACCATATGCACACAGGTAATGGCCAAGGCCAGAAAATGCCATTAAAACCTTGGGACTAGAGTTGCAGGCTTAGGGTCTCTATTGTTGTGGTGAAGACCATGACCAAAAGCAGCTTGGTGAAGAAAGGATTTATTTCAGCATACAAGTCTCAGGTCATAGTCCATCCGTCATTGAGGGAAGTGAGGCCAGAAACTGAAGGCAGGAACTTGGAGGCAGGAACTAAAGCAGAAGCCATGGAGGAGTGCTGCTTACTAGCCTGCCTCTCATGGCTTTCTCATTAATTAATGCCTGATTGTGGCATTAATCAAGAAAATGCCACACAGACTTGCTTACAGGTCAGTCTTATGGGGCATTTTAGCAATCGAAAGGTCCCCCTTCCTGAATGACTCTACTCTGTGTCTTGACAATAAACTAACCAGGACACAGGCGATTGTGAGCCATCTCAGGTAGGTGTTTGGACTTAAACCTTGGTCCTCAGTGAGAGCAGCAAGTGCTCTTAGCTGCTGAACCGTCTCTCCAGCCTCTAAGAGACAGACTCATTTTAGCAGCAAGACAAGTGAGGAGTTATAAAGGGGCGATTATCATTTTTCCCAGTCTCTTCTTCTCTCCTTTTTTTAAAAAAAGATTTTATTTTATTTTTTCCATGTATGTGAGTACACTGTTGCTATGCACCAGAAGAGGGCATCAGATTCCATTACAGATGGTTGTGAGTCACCAGGTGGTTTCTGGGAATTGAACTCAGGATCTCTGGTAGAGCAGTCAGTGATCTTAACCCCCGAGCCATCTCTCAAGCCTCTCCTATTCTCTTCTTAAGCAAACAAAAGTTTTCAAGTGATCATGAGGAGAAGTAAAAGTAACGAAGGATGAGATTTTCAGAGCTCGAAAGACTTGAAGGTTTTATTGTAATTTAAAGTGTTCATTAAGTACAACCAGTGAAAGTAGAAAAGTTGACATCACAACTTGCTTTTGATTGCTACTTAAGTAAGTTACTCATTGAATGTCATATAACTTTACAATGAATCTTGATCATGGCCACTCCCAATCCGACCCTCTAACCCCTACCACCGCCAGGCTTTTCAACACAGCTTTTCCTAACTTCTTGGTTATTTTTCAAATCACACTGAGCTCAGTTAGTGCTACTCATATGCAGAAGGGTATGAGGTTGGCCACCTACCCCAGCAAAATAGTGTTTCTTCCTTTCCCAGAAGCCACCAACTGCCAATCGCTCCTCATCCAGGGGTGGGGCCTTGGGTATCCCTCTCCCCTCCATGTTGGGAATCTTTTAGTTGGCTTGGTTTCATGTAGGTAACTGCTGTTGCTGTGAGTTTGCACTTACAATGGTTGTGTTGTGTTCAAAAGTCAATGCTTCAGAACATTCCTCTGCATCCTTTGGCTCTTACATCCTTTCTGCCCTACCTTCACTGATATGTTCCCCAAAGCCTGGGGGTGAGTATCGATACAGATGTGCCATTTAGGATTGTGCACTTAGCCATCACCTGTTTCCAGCATTCACCACTACCCGCTACAGTAAGATGCATTTCTGACCAAGCTTGAGAGAATACTCTATGGACCAAAATCTACAGACATAAGCGTAATTATTTAGAAGGCAGTTTAACAACACAATCATTTAGCAGCACATCAAAATCATAAAGTTCCTTTGTGTGTGTTCACTCTCGGCCCTGCACATGCAGTACATGTTTCAGTGACTCTCCTGTGCTGCTTGCCTATTCATCTGTTCTGCTTATATCCCTCAGACTTCTGAGGTCTCCTTCATACGTGGGTGCTTTATCCTGAACTCAAGAAAAATTGTTGTCCTTATGTTACCAAAGTGCCAGACCAGATGGCTAGGACCAATGATTGATAGTAATTTGTATACAGATACTTTATTCTTTATCACACAAACAAACAAACAAACAAAAAGGGTAAATCTGAGATCTGTGTTTTCCAACATTTCTCAGATGTCTGGCTTCTTCCTTTCCTCCATTCATGGAACCAAGGTCTGGTTTCCCAGGATGGAAACTGTGCATAAGCCACACCCTTTCTTGTGTCACTATTGCACAGGTAGGTACTGCTTACCTGGCAAGTTGGTGTTATAGTTTCTAGGTGTCTCAGCTGGCTAAGACTGTTAACAGCATCTGTGGTTCAGTTTTCAACACAGTGAATGCTGACCAGCAGAGAGAAAGCTTCCAGTTCAATTCTATGCAATGTATTTTGGTGTCTTATGAACTGGTTATGGTGGGCATCCAAGAGGAATGGTGACAGCCATGCTGTGGGAGTTCTCAGTTCTTTCCCATCAGCAACTCATACCCCACAGCTGCTGCTGGGGTTTTTGTTTAATAACCATTAGAAATTAAACCAAATAGCTTTGGCTTCTTTCTCCAGTCTGAATCATTTCCTCAGTTCAATCCCAGTGTTTGCTATACCTCCACGTGATTGTTATTCTGCATATGGATCTTTATTTCAGAGTCCATTTCCTAGGACACTCAAGCCAAGACAGCTGATGCCAAAAACAATTCTAAGGATAAGATTCTCAAGATAGGATTCTATAATTAGATTACTTGATGGACAAGAATGGAAACTAATTACTGGATGTGAGACTGATATATTCCAACACATTGAAGCATAGTCATTGTTAAGATACTCAATAATAATGAGAGGATGAGAGACAATCAAAGATGATAGACCGCCATATGCATTTTCTCTAATACTTGAGAGATGTGTCCTAAGTTGGCTGCAGAAATCATGGTTTAATGGGTGCTTATATGGATGTCTTGCCTTAATGTGTGTCTATGCCACATATGAACCCATGGATACTAGAGGAAGATTCAGATTCCTTGGAGATAGAATTACAAAGGGTTGTGAGCCACCATGTAGATGCTGGTAATTGAGTTTGGGTCTTCCAGGAAAGAACTGGTTAGTGCTCTTAGCTGCTGAACCATCTCTTCAGCCCCACACTATGCTTAAGAGATTTGACACAATGAAAGAAGATAATAGCAGGTTAAATTATTTTATGGCAAGTTATGACAGATAAAATAAATGTGAGACAAGATTTAAAGTGTCCAGGGGATGGAGAAATGGCTCATCAGTTCATCATGCTGTTCTGGCAGAGGACCCAGGTCCAGTTTCCAGCACCCACATGGTGGCTCATAACTGTCTCTAAGTCCAGTTCTAGGGGATCTGGTACTCTGTTCTAGCCTCCATGGGCACATGCACATAGTACAAATACAGAAACAGAGGCAAGCACTTATACCATTAAAAAAATAAATATTTTAAAATGTCCATCATTTCTTAATGATGGAGGGTAGTTCATGCTGAAATTAAGACATGGATTTGATAATGAGAGTAGCACATTTATAAATGAGGCTCAAGTCACAAATCCAGCTAGTGTCCTAGAACAAAACTTGGTCTTAAAAGAAAGAGCAGCAGGAAACCGGCTTCAGTCTGTCTTCCCTCTCTGACTCCATCGCCATTGGAGCACAAAGATCGTCTCTCCCAACCTTCCTAACCCCAATCGTTGTGACCAAGGGGGACCTGGAGGATGCTTCAGGCCACCCTGGAAGGAGCTGGGAAGGCCCTACTCCTTCTGGAAACAGCGAGTCTTGCTGTAACCTGGTTTATATGGCTCCTGCCATATCGGCAGGGCCACCTGGTGTGTCTCGGCACAGCTGGAGCCAGCCAAGCAAGTCTGTTCTGCGTCCATGGAAGGGACAAACTGTCTGTAACTGGGCCCATGGAAGAGGCGAATTGTGTGTTGATTGTCTTTCTCTGTGTTCTTGAACCTGGATGCCCACCTGTGGCAGGGTTGAGCTGTCTGTGTGTTGATTGTTTTCCTCTGTGTTTGTTGGTATCTCGTTCTGTGTTCTTGGACTTAAACTGACTTTTTTTGGGACATTGGACAGACTGAATCTACCCTGTTAAACAACCTAGTTAACCACCGGAGGGAAGTTGAGGAAAGAGGAGAAAACTTGTCAGTACCACCTGGATCAAGTGCCCTATATAGTAACCTTAGAGAATCTAGTGGAGGACCCCTCCTCCCACCTCATAGATAAAAGCTTTTCTTTCCCCAAGTCCCACCTCACAGGTTCTGGCCATCAGGAAGAAGGAATCGTGGGAGGAGAGATCCAGACCTGAGGAGAAGTCGATCCTCCAAGACATTTAGACAGCGGACCTGTTACTCCAAGACCCTCCTCTTCCATATCCCCCTCACCTACCCCCTCAGACATGGGGGCAACATCGGCTGACCAGGCTGTTGTCGACAGTGGGCTTTCCCTGACTAGACCTGACTGGGACTTTAATGTGGCAAAAGGTAAGGGGCACCTGAAGATCCACTACCAGACTCCATTGGCAGGTCTCAAGGGGGCCTCATGACGACCCACAAATCTAACCAACATACGTGAGGTTAAGCAGGTTATGAGTTGCCCAAAGCCTTTCTAGAGTGCATTCTGTCATTATACACCCTATGACCCCAGCAGTGAAGAGCACAAAGCTAGTAGAGATATCAGGAAAAAGTTTCAGAGGCTAGAAAGAAAGGATAAGCCATTGAGGGAGTTAGTGCAGGTTGCTGAGAAAGTCTACCATAACAGGGAGGCAGAGGAGGAGAAGGAGCAGAGAAAGAGAAAGGAAGAAAAGCAACAGGAAAGGATCTATAGAGAGTCCTGGCTACAGGAGTTAGGGAAAGCAGAAGAGTGAGAGAGGAAAGGACCAGAGCGCATACTGCAAGGAGAGAGGCCACTGGGCCCGAGAGTGCTCTAACAAACGGAAGCCAGGAGCAGGAAATCCCAGGCCTTGGGAAAAGCACCCCCAAGCAGCAAAAGTGTTATCCCTGGGTGAAGACAGTGATTACGGGAGACAGGGTTTGGACCCCCTCCCCGAACCCAGGGTAACTCTGAGAGTGGAGGGAAAATGCACTCAATTCTTGGTGGACACAGGGGCTCAACACTCAGTCCTCCAAGCCAATGGCTCCGTTTCCAAAAAAAGGTCTTGGGAAGCCACTGGCACCAAAATGTATTCATGGACTACCCGAAGAACAGGGGACCTAGTGATGGCCCAGGTATCCCATTCATTTGAGGTCACCCCAGACTGTCCCTACCCTCTGTTGGGGCAAGACATACTCTCCAAAATAAGGGCCTAGATACACTTCCTGCTCGATGGGCCACAACTAACTGGCCCAAAAGGAGAGACCTCTCTGACCCCTGCCAAAAGCCGAGGTTACCTGGTTTACAGACAGGAGCAGTTTTCTCCCTGAAGCCCACATAGACAGGGCTATATGCCAAGAAAGAGGACTGCTCACATCAGAGGAAACAAACAGAAAATCCTGGATCTCTTGGATGCCCTGGCATCCAATGAAGCTGGCAACTTTGAATATTATTCACTGCCCAGAACATCAGAAGGGAAGAAACTGAGTAGCCCGGGGCAATAACCAGGCAGATCATGTGGCTCGAGAAGTGACTACGAAGGAGCCTATCCTGGTTATGGGCCTGCAAGAAACACCTGCTGGGAAATGGGACTGGACTAAGGGATGGCCTCCCTTAGAATATACTGAAGAAGAAAGGACTCAGATTGCCCACCAACTATCACCTAGAGAAGGAAGGGAGTTGACACACAAGGAAGAAAACTATGCTCCCCAGGAAACAAGCAAAAGACTTACTAGTGCAAATGCACACATGGACTCATTTAGGGGATAAAAAGCTTGTCCAAGCAGTTAGGGGACCTAAATTATATATAATAGGACTCAGGTTTTAGGCCAGAAAGATAATAAAACAGTGTAAGGTATGCCAGCAAGTGAATGCTTATGTAGCCAAGAGTAAACAGGGCAAATGACCTAGGGGAGAACAGCCTGGAGTATATTGAGAGGTCGATTTTACAGAAGTTAAGCCAGGAAAATATGGTTACAAATACTTTCTAGTGTTTGTGGATGTTTTCTCTGGGTGAAGTGAGGCTTTCTCCACCAAACAGGAAACAGTTATCATGGTATCCAAGAAGATATTAGAGGAAAATTCCCAAGGTTTAGAGTGTCCAAGGTAATTGAATCAGGCAATGGTCCTGCTTTTCTCTCTAAGGTAAGTCAGGGATTGGCAGAGATATTGGGGACTAATTGGAAACTCCATTGTGCGTACAGTCCCCAGAGCTCAGGGCAGGCAGAGAGAATAACAGAACCACCAAAAGGGACGTTAACTAAATTGACCTTGGAGGCTGGCTCGGACTGGGTGGTGCCCCTCCCATTGGTCCTATTCCGAGCCCAGAACACCCCCTACAATTTTACCCTGACCCTTTTTGAGATCCTGTGTGGTACCCCAACTCCCTTAGTGTACACTGGGCCCTCCCAGGAGGTATCCCACAACATGAGATTTGGCCCAAACTGTCTGCCTTAAATGCTTCAGGGATGCCAGAGAATCCTTACCACTTCCAGACTGGTGATTGGATCTATGTAAAGAGGCATCAGGCGCAGTCACTGGAACCCTGATGAAAGAGACACTTCCTGGCACTGCTAGCTACTCCCACACTCTTCAAGGTAGACACTATTGCGGCCTGAGTGCATGCTTCCCATGTGAAACCTGCAGATACCCTGCTCCCCAGAGACCCCCACTGTCAGAAGATGGACAATCTGCTCAAGATCAAGATCACTTGACCTTGATAATGACTGCCTGGTGGTACCTTTGGATTCTGGTTCCTTTCCCCATCCTATGTGCCCATCTGCCAAACCTGTTACAGCACTCACTGTCTCCTTTCTGTTGTGGTTGGGGGTGGCTGGGACAGCCATCAGGACCTCTTCTTTGGTCTTACAGAGGAAAATTTATGACAGTCTGAGGGCATCCATTGATTTAGATATAGAGAGAATAGAAGCTTCCATCAGTCATCTTAAAGAATCATTGACTTTGTTATTAGAAGTAGTACTACAGAATAGGAGGAGATTAGGCTTAACTTTTCCTCCAGCAAGGAGGGCTATGTGCTGCCTTAGCTGAAGAGTGTTGTTTTTATATAGACCATTCTGGGATTGTTAAAGATTCAATGGCCAAAGTGAGAAAAGAGTTAGCCAAGTGGAAGAGAGAAAGAACAGAGTCAGTGCTGGTTAGAGTCTTGGTTTAACTCCTCTCTTTGGTTAACCACCCTCATATCTACCCTGTTAGGACCCCTAATTGTTCTCCTGCTATTGTTGACTTTTGGCCCCTACATTTTGAACCGCTTGGTCACTTTTGTTAAGGAATACATAGATACAGTACAGCTAATGATCTTAAAACAGAAATACAAAGAACTAGATACAGAAGACCAGAAGTATGAGCTATCAGAATACCAGCAATAGCTTCAAGAATGAAGCACGCACAAAGAAAAGGGGGGAATGAAGAGGTCAGCTCAGGAACTTTGGAAAATTCCACCAGACCCCTGAGCACGTAAGCACCCCTTGCCTCCTGGAAAAGACAAGTTAGAGAGCATGTAAACTGGAAGGGAAGGGCTGATTAAGCCCCTACTATCTCATTATCTAAAGACCAATCAGTTTAAAAGTCACACTGTTCTGCCAGTCACATTGTGCCTAATGGCTGCTGCTCTAAAAACTGAATAAAAACTTGACAAACAGGCTGCATGTGTTCATTCCCTCCCTCCTCTGTGTGCAGGGCGACCCCAGCATGCTGGAACAATAAATTCCTCTTGCTTTTTGCATCAATCCCCAACTCCATGGTGTTCGCTCGGGGAGTCTCCGGTAAGCTACTGTTGAGAGTGGGATATTGAAGTCTCCCACTATCTCTGTGTGAGGGTTACATTGTAGTAGTGTTTACTTTATAAACTGGACTATTTTTGTGTTTGGGGCATAGATGTTAAGAATTGAAATTCCATCTTGGTGGACTTTTCATTGATGAGTATGTAGCATTCTTCCCTATCTATTTCGATTAATTTTGTTTGAAGTCAATTTTGTTAGATATTAAAGTAGGTATGCCAGCTTGCTTCTTAGGTTCATTTACTTGGAATGTCTTTTTCCAGACCTTTAAGGTAATTACTATCCTTGATGTTGTGGAGTGTTTCTTTGATTCAGCAAAAAGATGGATCATGTTTTCACATCCATTCTGTTAGTCTGTGTCTTTTTGTTAGGGAATTGAGACTGTTGATATTGAGAATATCAATGACCGGTGATTGTTGAGTCCTGTTATTTGGTGGTGTGGTGATGGTTCTGAGGGGGGAGGGGAAGGGAGAGAAAAACAGAGAGGGAGAGATAGAATATGAGCTTTCCTTTTGGTTTTGTGGGGATTTATTTATTTCCTGTGTCTTCATTAACCTCCTTAGGTTGGAGTTTTTCCTTTCAGCAACTTTTGTAGGGCAGGATTTGTAGATAGGTATTGTTTAATTTTGGTTTTTATCATGGAATATCTTACTTTCTCCATCAATAGGGATTGAAAATTTTGCTGGATACAGTAGTCTGGGCTGGCATTTGTGGTCTCTAAGAGTCTGCAGTGCATCTTTTCAGGACCTTCTGGCTTTATGAGTCTCCACTGAGAAGTCAGGTGTAATTTTAATAGGTCTGCCTTTATATGTTACTTGGTCTTTTTCCTTTACAGTTTTTAATATTTTTTTTTTGTTCTGTATGTTTAGTGTTTTGATTATTATGTGACTTTCTCTTCTGGTCCAGTCTATTCGGTGTTTTATATGCTTCATGTACCTTGACAAATGACATCTTTATGAAAATTTTATTCTATGATTTTGTTGAAAATAGTTTCTGGGCCTTTGAACTGGGATTCTTTTCCCTATATTTCTATGATTCTTAGGTTTTATCTTTTCATGGTGTCTCAGATTTCCTGTATATTCTGTGTCAGGACTTTTTTAGATTTAACATTTTCTTTGACTATTTCCTCTATTGTATCTTCAATACCTGAGATTCTCTCTTCCATTTCTTGTATTCTGTTGGTAAAGCTTTCCTCTGTAGTCCCTGTTTGAATTGCTAAATGTTTTATTTCCAGAATTCCCTCAGTTTGTGTTTTTTTAATTTTATTTCCATTTTTATGCTTTGAACAATTTTATTCAGTTTTTTCAACTGTGTTTTCTTGGCTTTCTTTAAAGGATTTAGTCGTCTTTCTCCAACTTTTTTTTGCTTGTTACTTCTTTGGTTTCTTTAAGTGACTTATTTATTTCCTCTCTAAGGACCTCTATCATGTTGATAAAGTTGGTTTTAAGTTCTTTTTCTTATGCTCCAGCTGTTTTGGAATATTCTGGGCTTGCTGTGGTAGGATAACTGGGCTCTAATGGTGGCATACTGCCTGGGCTGTTGTTTGTTTTGTTCTTAATGCTAGCAACTAGGCATCTGGGTTTGGGGTGATTATAGGTTTAGGTGCTGATTTCTGAGTTTATCTTTGTTAGATGGGTGTTTTATTCCTTGGTTTCTGTCTCCTCTCTGGTCTACTGGCCCATCTTGCTTGAGGTCGACCAGAGGTCTCCTCCACCTGTGTCGAGGGCTAGGTAACAGATGTAATAAGAGGGGAGGAGGGATTTGGGATAGTGTCAGGGTTTGGGGTCATCAAGAGAGTCTGGGAGGTCCACAAGTAGGCTGTCCACCTAGAGTTCTTGTGGCCAGTCTGTAATCACTCTTGAGACTCTTTGACTTTCTTGTTATAGTTTGGATTAACAGCTGTAGTTACCATTTACATGCAAAGGAGGAGTATTATGCAATCATTTGCCCCTTTCTTCTTGGTTATAACCATAGCACATTTATCACAGATTGAGTTTGGGGATTCTACTTACTATGAAGTTGTTTCCATGGATACAGGAAGACATCGGAACTTCTTAAGGGCTAGAAGATTGTCTCCAATTATGCAGAGAAAATTAAGGAAAATTGGTTACATAGCAGAGCTTTCTGAAACTACTGAAAATGTGTACTCACTGGTCCTTTCCAGATCATTGGCTCTGAGATGTAGCAAGTGAAGGGGCTATCATTGTCTCGACATGTGCAGCAAAGGAAGTGGAGATGGAAAGCCTCCAGTCTGGCTTTCTGACCAGTAGCTGCACATTATACCTGCCCCTAATATAAATTGTGGAGGAAACTCTTCCAGTCTCCCTCCAACAGAACTAAGTATTTGGAATTTCATACAGTCCAAATTTAAGTTCTGCCTTTGCTTAGTTAGGAAAAAAGTTTCTTAGCCTTTCCTTTGACCGCTTAATCAAATGTAACATATTTGTATATGGAGAATCATACTCAGCAGTCAAAAGTAAAATGGATGTACTCCAGAGACTTTTTTCTTCATTGTTTGACCTATATAATACGGGGGGAGGGAGGGAGAAAACTACAAAGCTAGAAGACTCATATTTAGGACCAGGGCCCTGATGCTTCCTAGAGACATGATCTTGGGCAAGTTAGTAAAACTTCCCAGGGGTATCCACATAATCCTCTGCTGTCATCTGTTATCTATCATCTTATCAATCTGTCTATCTAATTATCATCATATCCTCTATCTACATTTCTGTCCATATAATTATCTATCATTATCATTATGCATATTTTGAGGATAAATCCATATGATTGATAAATTGATAAATCATGATTGATTTAAAATTTTTCTCCCTATTTTGTGAGTCTCTTGTTAGCCAAGTAACCTAAAGTTTGTGTTTCCATATACAACCCCATCATTTGATTTATCTCTTATTAGATGATAAATCCTTTTTCTTAAGAACTTAACAGAAGACAGATGCAGCTCAGTGGTGGAACACTTGCCTGGCAAGATTGACACCTTGGATTTAATCCCCAGAACCACTCAATAGTTTTTAAAAAGTTACTGATGAAAAACCAACTGTGTGTCAGAATTTGTTTTAGATATGCAATAACAACCCCACCCATGGTCCTGGGCATAGATTCTATGGGGGAGAGCAACAGCAAGCAGTGGATAATCAAAAGTTAGCGAAGCACTCAAAATGGTTCAATGTCTTAAGAGCTATGAACAGGAAATGGAACAAGAATGATCAAGTCTATGGAGACAGGAATAAACCAGGTGGCTGGGTGGCCATCAAGGTGAGAGATGATCAAAGTCTTAAGGATGTGCTGCTTCAAAGCAAGGACAGTTGTGTTTTAAAGATAAAGATATTGAGATCCAGAGTGGTTAGGCAACTTGTCTCAGGTCACACAGTTGATCAGTATCAGAAATGGGATACAAAGACAATGGACTGTCTATCTCTTTTCAGATCGGCTTCTAATCTCTTCATCATGCCTGTCCCCATGGACTTACAAAGAGCCGTGTTAGAGTAAATTAATATACAAATTACAAATGACCTCTACTGGTGGTTTAAAAATACAGTTAAGGAATATAGGTGGACTGAGGAGTCTCTGTGGGAAGAAGGGTAAGTCAATCATAAGGTCATACATATATACATGTATTTTTTTCTAAGCTCCCTATAATGAAGAATGGGTCTTATGAAAGATGTCTGTTCACATATTTACTTTGAAGCAACCATCAGAGCATATGTACCAGAACAGAGCAGCCCCAATGAGAGTTGGATTTCTTGTTTCAGCAAACATGGCAAGGAAAACACTTCATCTATCCTTGACATCATCAAGGATTCAAAGGTAGAGAGGAAATGGGATGAACACCATGAATGTTCCCTGAGACCTTCCCTCATTTCTCATCCTGGTTCTTTTCACCTTCCCACTCCCCCTGGGCATGGCTGAGATGTCCGTATGTGGCCTAAGTAATAGAGAAGATGGGCCTAAAAGCAGGGAGGTCAAGAGAAATAATGTTTTCTCTTCATGGAGGGAACAAAGGAAACACAGAAGTTAGGCAGGTGTCATGTGATATAATCCCAGCACAGCAGAGCCAGAGGCAGGGATAACAGGAGCTCGAGGCCAGCCTGGGCTACACAGCAAGATGCTCTCTCAAAACCCAAAACAATCAAACAAATAAGCCCCCGTACTAATATATATGTACATATATATTACGAATGTATACATGTATTTTTAAGACCCTAGTGTAGAAAACATTTACAAGGGGAAATGTGAAGTTAAGTATATTTTGTGAGTAATTTTGAAGCCTTCTTTTAGATGATTGACCAAACTATGGTCAATATTAAATGTTATGTACAATATGTTATGTATAATATACTGAATTTATTATTGCCTAGAAAATCACCAGATATGAGTGCAAACAGGTTTTTTTGCTATGTCTTGGTAGGAAGCAAGTTGAGATAAGTCATTTAGTAGTCATCATGTTAGAAAATAAGTTTAACCAATGGTTTTAAAATGGTGAAAGAGAATGTCCTTGTCCATGAAATCATAGTGGATCATGACAGACATGAGCTTAAACGGGGAACATGTCATTTGGGAGTAGGGAGAAGCCACTGAGACACACACAAAAAATATCTGCAATCAGTATCCTAATTTTTTTTATTTATGTAGCTGGCATATACTACAGTGGATTTTATTATGATATTTTATATGTGTATGTCATTGTGCTTTGGTCACATTTGTCATCCTTCTCTCCTTGATCCTGTGATTTCCTTCTTTGAAGAGTTTGGATCCTGGAATGGAGTCAGCTCTAGTTCTTCCATGTAGCTGCCAGCTAGGCAAGAGTATGAATGGATGAGCTATCTAGTTGTCGGCTCCCACTACTAAGCTAGAGAATACAATGTGTCCATCCTAGGATAACCTGTTCGAAGCAGAAGCACATACACATTTAAATAAATCTGTGGAAGAGATAATGTTCATTCATGTCTCCCTTTTCTAGCTAGGCGGGAAGGTTCTGTGTAGTTAAATTGAGACTATATCATGAATTTTTGACAAGAAATACAAACAAAAGGATATACACTTTCAAGTCCTAAGTGGGTAAGTTGGGGAGACTTCTCTGTACTCTGTCATCTCTTGCTAGGACAGCCGTGAAGGCCACATGTCCTAGAAGGCATAGCCAAAGGATGCAGAAGGACCAATTCCACAATTTGTCCTGGATACGTTTGCTGAGTTTAGTCACTGAGATTGAAGTTTCTGGTCTTTTACATCACAGAGCACTAATTAGTTAAGACAGTCCATAAGGACATCAAGGGAGAAATAGGTTCGAGTGTGCATAAGTAGTGTATGCATGCAACTTGAAGAGTCTTTTGGAAGAGGGGAATGGTCATCTTTTTCAGAAGGGGAGGTTAGAAACAAGGGAAAGGAGAATTTGGGGTGTGCCTTATATTTTGACTTGGTGTTATGATAAATACAGTGTCTTCTTGGCTTGGCGTGTATTTAGCTATAGATCAGGATAGTGCATGGAAGAGAACCACAAAGCAGAAAGGTTCTCACACCTCACTGTGAAGGGAGGCTCTGTTTCTGCTGTGCTCACTAAGGCCCTCTGTAGCGAACAGTGGGGTTCGTCTGAGTGAGTCAACATGGTGGGAGAATTAAAAAACCACCCTCAGTCCAAATCAAATAATGAGCATTCAGAAACCAAATCTCTTGTTACGTTTGTTGTTTCTTATTTGTATTAGTTTTTCTTAGAGAAGATTTTGTTTTTAAGGAAAAAAAATATACTACTATTAAAAAGACTGAAAATCATGGGCAAATGCCAGTTCTGGCTCAAAATTTGACACTAATATCTAGGGAGATGATCAACTTACAAATTTACTTTTTGTATTGTTGTAATTATTTAGTATCATCATCATCTTGGTCGTTGTCATCATCATAGTCACGTATTGTAAGGAATTCTGTCTCCATTGAAACAATAGCAGCTACAAGTTAATACTGAGGGTTTCCAACCTCTTCATATATCTTCAAAGTTTTCATGACCTTGAATTCCCTGACAGAAGACCAGGCTCAGCCAACAATTCAATTCATTAATTTGAAACAGAACTCTTGCATCTGACTTAATAAATGGGACTGGCTTTCAGAGCATGCTGCTAGTTTTAGGTGTGCTAGAGTCCTTTTAGAAGAGAAAACCTCAATGAAGAAGATGCCCTCACCAGATTGGCTGGTGGGCAAGTCTGTGCAGCATTTTCTTGATTGATAATAGACATGGGAGGGCTTAGCTCACAGTGGGCAGTGCCATGCCTGGGCTGGTGGTCCTGGGTTCAATAAGAAAGCAGATGGAGAAAGACATGAGGGGGAAACCAGTAGACAGTATTCTTCCATGGCCTCTGCACCAGCTCCTGCCTCCAGGTTCCTGGGTGAGTTCCTGGCCTGAGGAACTACAATGTGGAGGTGTAAACCAAACTGACACTTTCCTCCCTAAGTGTCCAGTTACTGTGTTTTATCACAGCAATAGAAATCCTAAGACATAAATTAAGAGTTTAACTATTGTATTATGGCAATGTTTAATTTTCTAGAAGGCGGGAACACTCTTTCCCAACACTGAGAGGAAGGTTAGTTAGTAAAGCAAATGAGATTCTTCCAAGCAACTTGGTAATTTTTTTCTTCAAAGCTAGGCTAGCCATTAGGTAAAGTCTCTACTTCCTCCTCCATTAGCCATGAAGAGCAGTGGCTGCCATGCTCACAGGCAGCTATTCACTCTTGGGGGATCCTTTGTCCTTGTTTGTAGGAATAGGAACATGTTGGGATGGAGGGGGTAATCTCATGTCTTCTTTAAAAACTGTGCCTCCCCTAAAGAGGGAAATTGACAAATTCATATAGGTGCACAATAATGGGTTACTTTTACATTTTTTTAAAAATTTGGTTTTCCATAACCAAAATGTACCCACTGTATTCAGGTCCTAAAATTGAATTGGGATGAAACAGTCCAATGTTTAAATGGCTCATAATTATTGAGTATTTGTGATACACCCCAATAGCTTTTCCTCAGAATGCTCCAAGGAGGAATTATTCTTTTTGCCGTTTTACAAACAAAAAGGTGTACTTGGAGAAACTTGCCAAAGCCAGAGACCCAACAGGAAACCAAGACACAGTATCTCTTCCCTGAGCCTTTGCTCTTGACATCTGAATATGTCACCTGAAAACCAGTGAAATTATCTATGGCAGTCAAATCTATTCCATTCACCAATTGTCATCATGGCCATCCCTCCAAGGCATACAGCATGCAGCCCCCCAAGAGCAAAACCAATATCCTGCACCCCTACTTTAGTGTTGTATGGCTGGTTGTTTTCAAAGACAGATATTGGGGTTTGTTAGAACTCAGGGAAACAACAAGAGTGCACCTGGTGAAACCCGATTTTTATGCATTGTTCCTTTGGAACATTTCTTAGATGGCAGCAAGTCCCTTCGCTATCTCTACGATGCAAGAGTGGACCTGCAAATTAGTAAAATGAATTTATGAGTTTAAATCTCAATAAGTACATTTCATATGTCAAAATTCTTGTTCTGTGACTATGGGCTTATATGTGGGAATTTATTTTAAACTCAAAGGGTTCCCAAGACCTGTTCCTGTCCCTTATCTGTATCTTGTGTTTTATGCAATAATGTTGTATAGTACACAGTGTGATGCTTTGGAGCATCCACAGGACTCACAGAACAGAAGAGGTACCTAGGATGGGATTGGCATCTTGAAACCTCTACCTGTGGTTCTTAGAACTGTCATAGAAAGGACGTAATGGTCTCCAGGAGTTGTGTTTGTTTTAATGGGGGTTTCTGGGCTGAGCTTGAGATGCACGCATTACGGGCACCATGACAATGGAGATGGGGCTATATTGCTGAGGTTTGGGGAAAGCCTCTAAGAACAGCTGTCTTTGCACAGTACAATCAAGCCAGAAGAGCTCTCAGGCTCTCAGAGTCTCTGTCTTTCCATCCACCATGGCCCTGCATTCTGCTGCCCTCTGATACAGGCTGGGAAGGGAAGCTGAACTCATGTTTCCTGATCCTCCCTGCAAAAGAGTTCAATATCTGTAACCTCAAATCGCTGACTTCAAATCACCTGCGCATAGATGTGAATGCACTCACCCAAATGGTGAAATGGCCTATTTGAAGATTGCTTTTCAACGGCAGGCATTGTTGAAGAATTCTCTACCACAGGGAGTGAGGCAAGGCCTTGTTTAGAGGAACTGGACCAATCAATTCTCTCTTTATTCCTGACACCGTTGTTTTTCTTTAAAGAGATGTTTTCAGATGTTTTCTCTTCTCTTTTAGAGGAACAAAATTAACCCTAAGATAAGAAATGGAAGATAACTTATTAAAGATGGAGAAAGACCAATAGTTGTTTCATGTATTGAAGTTGGCCAGGGGACAAAATAGAATTCAAATCACCCTCTGTGCTCTCTAGTCTTATGTCAACTTGACTCACAGAGTTATCTGAAAGGAGGGAATCTCAATTGAAAAAAATGTCTCCATAGGCTGTAAGGCAATATCTTAATTAGTGATGGGGGAGGCCCCAGTCCATTTCTGGACTCATGGTCCTGGGTTCTATAAGACAGCAGACTAAGCAAGTAAGGGGAATCAAGCCAGTAAGTAGCACCCCTCCATGGCCTCTGCATCAGCTCCTGCCTCCAGGCTCCTGCCCTGGTTGAGTTTCTGTCTTGACTTCCTTCATTGGTGCATAGTGATCTGGAAGTGTAAACCAAATAAACCTCCCCAACTTGTGCTTGATGACCACGGAGTCTCATCACAGTAATAGAAATCCTAAGGCTCCCTTGGCTGCCTTTAATTCATAATTTTCCTTCTGATGAGATTGGAATGAGCTTTGCAGTGGAGATGCAGCATGCATAACAATCACAAGCTTTCAAACATTAGAAATGGAATTTCTGAATTCCTGACTTTGTTAGTTTGAAAGTGCAGCTCCATCTCAAAGTGGCAGCTACCTCCAGGACAGTGGAGAGACTCTGGAAATGCTTCTAGGAACATTTAGAAACAGCATCACTGTGTAACCTCATCACAGAAGCTCTGGACTGTGCACTTCAGACAAAACAGACACGATAGGAATGGCGATGGGGCGGAGAGGAGAACTGCTATTTAGATCCTAAATATATAGGTGTTGCTGGTGTCTGGGGATGGGTCTGAGTGTTTCCAGATGCTTGGCCTCTTATCCCAAGAACTGGCAAGAAGGCATTACATAGATTTGCAAAAGTATTTAGATAACCTGCAAGGAACAT
Organism: Rhynchomys soricoides; assembly: GCA_019843965.1. Classification (NCBI taxonomy): domain Eukaryota; kingdom Metazoa; phylum Chordata; class Mammalia; order Rodentia; family Muridae; genus Rhynchomys; species Rhynchomys soricoides. The sequence goes on along the minus strand of JADRCH010000005.1, from coordinate 13,754,278 downwards.
ACACATGCAAGCAAAACACCCACACACATAAGAATAAATTAAATATTTTTTAAAAGAAACAATACCAAATAATGAGTTCAAATTTTTGTCTGTCATTAACATTGTAGCCATTCTTTTTGTTATGAAGATTAAAATTCAGGAAACAATAAAGGGTCTGTGTTGGCATTTCTGTTATTCTCTCTTATTGTGAACCAGAAAGTTCTTTATCACTTGTTATTTTAAAGTCCATATTAAACACAATCTAATGATGTGCAAACCCAAAAAATACACTGTCAAGATTGATGGCCACATTAATTCTCAAGGGCATTGATTATCATTTTGTGCTTCCTTTTATGGGGTCCAAGAGTAGGAAGAACTTGGTTACTAAGGGATGTTTAGAAATAATGAGGTGGTTTCCTGTTTTGATTGATAGATTTGGTCATATAATCACCTGTGCTGGCATGTCCTGCTGTTCACAGGCCTTCAGATGCAGAGGGGCTATGGCTAATTCTAACTTAGCCTGCAAAGTCCCGGCCTGCCTTAGAGAAATACAAAGTGTAGTGTACATGTGGGATGCAGAGGAAGGATGAATTCTGCTTCCTACATTTTAGCTTCATTTGATGGCTTCTCTGCACCGTGTGCAGAGCCCTGTGAGGAGATAGACAGAGCTCCTTTTGCCTCTGAGCTCAGTTGATGACTTGACTGAGTGGCTCCCACTAATCCTCTGCTCCAGTCACTCCTGAGTTTCTCAAAAGGAGGGAATGAGACAGACAAGGGGGAGATAATGAGCCTATTTGATGTAACTCTCTCCGCCAGTGCAGATACCCCCTACTGAAGGTGCTTGAAATCAGCCCACAGCCACTGAGAGTCTTGCCACAGTCCAGTCTAGCTAGTCAAGCCCCTGTAAACTGCCACACACTCACAGCTAAGTGACTGCAAAAGAGCTGTGCTGAAATTCTCTAATGGGAGCCATGAGAACAATGGATGAGGCATTCCATTTGGGGCTATAAAGGTAGACTTAGGATCTTCAGACAGAGTTCACTAATCAGATTTAAACTCTAAGTGGGAGAGAATCTTCAATGACCTGTGCAAAAGGGTATGGATGTAATTTTCTTTTTTATAATGTTGATGGTGATGATGACGATGGTGGTGGTGATGATGACGATAGCAAAAGGCCTATTCTTGCCAGTTAACATGCTTAATGCTTTGTCTCACTTAATATAATCAAATACAAATCTTGTAGCAAGCCTTTGAGGATCTCTTACCAGGTCTATTTTACAGACGAGGAAATTAAAAATAAAAGAGGTAGTAATTTACCCACTGTGATGGTTTGAATGAAATGTCCCTAATAGACTCAGACATTTGAATACTTGGTCCCCAATTGTTGGCACTGTATGGGGAGGCTTAGGAGATGTGGCCTTCCTGGATCAAGTGTGTAACTTTAATTTTTTCAAGACCTACTCTTAATGATGGTTCTTAAACGCTTTAACCTCCCTTCTAGCCCACCACCCACTAGAGGTCATGGGAAAGAAAGGATACAGGGGAAGAGAACCTGTTTAGAAACTGTTCTTTGGAGAAAATCTCATCTGCTTTGTCAGGAAATCAATAGTTCACAGGTCAGCAGTGGTAGCTGGATCCACTCACAAACACTGCATGGATACACCAGCAGCCCAGTTCAGTCGTGTCAGGATAGCAGCACCAGCAGCACAACTTAGCAGGAACAGCCAGGCCTCAGCTGAATCAGCAGGAGTCAGCAGGAGGACCAGGATCACAAGGAACACTAGGAGAAGTCCTCGGCTGTGCCTCTCTTGACGAAGTGAAGATCAGTGAAGACTTGAGATCAAGAAGTGTTTAGCTAAGCCACAAGCCAAGCAAGCTCCCATCACAGTTCCTTGAGGCCTTTTTATACTTCCTCCAAACATTACATGTCTTCCACGGGTCTCGCCTAACCACAAGTCTTGCTTCAGCCCATGAGTCTTAGCAAAGTTCCATATGAATCCACAGAAGCGTCAAGAAACTTCAGCACACCACCAGAAGTTTTTTAGTGTGTTTCTCTTTATGGAGTCCCAACAAATGGACCTCAACTACACACTGTAAGGCGGACCGATACACGCACGCTGTTAGCGAAGACTCCTTCATCATGTGTCCTTTCACACGTTTGCTTTAGCAGAACATTCTTTCACTTGTGTCTGCTTCATGAAACATTCCATCATGAGTCTGCCTTGGCCTTTCGCCTGTGTCTGCTTCAGTGAAATGTTCCTTCACTTGCCTTCTTTAGCATAACGTCCTTGCACTTATGTCCACTTCAGGAAAATACCCCTTCACATGTTTGCCCCAGCAAAACACCATCAACCCAATGACTTCCCAAAGAACCCTTGAGTTTCTACTTCCCTAGTGTGCCACTGCAGATGGACTTTGAGGTTTTAAAAAGTCCCACCACCCCTAGTTTGTTTTCTCTGCTTCCTGTGTGTGGTTCAAGATGTGAACCCTCAGTTCTCCGCTTCCAGGTCCAGCTACCTTGTTTGCTACCTGCTGGCATGCTGTCCCAACCCCTCTAGAACTGTAAGCCCCAAATAAACCCTTCCTTCTGCAATTTGCCTTGGTCATGATGTTTATAAAAAAAAATCAACACCCTCAACATAACGTCAAAGTTTCACCTAACATAGGGCCCTGTCTCTGTCTCTCTAACTCTCCTTCTCTCCCCTCACTCTCCTTTCTGTCATCCTTTCTCTTTCTGTGGACATTTTTATAAAGAATCAGTATATGCAAGTGTGAGGACTGGCTAGGCAAGCTGTCAGCAAGGCAGGCTGGAATTTCGACCTGGGTTGAAGTCCTGTACCATAGACAGGGTTTCTTTTTTTTTTTTAAAGGGGAGTCTTAGTCCTACCTCTTGAGCCTTTAAAGTGATGGAATTAGGCCCACCAACATTATCTCTCTTCAGTGACCTCTCTTATTTAAAGTAAATGAATTATAGACTTCAATCACAAAAATATATTTTCTACATCATGCAGATTAGTAATTTATTGACTCACTGGGGGACTAGTCTAGGTAGATAGATGCATAAAATCGACCAGCTGTGGCAGTTTGAATGAGAATGTTCCCCATAGACTCATATATTTGAATGTTTAGTCCCCAGTTAATGGAACTGTTTGGGATGGACTTAGGAGGTATGGTCTTGTTGGAGGACCTCTGTCTGTCACTGGATGTGGGCTTTGAGGTTTCAAAACCCCACACCAGACCCAGTTTCTTTCTGTCTCTTGCTGTGAAGAGACATCATGATCAAGGCAACTTGAGTTTATTGGGGGCTTGCTTACAGTTTTAGAGGGTTAGTTCATGATCATCATGATGGGAAGCATGGCAGTAGGCAGTCAGGAATAGTACTGGAGCAGTAGCTGAGAGATTACAACTGATTCATAAACATGAGACCGGGAGAGAGAGAGAGAGAGAGAGAGAGAGAGAGAGAGAGAGAGAGAGAGA
>JADRCH010000005.1:13722307-13750812 GCA_019843965.1 Rhynchomys soricoides | reverse complement strand
AGAGAGAGAGAGAGAGAGAGAGAGAGAGAGAGAGAGAGAGAGAGAGAACAAACAGGTACACTTTGTGGGGGCCAAATGTTAAAATATATGAGTCTATGAGGGCCATTCTCATTGAAACTATCATACCTGTTGAGCCATCTTACCAGCCTGTAATGTTTCATAAAGATTCATAAAGGTCATGGGAAAATTGATAGTGCTTTCCATTGGCTGTAAGATTGCCTGCATTTGTATGATGGCACAAAACTGTGCAGAGTAAGTACCTCCCCATGGAGGGGGAATGGGGAAGACCCTTCAACTCAATTGAAACTACAAGGAAAGAAAAGCCACGCTAGTGACTTAGCTCAGTAAAAAAAATGATGCCCGTGAGAGGACACTGGCCTAGAGGGTAAATGTGCTGCCAAAGAATTACATGGGGACCTGGCACTCAGGAAGCTCTATGTCCTTTGTCAGTTCATTTAAACGTGATGTTATGATCTCTTGTTCAGAATTTTTGTACCCTTTTCTTGAAAGGATACCGTCTAGGTCAAACACGTCTATACTCTTGCCTCATGTTTGATGCTGTGTCAGGAATGGTATTAGTTTTTATTCCAGTACTTTCATATGAAGTCATCCTAGCTACTTAATCTTCCACTGCAGTGCACAATGAAACCCTCTCAGCCTAATGGGTTCAGCAGTCTCTCCTGGGATGATGGCCAGAATTGGATTGAAAGGACATGAAAAACACAAGGAACTTTTCAGGACAAATGAGTAACAAGAGAAAGAAAGAGAAAATATTTCTGTTAATAGAATTAAGTGAGAATTTTCTCTCTCTCTCTCTTTTTTTTTTTGCTTAAAAATATCAACTATACTGCACAATATAGCCAGAGTGATTCATAAGGCAGAAGTACTGGCTGTGTTTAATAGGGTCATTTGACTATAATGCCTCAAATGGAAATGCTTCTATTTTTGTAGATGTTTGTAATGGTAAACATGAGCACAGTCAAGCCTATAATGTGATCAGTCTAGAAAAAAGGCTGAGAAAAGTCTGAACAGTGAGACCTGAGCTATAATCTTTGACAAACCGTAAAGTGTACCAAAGATACTCACATTCCTGGAGTAAATACACAAGGCTGAGCCATCCTTAGATATTCCATCTCTGGCTCTAAGGAAGAATTTGGAGAACTCAAAGACAGTTCTTATCAAATGTCCTTGCTAAGTTTCTATCTATTGCCTTCTTAAAATTCTTTCTGGAGTGGCAGTATGACTCTGAACAAAATAACTTAGAACCAAGACTTTTTTGCTCTTGGGTCAATGGGATGAAGGAAAGGATGTCTAAATTGACTTTGGTTTAATGGTTTTGTGAGTCTATAAAGGTCTGCTTGAATCAATGCATATAACTATAGGAATATTTGATATCAGTAACTAAATTTTCTTAAGATGAATTTAAAGTCACCTTGTCCTAGAAAGAATTTAAGATGATGTGTTATGGTTTCCCCAAAACTATGAATAATAGAAATGGAAGAAGAAGAAGTAACCCATGTCAAAGGCACAGAAGGCATTTTCAACAAAATCATAGATTTCTCTAACCTGAAAAAAGGAACTGCCTGTCAAGGTACAAGAAGCATATAGAACACAAAATAGACTAAACCAGAAAAGAATTCCCCACACCTACAATGATCAAAAGTCTAAATGCAAAGAACAAAGAAAGAATATTAAAAGCTACAAGGGGGAAAAACCCACAAAATAACATAGAAAGACAGACACATGAGAATAACACCTTAATTCTTAATGGAGACTTTAAGAGCCTGAAGGACCTGGACAAATGTTCTGCAAACTCTACCAGACAATATATGCCAGCCCATACTACTATACCTAGCAAAACTTTGAATCCCAATAGATGGAGAAAGGAAGATATTCTATGATGAAACCAAATTTAAGCAACATCTGTCTACAAATCCAGCTCTATAGAAGGCACTAGAAGTAAAACATCAGCCTGACAAATCTAGCCACACCCAAGAACACAAAAGCAAAAAATAGTATCAGGCCATTAAATCAAAACAAGTGGGGAAAAATCCCAAACCACCACAACAAAATAAAAGGAATCAATAAACACTGCTCATTGATTATTCTCAATATTAATGGTCTCTTAATTCCACAATAAAAAGACAAAGACTAATGGGATGAGTTGAAAATTAGCATCCATCCTTCTGCTGTACCCAAGAAAAACATCTTAACATCAAGAATAGACATCACCTCAAAGTGAAAGGGTGGATAAACATAATCCAAGCAAGCTGATCTAGGAGGCAAGCTGGTGTTACCATTTTAATATCTGACAGACTAGACTTCAAACCAAAACTAATCAGAAGAAAGAGGGAAGAACACTACATATTCATTGAAGGGAAAATCTACAAAGAGGATAACTGTAATTCTTAACTTCTAGTCACCAAACAAAAGGGGAGCCAAGGTCATAAAAGAAATATTATTATAGTTTAAATTACATGCCAGCTCCCACGGTGATAGTAAGTAACTTCAAAATCTACTCTTACACAATAGTCAGGTCATCCAAGCAAAAACTAAACAGAAAAATGGTGGTGATAACTGACATAAAACATGTGAACCTAATAGATATGTACAGAACAGTTCACCCAACACAAAAGAATATACCTTCCTCTCAGCAGCTCATGTAGCTTTCTACAAAATTGACCACATAGCTGGACATAAAGAAAGTCTCAACAGATGCAAGAAAATTAAAATAACACTCTGCATCCCATCTGACCCTCACAGATTAAATCTGGATATCAACAACAGAAGCAACAGAAAGCTCACAAACTGATGAAAACTGAATACCTCACTACTGAATGAAAAATGGGTCAAGACAAAAAATAAGAAAGAAATTAAAAACATTCTATAACTGAATGAAAATGAATACACAGCACACTCAAACTTAAGGGATGCGATGAAGGTAGACATCACAAGGAGTAGATGAAAAGAACTAATCAAACTCGGGCCTGAATCAATAAAATAGAAACAAGCAAACAAACAGAAGCCAATACAAGGATCCAATGAAATAAAGAGTTGGTTCTTTGAGAAAATAAGTAAGATTGACAAACCCTTAGGCAAATTAACTAAAAGTTGATGAGAGAAGAGATACAAATTAACAGAATTAGAGATGAAAGGGGGCATAACAACAGACACTGAAGAAATCCAGAGAATTATAAGGACATACTTTAAAAACCTATACTCCAATAAATTGGAAAATTTAACAGACATGGATAATTTTTCTCAAAATATATTATTTATCAAAGTTAAATCAAGATCAGATAAGCAATTTAAGCAGACCTATAACCCCTAGTGAAATAAGAGCAGTAATTAAGAGTTTCCAAACCAAAGAAGCCCAGTGCCAGATGATTTAGAACAGAAATAAAATTCTAGTAGACGAAACTTTCAAAGAAAAGTTAATGCCGATATTCCTTAAATTATACCACGAAATAGAAACAGAAGGATAATTACTTGATTCTTTTATGAGTCCATAATCAGAGTAACATTACTCTGATTATGTTAAACATATATAAAGACTCAACAAAGAGAATTACAGAAAATTTCCCTTATGAACAAGGATGCAAAAATTCTCATTAAATTACTTGCAAATTGAATAAAAAAACACATCCAAAAGATCATCCATTGTAATCAAGTAGGCTTCTTCCCAGAGATGTAAGGATGGTTCAACATCTATACATTGATAAATGTAATCTACCATATAATCAGACTGAAATAACACACACACACACACACACACACACACACACACACACACACACATACACACGAGACCATCTCATCAGATGCAGAAAAGGCCATTGGCAAAATTCTAACACCTCTTCATAATAAAAGTCTTAGAAAGATTGAACATACCAGACACATATCTCAACAGAGTAAAGGTGATTTACAGCAAGCCCATAGTCCACATCAACTTAAATGGAGATAAATTCAAAGTAATTCCACTAAAATCAGGAACAAAGCTGTCCACTCTTGCTATACCTGTTCAATACAGTACTTGAAGTCTTCGCTAGAGCAATAAGACAACTGAAGGAGATCAAGGGGGTGCAAATAGGAAGGGAAGAAATCAAAGTATCTTTTATTTCAGATAATATGTATGTATTCAGATAATATTTTTATGTATAAATGACTCTAAAACTCCAGCAAGAAACTTGTATAGCTAAAAAACACAGAAAAGTAGCAGATAAAAAACTAACACACAAAAATCACTAGCCATTGTATATACTAATGACAAATGGACCAAAAAAGAACTCAGGCAAACAACACCTTTCATAATAGCCTCAAGAATATTTTGGGGTTTCTCTAACTAAGCAAGTGAAAGACTTATGTAATGAAAATTTCAAGACACCGAAGAATGAAATTGAAGATATCCAAAGATAGAAAGATCTCTTGTGATCATGGATTGGTAGGATTAATATAGTAAAATAAATCATCCTATCAAATGCAATCTATAGTTTCAACAAATCTCCATCAAACTTCCAACACAACACAATACTTCACAGAACTTGAAAGAACAATTTTCAGCTTCATATAGACACACACATATATGTACACACAATAACAACAACAACAAAACCAAAAACCAGCTAACCAGCAAAAAGCAAACAACAACAACCACCATCCCTCCAAACAAAAGCCAGGATAGCTAAAACAATCCTGAAAAATAAATTCTGAAGATATCACAATCCCCAATTTCAATTATACTGCAGAGCTGCTATAATAATAATAATAATAATAATAATAATAATAATAATAATAAATAATGATAATAATAATATAACATGGTATTGCATAAAAACAAACATGTTGATCAATGAAATCAAACTGAAGATTTTAAACATCTTAGAAGATATAAGACATCTTAAAAAGATGTGGACACATACCTATAGACACCTGAATTTTTACAAAGAAGCCAGAAAACCACACTGAGAAAAAAGCCAGCATCTTCACCAAATGGTGCCTGCCAAACTGGATGACTGCATGTAGAAGAATGCAAATAGATCCATACGTGATACCCTGCACTAAAGTCAAATCCAAATGAATTAAGACCTCAAGATAAGGCCACTTGATACACTGAATCTGTTAGAAGAGTAAGTGGGGATAGCCTTGAACTCATTGGCACAGGAGAAGACTTTCTGAATAGAACACCATTAATGCAGCACTAAGCTCAGCAATTAATAAATGGACCTCATGAAACTGAAAAGCTTCTGCATGGCAAAGGATATTGTCATTTAAAGAAAGGGAAAACATTTTTGTTAACCTGTATCTGATAGAGGGATACTATATAAAATTTATCAAGAACTCAAAACTGGACATCAAGAAAACAAACAAGCCAAGTTTGTTGTTGTTGTCATTTTCCCCTCATGGTTTAGATTTGGGTATGTGGGGAGGCTCTGGAAGAAGTAGGGGAAAATTAAACCATAATCAGAATATATTATATAAAGAAATATGTTTTCAATAAAAACACACCCACCTACACACAAGCAAAACTCCAATCGTTTCTTTATAAGTCAAGCCTGTCAAGTGTTTTCACTGTAGTAGCCAACATGGGTTAATAACAGGCTAACAACAAAGTTTTTCAATCAGCAGAGACTGAAAATGAGAAGCTGTTTCTTTCATGTCTCCTATCAAACACATAGTGGTTATGCAGAGCTGGAGTAAGCAAAGGGAGAAGAAGAGAAAGTGGGAAGGGACACCACATTTCAGTCAAAAGTTAATATTACAATTCTCACTGAAGTGTGACAGTGTGTCTCAAGAGCTGACACCAAGATGGCGTGGGCTGAGTGAGGAGGACTGTTCACTGCTGTTATTAGAATAATTGAATTTTCAGAAACAAGAATTTATAAGCAGCTGCAACCTCTCATCTATCTCCTCTGTTGTGACTCTCAGCAGGCCTCATACCTTGTGCTCCATCTGTGTTTTGTGTAGAAGGCTGGACAACAGCAATGCCTGCTCTTTAAGCAGCATCAACTCCCAGGGCCACATGACTTTGGGGGCTTGAGTAGGCTACCCACAAACAAAATGCTGCTGTTCAGAAATGAGTCTTCCAAGCCCAAGAACATGGACCTTTATGTTGCACAAAACTAGCAAACCTCTCTGAAAGCTGTACTGTGAGGTCTAAGTCTCCAGGGCAGGCTGTGGGTCAGGATACTACAAAGGCCCTGGAAAGACACCAAAGCAGAAGCCAGGCAGATATTTAAAGGACTTATGCATCAGAGGAAACCAGGTCAAGGGCCTCCAGAGAGAAACAGGAAGGGAAGATTTGAAGCAAAGGGTTGGGGGTGACTTCTGTGGTGTGTAACAGGCTCTGACAAGTTGACAAAGGGGACAAAGAGGAAGAACAAGATTTCAAGTCTCAAACTCAGAGAGAGACTTACTCCTTGCTACTTGTTCAAAGGCTGTCCTTCCACCTTTAGGAATCACAGAATCTGACATTTCTACCAGACACCAAATAGCTCTCCCCCCCGCCCCAAGGAATAATGAAGCATATTATGTTCATGGAACGCCATGATGGCAGCCAAGCCAATTCCCAAATGATCCTGACCACTGGTAGAGTTTTTCATCTGATCTCATCTTACTTTGGCAAACACTGGTTGGCTCTCCATACACAGCTCTCATCACGTAGTTGGGAACACATGGGAAGCTAGCCAGGCTTGCTAAGGTTTGTCTTTTCATTGTAAAATGGTAAAAATGGTAGGACTTGCTTTGTTGAAGGGAAACAGTGCAATGGGGTTTCTACATTTGGACAGGGTATGGGCAGATGGCATGTGTGGCTTCTAGCATGAGGCTCAATGTTGGTGATAGCACCCGTGCTGCCCTTAGTGTTAGCATCTGTTAGCTTCTCAGTTGGTAGGTTAATAGTGTTCCTAGTTTTCCGGCTAACACTGGCGAACAAGAAACACATTTATTGGCTACTTAATGCTTGGATCTGGAATGCCCACAGGTTCATCCTTTATCTCTTTCTAACCTGCGTAATGACACTGTGAATGAAAAGGTATGCCTGCCCCCACCTCCTTCACCTGGGTAAACAAGTTGAGGAAAGGAAAGGCTGGCCCAATGACATACAACTAGTAAATAGGGACACAGCTGATAAACAGAATGCTGTAAAATCCCCAAGTCTCTATCTAGAGTAGGAGAAAAAGGAGTGTGAACCTTGGCTTTTGTGCTGCCTTGCTCTAGAGTCTAGGGAACATCTGCTACAGGGTTCACGGTAGGAAGTGGCCAACAGCTCTTCTCCTGTGATCCATTATAGAGCTGTAGGCTTACCCAGCACATCTTCTATTCTCTTCTCACATCCACTTGGATGTTCAATTTGAACAAGCATATCTTTATTTTTTTTTTTAAGGTAATCTAAAAGCTAGAGGCTGTTGGATAATTCCATGTTCCCCAAAGTGCCTTGTGACTATTATAACATCATACGAGGCTAAGCAGGTATAATTTCCAACTCCATCCATCTCTGCACCATCTCTTCCATCTGTGTCTGCATCTGTTCTATAAGCTAGGATCCTACACATGGCAGAACAGAGGAGATGGCCCAATCAATAAAAGTGCTTGCTCCGCAAGCATGAGGACCTGAATTTAGAACCCTAGAACCCACAAGAAGCCACTATGGCGGTACACATCTGAAATCCTAGAGCTCCTGAGACACGATGGGAGGAAGAAGCAGGAAAATCTCTCGGAAGCTCCTGGGTCAGAGAGTTGGGTGCATGCATCAGTGAACAAGAAACCCTGTTTCACACCAGGTAGAGAACAGTGACTGAAACCTAGGATTGTTCTCTGACCTTCACACACAGACTGCGACATGTCTGTGACATATATGCACACACATCACACTACATGTACCACCCACATACGTATATACCACACACACACAGAGAGAGAGAGAGAGAGAGAGAGAGGCAGACAGAGAGAGAGACAGAGACAGAGACAGAGAGACAGATATATATAGAGAGATAGATATAGATATATAGATATCTCTCTCTATATATATATATTTATTTAATAAAGAACTCTGGGTAGGAGATACCTTGCAGCAAAAACAATCTTTACTGTCAAAACATAAAAGTTATATTTTGACATATAGTTTTGACATATCTTATGGGACTTCCCTGTGGCAATCCAATGTCACTCTAGGATGCTCATTCATTACCCAAATATGGATGATCATGAATTCCATTATTATGCAGGCAACTGGTCCTGGAATGTGGCTGAAATAGAAAGAATTTGGTTAGTTCCAGATCAGAAGGCTTTCACAGAGACAGAAAAGCACCTCAATGAGACTGCTAGGTTGGTAAAAATCTTCTTCATAAGATTGTAAAAATAAGCAAAACATTGTTACTGATGAAAACATGATTTTATCATTTGAGCAAGCCATTAGATTTCCCAATGAACCAAGCTTATCTCATCATCTTACATAATGCCGTCGTGTACAGTGTCCATTTCCTATCCTAAACAAAGACATCATCCATTTCTTCTACCAAGAGGCAACCTATAGAGAAGGGGCCATGACCTTAGCAGCCAGTCTCCTGGGACCCTTAATGACTGAAATTTAGTTTCTCTTGGGCATGGAAATGCCTTCTGTTTGGGGAAAACTGAACAGTACTTGGCCCTGTTGCAGTAGAAGGAATGGCTTTAAGTAGAAAGATGACCTTGTGGTGCAGCTGGGCAGTGAAGTCAGGGGGGTTCAAAATTTAAGGCTGTCCAAATACAGAGCAAGTTCAAAGCCAGACTGGGTTATAAACGACTGTCTCACAGACAAACAAACAAACAAACAAACTTCATCCACAAACAAAGGAAAGAAAACTCCAGCATCTTGTGGAAGCTCTGAGTAGCATCCAGCCTGAGGCACACGTGCAGTGAACATGCTTCAGCTTTGTCTTTACCATGCTTTCCTGTCACAGGTGAGCAGTTTCTATGGCCTTTGCACTCCCACGCTCTTTCTCCCTGCTTCCAGGAGAAGGGAGTATGTAACAGGAGAGGGGGTTTTGTCTTAAGTAATAGGACGTCTTCCTGGCCTGTGTCGTTTATGTGTGGGACCATCTACAATAACAAAATTACACCATTTCAAGTAAAGAAGTTGAAAACAAAAAACACTGCACAACTAGATAAATAGAGCCACTCAAGCAGGCTCACAGGTTACTGGGTAGAAGAAATTGAGCGTGGAATAGACGGGTCAGTCCCTGAACTGGGCTTTGAGAAGAACTGGCTGCAACTGTCTTCCTGCCTCATCCCTGTCTGTGACTCATTGTGACTGGGAGTGAGGAGAGTACATCAGTTTCTTGGGTCCTGAATGTCCTTTAACATGGTGTCTTCAATGCCCTCCATGTACACCATCCCGTGGAGAATGGCCAACTTATCATTACCGTTCCCAGCTTTATCATCACAGCTCCTCCCCTGAGGTGACTCAGGGTTCGTGTCCTCCATTGCTCTGCTCTGCTCCCTGTGTCTGGGAACCTCTTCTGAGTTGTCAGAAGATAACCCATATTCCTCCCACTCATCCTTACACTGTCAACTCTTCCTTAAAACACTTCCTGGACTTTACCCTTAGCATCATAAACACACATCCCACTAATACATGTGTGTCAAAATACCTCCACGGGATGCACACTCAATCACTCCCATTTTACAGATCAGAAAATCAAGGCACAGTGATTTAAAAAAAAAATTAAAAATTCCCTAAGGCTTCACAAACATCGAGTGGCCAAGAAGGGTTTTGAATTTAAACCTTTTGGCTACACATCTATGCTCTGATTTAAAGCACAGATGAAATTTCTCATGGTTCTTCTTGGCTCCTTCTTATATTTCCATTATCTCCAGAAGCAGTTCTCTTCTGCTTCTTGAGAATAGGGATTAATGGGTTGCGTGTAGCATTTGAAAGAGGATCAGGCTTAAGGGAATGATAAGGGTGTTCTGAGTCCTGTTTTCTTCAGTTGTAAAAAGGGGGGTGACAATATGTGATTTTTAGTATAATGGCAAGGAGGATTAGAAGCAATGACAGCTGGGAAGTTCTCACTCTCTTGCACATCACAAGTATTCAGTGGTATTGGCTTCTCTCTCCTTCATGTTCCTATCACTGTAACTCCTTGCAGAGTTCAGATTGAATTAGCAGCATTGGGAATAAAATTGAGAGCCCTGATCTTGCATTCATTCATCCATCCATTCATTCATGCCTCATTATATTGTGAGCATCCTCTGCCAAGGACTTGAGAGTGACCGTAACAGCCTTCGTTCTCCCAGACGAAGCTTTGATTTAAGGACTTCTTAGGAAACCCTCTGTACTGTGACTTCAAGCTTAAGTCTCCCAGCTCATGTAATTCAAGGAAATTAGCTGCTAGATGTAAGACATAACCATGAAGGGTGTTAGACCTCCTCACCTTTTGCTTTTTGTATGATTGACGATGGCCGTGCATTCACTCTTGAATGAGAGAGTTTATTAAGCACATAGCAAACAAAAATAATTAACAAGCATACAGACAGAAGCAGGAGACAGAGGGCAAAGTGTTATGAAATTGGGTTCTTCAAGCATCCAGCAGAGATGGCTGGAGTAAATAGATTTGAGGGAACAAAGATCAAGTAAGTGGGTTACAAGCATTTAGAAGAAATCACCCGGACAAGCCCCGTTAGGACAGTATGTTGGAGTCCCTGGTGAATCAGAGTGTCCCTTTGGGTAAGGCTTGCATGAATAAGAACAAATAACAAATTTGATGATTGTTACATCATCAAATTGTGTGCTTACTATTGTCTAGCAGAAATTGCCTGGGGGCCCTGGCCAGTCATTTGGAGTTCCTGATATGGATGAGCTGCTCTCTGTGGCTAAACTTCCAGCTTCCTGCTACTACTACAGGGCCTTTTATATTATGGGATAGCAATAGTAACCTAGATTACTACCTACCTGTCAGTTGCTTTCAAGGACACACTGTTTTTACTCAGGGACTGTCTTACAGTATCTTCCCTCCCTGCCACAGAGTTAGGGGGCTAGCCTGCTCTAAGAAATGTTGTTTTGGAGAACATTTTGAAGAATTCTTGAAATAAAATGCTAGAGTCTGGGATAGCTGGGCCCTTCTTGTTCTTCAAGTCCATTCTCAACAAGCTTAAATGGCACAGGGCTGTATACCAATATAATGTGGAGTACAGTGACTCATAGAGATTCTTTTAGGCTGGGCGATAGTGCGTACCTTTAATTCCAGTACTTGAGAGGCAGAGACAGGTGGATCTCTGTGAGTTTAAGGCCAGCCTGGTCTACAGAGAGAGTTTCAGGACAGCCAGGGTTACAATACCCTGTCTTGAACAAAAGAAAGAAAAGGAAGGGAAGGAGGGAAGGGAGGGAGGGAGGGAGAGGGAGGGAAGGAGGGAGGGAGAGGGAGAGGGAGAGATTGTTTAGGATTAGACTGCTGGTCCTTATGACACCAGACCTTATGACACCAGATTCAGATACTTTGCTATGACCAAGGTCAGTGATGAAAACCATAACTGGCAGAAAACTGCTACTTTCTCCATATGTGCCACTCTGTGAAGATTTAAGCAGTTTCTAGAGAGCCTCTCTAGATTCTCGCTGAGCCAAGGGCTGTGTAATGACAAAGGACAATGCTTTCTTGTTCATATTGTTTACAGAATGTCTAAAGGACTGTCTTCTTCCCTCCTCCTTTCTCTACTTTATTCCTTCTTGACTTTCCTCAGTACCAGAATGAGCTGATATGTCCCTTTAGGTGAAGGCAAAGTTGGCAGACACAGCAGAGGGAGGCAGCCACTTGTTTGTGGGGGTGAACCTGTGGAACAGCTCATTCTGTGCTGTGTAAATACTGCACCCAGAGACTGTGAGGTAGAGCAGGAAGCTGTTTGGGATACAGCAGTGTTGCTAGCCTGGGCCTGCAGAGCAAAGCACATTCCTCAAGAGGGGCTTCCTTCACTGGGAACTTGAGACCATCCATTCTCTCAACTAGTTTCATGATTCCAAATTCCATGCTTAAATTGTCCCACCATCCTGGACTCTGCTTTCTATGGCATTCCTTCTCCACTCTATGAGCATTATTGCAGGCTTTGCCATTAAATATGCCAAAATAAATCATCCTATCTCTCTTCTCTCCAACTATTATTGAGACAAAATAGAAAGATGGGAAAACTTAAGGAGATGTGAGAAGGTCAGTAAGTCTCTTGTCCTAGATTCTGTTACATTTCCCATTGGGTAAGAGTCAAGAATTTTGACACAACTGGTAAGAAATCACTGTGAAGTTTGCCTTCATAGAGAAGAAAATCCATTCCCTGAGAAAACCAAACTTGCCTGGTTCGAATGGGAATGGGCCCCATAGGTTCATATATTTGAATGTTTGGTTATCAATGAGTGACACTACTTGAGAGGGATTAGGAGGTGTGACCTTAGTGAAGTCAATGTGGCCTTGTTGGAAGAGGTTTGTCACTGGGAGTGGGCTTTGGGGTATCAAAGCCCAAGTCAGGTCCAGCATTTCTTTCTTCCTGCTGCCTGCTGATCCACATGTAGAACGCTCAGTAACTTCTTCCACCATCATGTCTGGAGTGTTGTCTTACTTAACAACATGATGATAAGGAACTAAACTTCTGAAACTGTAAGCCAGACCCAATGAAATGCTTTCCTTTATAAGAGCTGAAGTGGAAATTTCTGGTTGTGTCATGTGATGCAGGTTCATGTGATGTTTTGCTGAGGAAAAACCTGTGAAAGGACACGTGACATTTGGAGAGAATATAAGTAGGGGTCAACAGACAGTGGCAGGGTGTTTGCATAGTTAGCTGTAGAACTCTTTGTTGGTCTCAGTGATCTTTACTTTGTTGAGAGAGGCATGGCAGTGAACTCCTAACATTCCGGCTGGTCAATCCTGCTGACTTATGCAATTTAACAGAGGCCTGGTGGTGTTGCTGATTCATGTTTGGTGATACTTCTGAACTTGACTGCTGGTATCCTGACAAATGAAGATTGGAATCACCTCAGAGATGTGAGAGATGCCAGAGTCATGGATACCTGCTGAGGAAAGCTCCAGATCATGTTTGGAACCAGCCCAGGAGAAAGAAGTATATTGTAGTTAACAAAGCCAAACAGAGTTGAAGACCCGAAGAGCACTTTGACATCAGACACGGAGATGCAGAGTTTGGAGTTTGCATTGCTGGGTTTTGGTCTTGCTTTGTTCCAGTGTTTCTTTACTATGCCCTCTTTCCTCCCTTTTGGAATGGTATATTCTGTGCCATAGCATGTCAGAAGTATGTGACCTGCTTTTTGATTTTGATTTTACCAGGGCTTACCATTAAAAGATTGCATGAGTCTCAGAAGAGACTTTGAACTTTAAACTTTTTAACAGTTTTAAGACTGATAAAGTATGGGGACTTTTGAAGTTAGACCGAATGCACTTCTGCATTATGATATGGCTACAAGCCCATGGGGGCCAGGGAGTGAAATGTAGTAGTTGGAATAAAAATTATCCCTACAGGCTCATGTATTTTGAATGTTTAGTCATTAGGGAGGAGTGTTACTTGAGAGAGATTAGGAGTTGTGGGCTCATTGAAGTAGATGTTGTGGCCTTGTTAGAATAAGAGTGTGTGAGAATGAACTTTGAGGTTTCCAAAGCCTAAGCCAGTCCAGAGTTTCTCTCTTCCTGCAGATTTGTATGTACAGCTCTCAGTTACTTCTCCAACACTGTGTCTGCCTGCATGCCACTATGCTTCCTGCCATGATGATTGGACTAAATTTCTTAAACTGTAGTCCAGCTCCAATTAAATGTTTTCCTTTATAACAGTTGTCATGGCTATGGTGTCTCTTTATAGCAATCGAGCACTGACTAAGACAATGCTTAAGTCTAACTATATGTGACCTTCAATTTTTTTCTTTTTATGTGTAAACCTGAAAACAAATGTACTTTACACACCACCTTGGAAATTTGTTTACAAAAGGAAATAATTTAAGTTACAAAATAAATCAGTCCATATTTAAGTTTAATTTTTGATCTTTGCTTATCTTTGGACCTGGTTGTCAATCATATCCATTGAGAATAACTTCAAAAGCTACAAAAGCGTGTGCAGAGTTATGCATCCCTTTCTTAATACCCTCACTTAAATATAAGCACACACAATCTCTTTCCTAATAAACTACAATTTGCTCCTGTCTACAATACTTTCTAACTACTGTGATAAAATGCTCTTGACAAAAGCAACTTAAGGGAGAAAGACTTTGATTGACTCACAGTTTGAGGGGATACAGTCTCTCATGGGAGGGAAGATGTAGCTGCATGCAGGTATGGTAGAATGGCAGGAGGAGGAAACAGACATGACATGGGACCAAGCTATGAACCCTAAAGTCCTACCTCATCCCCAGTGACATACTTCCTGAAATGAAATTCTACTTCTTGAAGATACTTCTTCAAATGAAACACTACTTCTAAAAGATTCCACAACTGTCCCAGACAGCAGCACCAGCTGGGAGACAAGTGTTCAAGTATGTGAGCCTGTGGGAGTCATTCTCATTCAAACTACAATGGCCTCATAGTGGCCTATCTTGGATTCCTGATGCCTAGGTCAGGTGAGAAATTCGGGCCACAGCAGAGAGTGTCACAGCAAAGAGTGTAGGCCATATCTCCCACCCCTGCTGACATACTTACATGCATTATTTACATGAATTATTTCAGGAACACTCCTTGTTTTCATGCTAGTCCCCAGGCAGGCCATTCATGGTCTACACTGATCCTTCTTGAACTTAATTCAGATCATCTTACTTCTCTATCCAAAGGCCTGCACTCATAGTAAAATGTCTTTAGGACCTGGCTTGGTGACCTACCTGGCCTCATCTTGACAAACCTTTGCTTACCCCATTTAGTCACAATGTCCCATGCCTTTCTTTCTTTCTTTTTTTTTTAAATTTATTTTCTATTGAATATTTTCTTTATTTATTTACATTTCAAATGTTTTCCCCTTTCTAGGTCTTCCCTTTAAAACCCCCTATCCCATCCCTCTCCCCCTGCCTCTATGAGGTTGTTCCCCTACCCACCCACCCCTGTCTTCCTGCCCTGGCATTCCCCTACACTGGGGTATCGAACACCCTCAGGCCCAAGGGCCTCTCCTTTCACTGATGTCCAACAAGACCATCCTCTGCCACATATGTGGCAGGAGCCAATCCCATGCCTTTCTAGCAGGCCTTGCCAAGGAGGCTTTTCTCTGTCCCTACAGGGGGGTCTTGAAAACTGTCCCCACAGAGAGCACTATACACATCCTCAGTTCTTAGTAATGTCACCTTCCAAGGAGGTCTGTCCTGTCCATGCTAGGAAAGCCGAATGACAGCCACTCTGTCATTCTCAACATTATTTCCCATTTTTCTATTAAGATATCACCTTCTAGTATCATGTAAAATGCACTTGTATAGTTCAGCTCTTGTCTTTTTCCCACAAGAGTATACTCTGCCAAAGCAACGATTTGTTTTGTTTTTTGTTTCTCACTGTTGTGTCTCAAGCACTGACAATACCTGCTACAGAGCAAGTGTTCAGTGCCTAGGTGATGAATTAGTGTCATTTCTTGAGAAAAGACCAAGCTGCAACCCAGAATGAAGAGCAAGCAAGCATCCTTTGCTCTTTTCAGGGTGCATAGGAATCTGTAATTACAGGGAGCCTGTCTGTGGGCTCAGTCACACCTCCCCTCTCCACCATTTTCTCTGGGTGGGCAATCACTGGCAACTAATCATCCAGTTAAAAGACAGCTGGATTATGGTATTGCTTGTAAAGTACAGCCATTTGCCTAAAATTGGTTAATATGAGTGCTCAAGGGTATGAATCTTAGAAAATTCCAGACTTCAATCTTATGAGAATTCTTAAAAGAATAGCTCTCGGGTAGCAAGAAAAATGAACAGCAAAAATCTCTCAAGAAGCTTACCCCTTATACTTTTCTGTTTTTAACCATTTAGTGTTCTGAGTTTTAAAGGAACCCCAAAGAAATTAAACCATTCATGATAAGAGATTGATGTTAGCTATTCCTGAATCATTGATGTTACTTAGGGTCCCTCCTAGGGCAAAGACTTAACAACTTTAGCTTTTCTGTGTTTTCTGTAGTTGGCTTTATGGAACCACAGAGAGACATGCCTCAGGTCTGCATGGGTCTAGGATTTGAGGGCCTCTCATTTTGTGTATTTAGTAGGCATTCTATGAAGCCAAGGAAAGAAGATTGTTAGACTGCTAAACTCCTGGAGCAGATTTGGCTGGTGGGACAGTTACAACTTTGTTATGCTGACCTGAAGGGTGTATGTGAATAGCCCGATTCCACCCACAGAGCCAAGCTGCCTGTTTTCAAAGAGCTTTTGAAGGCAGGTAACAATAGAGCCCCCTTTACACCCACTGAGATGGCAGACTCCGTGGGTGGACTGCACATTGTTAGTTGGTAGTGTGTGTTAAGAGAAAGTGACTGTTTTTTGTAAGAGGAAAAAGGAGGCAGAGAGATGCTGACAAAGAAACCCAGGGGTTCTATATATACACCAAAACTTTTATTTCCCAGAGCTGACTTAGCAGGGCTTAGCAAGGATTTGAAGATAGAGCTCCACCCCTCCCCCATCCCTAAGAAAGGTGGTGAGAAAGGAAGGTGCATTTGCCAGGTAAGACCTCGAAAGTTCTTCAGACCTGGCTTTTATGTTTTACACTGAAACTTTGGCTGCATGAGTGATAATGCCTTTGAAATAGGAGCAGAAATCTATTGCTTGTTGCTGCACTTGACCTCAAAAGAACTCATGTAGGAGGACACACTCCCATTCTGTAGATAAGAAAAGTGAGGTTTACAGATGCTAATATTTTGCCAAAAGTCATATTTTAGAACTCGTCTTGAGTTCAAACCTGAGTTTCCTTAACACCATGCTTTTAAGTATCATTCTATACAACCTAAGGCTGTTGTATCATAACCTCATTAAACCCAACAGCTGTTTTAATATTCTTTTATTAGTCTACTGTCAAAATTCATACATACGACTGACAACCCTGTAATTTTATAATACACTCAGCAGTCTGAGTATATTAAAAAGCAGAGGTGAATGGAGAGTGGCTTATAATGCAATCATATAGATTTAGATATGTAAATGAGAAAGCACGACCACACCCAGAGGCTCTTGTCTCCACGTATTCACATGCACTTGCGTGCACATGGAGACTTTTAACAAGAAAGACTATTACAAGTACTGTTGACATGGATAACGTGACTTTCTAATATAGACACCTTTTGGGCAAATATCTGAGCAAAAGGCAGTTTTCCATGCATTTCTATGATAGCTTAGTACTTGAAATTGTTAAAAATATTAAAACCATGTCCTCAAGCTTTGTTGGATATATATATCCATTAGATTATACATACGTACATACATATACATGAATGCAAAGTGAGGCTTTAGCCAGTGGAGCATTTCAACTATTTTAACAGCAACAACAATAGCAACAAAACCACATAAAACCCAGAAAACTGCAACAACCATCAGCACATGTTTTCAAAACACTACCTAAGGTGCAGTACCACCTCCAGTAATCATGACTGCATTGGAAAGCCCACATGAGATTTAAAGAGTTAGTTCTGTAAAAGTCACGTCTTCGTTCTGAATGTTCTGTCTTCCTATACGCAGTCAGGTGATGCTAACAAAGCAATAAAGCAGGCCCACCAAGAGCTCTGAAGATGAAGGGTTGGCACCCCCTGAATGGCGCGCGCGCGTGCGCGCGTGCGCGCGCACACACACACACACACACACACACACACACACACACACACACCGTCATACACTGTGGCAGTTTCAATGAGAATGGCTCCCATAGGGTCATAGATTTGAATACTTGGTTGCCAGGGAATGGCACTGTTTGAAAGGATTGGTAGGTGCGGATTGACGGAGGAAGTGTGTCACTGGGGATGGGCTTTGAGGCTTCAAAAAGCTCATGTCAAGCCCAGAGCCTCTCTCTTCCTGCTGCCTTCAGATCAGGATGTAGAACTCACAGCTCCTTCTCCAGCACCATGTCTGACTGTGTGTCACCATGCTCCTCATAATGATGACAATGGACTAAACACACACACACACACACACACACACACACACACAGAGAGAGAGAGAGAGAGAGAGAGAGAGAGAGAGAGAGAACAAACGAACCTGGGCTACAAAGCAAGACTCTGTAAATAGACAAACAAATAACCTAAACAAAGTTAAAGTGAAATGACAGCAGTAATTGTGATCTCCTGCAGACAAAACTACATCAGCAGACCTGTCAGCATGTTCATGTTTTGCTCCAAGACAGAAGAGACACAGTCAGTCTTCACTCAGTACTCCACAGGACTTCTTATTTCCAGTTTTTCTGGCTACTAAGGCAGAGCCCACATGACTGGTGTTTGGTCACGTGAATAGAAGCAATGAGCAATCTGTTCTCTTGTGGACTAGCTGGAAGAAAATAAAGCCAAGTGAAAATGATACATTTAGTTCCTGATCTGCCTGGCCTCATGGAAATGGCAACTTAATCACCACTCAGTGTGATATGAAGAAGAAGGAGCACAGACCCTGGACCTTTTCTTCCTTGTTTACAATCCTACCGTACCTTGCCTGTCCTTAGGAGAGTCTATGCTTTTTAATCGCATTCCATGAAGAAATGATCTTCTACTAAGACCTGCCATTAAGTCAGATTATTAAAATACCCTTAAAGAAATGTGTTATATGAATATACTATTTCTTTAGATTTAAAAAGCCTCTTAATTCATGACATTTATTATTGGCTTATAATGAAGTAAAGAAACAGAACTCAATGTTAAGAATAGTTATGATGAAGCTCCTGCTGACCAACTGGAGAAATCTCCCAACTAGATTTCTATAACATATTCAACTAACTTGCCTGTTGTGAAACCACTCAAATGGCTTTTATTTTTTAAAGATTAATAATCACTTTTATAGATCACAAGCTATGCATGTATAGAACTATTATAGTAAATCTTATTTTGGAAATAGTTTCTGCTATGATACTTAAAGGAGTGTAATCCTATGGACAGAACATGGGGTTTGGGATTTGTATTATCTGGTGTTTAGGAAGCAAAGGAATTTATTTTCTTGCCTCAAAAGTCTCTGAGTTGGGGATGTCTGAGTTTTTAGTTATAAAGCATACGATTAGTCTTCTGTCAGAAGAACAGGAAGAATGCTAAGCAGACAAAAACAGTTCTGTTCCACTACAGATTCAGACACATTTGAGTTTGAAGCCTTTCAGCATCCCACTGTCTCCATGAACTTGTGTATTTATGTTGTTTCTGAACCTACATTTCTCCATCTGCAAAGTGGTACAGGTGGTCAGGTGTACCAGCCCTCCAAGATTCCTATGAACAATAAGAAACAAAAGAAGGTGAAGATCTTATTCAATGGCATGTAGAAAGTACAGGACAAAAGGCTTCCTAAATCCAGCTCACATGGGATTGGAGAGCTGAAGGAACCCTGTGTGTGGATGATTGCCATGGCTGTCGAGAGCATGCATGCATGGCTTTCTTCCATCCCTAGTTTACTCAAAGAGGGAACCCCGCCTGGTGCAGCAGGTGAAGGTGAGCCATGTCATTAACATCATTAGAAGGCACACTTGCAGTATGCATCGAAGCAGCTGTGTTTATTATCATAACTCATCAACCTTTCTGCAGTAATTTCTCACTCATTATGGAGAGGTAGTTCTATTTCACACTATTAGAAATAACTCCCTGTAATTTCATCATGAAAAATGAACTTGACATCAGGCCTGGGCCACACTCATCGCCTTCATCTCCTGGCCCAGGTTCCTAACTTTACCTTCAGCTTTGTGTTACTTTCCCACAAAACATGCAACATGAAATTGCCATTATTCAGTGTCTTGGGCTTTATTAATAACAATGAGTTAATTTTTATTTTTTTAAAAAAATCTATATTATTTAATTTTAAAAAGTAGGACTTGGGCATTTCTTCATTGATCTTCATGGTGTAGCTGAGTTTGTCCTGAAACTTCATTATTCAAGTAATGCAAAAACCATTTAGCATCCGATCTCAGCCACTTGCTTCTACAGTCTGTTTTTAGAGTATACTGCTGAGAGAGTAAGAGGACCATAGGAAAGAGGAAGCCCACCTCCTCCCTCAAAGTCCCTACAGCAAAGCTTCTGGGTGTTGTTCAGGCGTCAATTGGATGCTCCAATACAGTCATGGCAATGAAAGAAAGCCAGTACTTCGGCCACCTTTGCTGGGGAACAGTTTGGAGAGATCATAGTCTTGGTATCTGCTCATAAGCTCAGTGAGTCAGGGGAGATAAGTGCTATGAATCTGCTTTGCCCATGTGTTTCATTGTGTTGTAAAAAGCCTCATGATTTCAGATTGGCAGAGGCAGCTCTGCTCTGGAGCTGGTGGCTTTCCAATTGTTGAATAGGTAGCAGGTTCCTGGGTCTCCCAATTGTGTTGCATAGTGTCTTAGCTTGGGTTTTACTGCTGTGAAGAGACACCATGACCAATGCAACTCTTATAAAGGAAAACATTTAATTGGGGCTGGCTTACAGTTTCAGAGTTTTAGTCCATTATCATCATGGTGGGAAGCAACATGCAGGCAGACATGGTGCTAGAGAATGAGCTGAGAGTTCTATATCTTGATCCACAGTCAGCAGAAGAGTGGAGCTTGAGTATAGAAACTCTTTGAACAAGGCCACACCCACTCCAACAAGACCACACCTCCTAATAGTGCTGCTCCCTATGGGCTAAGCATTCGCATACATGAGTCTGCGGAGGTCCTTCCTATTCAAACCATCACACATGGCTTCCAGAATTTTCTGAAAATTCATCCAAGTAGTTCTTACCTCAGATACCCCAATGCTTCTGAAAACTCCTTAGTAGGTCAGAATAAACCTTCCCCTGCATGATTAGAATAGTGGCCACTGTTCTCTGCATCTTAGTACCTGCCTTTCACTGGAAGTGTACCTTAAGTTTCTGTTTCATTCAAACATCAAAGTGCAAGCTGAAAGAAAAATGGATACCCCCTCATTCTCTCTCTCCTCAAGAAAAACCGTAATCACAGGCCTATAGTTCCCTTTTAATTTCAAATTCTGGTCTCGGTAAACTTCCTAATGACGATATTAATAGAAAAGTTTTGTCCACCAAACAATAAATACAGCAAAATTTGCATTGTTTGAGAAGGTGTTTGTGGAGTAGCATGAATTATAAGTGTTATGTGCACTCTATGGTTTAGATATTTGAATATGTAAATCAAAATTCCACAGCATATAAATTCTAGAGATTAAGTCTGACATTTTGGGGGCCAATAGATGAATTTCCAATAATGTCCTAGTGGTAAAACAGCTTTCCTTAGTTTGGCTATTTTAATGATGCACTTGAGTGAAGCAAAGTTGAGACAGAGCAGGGTGGGGGAAGGTTGAAGAAAAGGTATTGATGTGTCTGTTTATACAGGAACTCTGGGTGTTGCTTCCAAGGAAAAATCATTTTGTACAAGGACCGTAAGAACCTTTGAAAGCTCACAATTAATAGTCTGAAAACTGATCTACATTTTATATGTCAGCTAGAGAAATAAAACTAGCCAGTCTCTCCAACATATTTTAGTCAACATATTTTGTTTAGCAGAAAACAAAGCACGAAATGGAGAGTATTGGTGAGTGAAACGAAGGCTTTCCTGGATTTCAGGTGTGTAGCGGGGATGGTGTAAATGTGTAAGGAGACATCTGATGAGTGTCAGGTCTGTAGTGGGAATGATATGTAAGGAGAAGTCTGGTGAGTGGAAAATCTGACCAGTGTGTCAGTCACTTATAGTGGGGAAGGGAGACAAAGAGCTGTGTGTAAGCCTGATCTAGTGGAATAGACCTTTAATCCCAGTGACTTGGAAAGCCTAGGCAGAAGGATCACACGTTCAAGGCCAAGGTCAGCCTAGGCCATTTAGTGAGACCCCACATAGAAATAAACTGTAAAACAGGGCTGGATACTGCTCAACGGCAGAACACTTGACTGGTTCTGGATTTAATCCCCTATGATAGGGGTAGGAAGAAGAAGAAGCAAAGTTTGTGGAGCCGTAAGTTTTGAGGAGACACTGCCAGCACTGTCAAGGTCTTGCATATGTTGTAGATCTAGAGAGACCACTGGATGTGGTGATTTGCCGATCATTGTCAATCTTAGAGGAATTTTGTTGTATTGTAAGGGCAGAATCCAGACTGCGATGCGTTGAAAGGTAAATGGGGTGAGAGAAGTGGAGATGTGAACACACACCTTCCGTTGAGAACACGGTAATAGAAAAAAACACGGTAATAGAGAAAAGACGGATAGAAGAGGCTTGAACACTGCATCAAGGAAACTGGGTGTCTTCCTTCAGGAGAAAGTGTCAGTAAAGACAGAGAAAACAAATCTGGAAGACTGACAAAGATAAAGAGTGCCAAGGTTCTTGGTTTGAATCTGAGTCACATGAGTCCAACGCAGCGTCTCCAGCAGTGCAAGAGCAAGTGTCTGATCATAACAAATGAATGCCCATTCTAAAAACAAATTGTATTCTGATATTAATAGACTCATGTCCCCATTCAATTACCATGGTACAGAGAAATTTTTATCCATCCTGTCAGCCGCCTCCACGGCGACTCTAATGCCCCGTCTTTGCCTTGCTGTACGCTTATCTCACCGTTTTCAATACGCAGCAATGTGCTCCACACTGTATGGGTTTAATTGATATTGTAGAACTGAGCTTAATTTGAAACTATGAAATGACAAGTGACACAGGAAAAGTCTCAGGTTCCCTTATGTATTTATTTATCTGCTAACATCAGTTTTTCTTCTTTCCTGAGAAAGTTATCTATAATTGAAAAGGATATTTTGCTGTGATTCATTTGAACCTTTTCTACATCACATTTCATCCCATTAATCACAGGGAAGTGTTTAGCCTCATAACTTCTTACGCAGAAATGGCTGGGGTATTGAATCATGATGAAAGCTTTTACCTGGCCTTTGATTATATCAGAATCTTCTTGGTGAGTAGATGTTACTTGATCTTATTCTTAAAATCAAAATGAACATCGCAAAAATCATTGAAACGATCAGTGTTGTGTTGTGTCTTCCTATACTGTCCTTGGATCTGATTTCTAGTCCTCAGTCTGCAGGGCTGGCATGAATAATGTCACTAAGCAAAACCAGGCCTGGGTTACAGTGATTTATCTCATACTGCTTTGCAACAGGGCAAGGCTAGGCTGAGAGATGGAAGCTCACTCAGACGCCTTTCTCCCCACTCACTTGCTCCCCACG
Organism: Rhynchomys soricoides; assembly: GCA_019843965.1. Lineage (NCBI taxonomy): Eukaryota > Metazoa > Chordata > Mammalia > Rodentia > Muridae > Rhynchomys > Rhynchomys soricoides. The sequence continues at coordinate 13,727,549 of JADRCH010000005.1, read as the reverse complement.
GTGCAATACCTCACAGCTGCATTAAATAAATGCTCAGGAGTGTCTTTCTGTGCACTGGAGGATGGTGTGCTTCTCTCAGCATGCCTGGTGCATTAACAGATGCCTTCTCAGCCTTAACATAGTATATCCCATTCCAAGAACCCGAATCCTGTGAGTGGCAGGCACTAGAATAGAACTGTGCACACTCTTCAGGATGGCCAGGCCCAGCCTTGGGTCTAACCTGCTCTAATTTTCTGTCACCCATGGTCTATCACAACAAAGTCAGCTAGGAGGCAAGAGCACTTGCCTCCATGTCACCTGCCAGTTTTATTCCATATTAATTCTTCACTCTCCTCTATATGAGCAAAGGTGTAATCTTTTTCAATGGGACCTCGTCTTCACTTAGACAGAAAGGCATGAAGCAGCCAAACAGCAAGACCTGGACGCCCGCAGTGAGTCCAGTGGCTACACTGTCATGGGCAATCACTGAAAATCCTATTATCCTCAAGTCTTTCTGAATAGAAAATAAATAGGTGTTTTAAACTATTCATTTTTATTAATTTTTATAATTTTTATAAACATTTATTTATGAAATTTATTCATAAAATTGTATTTATTGATAAAGTCTATATTTTAAATTTATAAGATTATAAATTTTATATACAATTATAAAAATTATAAAATTTTAAATTTATAAAATGTATAACATTTTATTTATAAAACTAAATTTTATAATTATTTAGTTTTATTTACATATTTTTATACTCTCAGTTTTATAAATTTTTAAATTTAATTTAATTTTTATTTATTTTTTATTTTTTAATTTTTATTTTTGATACTTTATTTGGATTTCAAATGTTTCCCCCTTTCCAGATCTCCCCTTTGGAAACCCTCATCCCATCCCCCCTCCTCCTGCCTCTATGAGAGTATTCCCCCACCCACCTACCCACTCCCATCTTCCCTCCCTGGCATTCCCCTATACTGGGGCATCTCACACCCTCAGGCCCAAGGGCCTCTCCTCTCACGGATGGCCAACAAGGCCCTCCTCTGCCACATATGTGGCCAGCACCATGGGTACCTCCATGTGTATTCTTTGATTGATGGTCCAGTCTCGGGGAGCACTGGGGGGTCAGGCCAGTTGCCACTGTTGCTCCCTCCACAGGGCTGCAAACTCCCTCAGCTCCTTCAGTCCCTTCTCCAACTCCTCCATCCAGGACCCCACGCTCAGTCCAACAGTTGCTGTGATTTTAATCTTGGGTATTCCAAACTTTTGGGCTAATATCCACTTATCAGTGAGTACATACCGAGTTTGTTCTTTTGTGACTGTGTTACCTCGCTCAGGATGATATTTTCTAGTTCCATCCATTTGCCTGCGAATTTCATGAAGTCATTGTTTTTAATAGCTGAGTAGTATTCCATTGTGTAAATGTACCACATTTTCTGTATCCATTCCTCTGTTGAGGGACATCTGGGTTGTTTCCAGCTTCTGGCTATTATAACTATGGCTGCTATGAACATAGTGGGGCATGTGTCCTTGTTACATGTTGGAGCGTCTTCTGGGTATATGACCAGGAGTGGTATCGCTGGGTTCTCAGGTAGTATTATGTCCAATTTTCTGAGGGTCCGCCAAACTGATCTTTAACAAAGGAGCTAAAACCATCCAGTGAAAAAAAGACAGAATTTTCAACAAATGGTGCTAGTTCAACTGGTGGTCAACATGTAGAAGAATGAAAATTGATCCATTCCTATCTCCCTGTACAAAGCTCAAGTCTAAGTGGATCAAGGACCTCCACATAAAACCAGATACACTGAATCTAATAGAAGAGAGAGTGGGGAAAAGTCTTGAACACTTGGGCACAGGGGAAAAGTTCCTGAACAGAACACCAATGGTTTCTGCTCTAAGATCAAGAACCGACAAATGGGACTTCATAACATTGCAAAGCTTCTGTAAGGCAAAGGACACTGTCAATAGGACAAAACAGTAACCGACAGATTGTGAAAAGATCTTTACCAATCCTACATCTGATAGAGGACTAATATCCAATATATACAAAGAACTCAAGAAGCTACACTCCAGAGAACCAAATAACCTTATCAAAAATGGGGAACAGAACTAAACAGAGAATTCTCAACTGAGGAAACTCGAATGGCCGAGAAGCACCTAAAGCAATGGTCAACATCCTTAGTCATCAGCGAAATGCAAATCAAAACAACCCTGAGATTCCACCTCACAGCAGTCAGAATGGCTAAGATCAAAAACTCAGGTGACAGCAGATGCTGGCAAGGATGTGGAGAAAGAGGAACACTCCTCCATTGCTGGTGGGATTGCAAGCTGGTACAACCTCTCTGGAAATCAGTTTGGCGGACCCTCAGAAAATTGGGCATACTTTTTACTTTTATTTACTTTACATCTGGCTCCTCCCAGTCAACCCCTCCTTCAATCCTTACCCCAACCCCTCCCCTTCTCCTCTAAGTTGGTGGGCATCCCCTGGGTATCTCTCTCTCTCTCTCTCTCTCTCTCACACACACACACACACACACACACACACGCACTTCAAGTCTCTGTGATGCTAAGCGCTTCCTCTCCCACTGAGGCCAGACAAGGCAGCCCAGCTAGAAGAACATATCCCACATACAGGGAACAGCTTTTGGAATAGCCCCGTTCCAGTTGTTCTGGACCCAGAATGAAGACCAAGCTGCACATCTGTTACATATGTGCAGGGAGTCCTAGGTCCAGCCCGTGTATGCTCTTTGGTTGGTGGGTCAGACTCTGAGAGCCCCAAGAGTCCAGGTCAGTTGACTCTGTTGGTCTTCCTGTGGGGTTCCTATCCCCTTCAGAGCCCGCAATCCTTCCTCCTATGCTTCCGTAAGAGTCCCCAAGCTCCATCTACTGTTTGGCTGTAGTTATCTGCATCTGTCTGAGTCAGCTGCTGGGTGAAGCCTCTCGGCGGACAGCCATGCTAGACACCAGTCTGCAAGCATGACAGAGTATCATTCAGCGTCAGGGATTGGTGCTTGTCCATGGGATGGGTCTCAAGTTGGACCAGTTGTTGGTTGACAATTCCCTCTGCTCCATCCCCCTTGCCTGCATTTCTTATAGACAGGATAAATTTTAAGTTGATAGTTTTGCTTGTGGGTTGTTGTCTCTATCACTCCACTGGAGTTCCTGCCTGGCTACCGGAGGTGGCCTTTTCAGGTTCCATATCCCCAATTCTGTGAGTCACAGCTAAGGTTACCCCCATTGATTCTTGGGAGCCTCCCTTATCCCAGGCCTCTGTCTCGTCTTGGAGATGTCTAGAACCTCCTCACCCCCATCAGTTGCAGATTTCCACTCATTTTATATATAATTATATTTTATATATGATTAAAAAATTTTAATTTATAAAATTGGAGACATTGTATTTATACAATTATTTATAATTTTTAAATTATTTATTTTTACTTATGTTTTCCAGATTTTAAAGTCACATATTATCCTGTCACTGGAAGGTTTCCAAGTCATCAGTGCTGAAGCATGTGACTGGGACTCGAGGGGAAGTGGTTTCTACACTGCAAGTGTTTCTGTGCCCATGCTCAGCCGCACAGCCGCTGACTGTGATAGAAAGCTGATTTATAATGATGTTTAATACTTGCAGATGCTAGGTTCAATTTTTGGAGTAAATCAATACATATAAATTACATTTCTTTCCTCTGTGTTTTAAAACCACTGTATCTTTTTAAGCTGATTCCTTCAAGTGACCTCTGAAAACACGGCCCAGAGCCTCTGGGCAACTGTATTTCTGAGGAACCTTTTGTAGTCTAAATAAAGTAACAAAAGAGTTCCCTATGCTGTGTGATCCTTTGTAAGGATTTTTTTTTTTTTTTTTTGTTTTTTGAGACAGAGTTTCTTTGTATAGCCCTGGCTGTCCTGGAACTCACTCTGTAGACCAGGCTGGCCTCGAACTCAGAAATCCGCCTGCCTCTGCCTCCCAAGTGCTGGGATTAAAGGCATGTGCCACCACTGACTGGCTGTAAGGATTTCAATAACAGCCACCATCAGCTAAGTCAGAAGTCCATTAGACTCTGTTAAAATAATCATGTCTTCCTGGTCACATTTGAAATTTCTAATTTGCATCTTCTAAAATATTCAGATCTACGATATTTGATGTAAGAAATCACACATGTGACCAGGAAGACATGATTATTTCAACAGAGTCTAATGGACTTCTGACTTCAGCTGATGGTGGCTTAGGAATGTGTGTGTGCAAGCCTGTGAATGAGCACAGGGTATGTTCCTGCCACACCATTCCATCTCCTGTGCTTCTCAATGTAAGCAGCCTGTGAAGTTGCTATAGATGGTTCCTTACTTTCTTCTAGATACAAGCATTTTAAACACGCACGCGCACACGCACACACACACACATGCACGCGCACGCGCACACGCACACACACACATGCACACGCATTTAAATATACATATATGGGTTTCTCAACCTTAACATTATTGATATTTCTCTGAAGAGAAAATATTCCTCATTAAGAGCCGCTAGCATAATTATCGAACCATTTCTCTCTTGGTGTTGATCCGGGTTATTTCCAGACTTTGTTTTTCTTCTACTCTGCAATAATAAGCATTATATACACACCGTTAAATAGGAATGCTTTGTTTCTCTAGGACAGATTTCTATTTCTACAGATAAGACTGGGCAGGGCCCTGTCAGGCCGCTTCCTTAAAGCCTCTAAGATCTCTCTGGCCACCTCCACAGTGTCTCTTGTCGGCAGTAGATAATAGCAGTATTTCTTCACCTTGTTGTTTGATGCATTAAAATGGTGGCCCTATGTGGCTGTGATTTGTAATTGCCTTACTCATTCACAACGATTCATATTTGGAAACAAGGGGGTTCTATTCTTATACTAATCACTAAATATGCCTAATTATTTCTTTATTGCCTTACATAGACCTCGTCTTACCCTTGCCTGTTTTGCCTGTTTTGCCTGTTTTGCCTGTTTTGCCTGTTTTGCCTGTTTTGCCTGTTTCGCCTATTTTTGCCTATTTTTGCCTGTTTTGCCTGTTTTGCCTATTTTGCCTATTTTTGCCTATTTTTGCCTGTTTTGCCTGTTTTGCCTGCTTTGCCTGCTTTGCCTGTTTTGCCTATTTTGCCTATTTTTGCCTGTTTGCCTGTTTTGCCTATTTTGCCTGCTTTGCCTGTTTTGCCTATTTTGCCTGTTTTCCCTGTTTTTGCCTATTTTGCCTATTTTTGCCTGTTTTGCCTATTTTGCCTAT
>JADRCH010000005.1:13681679-13722297 GCA_019843965.1 Rhynchomys soricoides | reverse complement strand
TTTTGCCTATTTTGCCTATTTTTGCCTGTTTTGCCTATTTTGCCTATTTTGCCTGTTTTGCCTGCTTTGCCTGTTTTTCCTTGTCCCCGGAGAGTTTCTCCCATAATTTTGTTATATTTCTCCCTAACTTTTCCCTATTCTCCCAACTTCACGTCATCTTAAAACAGAAAAAAAAAATCCTTCAAGACCAATTTGTGCTGCATAAATATACTTAGCTGTGTGGTCTTCTATTGGAGCGTGGCTAATTTACCCGGGTTTATACCCTTAGGAAAAAGTCTCTCCCTCTTTTTAGCAGCTAGTGATTGCCCCTGACCCAGGACTGGCAGTAAGATTTCAGGCTCACGTCCCAGCTCCCTCCCGGAGTTTGGTCTGGCTTGGGCTAGCACAGGTTTGGTCCATACTCTTACTTACTGAGTTCATAAGTACATCTGTCCTGCTGTGTCCGTCCATTGCCTTAGGCTCTTACACTCTTTCATTGTCTCCCACAAGGATCCCTGAGCCTTTTTAGAAGATTGGGGTATATATGGCAGAGCATTCCGGAGTCTCTCATTCTCTGCACCTTGGTTAGTTGACAGTCACTATCTACTGTAAAAAGAAGATTCTCAGATGAAGCTTAAGATGCTTTGATCTATGGGTATAACAATAAGTTGCTAAGAATCAGTTCAGTACCATGGCTATTTAGCAGCACAAAAGTAGTAGGTTCTCCCCAGGAACTATGTCCTGTCTAGCCCTAGGTTCTTAGCCTGAGAAATGGTGCCAGGCATGGGTTTCATCCCGTGGAATGGAACTTGTTTCAAATCAGAAAGTGTTTGGCTTCTCCCATGATACTTTTGCCGCTATCACACCGGTGATAGCCGGTGTCTTTCCTGGGCAGTCATTATTATAGTTCAAAAGGTTTGTAGCTGGATATGATTGATGATTAATTTTCTCCTCTAGTAGCTTGCATACACCTTCCTGAAGTGTGGAAGCTAGCCAATAGGAGAAAAGTTTTAGTTCTGGCCCAGCTTGATTTTCTACATCCTGTGACTCAAGCCTGCCAGGTCTCCAGCAGTAGGGTTTTGCTGTCAATTTCTGAAGGATAACCAAGAGCAATGGCAGTAGCCTGCAATGTTTGGGAGTCTTTGGGACTGCGATGAATAATAATTCCAAAAGGAATAACTTGTACCAAAGGTTGTCTTAATTGTTAGTCTGGGTATTTGGCCTTTCTGCTTTCTATTTTCACCAATTTGCAGGAGCTCTTTGTTAGGAATATTAACCCTTTTCTATGCGTATTATGAATAAATTTAGGGAGTAGCAAGTCACTTGTCTTTTAAATTTTATTTTAGATGTAGTACCACCCCTTCATTTTGTAGAATTCATTTTGTGGAGAAAAAAAAATTAATACAAGGTAAACTAAAAAGGAGATCTTCTTGCTCAGAGTTGTAACTTTAGATGATAGTAAAGCAGAGACAAGCCTCAATCCCCCAGTGAGCACCCCCCAACACTGCTTCAAGGAGCCAGTCTTCTCACTCTTCCCCTGTGCTTCTACACTCCATCTGTGCATGTTTACAATAAAGAGCAAAGTCATCTTGAAAATGCAGGACAGCAAGGGATAATAAGATATCACAACATAAAAACGGAACACACGCCTTGAGTACATAGCAATTCTTTTTTACAATGCCCCTTTTATAGTAATTCAAGCAACCAAGTAGTGCTTTGGGAGATGGCTGGCTCACTGGAACGCCGAGGGGTATCAGAGATAGAACAGATGGCTGTGGGGCATTCCTGACTGGGAATTCTGCCAGTGAGCATTCAGTAAAGAGGTGCAGAGTTACTCCGAGCAAGGCAGCCAGGAGACTAATATGTTCTGATGGCGTGATGCTTTTTGCAAGCTGCAGGTTTGTTTATTCAAACAGTGTAGAACAGGCCTTTTGGAAGCTCTGTCTAACATCTGAAGTACCCCATTGCTTTGGAATTCTCTTCCCTGTAAAAAAATGTGTTAGAATAAACATTCTTTGAAATATTATTTCATCTACTAGAAGTCTGTGATTCTGAAAAATAATCATCCAAATTTGATCTTCAATATTGAGCCATTAAGCCCATTAATTTCCATGGGCACAATTTGCAACGCTGTTTACGATACATGCTTGCAGCTGGAAGCCAGGAAGGATGTGATGTGATGACCAAGAACTTGTGTATTTGATAGAACAACAACAACAACAAAGTCTCGTGGCCTGTTTCTGATGTCACTCTACCTGGTTTCTGTGTGGTTTCAAGGAAGCCAGACAAAGCATTAGTGTTTGATCATTTTCACCTAGGGTGGTGGGAAGTGACTAGAGAAGATAATTTAAAACTATAGACCTAACCCAGGATTCTGCTATAACCTTTTATAAGGGTTTGGTCCCATTCACCATCTCCATCCAACGTGCAGGATGATTAGGGAGCCAATTTCAGTTAGAAAAGGTGTCTCATTCTGGAGGTAAAAGGGGCATAGAAAAGAGGCTCGTGGACAAGGAAATAAATACACGACTCTCCTACAGGCTCAAGGATTAAAGTCAAAGATACTCGGTGTAATCTGCATCTGTCCTTCCTTTTCAAAGCCATTTGCCATGGTTGATTTGGGGTAAAAGTCATCTGAATGTCAGTTTAGGGCTTAATTTTTCATCTTTTATGAGAACTATGTGTATATCTGTCAGCTAGAGTCTGCCTTGGCAGTGAGTTTCTGAAGTGAGTGTGCTCTCAGCATCAGCAACATTCTTAGAGCTCCACCAGATAGGATCCCCAGTTCCCGAAGCAGATTTTCATCCAGGTGACCTTGGGCTCCAATTTGAATGGGAATCACTGCATAGGGTTGAAAGCCCAAGGAAGCCATTTGAAAGGGAAAAAATTTGTAATTTCCTATTTCTTAAAACAACAAACAAGCACTTTCCAGTAAATTTTACATAACTAATGTAAATTCTTAATATACACAGGTTTGATTCTTAATATACACAACCATCAGGAGAGCTCATATAATCTTAGAGTCAAATATGCTTCAGTTGGGGTCATTAGTTTTTTAGAAAGACAGGCAGCTTTGGTCAGAGACGTGATTTCCTTCATTCTCCTTAAGTCTCCATTGGGAAAGTTTACATCTCTATCTAAATAGGAATTATTTTCCCACCCATCCAAGGCCTTTAAGAGGGGCCAGTAGCAATAAGTGCTGCTGACTCACTGTGAAAAAGATGTCACATGCATTAGAGGAGACCTGCCCTTGATAGGTATATGGCTCAAGGCTATCTCTTTGTGAGTGCTAGGAAGCTGAGTGTGTGTGGTTGGGCATGTGTAATCTAACTGACTGGATCTCTCCAGAGACTGTCTATCTTGGAAATAGACCTCTTTTTGGAATAGAGGCAGCCACTGAACATTTTGCTGATTTCAATCTGGGGTTTCTCTGTGAATGGTATTAAAAATATTTACTGAGGGCTAAAGAGATGTCTCTGTGGGTAAGAACACTGGCAGCTTTTGTAGAGTCAGGTCCCAGGACCCATATTATGGCTCACAATCGCCTATAAAGGCAGTTCCAGAATATCCAATGACCTCTTCTGACTTTTATGGGCACTATAAACACATGGTGCACATAAATAAATGTAGGAAAACACTCCTATGTACAAAATAAAAATACAAATTTTTGAAAAAAATTAACAATACTTAGCAGCAAGAATGGCCATTTCCAAATAAACTAGATAATAGACAACACTCTGGCTTACTAGACCCTATAAACGTTCACGTTATTTAGAAGAAATTTGATGAATTTTCAAAATTGTAGATTTAGTTTTTCATGTGATCCAAATGTCACAGGCTAACTGATCCCCAGGTGACAGGTTCCTGCACAGAGCTTCCTCCAGCAAATTTCCCATTAGCTGGATCATGTTTTGGTTCCTGGCTCTTGCTTTCTGAGTCAGTCACAGAGACATGGTGCCTGCCTTCACAGCCAGGTGCTCACATGGTTCGAGCACGTCATACAATCCAGCACATTCTACAGCCTGTAGCTTTGGCCCTGATGGTAATAATAATACCTCCCACACCATGAATACTTCTGACTGAGCTGTAGCACCACATAAGCGCCCCGCTCCTTCCTCACCCCTGACTGATGCCCATCCCTCCTGGCTGCTGCCAGGTTTAGCTGTCCAACTCTGCTATTGGGTATCATCAGCATGTGCTTCTCTTGTTCAAGGGCCTGGATCATATCCCAGCATCTGTTGATCAAAGAGCAATTTATATTAAAAAAATTTAGCCCATAAAAGTCTGTCAGAGGACTTAATTTGTTCAATGTCTCTATTATTACCCAGGTCACATTACAACAGGACACTAATTTGTTAATGGTCAGAGTGACATTCAAGAGTAATCAGCTTGAATTAATGAGTTGACATTAGAAAGTATATTATTAATTGCATTTGCTGCTCATCTCACCTACTGCTTTATTCTTTGCAACGGGTACAGAATTAATCTGTACTTTAACAATGTGCCCAGGGCCCTTCACACAATTTAGATCTGAGCCTCCAAGAAACTGTGTGGCTTCCGTGAGGTTTTGGGCTTGGCTCTACCCTTATGATTGACACGGAAGGTAGTTCAGTCGTGAGCTCGAGCTCAGAAGACCCAAAACAACTTTGCTGAAACAGGGAGTATCTAAATTTGTCTGTTCCTATGGTTTAAAGAAACTGTCTAGAATCTTTTAGATGCTATCTAGTATAAATATACTTTATTAAATAATATAACTATGAAAGTGCATGCATGCCCTCTTCAGTGCACAGAAAATCAAGCATAGTAAAGATGTTAACTAGTGCAAGTCACTCCTTGTATAGATAAAAAATCAAGAGTTAGAGAACAGCAATGCTCACAATGGAGCAAGGGATGGCACAGCAGTGATTAGAAGTGTGCCCATGTCCTCTCCAGGTCACGTGGACAGAAGCCCTTTCTAAGGATTTTTACAGCTTGAAGCAAACTGTTTAACCTGTCACTGCCAAGATAGCAGCAACCAATAAGAGAAGTGACATCTTTTATGTAAAATAGAACATAACAAGGAATGTCAACATGTGCTTATATGCTAATGGTGTGTACATGTGCTTGTATGCTAATTTATTTAAATAAATTGTATACATCTACCTGCATTGCCTCTTTTAATTTTAAGTCCCAGCAGGAAAATGCTCACTAACCATATGGACAATATAATAATTTAAATGTGTGTAAAGATCATCAACAGATACCAGATACCGTTACAGATTTTGCAATGTTTCCTTATACATAACTAGAGGGAACTTATCGTATAGGCATTTTTCTTCAAAGGATACTAAACAATGAAATAGATGGTGTCTCTAATGTCACCAACCAGAAGATGCACAAATACGTCTTCAGTGGCCAAATGAAAGCAGTCATTTGGCCAGTAGTACAGCCTTCTGTGAAGACTTTTTGAATTACATGTGTGAATTGGCACAAAGTAAACAAACACGAAGAGACAGAACAAGGGGACTAGGAAGAAAGTCTGCATGCTGGATGCTTTGTGCATGCGTGTGCGCATGTGTGCATGTGCGCATGTGTGCATGTATGCATGTGCGCAAGCTTGTGTGTGTGCGTGTGATGTATCCATATGTGTCCATGTGTGCTCCTTCTGCATGTGTACATGGAGGCTATAGGTCGATATTAGGTGTCTTCCTCTAACACACTCCACCTTATGTTTGAGACAGAATCTCTCACTGAATCTTAAGCTTCTTGTTTCAGCTAGACTGGCAGGCCAGCAAGCTGCTGGAATGCCCCTGTCTCTGCCCCCAGCACCAGGGCTACATGCATGTGCTGCAGTACCTAGCCTTTATATGGTACTAAGGATCCACATTCAGGTCCTTTTTTGAACAGCTTCATTTTATTAACTGAAGTATCTCCTCAGCCCCTCGGGTGCCTTTTTCTAAACTAATAGTTTGACGTTTGCTCATGCTAAGTATGTAAGTACCAGTCTTCCGCAGCAGACACTGGTGGATTGTTTTTTTGTGATGTTAAGAACTGAGACCTAATTTGAACCCTGATTCCAAAGTACTGGCTGCCTTGTGTAATTGTGGCTAGTCATCTTGACACATCTTCAAACTGAAACGCTAGGCGTAATAAGACATAGCTTTAAAAAAATTCCTGAGAAGTAGGTGCAGTTAAAGCAACTTAGGTATCAATTTAGACAACTCTATTGTCTGAAGGTAAAGACAATGGTCAAGAGCTTGCACTGACAAATCTGGAGAGCTTGAATGTGGGATGCTAGCCATCAGTAAAGAGTGAGTGAGATGCCTGGGAGGAACAGACAGGAGTAAGCAGGACTGACAGCAGGCCTTTAAGTTTGTGCTGGGGTCAGAACCAGTGCTCTATTTCCCCAGGGGTTGAGCAAGAATACAAAACGAGGCCTCATCTTCTGTATGTATATAGAATTTCATGTTATAACTCAAGTTAACTAGATACAATTCAAATACTAGTTATAATTCAAGTTAACTAGTTACAAAGTTTGACATAATCTCCTGCCTTCACAACTACATTTTCAAAATAAATCAGAAGGACTCCAAATTCAGAGCATCCCATGATCAGTGCTTTTGCACTATGGTGTTACCCCTCCTTGCAAATGGTCTCATGCAGATATGTGTAGACACTCTAGCCTGAACACCCAAGGTCAGTTCATGCCTTCTGTGGCTGCTATTCTTGGTTGTAAACTTGGACACATCTGGAATTAATCAAAACCCAAGCTGCTAGATTTACCTGTGGGGGACTTTGCTTGATTGGATCATTTGAGGTGGGAAGATCCACCTAAGATCTGGGCCACACATTCTGGTGGCAGCCTATATAAAGGATGTAAAGACATGGACAAAGGAAGCTCTTACTCTTTGCCAGCTTGCCCTCACTCATGCTGGCAAGGTCATTTCTTCACTAATATTAAAGCCTAAATCTTTAGGATTCCAGTGTATACCAAAGACCTGTCTGTACACATATACACTGGATATGAATGTATATGAATGAAGATAGAATATTAGTTTTGTTTCTCTAGAGAACTCTGACTAATACAGCCTTTAAGTAGATCTAAAGCTGCCCTTTGTGCCCTTACACACTCCTAAGGATGCACAGGACAGAGAGACAGAGGCAGAGTTCATTTTAAAGAAGGAGGACCTTGAGCCATTGAAATTGCTGAGCAGTGGGTAGGGGTGCCTGCTGCCTAGCCTGGCAATCCAAGTTCCATCTCCTAGGCCCTTATATAGAAGCAGACTGTCTTAGGGTTTCTATTGTTGTGACTAAGCACCATGACCAGAAAGCAAGTTGGGGAGGAAACGGTTTGTTTAGTTTACACCATATTGCTGTATATCGTCAAAGGAAGTCAAGGCAGGAACTTAAGCAAATCAGGAACCTGGAAACAGGAGCTGATGCAAAGGCCATGGAAGAATGCTTCTTACTGGCTTGCTCCCCATGGTTTGCTCAACCTGCTTTCTTATAGAACTCAGGACCACCATCCCAGAGATGGCATCACTCACAATGGGCTGAGCCTTCCTCTACTGATGACTAATTAAGAAAATGACTTAAAGCCCAGATCTTGTAGAGGAGGTAGTTTTTCAATGAAGGCTTCTTCTTCTCTGATGACTCTAGCTTGTCTCAAGTTGACTTAAAACCAGCCAGTTCACAAACAACCAACTTCAATGAATTATCCTCTGACTTCCGCCCTGATACTGGTCTAGTCTTAGACTGACTCTCTCTCTCTCTCTCTCTCTCTCTCTCTCTCTCTCTCTCTCTCTCACACACACACACACACACACACACCCCTACACCTACAGACACACACACCTATACCCCCCACATGCATGCACACACGCACACATGCATGCACATGCGTGCACACACATATCCCTAAATCCCTACACACACATGCCCCCTCCCAATGCAAAATGTATTAAAAAAAAAAAAAAAAGACAAGAAGGGCCCTGTCAAGAGGACCACAATGATTCTAAAAGTATGCTTGGAATAGTTGGGAAGGAATCCTGGGATCCAAATATTTAGAGATGAGAATTGGGTGGACATATTTATGCCCTTGGCCTAAAGATTCCTCAAAGGACAAAGCCAGAGCAGGGAGACAGCAGATTCATCTAACCTTGCTCTATAAAGGGCAGTGAACGATTGAGAAGCACTTGGGAGAATAAGCTGGCTGTAGTATCTGCCACCCCCTCCCCACACTGCTATTCAGGGAGGCCTGGCACTGCTCACAGGTTGGAGCAAGGCTGGCATTGTCTTACTAGAATCTTTCAAAACTCAAAGGCCTTGTTGTGCCTTCTTACCTAATCATCCATTCCATCACCTGTGGCACTTCTAGTGGGTCAATGCACCAGCTCTTGCGCCAGCTGTTCAGTCCTGCCTTTTATAACTCCTTCAGCCTCTGTTACTATCCACACCACTGCTGCTCTCTGTGAGCCTTTGGGATGTTGGGTAATCTTGACTACAAGTCATCCCTTTAGTGTGCCTCGCTAAGGTGTCCCTTTTAACATCTGAAGTGTGCTGTCCCTGGGGACTTCAACAGTGACAACAGATGATGAGTTGAAGATGCAGGCTTTCCAACAGACCTGAGGCTGAGTCCCAGATGGTCTACTACTGTCAACTTCAGGAAGTTATTTAAACTCACTAAGCTTTCGTTTCCCCTCTAAAAGATGAAGACCAGACTCACCTTGCCACCCTGACATAAAAATGAAATGAACTGTATATACAATACTTAGCTCAGCATCCAGCATGTGGTAAATGTTTCAGAAATGTCCAAATCCTTGTTTCAAGGACATGTGAAGGGCTCATTTACTCAAAAACTTACAGAATAACCTTCCAAGTCTGGGATCTCAATTTAGCATGTAGGATCCTTTGGTGGCTCTCTTCTGTTTGGTCTCCTGTCTGTTCATATGTGCCCCTGCCAAGAGATCCCCATGCATCTCACACATGGCTCACTTTCTAGTCTATTCCTGTTATTCCAGCTGCAGAATGTTTTTGGCTTCAGCATGGCTCTTAGTGCTGGACCTCCTCTCTCCTGGTCTCAATTATGCCAAAGGCAACCTCAGGACTCACTTCTCCCAGAGAACCTATCTGGTCGCTCGTTTGTATTCTCTGCTCTACTTAGAGCAGATAGTGTTTCCTACTTAGCTGCAAATGTAGCTCCTATCCTACCTTTTCTGTCTGAACCCATTAGGATCTGCTTTGCCTAATACAATATGGCCAGATGTGGTTTCTAGCTAATTCCAGGTCTTGAGGAGAACTGGTAGCTTCTGTGTGTTAACTTAGAATGTTCATGCTGGTTAAGATAACTTGCTTATTGGAAATCTGAAAGAGGATTGTCTTCCATCCCAGTCATGTTGTCCACCTCTGGTATCCAGTCTCCAAGATGGTCTCCAGTGAGCTCCAGTGACTGGTGCTAACAACTCTTACTCAGTCTTCTTCTGTATAATACAGGACTGGTGAGTGGCAGACAACACAAGTGTAAGGGGCTACAAGATAGGGGGATATATGATAAGGGGATCCAGGATAAGGGGGGACACAGGAAAATGGGGATACAGGATGGGATACAGGTTGTGGATACAGAATAAAGGGATACAAGATGGGGATAGAGGATGGGGGCACAGTATAAGGGGTACAGGATAAGGAAGATACAGCATAGTGGGAGCAATGTATTTTATGTGTCTTCTATGTCAGATACTTCACAGGCATTCTTAATAATCAAAACAATCCTAACCAGTAATTGGGAAAATTAAAAATTATTTAAAAAGTTTTATAACCCAAGGGACACTATACCACTCTATTATGTCATCGCCCCTTTAAAAAGCTAAGATAAAGGTCCAGGTAAATTCGACAGAAGTAAATGAGAAAGTGCTTTTGGAAGGGTTTGTGGAGGGCTTTGCAGAGGAGGTGGTGTTTGATTCATCATTTTATGTTTTGTAAAATTAAAATATAAATTTTCCCTTTCCTCTTTCCAACCCTCCCAATAAACTACCCTTGCTTCAGCAGACTTTCAAATTCATGACCTTGTTTTCTTTAATTGTTTATAGATATGCACGCATATGTATGTATGTGTGTGTGTGCATGTATGTGTATATCTAAATATATAAATATAACCTGCTTAGTCCATATAATGTTGCTGGTATGTGTATAGATCTGAATCTTTAAAGACAGAGCAAGGCTGATCACGTCTCTGAATAGATGAGTAGAATCTGTTTCAAAACCTTGGCGGGCCAGCTCAAATCCATGTGATTGTTTGAAGGGCTTACTACTGCAAACAAAGGCTCTGAAGGGCTTTCCTACTGAACCGAGAGAGCTTTCTCTAACAGCCAGCTGAACTCCACAGTGCTCAGCGTTCAAATAAAATGGGAAAGAAACATAACAAGGCTTGCAGACGGACCGGAGCTGCCAAGTTGACATTTTTCAAATGAAAAGGCCTGGGCTCTGAGCCCAGAAGGTCTCTCTTAAGGTGTGCTTAGGATGGAAACAGACCCCAGTCTTTCCCAGGGGTGTGGCCTCCTGGCAGAATTCTGCCATTTCTCTTTAGGGACGTCTGCAGGACTGCCTCATGCGTTCTTTCTACTCACAGCTCTCTGCCAGTGGCTCGACCCATTACAGAACTTGGGGCTTTTTCCCAGCCCTGTCTTTATTACTTTAATGCTCTGGCTCTTTTCCAGCCCTCGTCTAAACAGTGCTTCTATGCATCTGCTGAGAATAGGAATTGTGTTTTCTCTGTTACTATCATTTCACAGTCTTACATCGAATGGACTTTCCTCCAGTGTCTCTAATAATCTGGGTATACCTGTGACCAAAACGTGATGTGTGTATACAACAAGTGAAAAACAAAACAAAACTGTAGGTGTCTTGCCTTGTAGATTTGACAAGAACAACCTATTCAAATAAGCACCATCCAAACAAAAAACAGACTCATTCTAGAGCACAGGATTGCCTCGTTCCTCTGTGTGTGTGTGTGTGTGTGTGTGTGTGTGTGTGTGAGAGAGAGAGAGAGAGAGAGAGAGAGAGAGAGTAATATTTTACAACAGCAGAAAACAAACCCAAGTACTAAACACTAACAACACACTACAACCCAGGGAAGAGGACATGCAGAGGCTACAGCACGAGCTAAGTCTTTACAGTTGACCACACGAGCTAAGTCTTTACAGTTGACCACTGAACTGGCTATGATCCCCATTGTGCTGGTGACAGGACTAACAACTGTTGTATCTAGAGATGCCATACTCCTGCCTTACTTGCAGCAAAACACACAGGCCACCCCCAGTGTTCAGTCACAATGAGCAGAGGTGGACCTTTTGGTGGCCTCACTGGCTTTTTCCAAACTGCTTGTACTTAAGCATCAACTAGGAGCAGATACCTGCCTTCATTGATCCGCCTAGGCTCTATGAGGAAGTCAGCACCACTGTTGGGGCTACATCTGCCTCCGGGGCAGTGTTGGCATCTTGGGCCAGAATTGCAGCCAATACTAAGAAGTTCAAGGCAGTGTCATCCAATGCAACATCAGAGACCTGTGGGGAAATGAGGTGTGAGGTTCTTGGGACAAGCCTTCCTGTGACCTCAAGTGGTTGGGTCCGGCTCCAGTTCCATGCTGGACAAGCCTGAGTACCCGATAAGAAAGGGCAAGCAAACACCCTCTTCCTGCTTCCGGCCTGCACATTTCCACCCCCACACCTGGAGGACAACATGCTGTGCCCTAACTGTGTTCATAGGAACAAGGTCTTAACTAAGAGTCTCGAAGGATAAAAGACAGATCTTTTAAGCTTGGGCTAGCTTCTGGCATCACTCACTCCTGTGACTTGATTGGTAGAGCTGCAGCTGACACTGACAGAAATGGACAGAAATCTACATCTATGCCTTTGAAGGAGCCTTTCTTGCCTCCTTCCTCTTATGTCCACTGTGCCTTAACCCCAAGGAGAACCATGATAACAGGATACCATTTTGCCTGATTTGAACATATCTATAATTGGGATCACAGTGTGCTTTTTCCTGTCTGGCTTCTCTCTCCCAACATGCTTTGGAGGTTGATCAAGGTGGTAGCCAGTGCTGCAGTCTGGGCCCTCCTGAATGTGCATTGTAACCATAGTTGTGGCTGGACCTCAAGTGTCTGTGCACTCTGGTAATGGATTTGGGTTATTCCCAAATGAAGTTAAAGCATACAAGCTGATTGCTTTAAATCCATAAAACTCATATGTTATTGATGAGAAAAAGGACTATTCTATTAATGGATATTCCATCACCAGTAGCAGAAGTAACATAAGAAAATTGTGGAAGATAGTAATTACACCTCATAATAATTATGTGACCGAATGCATATGTTAATTAACTGGAGTTAGTCATTCCACAGTGTGTATATAATTCACTATATTGTGTTATGCTATGTATCATGATTACACACAACATAAGCTGTCAGTTTGTGTGTGTGTGTGTGTGTGTGTGTGTGAGAGAGAGAGAGAGAGAGAGAGAGAGAGAGAGAGAGAGAGAGAATGAAGTCCCAAAGACTAGGGAACTAAAAGCGCCTGCATCAAGTGCAGAAGATGGCGGCTCTCCTTACTGAAGGCAGTGTCCTCCCTAGTTGGTTCATTACTTACTTAGAATTCCTTGACTTCTCTCTCTTTTTCTATGACTTCAAGTTTTAACTCCGTAGTGTACCTCTCCCACCTCCTGATTGCCTGAACCTTAAAAACTTTAATATTAAAAACTGTTTATGCTCAGCACAAAAAGGTGCAAAGTTGCTAAGCAAACCTAGCAACTAGGATTTGTCCCCTGTACTATATGTATACACTGTGGCACACACACACAGAGTAATCATATATGAAATAAATGGTTGATGAGCTTCCACTTTAATATACTGCACGTCTTTTATCTTGATGCTCTGGAAGCAAAGTTCCCAGAGGAAATTATCTACAAGTCAGAGTTGTATCACTAATGCTGGAAGCTGGGGAGAGGGCTCAGTGGTAAAGGGCACCTGCTGTTCTTGCAGAGGGCCTAGCTTCTGTTCCTAGTACCCACGTGGTGGTTCACAACTGTACATACCTCCAGTTCCAAAGGATCCAGACCGTCTTCTGACCTCCACAGGCACTGGACATACATGTGATAAACATACAGACATTCAGGCAAAATAATTATATACATAAACATTTAAGTAAAGTTTTAAAAATAGACTAAAGCCAGGATGCACTTGAAATTTGGAAAGATGAGATTTTCCTCCTGCTCATCAAATATAGATAAGTTGCTTCTCTTAAGGAAAGCCACAGAAAGAAATGCACCCAACTTCCTTATTTGTCTGTATAAAAATCCAATAAGGAGCAGAATAGATGGCAAAGTAAGTGTTCATATAAATGACTACATTCAAATTTAAAATATTTGTGGTTCTTGCTATTAAAAGCATAGCCAACACAAAAATGGAAACATGAGGCAAATGGGACTAATAAAGAACACATTTGTAATATATTCACACAAATCATTGAGAAAAATTTAAAGCATCTGGGCAAGATGTCATATTAGCAGCCAACTCTTTGTGACTCAGGGAAATCATAAGCAAGAA
This sequence comes from Rhynchomys soricoides, assembly GCA_019843965.1. Lineage (NCBI taxonomy): Eukaryota > Metazoa > Chordata > Mammalia > Rodentia > Muridae > Rhynchomys > Rhynchomys soricoides. The sequence continues at coordinate 13,708,745 of JADRCH010000005.1, read as the reverse complement.
TTAAAAATAATAGATTCTATTCTTATGAGAGAAAGAACTGCAGAAAATAAATAATTAGTCCTCAGTAATAGCTCTGCAAAAAAGCAAGCAGGGCTAACAAATGTGTGCCTAGCTATGGACAAGATGGCATGAGCGATGGCTGAAGCTGGGTACTGAAAGAACAGCGAGCCAGGGAGATTGAGATATGGATGTGTGTCTAGTGGCTAGATACATCACAGGAGGAGAAAGGGCTCAGCAGCATCAACTGCCAAGATGGAGACACAAGTGTGATACACTGAAGACTGTAGGAGCTCTCCACAGGTCTCCTAAAGAGCCTGGGAAAGAGCCCCCAGCCCTTGACCCACCTCTACCACCGCTGGGGTGAGCCACAACACAGGTATGTAAGGAACATAGAGCTGGGCTGGGTTCAGTCTTACTGGGAAGACTACCCAGGGTTGATTGTTTACACTCCTTCAGAGCTGTTATCACAGAAAGCCTCACATGAAAAGAACAACCACCCCCACTCTTGAGCAAGGCTATAACTGACAGGTAGGGGTGTGTAATTCAGACTGGGTAATTCATGGAAAATTAACTGGTAAAAAATTCCTGGTAAATGCTATAGCAGTGAGTCTTTGGCTACACTGCTTTGTGCTCCCAGCTGGTCACACTTGCACACCCACCCAGGAGCTATCTCAGGTCTGTAATGGAAAACACACACACACACACACACACACACACACACACACACACACACTAATGTAGAAAGAGGCCATGAACTTGAAAGAGACAAAGAGGAGTGTATGGGAGGCTTTGGAGGAAGGAAAGAGAAGGGAGAAATGATGCTATTATCTCATAATCTCAAAAATAAAAGACAAAGAGGGAATGACTGAGTAAAGTGGAGTTTGGTAAGATTCCCCCTGTCCAGTGCAGCTAACCCTTAACACAAACAGGAAAGGAAGGAAAGCCTCGGCAACAAACCAATTCCCCCTAGAACAATCAGCAATAACCTTGACTGCAAATAGCCTTAACTCTCCACTCAAAATGTGCAAACTATGGGCCAGCAGGATGTTTCATCAGGCAAAGATTCTTGCTGACAAACCTGAATGTCTGAATATTAGGGACCCTATATAACAAGAGAGCCAATTCTTGCAATGGTCTTAGACCTCTACATACATCACTCGGCACATGCATGAGTATGTGCATACACACATTCACAAACACATACACACTGAGCAGATGAATACATAAACATAATTTATAAAAACTGCAGAACCTCTGACTAGATGAGAAAACACAATCCCAGTTATCTGCTGTCACCAGAAAACACACAGTAATGGCAAAACCACCTTCAAACTCAGGGTTGAAGGATGGAACCAAGCTTCCAGGTAAATAAAAACCAAGCGCACATCACTATTTGATATCTATAATGTCTGAATACCATATAATAATATACAAAATAAAGTATATTTCAAGTATGAATTAGAACAGATAATGAAAGCCACTACCTACTAATAAGTGAAACAAGATATGAAGCTATAACAACTGTTAACACGTATCCACCAGAGGCTGAAACTTCCAATTTCACTAAACAAATATGAATGACATAAGAGAAAGATGGGTATGTCCTCCTGTGATGAGACTGGGTGATTCCTATACCCCATTCTTACCTTTATAAGTCTCATCCACGTTAAAAGCCAACAAAGAAGTCTCAGCGGTAAACTATGCCCTAGAACAAATGGACCTAACTGAATAGACAGGATATTCAATCCAACAGAAACAGAATCCACAGTCTTCTCAAGAGTCTACGGGATCATTCCTAAAACAGCACATACATATCAGATCACAGACAAGTTTCAATGAAAAAATAAAATAAATTCTTGTATCCACTTATATCATAAAGGAACAAAACAAAACATCAATCACAAGAGTAAACCATGCAAATAAAGACCAAACAATACACATTTGAATGAACAATCAGAAGAAATTTTAAAAATTCTTAGAATCAAATTGTTACCCCAATACGATACAGGATATCAAATGAAGGTACAAGTGTAGGGAATGAGATGCCTGCCTCAGAGTTATTTTTCAAGAAGACCCCAGAGGCTCCAAAACAATACAGACTATTGCCATTGTTCTTCTGTCCGCCATAACTAGATGGTAAGACCCTATAAAGCTGAAGACACAGCATACTTTGGTTGCAAGATAGAGAAATCAGACTGAAGCTGGCCTGAAACCTTACCCTCAGTGGTTAGCCTTCATAGTGGTTAGCCTTCATAGTGGTTAGCCTTCATAGTGGTTAGCCTTCATAGTGGTTAGTCTTCATAGTGGTTAGTCTTCATAGTGGTTAGCCTTCATAGTGGTTAGTCTTCATAGTGGTTAGCCTTCATAGTGGTTAGCCTTCGTAGTGGTTAGCCTTCGTAGTGGTTAGCCTTCGTAGTGGTTAGCTTTCATGGTGCCAGAAGATGCTATGTAAGCCACTGGGGAAGAAAATTGTCAATGGTGTTAGCCAGCATTGTTCCCTTCCACTGGCAAGTTTTATATAAACTTGACATAAGCCAGAGTCATTTGTAAAGAGGGAAATTTCAATTAAGAAAATGCTCCCATCAATTTGGCCTATGGGAAAACCCTGGTGCATTTTCTTGATTGATGCGGGAGGCCTAGGTTGCTGTGGGTGGTGCCACACCTTTACTGGTGTTTCTGGGAGCAGTTATTGAAAGTATCTCCACAAATGAAGGCTCGGGGTTGGACATATTCACTACTGAGTTCTATGGAGATTTTGAGGGATGGGTAACACAAATACTTCTCAAATTGCTCCACAAAATAGAAAGGGAATGTATACTACCAAACACATCACATGAAGCCAGATTAACTGCAACTCCAAAACCAGATGAGTACATAGCAAAGAAAAACAAAGTGGAAACTGGACTTACTTTCCAGACAGATATTTATAAAAATTTGCAATAAATTATATGCAAACTGAATTCAAGGTTACACTATGATCAGGCATCACAATCAAGTTGGCTTTATCCTGGGGTGCAAAGTTGGTCCACCATATGCAAATCAATAAGTATAATACACCTTATACAGAATTTAAGGACAGAAATAATGCAATGATCTCAATAGATGCCATAAAAGATCAATGTACAATAAAAAATCCTCTAAGGAATTTTGAATTTAAAAGAACATATACCAATATAAAAAAAGCTACACATGAAGAATCTCATATTAGATACTGAAAAACTGACAGTAGTTACACTATCCTATGGAATGAGACAATGATGATCACTGTTACTCAGTAGAGTGTTTAAAGATTTGACTGGAGCAATGTATAGGATGGAAAAACCCAAAATACAAACAGAAAAGGAATAAGCAAAGTATGCTTTCTTCTGATGATGTTTTACTAACATTTAAAGGACCCTAAAGACTCCATTAAGAAAGCTCTTACCTCTGGTAGAATGCACAACATCAATACACAAAAAGCACAGCTTTTCTATATCAATAGCAAGCTTAATGAAAAAGTAAATTAAGAAAAATATGTTCAATATAAGTTCAAAAATAGGTAGAAATGAACATAATCAAGGAGGTGGCAAATTTAAGACATTAAGGAAGAAATCAGTAGAAGAAAACACTGGAAAGAGAAGCCTTCTGCATTCATGGATTGGTAGAATTACTACTGTGTTAACCAAAGTAGCCTACAAAGTCATCAAGTCCCCACTAAAATTCCAGCTACTTTGTTCACAGCACTCAGAAAATGATCCTAAAGTTCATATGAAAACAAAAGAGATCTTGAGTAGCCAAAGCAATCCCAAGTAGAAAGAACAAGCTTGGAGACATGATGGAATTACACTACAGAACCTTGGTGACAAAGAGAATGTTAGTGAGCCAAACACTAACAAGTGTCCAGTGGAATGGAATAGTGGATCCAGAAATAGACATGGGCCGCCACTGCCACTTGCTTTAAAAAACACAGGTATGAAAAACACACATTGGGAAAAAAAATCTTTTCAGCAAATGATCCTGGGGACATTGGATATCTGCATGTAGAAAATAAAATTGGATCCATTTATTTTACCCTTCAAACATCAATTCAAACTGCATCAATGGCTTTGAACTTGCTGGATAGAAACAGGGAAAACACTTCAAAATAGAAAGTGCAGGCAAAATCATTCTGAGAAAGGATTCCAATAGCAACAGGAAACAAACACAAGAGCTGAAAAGCGCAATCCCATTAAAGTAAAAAGCAAAGTAAAAGGTAAAGAGGCAGTTTATAGACCAGGAGAAAATGTTTATCAATTATACCAGACAGGTGTGAAGAGAACTGGAAAAAGAAAAGGAATTACCACAAAAATCTCTTAGCCACTACAGGGGCTGATGCCTTGAGGAGACCAAGTTCTCAGAAGGTGAAACACAAATGGTTGATAGATATTTGACAAAGTGGTCAACATCTTTAATCATAAGGGAAGTTACAATTACATTTGCTTTGAGATTCTGTTTCATGCCCATGAAAATGGTTAGCATCAGAAACACAACAAATCTCTTCTCTCTTTGTGTGCACCCTTACTCTCTCTGTCTTCCCACTTCACACTTTCTCTTCCAAAGGCAACTCGCTTGGCCTCAATCCTTGGGGCCAGTGAACTTGCCTGAGAGCAACTTCCCAATAAACCTGACAACAAATGCTAATTAGAATGTCACAGGAATGAGAAATCTATACGCCCGGCTGGGGTGGGTGTAAACTGAACATCTGGACATCAGTGTGGAAGTTTCTTTGTACAGAAAGAAGTAGCATTTGAGCCAACTATATAACTCTTGGGGACACCCAAATAATTCTTTTTTCCCTAAGGCATCTGAGGATAACTACCCCTTTTTTTCAGATATTATGACTCTTTTCAACTCAACTCCTTAGGTCATGAATCTATGCGATATTGTTCAACAAAGCTTTGATTGGCACAAACTCTGTGACCCAACGCTGGTCTCTGGAATTGAGAGATATTTTAGTTCAGAATATAGAAGCCATCGGATCGAGTAGAGGGTATTCTGATCCTGTGGTTCCAGAGTTGCCTCTCCACCAACTTTTAGTCCCAGTCTGGGAGAAAGCTAATTGATTAATGTGTTGTCACACAGTGAGCGTGATCTCTTCCTACCTGAGCAAAAGCAGTCAATGGTCAAGTGTGGTGTTCTCGTTGTCCACAATCTTTTCTTTTCTTTTCTTTTTTTTTTTTTTTTTTTTGTGGAAATGCTTCTATAATGGCTTTGTCACTTAGAATCAAAAAGAAAAGAAAGAACTGATCTGGAGCTGTCGCTGTCACACATGCATAGTAAACTATGTTTTGTTTTCAAGTAGCCTCTTAATGTGTTCTCACAAGCACACGTGTTCATGGATGGATGTGCATGTATGTGGGTACCCATGCTATGCATGTGGAGGCCAGAAGACAAGCTCAGGTATTATTTCTGTCATTCTTCAGATGCTGTTCAAGTTTGTTTGGTTGGTTGGTTGGTTGGCTGATTTGAGACAGGATGTCTCATTGGAATAAAACTCACAAGAAGGCAAAGTTGGCTGGTTAGGCAACCCTTGGGGTCCACTGGTCACCTCCCTGGTGCTGGAGTGGCATATTTGGACCATCAGGCCCAGCTTCTTTACATGAGTTCTGGATCCTCATGCTTACATAGCGAGCATTTATTGACTACATTTCCAAATATTTCACTTGTGCCTTTATTGCCATTTGGGAGAAGACCCCTGGAGTCTGGATCTGCACAGATGTGACTAGTGAGTTTCAATTTTCCCCTATTCACAAACAAGTTGCCAGTATACACATCTTATAGTCCATTGTGAGGACAAAATGTAACATTGCATTTTGAGTTATTCTAGAAATAGAAATTGCTGGTAGCTAATAATTACTTCAGTTAAAGTGATTTAAAAATAAAGTTAGCATTACATTATAACCAGAGTTGCAACATTGATGCTGCATATGCTAGTTTTAAACTTTTGTGTGCTGCTGACATGTGACCTTGAACAAGCTATTTGAGCTTCTAGACTCAGTTTTATCACTTTAAGCACAGACAAGTGTCCACTACCCAGGGATTCTGTATTAAGGACTGTGAAGAACAGAACAATATAACTGGCTACAACTACTTTTAGTAATAGTTTGGGTCTATAAAGCTCCCTTGTCAGTTTCTTAAAGCCCATGTTTGCCATCTTTACCCCAACATTTTGTGTTCCATATTCTGAGGAAACTAGAAAAAAATGCTTTGTGTTTTCCTGTAAGCAAAGGCTTAGGTATATGTTCTAGATGGATCCGATTTGAGGACAACTTTTTGGCAAGTTCTGATTGAAAAGACAGCGTAAGAAAGCAGAGTCAGGTGTTGATGAAGGTAGGGGATGTGGTGGTGAAGATTCTGGCCTTCTATCATGGCGAGGAGACAGTGTCAGTTCCTGACAGTTAGTGATCATTGGTGCCTGCTCCAAGCTTGTCACTGGGATCCTCTCTGAGATCCTGGATGTGACAGAATCTGTTTTCACAGATTCCCTTCTGACTGAATTGTCTTATACTCTGTTTATAACTAAGAACACACAGAGAGTTGCAAATGGAGTTTGATTTTTAAAATGATATTTTTTTATTCAACACTGCAATTGTATAGCTTTGCCCCTGTTTAAGACTTGTATTTGATTTTTAATTATCTTGGTCTTCTTATTCTACTTTGAGTTTTTAAAAGTATGTTTGAAAAGATATAAACAACTTTCAAAATTCTTATTACGTTTATTTAAGATTGGGTTTGTATATGCTATGGTATGCTTGCTGAGGTAAAAAGACCAATTATGAAAGTTGTTTCTCAACTTCCATCATGTGAGTTCCAGGGATGAAACCCAGGTCATTAGCTTGGTTGCAATTGCCTTTACCTTCTGAGATATCTTGCCAGCCCTAAGTAACTTTTAAATACTTTTACATGATGTCCTTAGAGCAGTTCAGAAAAGTCAAGCAAATATACCCTGGATGTCTATGAGCTTTGTTGACCAAAACATACACAAATGAGATGAAGAGGAAGAGGAGGAGGAAAAGAAGGAGGATGGTGTGGAGAAGGTGGTGGTGGAGGAGGAGGAGGGAGGAGGGAGAAGAAGAAGAGGAAGAGGAGAAAATAGCAGCAAAAAATGTTGCAGTTAAGGAAAGAAAATATCAGAAAAGCATGAAATGCGTTAACATAAATACATAAACAGGGGACAATCCTTACTGTATTCTACTATGTTCTCTATTGAACAAATAATAGCAAGCCTCACTGGGATAGAATGTGGAAGGAAAGTTAACCATAAGACTTCAGGAGAGAGGAGCATGGGATAGAAATATGTAAAAGGTCTGGAAGAAAAAGAAGCTTCCAAATCTGTAGGCCAAGCCCTCCTCCCTGCTTAGCTCTTGGGCAGCTGAGAAACTTCCACAGGGACTCCCCCCAGTGTGAAGGAGCCACTTCAACAAGGGAGCATGGCAAGCAAACACACTAACACACTGAGCATGAAACAGCACCATGTGCAGAAAAAAGAATAAGCAATATGCACAGGGAATGTCTTACAGAAACAGCTGGCTGCTCTGGAGGATGGCTTATGGGTTAAGAAGTCTGTTTAATTTTGCATATTTCAGGTTACTTGTTTCAGCATCAATCAACCCCAAAGAAGCTGTTAAATGGTGCCAGTTGGGGGCCTTTGTGCTATACCCTGTTCATGCCACTAGGCATTTCTAAATTAGACCTCAGCAAAAGTCCCCATCCATCACCTTCTTTGGCCAACCTCTCTTAGGAGAAGGCAGGAACTGGATCAAGACAAACAAAAGCGGCTCACGCCTTTAATCCCAGCACTTGGGAGGCAGAGGCAGGCGGATTTCTGAGTTGGAGGCTAGCCTGGTCTACAGAGTGAGTTCCAGGACAGCCAGGGCTACACAGAGAAACTCTGTCTCGAAATTATTATTATTATTATTGTTATTATTATTATTATTATTATTATTATTATTATTTTTAAAAAGACATTCAGAAGGCTAAAACCAATCTTGCCTCATCTAAACATCACTGATCTGAAAACATCAAAATGCTTTAACTGTTGCTTTTTCTGTTTGAAAGTGATTTTAAGATCAAATACAACTGGATTCAAAGCATGGTGTACTTATGAATAATCAAAGGAACAGCATGGGAAGCTATTTTTCTTTCTTCTTTTTTTCTCAAAAATATCAGATCTAAAAAAAAAATGTTAAAGGGGAAATAAGCCTTGTGGCGTAGTGCTGTCTTTAATGTGTAGTTTGTTTTTGTTATTGCTGGTGGATTTATTTAATATCACACTTTCAACTTCTTTGGAGGAAGAAAAATCTCTGCTTTTTGTCTCTCCAGAATTTTGGCATGCTTTGAGTAGAACCAAAACACTCATCTGAACTTTAGTGTGGTATAAGTAACTTCAGACAATAAGGAATATTTATGTTTTTAAAACTATCATGATGTTCTTGTCTGATCAGGATTTCCCAGAATACATTACTTAACAGCCACCTCTGCCTAACATAAGAGGAAATAAAAAATATGTTTAGATGTTCTACCTAAAACCGTCTGGGCTAGACTACTGGCAAGGTATGGAATGTCAGCAGGCCAGAAAACTTTAGCATTCAAAGGCACAAAGAGGCTTTGCCTCACCATCCACACATGAAGATAGAATGTGTCCAGCTGGGCACACAGAACATAACTATCTGGCAAAGTATCTCTGTATTGTGAATCTCAGCTTATTCTCTGTATAAAAAACAAATGCTAGCCGGGCCGTGGTGGCGCACGCCTTTAATCCCAGCATTCGGGAGGCAGAGGCAGATGGATTTCTGAGTTCGAGGCCAGCCTGGTCTACAGAGTGAGTTCCAGGACAGCCAGGGCTATACAGAGAAACCAAATAAATAAATAAACAAATAAAATGTCTCATTCTGATTAATAGCACAGAAAAACATGAAGTAATCTACAGCCTCTGACACTTCACTCATTTTGTCTGAGTCCATGAGATTTAGTAAATGCAGAGGAAGCCACACTACACACACAAAGCCATGCTCTCTAACGTTGCTCCTAATAAAACTTCATGATTCCTTTATTAGAAACTTTTCACTAGTGACATCTTAACAGATGCGTGTCTCGTTGCTCAGGCACAGTGACATCTTAACAGATGCATGTCTCGTTGCTCAGGCACCCCATGTGTTCTGAGCCACTCTTCCAAACCGCAGATGTTTAACATGTCCCAGCTCCATGCTATTGTAAACCAGAACATCCTTGTATGGCTCTGTGGGTGAGCTTCCTGTTTGGGGGGTTCCACAGAAAGGGGGCACTGCTGTACTCAGCAGGAGGCTGGAAATTTCTTCCATAGCCCCTCTAAATGATGTGGCCCATTTAAGGCACTATCGGGGGTCAAACAGAACACAGTGTGATGTTCTGTAGCCGGTGCTCTGCCATGCCTCATTTTATCTGCTCCTTTCTGTTTACAAAAGTAACGGAGTAGTGTCTCACATGAAAGGTTGCAGAGATAAGAAGCCACACAGCACTCTGTGTTAGTCGAAGACTTGACCACTCTTGTCACCAAGTGACCCTTTAAAATACAGAAGGTGGGAAGAGGGTAAAGGAGACAGCAGGATACAACTGATCTGATGGCGGAAATGGAGAGGGGGAAGTAAATACAGAAAAATGGAGGTGGGCAAGATAACAGTAAGGATATCCAAAAAGCCACAAGAAATCATCCAGTTAACTACTTACATAACAACCTGTAATACACATAATCCTATGTCTAAATAGATAAGGTTTAAATAAACTTTTCTCACCTGCACTGACAATGACCCTTCCAAGGGCCAAAGACCGCCTAACCGAAACTCCAACACCAGACACAAGAAGCACTCTTCTGTGCTGTTGGTCAGGACTGCTGAAGAGATTCCCAAAGCATACAGCCTATTGTGGTTGCCCTTCGTTGTCCCTGGAGGTGGAAGGTAAGTCCCAATTGCTGAAGACAATGCATACTTCAGACACAGGGCCCAGAGACCCCTGAGCTAGAATTGACCTGAATGCCCCCTCCCTGAAGACAAGCTTCATGGTACCAGAAAGCTCCATGCATGCTTCCAAAGGAAGAAGGCAGTCAACATTCCTACCCAGCTATTAAGTGTATGAAGGACATCAATGACCAGCATGTCACAATAAGCCTAAAGGTGCAGCAGTGGCACACATGCCTTGGCCATAACCAACACTTTTCTAACAGGATGTAAGACTCATTCAACAAGAGCAAAAACATGCCTGGTACTAGAAACCTAGCTAACTATTCAGTGCTAGGGAAATCCTGGCTATTGGAGGAGAATCTACAACTATTGATTTACTAAACCAGCATAGTCTCTAACAATAGTATATAGACATTTGCCCTTGTACCTACAGAGAAGTGTAGTCTTCACCCTCACCAAGTTCTCACAATTTGATGTGTTCCTTTTGCTGTCAGTCACTGAATGTTGCAGAAACCAAGTGCGCTCACTTTCAGCATCATTAAGGGCTTATATTCTACCTTATTTGGGGTTTGCACTGATTTTCATTTCTTAAGAAATAATTGTCATCATTCTATTGATTTTTAATTGATTTAAGCCCCTTAAGAAAACAATATATGGAGCCAATTCATAAATAAATTCAATGAAAATGTACTAAGAAATGATATATTATGAACTTATATTTTACTGGATATTAGTAAGATTAAATATTTGTTCACTAATCATAGTTCCTGTGTTGTGATTTAGAACGTCATACTCTTTTCTCTATTAATACCTACTAGGCCTTTATTTTTTTATTTCAATGATTTGTGGAAATCATTGCTACTTATGTTTCCACATATTTCTTGTCTGTTTTTAAGTTTCTTCCTATCTGGGTCCTCTTGGCCTTATAATATAAGCAAATTATCAAATGTATCTTTGGAAGCCCCCAGGACATGAATTATAATTATCAATGACATTTTTCCTTTGATATTAAATTTTGAAATTAGAAAATTTAGAACTTAGAAATCACATTGATCAATATGTTTGAAAAATATTTACATTTTTTCTTTTTTAAATTAATTAATTTATTTGTTTTTATAATAAAATTGTTAGAGAATTTTAGAGAAATGTTCCATATAACAGTACAAATCAATACAGTACTTCTAATGAACAGTTTACCAAGAAGTACCAAAGTATAAATTGTGTATAAAATTTTATCTAGTCAACTAATTTCTAGGAATATGTGTTGACAAAATATGTATGTACAGTGGGATATCTATCACAGTATTATATACAATGATGAATTATGAGAAACATGTTAAAATTAAATACAGAATTAATAAATTATGAAATTACTTGTAGACATTTCTATAATAATTAAAATGCTATTTTTTGGCTAAAACTTTAGAAGCCAATATTATCATCATCTTATACTTTCACATTATAAATGCTATTAAAATAAATTAAATCACTATGTAAAAACATTATACAATTGAAAATTATTTCTAACAGATCAACTCTTACAGTTTTATAGGCCATTCATATTTTCTCCTTTGAAATGACAAAGGAAAGTTGACTTCAGTCAAAATAGCACATATAACCTAATCTCATAAATCACACGTTTAATGTTAATTGTTTTCAGTAGGCTTTGAAAACCTTACTACTGTCACACTCAATTAGAAATAAGTTAACAACTCTTGACTAAATTCAGAGAAAATAAATACTAGTCTTCTAAAATACACAGGACTCACCTCCCTAATGTGAACATAAAATTCAAACACCTCCAATTTTCTCCCTTGAAGATATGTTAGCTTCATTCTGAACAAAGAGCAACATTTCTTTAGGTTTCCCAAGGCCATTACACTGAGATTCTTCAGATACCTGTAACACTTGCTGAAGTTACCCCTTAAATATTTATATTTGACCAGCATAAAGTGTCTTTCCTTATCTTTTTTGATAACTTTTGGTTGAATGTTGATTTTATTCAATATTAGAATGGTTACTCCAGCTTGTTTTTTGGGATCATTTGCTTAGAAAATTGTTTCCAACCTTTTACTCTGAGGTAGTGTCTGTCTTTGTCACTGAGGTGTGTTTACTGTATGCAGCAAAATGCTGGGTCCTGTTTACATATCAAGTCTGTTAGTCTATGTCTTTTTATTGGGGAATTGAGTCCATTGATGTTAAGAGATATTAAGAAAAAGTGATTGTTACTTCCTGTTATTTTTGTTATTAAAGATGGTATTATGTTTGTGTGGCTATCTTCTTTTGGGTTTGTTAAAAGATTACTTTCTTCCTTTTCTAGGGTTTAGTTTCCCTCCTTGTGTTGGTGTTTTCCATCTATTATCCTTTGTAGGGCTGGATTTGTGGAAAGAGATTGTGTAAATTTCTTTTTGTCATGGAATATCTTGTTTTCTCCATCTGTGGTAATTGAGAGTTTTGCTGGGTATAGTAGCCTGGGCTGGCATTTGTGTTCTCTTAGGGTCTGTGTGACATCTGCCCAGGATTTTCTAGATTTCATAGTGTCTGGTGTAATTCTGATAGGTCTGCCTTTATATGTTACTTGACCTTTTGCCTGTACTGCTTTTAATATTCTTTCTTTGTTTAGTGCATTTGGTGTTTTGATTATTATATGATGGGAGGAATTTCTTTTCTGGTTCAGTCTATTTGGAGTTCTGTAGGCTTATTGTGTGTTCATGGGCATCTCTTTCTTTAGGTTAGGAAAGTTTTCTTCTATAATTTTGTTGAAAATATTTACTGACTTTTAAGTTGGGAATCTTCTCTCTCTTCTATACTTATTATCCTTAGGTTTGGTCTTCTCATTATGTCCTGGATTTCTTGGATGTTTTGGGTTAGGAGCTTTTTGTATTTTGCATTTTCTTTGACTGTTGTGTCAATGGTTTTTATGGTATCTTTGGCACCTGAGATTCTCTCTTCTATCTCTTGCATTCTGTTGGTGATGCTTGCATCTCTGACTCCTGATTTTTTCCCTAGGTTTTCTAACTCCCAGGTTTTATCCCTTTGTGATTTCTTTATTGTTTCTGTTTCCATGTTTTGATCCTGGATGGTTTTGTTAATTTCCTTCTCCTGTCTGTGTTTTCCTGTAATTCTTTAAGGGATTTTTGTGTTTCCTCTTTAAGGGCTTCTACCTGTTTACTTGTGTTCTCCTGTATTTCTTTAAGAGAGTTATTTATGTCCTTCTTAAAGTTGTCTATCGTCATCATGAGAAGTGATTTAAATCCGAATCTTGCTTTTCCCATGTGATGTTGTATTTAAGACTTGTTAAGGTGGTTGAATTGGGTTCTCATGATGCCAGGTAACCTTGATTTTTGTTGCTTATGTTCTTATGCTTGTCTCCTGCCATCTGGTTATCTCTAGTGCTACCTGCCCTCTCTGTATCTGACTGGAGCTTGTCCTTCCTGTGATCCTGGGATCCTGAGATCCTGGATGTGTCAGAGCTTCTGGAAGTCAAGCTGTCTCTGGGACCCTGAAATCCTGGTGTGACTTAGATCCTAGGATCCTGGTGGGCATGTTAGAGCACCTGGGAGTGGAGCTTCCTCTGGGTGTTGTGGGATTAGCTGAAAAGTTTGCACCCAAGGTCTGCTCAGGGCACCAGCCCAAGCTGGAAGGAACCTGTGCCACAGGTCAGGAGGGGTTCCTGGGTCCCTGGATCCAACTGGTCCCAGTTATTCCTTGTGTTGAGACAGATGTTGTGTCCTCTCACCTCTGATCCTATGATTCTGGGTGTGTTAAAGCGCTTGGGAGTGGAGCTTCCTCTGGGTGTTGTGGGACTGGCTGAGGAGTTAGCAACCAATGTCTGCTCAGGACGCCAGCCCAGACTGGAAGGAACCCATGCTACTCGTCCAGTGGTGTTCCTGGTTCCCTGGATCCAGCTGGTCCCAGTTATTCCTGGTGTTGGGACAGATGTTCATCAACATTTACATTTTTAATCTAGTATTTAATGGTTTTAACCCTTTCATCCGAAACTTTTGGTAAAACTCATGAAATAAGGGTATACACTCACTTTGTCCATACAATCCTTTGTGGTGGGGTAGCAAGAGGGTGAGCTGGATGATCACACTGTGTCCTTAGTCAAGAAGCAAAAAGCAGACAAGAAGTGGGAGCAGGCTACCAAGTCATATGAACAACCCCAACAGTGACCCCTTTCCCCCAGCAGGAGCCAAGTGTTCAAACACACAAGCTTGTAGGAGACATTTTGGGATCAAATAGATATGCTCAAATATTCACATTTCCGTTTAAAAGTATACATTTTTATCTAATTTGATTTTTAAATCTCTTGGTAGAATCCTGTGGTTTTCCTTGTGTAAATATCACCATTTTGTTGTTGTTGTTGTTGTTGTTGTTAAATTATTTTCTATACAGTTTAAAATTTCTCTTGTTATGGTAACAAGAGAACAAGCTCTTGTTGGTAACAAGCTCATGGTAAGCTGTCTCCTGAGAGGCTCTGCCAGAGCCTGACAAATACAAAGGTGGATGCTCGAAGCCAACAATTGGACTGAGCATAGGGTCCTGGATGGAGGAGTTGGAGAAGGGACTGAAGGAGCTGAGGGGTTTGCAGCCCCATGAAGGGAGCAAAAGTGTCAACTGGCCTGACCCCCAGAGCTCCCAGAGACTGGACTACCAACCAAAGAATACACATGGAGGGACCCATGGTGCTGGCAGCATATGTGGCAGAGGAGGGCCTTGCTAGACATCAGTGGGAGGAGAGGCCCTTGGGCCTGAGGGTGTTAGATGCCCCAGTGTAGGGGAATGCTAGGGAGGGAAGACAGAAGTGGGTGGGTGTGTGTGGGAGCACCCTCATAGAGGCAGGGGAAGGTGGAATGGGATAGGAGGGCTTCCAAAGGGAAGACCTGGAAAGGGGAAAACATTTGAAATGTAAATAAAGTAAATATCAAAAATAAATAACAAAAAGAAAGAACAGAAAAAATGCCCCCCATTAAATCTCACACGCATTGTTGCCAGTCTGTACTTTAGAGCTGGATCTGGAGATATTTACCTGTATACAGACATTTCCTTCATTAACTTCCTCTTGATGTTTACACATATGCAGCCTTTACAATAATGATAATTTTTCTAACCTTTTTCTACCGTTGTAATCTGAAATCTTTGGTCCATACTTTTATTCCATTATCTTGTTTTTGTAAAAACAAGTTCATTACTGTTCATTCATTTCACTCTTGATTTTAAGGGGAATACCATCAGCATTCACTCAATAGAGATAATATGGCACATTTATCTGTCTGAGAATTGTACTTTTCTAGATCTCAGTTTCTTTGTTGTTATCTTTAATTGTGTGTGTGTGTGTGTGTGTGTGTGTATGTGTGTGTGTGTGTTCATGTGTGTTTATTCAAGTACATGTGTGTGCAGGGTCTGCAGATACTAGAAGAGGGTACTGGATCCCCTGGAGCCAGAGTTACTGGCAATTCTAAGCTGCCAAACATGGGTGCTAGGAATGAAATTCCAGTCCTCTGGAAGAGTAAGAAACCCTCCGAACTGCTGATTTCTTTATTTTTCTTTTATTTTAATTCACAAGCAATGGGAGTTAGTATGATATTTTCATATATAAATATCATACATTTTGATGATATTCCTCTCCTTACCTTCTTCTATACCTCCTTGCTGATTCTCTTCCTCTTTCCAAATCTTCCCACCTCTGCTTTGTGTGTGTTTAAAAAAAAAAATAACCTAGCCTCTACGTATGAGAAAAAACATGGGATATTGTATCTCACGGTGTCTGTCGTATTTCACTTCATATGATATTCAGATTCATCCATTGTTGGGAGTCAGGCCAACCCAAGGCTTCCTCCTAGGCCCTGATGGAAGGACAAAGGGAATGCTAGTTCTGTGTCCTTGCCCAGGGGCAGACTTGGCAGGGCATTGAAGGACTTTTCAGTTCCTGGTAACCTGACTTTTCCCCACTGAAGAGACTGGAATTACCAGTCCCAGGGACTCTGAGCATTCTGGGATGCAATTGAGATATCCTGTGTTCCCTGTGCAACATTGTTTGATTAGCTTCCTGCTGACTTCATCCCATTGTGTGGTGGCTTTTTGCTTTCTCTGCCTCCTACCTTCCTCAAACTGTAAATAAGACATTGCACTTCTAAATAAACTTGCCTGTGCAAGACATCAAGAGCCCAACTGTCTTCTTTATTACTTCTTATCCTCTGGCTCTCTCTCTCTCTCTCTCTCTCTCTCTCTCTCTCTCTGTCTCTCTCTCTCTCTGTAACCTGTCACTGAAGACACCCTTGTCCAGGTCAATCCACATTTTTACAAAGGACATAACTTTGCCCTAAATTTCTGAAGAAACACAAGTTGGTATGCAATGTTGAATTAACATTTTAACTTATAATGAGATGCAACCAAAAGATTTTCTTGGGTGGCATGGGATTTCTGTTAATACATCTCCTAGTACTCAAGTATACTTTCATCCCAGCTAAAAAATGGAAGCTTAGAGCGTGCCAAGCTCAATTTGCTCTGATCTTATTCTGGGTTTTTGGATGTGTATTCACAACTGAAATTGCTGTGTAGCTTGGGAGTCTGCTTTATCCTTCAAAATAATTAGTGTACAAGAAACTATCTCCTCATGAAATATTGACAGAGTAATTTTGTCTGTGTTCTTAATTGCTTCTATCCCAAACCTTACAGGAAAAGTGAGAGAAGTTTAACCAAAACCTATATCAGGGGAGAAAATAAAACCTGGAAGAAAACCAGTGATTTATATTGCTGCATATCAAGTTTTATTGCTCCTAAGAATTGAAAAAAATATTCCTTTGTTCAACTTAAAGTACAGGCTCCCTGACCTCTTGACCAAAACCTTGGCTACCATCTGAATTATGTTTCTCATAGTAGCCTCTATGCAGGCTGATGGTGTAATGTAAATGCAAGAGAGCATCTTATAACACTGGCAAAGTACAGACACAGAAATGCATAAAGGGAGAGAAACATAATATAATGTAATTTGGGTGTGGTCTTCAAAATACAATCAGCTGGACGTGGTCTGTGATATTTGGGCTTCTGTGGATAGGTCTTCAGTAGACATTTTAAGGCACCATTGGGCTTTTGCTAGGAAAAGAACAGTAGAAGGTTTGAATTGATGGTGACTCTCTGCCAAGAACCAAGGATGTAGATTTTCTGTATCAAAACTGTATGTTTTAAGACCCAACCAAGGAGGACAAGGGCTGTCAGCCTCTCACAGGACATCTGTCTGAGTGGATATTTGGTCCATCTGTCTAAACCACTCTCTCATGGCACATCCTCAGCTATGGGGTCAGGGAGTCCTGCAGAATGTGCTAGAGAACGGCCCTTTCCCTACCCATCTTCCCCTGTGCCAACATTCACTTTCTTGCCAAGCCGCCAACATTCCCAGTTGTCAGCTCTGCTCCCTGTGGCTCTTTGGGTCTTCCTGGGATTTTGTTTTCTTCCAGTCCCCGACTTTCTCTGGTCTGAGTGAGTCTCGTATTCGTGCTCTGTTGTTCTCATCCTTATTCCACAGGGCCTCAATCGTGCTGACTGCTGCATTCTTGGACTGTCTCTTCATGTTCTGAAGCCTGGAGTTCAGTTTCACCACATCCGAGAGCAGCTCAGACCTCCATGGCCCTGGTCCACACCAGGCATGATGCCCAGTATTCCTGGGGAAATCTATCAGCCCACACTCTAATCAAATCTCTGTGACCCACCAATCCGTGACTGGAGCAGAGTTCCCAGAATCTTCTTCCATTTGTCTAGAGATTCTCAGCAGCTGCCTCATTGATATGGAAGTTGTTTTCTGACAAGCAGTGGTGGAAGTGCCCTCACATCCTACCACAGAGACACTGATGAAACCAATGGGCTTCTTGTCTAGACCATATTGTATCAGACATTTGTCTACTATGCCTAAGACAAGGCCTTCTATGAGGCTGCAGATAGAAACTTTTGATGGATGTATGTTCTTCTTTTTCTCTAAGTTGAATCCTTTGTAAGTAAGAGTGTGGATTTGTGTCTCCTGACAGGCCGTGGGATATCAGCATAACATCTCTAGACTCCTGTCCATTCCCCTTGAGCTCTCTTTCCTGGAGTCTTTTCAACTTTTTTTTTTTTTTCTGGAAAGAGTGGAGATTAGAAAGTGACATTGGGAACTGTGTTTTACAAAGGTGACATTTTGCCTGCCAAGTGCTAGCCATCCTGTGAGACTTCATGAATCCTATACTCTGTGGTCTCCTGGTCTCTCCTTGTCTGGATGCTGTATGGAGAAAGCATCACTAAGCATTCTGTGAGCCAATTGTCTGGAGGAGCATCATCTACTCGCCGGGCCACTTCTTCATTGCCTCTAGCCCAACCTGGAGAGATGTGATTTCAATAGCTGTCTTAAGAAATGTGATTTTGAGATAAAACCCTTGAGCCAACTTCTGTTCCTCCAAGAGGTCCCCAGAAAGGTTCAAAGAAAGCTAGATATTTTAGATGCGGTGACTACACTGCTTTAAGATACCATTTGAGGTAGAGAAATGGAGATAAGGTAGAGCTGCCTGTATGACTAAGGCTCTTGTTTGTCATGTGACCCTGCTTCCCACAGGATAAATGAGAAAGCTGGCCAGGCAGTGGTGGCACACCCCTTTAATCCCAGCATTCGGGAGGCAGAGGCAGGTTGATTTCTGAGTTCGAGGCCAGCCTGGTCAACAGAGTGAGTCCCAGGACAGCCAGGGCTACACAGAGAAACCCTGTCTGGAAAAACCAAAAAAAAAAAAAAAAGGGGGGGGGGGGGCGGGCGCTGAAGTAAGAAGGAGAGGAGCTTCCCTCCAAGCACTTCTGAGAAAGCCAGCATATGCCCCAGGGCCCAAACACAGCTGTTCATTAAACTGTAACTTAGCAGAGAGAGCCTTCCTATGCACACTTGGAATTGATAATAGCCTGGTGTGAGCTTGGTTTGACTTACTGTTGGTCTTAAAGGTGGAGAGCTATTTTCTTAAGGTTCTCAAGGAATCATGGGAAGAACATGGGAAAGAGACACATAAGTGTACCTTCAGTTCTGGACTGCCAATTTATGTATAAATGAGCCCGAGTGTATCATGGGAGATTTAACTTACATACAGGATGGGCTGTTATTCAGGAGCCAGTTATTAGAGTACCAGAACCCTCTTCTTAAGACTAAGATTAGAGTGGTGAGTATCGGTTGGGCGGTGCTTTTTTTTTTTTTTTTTTTTTTTTTTTTGGTCAGCAGGGAACAGCTTTAGTCTAAATGCAGAGGAAGAAAAACAAATTAGAACAACTATTAATACCAATGTTTCCATCATTAACATGCACGGATTGGCTGCTGCTTAAAATAAGAAGCCATTTGTGACCTGAAAGTTGGTCAGCCCCAATACCTACGGATCACCCTAAAAATAGAAGTGAACCTCACTTCCCAAGAGTATACTATGTGCATTTTAATAGCTAGATCATATAGGGAAATCAGCGTGTCTATTATTAAGATAGAAAGGCTGGGTGTTAGAACACTAATTTGGAGCAGAAAGATTATGCAAGACAGACTCTGAACATGGAAACAATAATTCTCCTTTGAGCAGGAGAATGATTTGATAGGGCTCGGTGCGTTAGCAGACCTGTGGTAGAATGCTAAACAGGGAAGTGGAGCCGGAGAAAACCTTAGAGACCCAACGGACAGATTCAGACCTGAGCTTTACAGAGAAGCCATAATACATTTCTGCCGTGCTCTGAGCAGCAGTAAAAGTCACTGAATAAAGAATGAGAAGGCAAAGCATCAGAGATCATTTTTTTGTTGTTGTTACAAAAGGGACACCTGTGTTCTTTAAAATTGATATCAAAGGAAAACTTAAGAATGCAGGAAATTTCTGAGAGTGCTGTGCAATTTGCCCTCCAAAGAGGATTTTCAGAAGTTCAAGCTGTAACCCCACACATGGAAAGAACCTTGGGGAAGGCCTTATTTTAGGAAGAAACATTTAATTCCCTCCAAAGATTAATTACCCTCCAAAGACATTTAGGAAGGCGAGCGGAAGGCATATTATGTGTGTTGGCTAGAGTATATGGGCTTTAATGGCATTCACCATCAGATGTCCTTGCCACCACAATGCTGTTGTTTTACAGGAAACAAAGCAGAATTATTTATAGCCAAGCTGTAAGTGATGAGCTCTGTATATGACGTTGGACCTCAGAGCTTTCAGCATGTGGAGCTGGAAGGAGGCTTCAGCCTAGAACGGTTGTCAAATTCACTGGAGAAAGTAGCATTTGGTTTTTCAGAAAGTGCGCATCGCATCGCAGGAGTGTAGATAAGGAAGGCAGGGACACAATGTATCTTTGGATTATGAAAAAGTGTCCAGGATATCTAAAGCAGAAAATCCAGACTGGAAATGCTGGGGTGAAGAGCTGGAGAGGAAGCCTGGAGCCAAATTACAGATAGCTTTTCTTGGCTGGTGGGTTGGAGTCAATTTAGGATTTAAGTACTCATAGTTCACTAGAGAACTACAGTCAGCAGGAGAGGCTGTAGGGACAGGGAAGAAAGTCCCTATGTGATAAATTTGTTAGTGATTGCTGTAAGCAGGTGGGTCCTCTCTTACTGACAACTCTCTGAGAATATTCCTCAAAACTGTTTTTCCACGCATGAGAGCTTCAAAATCTTCATTCTCGTTATTTGAAGGTTAATGCATCCCTGGGTGGCTGAGGTCAGAGATAGATCAAGCTGTCGCGAGCTATTCAGTTAGCACTTTGTCTGTGGCAATGGGTGTTTGACTTGAGACCCATTCTTTCCTCAGAGCTAGTTGCTGTTCAGTCACTAAGAAGTTTGGAATAATTTGCCTATTCACATTTGTGTTTCTAGTTGTCTCCAACCAATGTGAGCCTTTGCACTGCTTTGTGTGAAGGCTCTGGCTTTGTCTGCCTAGTCAGATATCCCCAGTTGCTCCTCCCTCCTCGCCATCAGCTTAGAAGTATGCATGCACTGAATGTGTTTGCAATGACAGAGTTGACTGTATTCTAGACATGCAAATACATGGGAACAAATATAATGAGGAAAATAACTGTGTTCCCCACAGTGATTTTATACACCCAGGGTGTATCATGAATGGCTTTGAATGCTCCAGAATTCACCTTCCCTTTCTTCATAAGAGTTTGCCCTACACCAGATTCTTTCTCTTTTTACCAAGAAAATCTCTTGTGGCCATTTTCTCCACCCCATTTCCACCCTAGCAAGAATGCTAAGTGACATTCTGCCTTCCCCTCTGAGCTACCCATTCAGCTAGAGGACTCTTAGACTTCCGTGAATCTGTCTGGGGAGGCTCTTTTCCTTGTCCATTTGAGCAGAAAGAATTGCCCAGAACTTGCGTGTTCACTGAGCCAGTTCTCATTTCCAGCCTTCCATCTGGACTTCTGAAGTTTCTGTTTTGCTTGCTGGGATCCTGAAGCCATGCTTGGCTTTAAGCAGTTATTCCCAAATGCTTTCTGTGATTCAGGAACTGTGCTAGATGTTTGGGGTAGGACAGATGGACACATCCTTCTTGTTTTCCCAACAGAAATGAGCTTTACACAGTTCAACTCAGTAGTAGATATTCACAGTCTGTACTGTGCAGCGGGTACTTTTCCTTGGAGCTGTATATGGGGAGGTGTAAGCATAAAAATGCTCTCAGATAGGAGCAAATTCTCTAACTTAAGATGGATTCTTTGAAAAGAAAGCAGTCTGTGACCCCAGAATGGAAGAAAGCAAGGCTGCTCTGGTTGTGATACACCAGTCTCTGACTGTCTGTCTGTCTTTCCTTCTCTCTCTCTCTCTCTCTCTCTCTCTCTCTCCCCCCTTTCTTTCCTTTCTTCCTTTCTTTCTTTGTTTCTTGTTCTCTTTCATTCGTTCTTTTGTTAGTTCTTTCTTTCAATTCACTTGCTTCTTGTCGTGTGTGTGTGTGTGTGTGTGTGTGTGTGTGTGTTTGTCATTAGATTGATTCTCTTCTGTGATTAGTGGGCATTTGCAAAGGGTCTGTCTGCCTGCCACGCTCCTCAATGTAAATGCCTCTGTGTCTAGAAATGTAGACACCTTAATGTCATTTACAGACTCTACTGCCATCTTCCTCCTATTACGTCATTCTGGAAGATACTAGCTCAGACTGGGACTCTCACAACAAACTGAGATTTGCTCTGACGATATGCCTTAGGGAATGGGCTCATTATATATGTATTTTTTTCCATTTTTTTCTTTTTTGGACACTAGGACTTACCTATGTAGCCCAGGCTAGCTTGATATTTCCTACATAGTCCAAGTTGGCTTAGAACTTTCAGTCCCCAAGGTCCTACATTCTGGGACTGCAGGTGTACGTCTTCATGCTCCTGTTACTATTCCTTGCTTGATCCGGGTCAGTGATGTAATCTTTTCTCATTCCCAGTGGCTGGTTTGTGCATGGTATGCTTACATGATTCTGGCCAATGGCATGTGAATGGAGGACTTCTAGAGAGCATTGAAAGAAGGATTCTTCAGCTCTGAAAACAAATGGAGAATCAAACTCCTGTTTCCGCTTTTAGACACTGTAAATAACATTAAGGTGTCTACATTTTATTTATTTTGAGACGGGCTCTCACTATATCGCCCTAGTTGACCTTGAACTTTCCATGTAGACCAGGCTGGCATCTAAGTCCAGAAATCTGGCTGACTCTGCCTCACAAGGCTGAGATCAACGGTGTGAGCCACCACACCCAGTATTCAAGCATCTCTCAAAACAATAGGAGAATAGGTATTTGAGAAATGATCAATGGAATCTCATCAATTATCAAAACCTGAAGAAATAGTGGGAAAATAGTAACAGTTACCAATAATCATTTTTAAAAACCTGCAGTTTGATACATATAAATAGTACATGCCTCTACATAGTGGTTTTGTTTAAAAAAAAAAAAATGTAATATGCCTTTAGACCTCTGTTGTGGATATAGGAATCCTGAGCAGAACACTTAAGTAATGCAATAAGCACACAACCAGGCTGCAGAAATCTACAGAACAGATTTTCTCTTCAGCAAAGCAAATTGCAAGGGAGTATAAATATATATATATATATATATATTTAGAGAGAGAGAGAGAGAGAGAGAGACAGAAAGAGAGACAGAGAGAGAGAGAGACAGAGACAGACAGACAGAGACAGAACCACGATTTGGAGACATTTCAGCCATTTGCAACATAGGATCTTGTTTGGGTCTTGGTTCTAACAAACTGAGTTTCTGAAACAGTTTAATTCAGTAAGGGGAGAGTGGAAGAGTCCATTAGAAGAAGAAGGGAAGGGTGGATTGTGCTAGCCATTTATGTGTTAGAAGGGACAGCTAAAGAGCTCTGGGAGCTGGATGGGGGAAGGGACAGAGTATGGGGGACAGAATGTAGATATAAATCACACTTGAGATCTGGGCTACTTGTGGTGATGGAGATGAACGGCCATTACAGGTTTGATGAGAGACCTGTTGGTAGCATCTTTGGGAAGAGTGCTGAGAGCAGGAAGAGGATGTGTCTGTACCTAGATATAGACTTGCAGTGGCAGAGAAAAGAACTGGAGAGATGTGGGCTTGTGGTCCAAAGGGATGGAGCTCTCTCTAGATCCCTGTCTAGAAGCCAGATGCTACTCTGAGCTTGTAGGGAGCATCATACTGGAGCTTTGGGAAACTTTCCTCTATTTAAAGGGGAAGTAGGAATAATTCTTATCTGGTCGCCACTGTATGCTAGGCACTATGGTTCTTGTGTAAACTTTGAAAAAATAACTATAGCACCTGCACATCTTTTTTAAAAGATTTGCAGATTCAAAGGCAGATCCTATAGGCTGACCAGGAAGGCTTGGTTTTTGGTCACAAAAAGACACTATGTTGAAGTATGAAATTCCTTTTGGTAGGAAGGTAGTGACTTCAAGAGCCCTGAGGGGTTGTGGGTACAGGGCAGATAGCATCTTTACCTACATAGGCTCCTAGGAGACCAATGCTTTTAGAAGAGAAAAAACGGATGATACTAGCAAGTGAGAGAGCTGGCTCCAAGAGGCGTACCCTGCAGGACTAATCAGAGCTGTCTCCCCCAGGTAGGCTCATAATCACCAAAGGAGATCTTTCCCTGTGGTTCAAAGATACAATGTTTAAATGCCATATCTAACTCAGTTCTGCCTAGGGAAGGAGCTACAGGAGCTGTTATCTTCAAATGTAGCAGGATGGGAAAATCCAGAGCTAGAAAGTTCACTCACCCTGTGAGAATCCATGGACCCCACAGGGATTGGTTGAAGGAAGAGGCCTCATACCAGGAAGTATGGTGACCATCACTTGGAGAAATAATAAATTATTCTGCAACAATTAGTGGCAAGTCCATCCATCAGGGCAGCGAATAAATTATCAGTACCTTTTGCAATGACACATGTGGGATCCAGATAAGATGTATATTTTTAAAATTTTCACACTTATGCTGGAGCACACCTGTGCCTACACGGTACCTTACATTGGTAGGAACACAAACATTTTACCCCAAATAGTTGTTTAGTTTATTAAGTAAGAATGCACAGGAAGGATGTCTAAGTGAGTGGCCATCCAACCATCTCACAGGACCACAGTAAGTGGCTCAAATAGCAAAGCATTTAACCAAAAACACAAGCCAGATGGGTTTTTCAAAGACCTGTCCAGAAAGTGTGGGCTCAACAGGGCCTGAGAATCCTGAGTCTCAGAATGCAAGAGTGGCAAGGAGGAGCAGCCAGAGGCTGGGGGCCGGCTCCATTTTCCTCTCTTCATCTCATCTTGAATTGTGGCACACATGGACTACAGCAAGCTGGAGTTATGTGTCCCAGGCGGTCCACGTGGTCTCTACCAGCATCTTTAGCGGGAGCCTGCAGCACCCCCAGGCTCTCAGAGGAGTCTGGCTGCTCTTCCCCTGCACCTTTACTTGCATTGTTTACTTATGTATCTGCCTGGCCAAGCATTTAGCCACCTATTTAATCTTTCAGGCTCTTTACTCTCATGAACACATCCTGGGAGTGACTGTGTGAGAGTTCCGCCCACTGCAGCCTCCACCCGCGCCTCCCTTTGTCTCGCTCCTCCAGGTCTTCTATACAAGAGTACCAACTGCGCCGTGGGCACCTGCCTAGGGGCCCCTTCCAAAGCACGTGAGCTCGGAGCTGGCTGGGTTTACTATACGGGGATGCCCGGCTTCCCGCTTTGTCCCTTCCTGTGCTCAGTGCTCGGGTGGGTAACAGGAGGACGACTCCCTGCCCTGCCAAGACAGAGTACGTGCTTGGGTGTGGTCTCTCCAGGGTGAATTTCAGTTGGTATAGTCCAGCCCCAGCGCTAAGGTGAGGCTGAGGTTGCGGTTTCTCATCCTCTAAGGCATTCCTGGGACAAGAGCAATATTCTCGCGACGTTCTCTCTTTTTCCTTTTAAAAATGTTAAGAAATCCCCCCCCCCCCCGTCCCCCGATCCTGGCTGCTCCTTGGTCCTCCCTGGTTTGGGGACACACACACACACACACACACACACACCGCGCGTGGAGCTCCTTCTGCTGTGCCCCAAGTTTTCTCTCCACTTGTGTGCCAGCATTGAGATTCAGGCGTGTATGTGTGTGTCTGTGTGTGTGAGGGGGGAGTGATCAGCTACTCCTGCCTACTGACTTACGGAAAGCCAAGTCAAAATTAACCAGTTCCAGGCTCAGAAACAGAACAAAAGCCCTCCTTCCCCCAGACACTGGCCTCCAGCAATCAACAATTTCCTTGTGCCTTGCTGGACCCGACCCAAGGGGCGGCCAAATGAGCAGAGCACAGTCACACTCGGTGACTAATTCAGCACCGGTGCCTTACCTTATCCCCCCTACCCCCGCTACAAACTGAGCTCTGACTTCTCCAAAAGTACCTGCCACTTGGAGCCAATCCCTACCGCACCCCTCCCCACCTCCGACCCGCACCACAGCAACGCCTCCGCATCACACCGGGAGCTCGCCCAGCCTTGAACAGCGCCCTCCTCCCCCGCGCGCCGTAACCCCCTCCCTGCGCATCGCTTGTACTCTCGCCACGCCGCCGCCCGCCACTGCAGCACGGAAGGGAGGAGGCGGAGGCGGAGGACCGCAGCGTGGCCGCCTGGAGCCACTTTCCCGCCCCTCCTCTCGCCGCCGACTAGCTCAAAGGAGTCACCACTGCGCGCGCTGCAGGAGAGAGTGGCAGACCGAGGCGGTCCCGGGCTGCAAGCGGAGGGTTGCTCGCAAGGCAACGGCTGCAGTGCAGACACCGCTCAGGGCAGGGGGTGTCCCCGGCGGCTGGAACGGTGAGTAAGGAGTCCCCCGCAACCGTGGCGACAGCTCGCTCGGTGCTAGATTGCTCTTCTGTACCGGGAGACCGAGCGTTGTAACCAGAGAACTTTTTGCAGCCTTCCGGAAGCGCAACTAGCGTAACTTTGCCCGCTCTGGCCCCGGGAAAGCAGCTGCAGGTGAGGCAGGCTGCCCGCTGGGTACCAGGGACGGGATGGGAAGCAGGAAATCTCACTGAGGTTGTTGAGTGACCCTGGGTTTACTGGGTTGGGGCAGGTCAAGGGTGCGCTATGTTCAGGATTCAAGGGCAGGTGGGTGGGCAGCTGCAGGCGTCTCCCGGCTTCTTTGGGGTTGGGAGTTGGGGGGAAGCTTCAGGAAGGGCAGGGGAGACTATTCAGAACAGGCAGCCGGGAGCGCCCACCATCACCGAGCCATCACCGCAGCCTCTGGCTCAACTTTTTCTGCGGGGAATCCTCTGCAGACGTGCAGCGGTGGTTGGAAAGTACGGGGGAGCCGCAGTCGACTCTGCGGGAGGCTAATAGAAAACCCGTCAATTTTCAAACTCTTCCACAAAATAATCCCCAAAGCCCGCGAGTAGCATCTGTGCGCCGGCACGGAAAAAAAAGAAAAGAAAAAGAAAAAGAAAAAAACGGAAAGCACGGAAGCGTGCCGGTTGTGGTCCTTTGTAAGAATCCACACTTCTCTGACACTGCACCTCCATTCAACAAAACCCTATTGAGCGTCCACTATGCGCCTGGAGGCTCAGCGAAGCGCATCTAAGAGTGAGGGTTTATTTCTTAGGAGAGGGACTGTCCCCAATAAAGATGATGATGATGATGATGATGATGATGATGATGATGATGATGATGA
>JADRCH010000005.1:13640728-13677039 GCA_019843965.1 Rhynchomys soricoides | reverse complement strand
TCTCTCTCTCTCTCTCTCTCTCTCTCTCTCTCTCTCTCTCTCTCTCTCACACACACACACACACACACACACACCCCACTAAAGAGAAAAAGGAAAAAAAAGAAATGAAAAAATTTTTAATACTAATCTCTCTTCACTAAACTTCAGTTTGAGGACAAGTTTGGGAAAAGGCTATTGCTTTGTCTTCCACCCAAGTTTAAGAAATACTGTCAAATGGCTAAAGTATGACACGGAGGTGGGGGAATACTATAACCCCGCCCAGTTTCTGAACCTTGCTGATCCTTCATTTCCCCTGCTGTCAAAGGTGGTGTTTACGGTTGTCTGTGATGGTCTAGGAAATTCTTCTAGCAAGCTATGCATAGGCAGACTCTGATTTTAAAGACCCTGTTCTACTTTGCATGCTGACTTTAAAAAAAAAAGCCTTTTCTTCTCTTATCATATTTATAAAAGAAAGAACAGCATTCCATTTTAGTGAATGAATCTCCTTTTCTCGTCATCAAAATTTACTCCCAGAAGCAAATATTTCCTGAGATTCTAGAGAATTTAACTGTGTGGTTACTGCCTTGTTCTCAAAGAGAGTCCATTTCTGGACTAGTCATGCCCTAGGCCTGAGTCATGAACTATCCACCTAGGCAGACACACTGTATATCACATTTCAAAGGGCTCTGTGAGCTTTTTTTAGTGCATTACAGTCCAGTTGCCTCTTTTAAATTCTGGGAGCAAGGGGTTCCACACTTTCTTTTAGTTCTGGTACCTTCTAATTATACAATGCATATGCACGGTGTGCACACAGACCAGACTTTGTGTATTTAGATTTTATTATGACCTAGGTCTGTTATTGCCCAGAGATCTCATAATTTTCCCCAGACTGAAACAATCAACGAACACCTAATTCCCGTGTGTGTCCTCTGCACTGTGCCTGTCTTCACCTGGCTTTAAGCATCCAGTGTGCATTGCCAGCTTATGGAACAATGTCTCACAGTCAATGGATCTCCCATTCCCATCATTGTCCCTGTGACTGTGGAGGAAGTGAAGGTCCGGGTTCCAGGGGTACCTTTACAGGGACACAGAAGCTTGTTTTTAAGATTCTGTCTTCTCCAACATTCAGGTTTGAACATCTACAAATAAGTGATCTTGGAAGGTTGACATTTTTCCTAAGAAAAGTATCTGAGGTATTTTATCCTTTCCTTTAATTCGTCAGCAGGGTCATGTGACTTGAGAGCCTCTGCTGCAGGGAACAGCCAAATACTTCGGCAGTTCATAGATAGTTGACTTGTTTTGTCACTTCATGCTCCGTCTGTCCTCCTTAAAGGCATTCTTTTTTCTGTTCCCCTTGATGCTGAGATTTGAACCTAGGACCTCATGTGTGCTAGGTAAGCAAGCACTCTACCAATGAGCTACACCACTCCCAGTTCAAAAGTTACTCAGGTTAATAGTTCTAAGCATGTCCTTCTGCCATTTTTCTTTATTTCTGAATGTGTGCGCTTAAAAGGTGTTCTAGTGACTCCAGCATCCTTTTTATAAGTTTTCAGCACACGACTGCATGCTCTAGTTAATGCACATTGAACACGTTACTGAGGCTCTGAACACTGAAGCCAATTAAGCACAACTTTTAAATACTCAGTTTTAATATGCTCCTTGGGTTTCTTGTTGGCCACACATCAGGGGGAAGGAGAAATGGAGACCCCTGGTAGTATCCACAGTCCTTTCTCTCCTTTTCCTACTTTACTTGTAGAGAGAGTATCAGCCTCTTCAAAGACTCCTCACTACTTCTTGGAATCCTCAGTCTCTGCCTTGGCTTCCGATGGCTCTTGTTCCCCTTTGCTTCCCCATAGTCAGTGATGTATTACCTCCCTGACTGCCTTCACCGCCTGGACTGTCTTGGCCTCTGTGTGGTATTAATAGAACCTGCTGATGTTACCATGAGCTCTTACTGTCCTTGGGGAGATTAGAGAAAGAGTGAGAGAGAATGGGGGCTGGTGAGAGGACACTTCAAGGGACACAGCGTTCTGTACTTGCCATCAATTGTCTCCTCTGATGCGGCCCTATTATCTTAGGACCGTAGAGAGTGCCACACAAGGTTTCTTCCAATTAGGAAGAGCTGGTTTCTAGGAGACCTCTTCATCTCTCCCTTTTAGACATGCTCAGAGTTATCAGAGATGAGAAGTATCATTCGAAGTCAATTATTTGCAGAGTGGACAATTAGAAATAGCATAAATGTCCGTCAGAGACTGATCAGGTCAACTGGGTCATCCAAATCTCAAAGCACTATACAGCCATTGAAATGAATGAGGGACAGGCATTAACAGGGAACACTGTGGATATGAGTTAACATTAAAAGTTAACCAAGCTCTTATTAGAAGATATGGTATGCTTTTATTTAAAAGAAACTGAGATACATTTAAAAGTATAGAAGAATGAAGTCCAAACTGGCATCTTTGGGGGGTAATTGGAGAAGATCTTGGGGAGGAGAGGGAGAGAGAGAGAGAGAGAGAGAGAGAGAGAGAGAGAGAATATGAATGAATTTATTTTGCCACCCATTAGTCAGACTTGCCCAAGATACTCCCAAAGCATTCTAGGCTATTGCTACTGTCCTTTATTTTCCCCTCAAGAGGTGGGGGGTTAAATCCCTATTGCTGAAGACACCAGGCATGGCAGACACAGGACTCAGAGGATCTGAGCTGGACCTGAATATCCCCTCCCTGAAGATCCATGGTGCCAGAAGGCTCCATGCAAGCTTCCAAAGCAGGGAAGCAACCAACAGCTCAACCCATCTAGAATACCTGTACCACAGCCATGGCCAGCATAGCACAGTAACCCCTCCTGGGGCAGTAGAGGCACGCATGCCCTGGTGGCACAGGCTTAAGCCCTATTCAACAAGAGGAGGTGGAGGATTGGTACTGGAAGCCTAGCCAATCACTCAGAAGTAGTGAGGTCATGGGTTTTGGATGAGAACCTGCAAGTGTCACTTTACTAAGCCAGCATAATCCCTAATGACTATTCCTTCTAGGCTCCGCCTAGCAGTTACCTAGCAACAGCCAGGTAGGCCTGGTTTGCTATAAAAGGGACTGTTTGGCCTCAATGGTCTTTTGAAAAGCCCAGAACATTTTCTTTAGGATTACAGACACGTTCTTACATAAACCTCAGGCTTTCTACAGGTCCCCAGATAAGCCCTGTGAAATGGTCACCAGATGCTTTGAAGGGGGAATCCACACTTGATGGCAGAGTCACAAGTGATGTTTGTGAGGGCTTCGATGTGTGTTTGATGCTCTCATTGTGAAACAATGAAGCTTGTCTCTCTAAGCCTCTAAGAGCATGTTCTAAAGAACCAGTCAGTTGCTTTAATAAAGGCAATTAGAACACCAGGAAGAGGGGAAAAAAGGAAGGAAGGAGCTCTTAAAATTAAGATAAAACTACTTCTTCCCCCAAAATAAAAAGAAATTGACACCTACTTTCATTCACGGAGATTTTACTTATGCCATGCTAGGAGGGGGGAGTTGGGGGTTCGCAAACATAATCAAAGAAGTTTTTGATAGTTTTAAGAAGGCTTTAAATCTTTCTCTACAACCCAAATGCTGATAGACTCTCCTTACTCTATGTCAGCAGAAACCACACATTTCTAACGTGCACTTAGTCCAGAGACTGGCCAGGGCCTGGGATTTTTTTCTGCATTGTTTTAAAGACTGTCCATTCAATATAAATATACAAGGAAGAGGTCTCAAAAGAAAAGATCACTTGATGGTCAGAGTAGCTACTACTCGTGGCATGCAGCATAATTCACACTCTAGCTATTTCTAGGGTGTGGGCTTTGTTGGTCTCCACATCTCTGTTACATCAGTTGCTGCTGCATCATCTGGGTGAGGAGCCCTCAGGGGCTGCAGAAACAGAACAGTGCAGATCTACAGAGCTGGGTGACCTCTGACCTTCAGACATTTCTGAACATCCCCTTCCAGCCTGGCTGCATCAGGGTGATAAATCTTGGTAATGAAATGTACTCTAGAGATGCTACTGGATTGTTTTCTGGAAGAAGTCTTTGAACTGTAAAAGCTCCTCCTTCGAAGAGGAAATCCCATCCCAAGGCTAGTAATCACCATGTGAGAATAGCAGGCATTTTCTATGGCTCAGCCTCCATAGTGGAGAATGCTTTAGTAGGTAGTGCTGGTGTCTTAGTCAGGGTTTCTATTCCTGCACAAACATCATGACCAAGAAAGAAGCAAGTTGGGGAAGAAAGGGTTTATTGAGCTTATACTTCCATGCTGCTGTTCATCACCAAAGGAAGTCAGGACTGGAACTCAAGCAGGTCAGGAAGCAGGAGCTGATGCAGAGGCTGTGGAGGGATGTTCCTTACTGGCTTGCTTCTGCTCGCTTGCTCAGCCTGCTTTCTTATAGAACCCAAGACTACCAGCCCACAGATGGTACCACTCACAAGGGGCCCTCCCCCCTTGATCACTAATTGAGAAAATACCTTACACCTGGATCTCATAGAGGCATTTTCTCAACTGAAACTCCTTTCTCTGTGATAACTTCAGCTTGTGTCAAGTTGACACACAAAACTAGCCAGTACAATTGACCCCTTGTCAACTTGACACACAAACACATCACCAATTAGCCTGGACCCTTACTTCCTTATTCATCCCCAAGATCTAAATAACTTTAAAAGTCCCACAGCCTTTGCAAATTCTTACATATTAATATTTCAGTCCCTTTTAAACATACAATCTCTTAAAATTCAAAGTCTTTTAAAAATTCAAAGTCTCTTAACTGTGGGCTCCACTAAAATACCTTCTTCCTTCAGGAGGGAAAATATACCATGGCACAGTCACAATCAAAAGCAAAATCAAACTCCAACCGTCCAATGTCTGGATTCCTTCAAGGGCTTCAGTCACTTCCCCAGCTCTGCCCTTTGTAGCACACACCTTGTCTTCTAGGCTCCAGATGCCTGTACTCCATCCACTGCTGCTGTTCTTGGTGGTCATCTCATGGTACTGGCATCTCCAAAACACTGCTGTCTTCCACTGCAACTAGGTTTTGCCAACACCTCCTATAGGCTCTCCCCATGGTGCCAAGCCTCAACTCCTTTGCATGACCCCTTCAGTCCTGGGTCATAAATTGCAACTGAGGCTGCACCTTCACTAATGGCCTTCCTTGGCCTCTCACAGTGCCCAGGCCTCACATGCTCTTCATAACTCCTTCATGCCTTCAAAACCAGTACCATCTGGGTGACTCTTACACATTACCAAGTCCAGCCACAGCACAAGGTACAACCCTGGCTATATCTGGAACACAGCCTCTGTGCTCTCAGAAAACACTTCTCAGAAGATTTCACCTCAATGATGCTGGTCTCTTCCCAATCATCGCCAATTTCCCACCTCCAGCCAACCAGCATCAATAGTCCCAGCAATGCAAAGTCCTCACTTTAGTAGTTCTGGTGTCTTGTAATTCACAGCTGATCCTTCAGCCCCAGCTAACCAAAACCACAGAATCTTCACAGTTAAAATAGCAACTGCCCTGATAAAAGTCTTTAATCTTCCCTCTGAAATTTCACAAGCCAGGCCTCCATCTTCTGCACTGTTCTCAACATTATCTTCCAAGCTCCTACACAACATCCCACAGAGTAGCCCAAAGTTCCAAAGTCCTTCCACAGTCCTCCCCAAAACATGGTCAAGTTGTCACAGGAATACTCACTACGCTGGTACCAGTTTGTCTTAGTCAGGGTTTCTATTCCTGCACAAACATCATGACCAAGATGCAAGTTGGGGAGGAAAGGGTTTATTGAGCTTAAACTTCCATGCTGCTGTTCATCCCCAAAGGAAGTCAGGACTGGAACTCAAGCAGGTCAGGAAGCAGGAGCTGATGCAGAGGCTGTGGAGGGATGTTCCTTACTGACTTGCTTGCTTCTCCTGGCTTGCTCAGCCTGCTTTCTTATAGAGCCCAAGACTACCAGCCCACAGATGGTACCACTCACAAGGGGCCCTCCCCCCTTGATCACTAATTGAGAAAATGCCTTACACCTGGATCTCATGGAGGCATTTTCTCAACTGAAGCTCCTTTCTCTGTGATAACTCCAGCTTGTGTCCAGTTGACACTCATAACTAGCCAGTACCACTGGAGTCCTTTGAGCATCCTGTTGGGTAGCCTTGAGCATCCTGTTGGGTAGCCTTGTCAGATCCCACTTCCAGCCTCCCTTCTCCACTCTACCTCCATTCACCTCACAAACAACTCTAAGTCACAAACAACACTTACAATTAATTTTATAAAATTTATTTTTTGTTTGTATGTATAGGATTGTTTTATCTGCATGTATGTGTGCCTGATGTCTACTGAGGTCAACAGAGGGTGTCAGGTCCCCTGGAACTGGAATTACTGGTGATTGTGAGCCACCATGTAAGTGCTGGGAACTAAACCTGGGTCATCAGCAAGAACAGCTAGTGCTTTTAATCACTGTGTCATTTCTCCGGCTCCAAGCATTTTCAATTTTAATTTAGTCCAACTTGCCAATTTGCTTTCATGGATCATGCTTCTAGTGTTGTATCTAAAAAGTCATTGTCAAGCTCAAGGTCAGTTAGGTTTTATCCTGTGCTTCTCCAATAAGTTTTGTAGTTTTTGTGTTTTGTATTTGTGTCTATGACCCATTTCAGTCAATTTTTGTTAAGAAATTTAAAACTCTAGATTTTTTTTTTTTTTTTTTCAAAACAATGTCCAATTGTCTAGTATCATTTACTAAAGATCTAGGTATCCAGATCTTTTTCTGATGCTTTGCTGTCTTGATTATTGTAACATTTGTTGTAAGTCGTGATGTCAAGTAGAAGGTACTCTCTGACTTCACTCTTTTTAAAAATGATTTCTTTTAATTTTCTTCAGATTAATATAATTTCATCATTTCTCCCTTCACTTCACTCCTCCAAGCTTTCCATAGACCCATCCTTGTTCCAGTTCAAATTCATGGCCTCTGGACCCAGGGGTCATTTCAGAAGAGGAGAAGAAAGACTGTAAGAGCCAGAGGGAGTTTACTGGGAGATTGTGTTTATCTGAGGAACGTAAGCAGAGAAGCTACACCCATAAAGTCCCGTCAACATGACTGCCCCGACCTAAGCCAAACAAGAACAACAATGGACTTGATTTTGTTCTTTAACGTATGCTGACATTTGGCTTCCTATAGGACTTTAGAACCAGTTTGTTGTCGACAGAAGAGTTAGTGATGTGTTGTCCAGGTCACATTGGCTACCTAAAGTTAGAAAGAATTGATACATCAGACTATTGAATCTTCTCATTTGTGAAAAGGACTAGTATTGTTTTTAAACTCTATTTTCTATATTTTGCTGTTGGTATGAAGAAACATAATTAAATCTCCTATCGGCCTTGTGTCCTGAAACCTTTATAACTTCATTTATTTGTTCTGATAGACCCTCCTTCGTATTTTATGTATAATAATAACTACTTATAATAGAGTTAATTGTATTCATCTCTTTCAATCTGAATGATTTTTCTTTTCCTTGACTTATTTTATAGTCTAGAATCTTCAGTTTAATGTTGAATAGAAATGGGAAGGCAGAATGTTTTTTTGTTGCTCTTGGTCTTAAGGAAAGGCATTTAC
This sequence comes from Rhynchomys soricoides, assembly GCA_019843965.1. Taxonomy (NCBI): domain Eukaryota; kingdom Metazoa; phylum Chordata; class Mammalia; order Rodentia; family Muridae; genus Rhynchomys; species Rhynchomys soricoides. Next base: position 13,669,445 of record JADRCH010000005.1, on the reverse strand, counting down.
TATTTTACATTAAATATGGCGTGAGCCACTGGACTTAAATGGTTTTATTGGCATTAGAGCTGAGAAGCTTCTTGTGTTCTGAGTTGCTGGAATTTTTTAATGCATGCATGTGTACCTTGATGCTTTTCAGACTCTTCTTACTGATATACCAATATCCTTAGAGATAGAGACTACTGTGATTTTTGGTTTCTTCTCACTTAGCTTTGCTGTATGGCATTTTTAAAAAGAATATGTCAGTGTTACCAGGGTTTGCTAGACTTCCTGAATAGTCATTCGTCATTACAGTTTTTCTGTTTGTTTGTTTGTTTTAAGACTTTCTGCTTCTCATATTTAATTGTATTTCTTCCATTGCCCTTAATATTCAGGTAGATTTTTAGAGAAATTCTGGAAAATTTGCCAAGTCAAGTAGAATTATCCATGGCCCTTTAAAAAAAACAACAAGAATTACCTAGCAACAATTCCTGTTTTATTAAAATATGCGGGCCAGGAGCCCATTTGTTGAGGGTTTGGTTTAATGCTTATGTTATGTTATTTGGGTTTCCAAAATTGCATGAGAATCCTGCATGTAAGATGCTGAGGATCCCTGCTCTAGTTGATTTTGATTGGTAAATAAAGTTGCCGGTGGCCAATGGCTGGGCAGGGACACAGAGGCAGGACACAGGGCAAGGGGACTGAGAGAAGGAGGATTGAAATGCCATGCTGGGGAAAACAGAAAGACTGTCAACATGTAGGAGTCAAGGATCCTGATCCAGGAGAGGTGCAGACCTGGGTCCGGGGCGGCCAGGATGTAAGATAGGTAATAATTCAGGAGTGTCAGAAGAGAGAGTGTGTTAGCTGCGGAGAGGTTTGGAGATGCCCAGCCATTGAGCTGTTTAAGGCATATTAAGTATAAGTGTCTCTCTCTCTCTCTCTCTCTCTCTCTCTCTCTCTCTCTCTCTCTCTGTCTTTCTTTCACTCGGGAATCCAGAACACTAGGACGGGTAGCGAGGCACTCGCAGTATGACCAGCGGGGGATCTTGAATAGCATTACTTTACTGCAACACCTGTCATCTAGAAGTGTTTAAAAACTGACCCTTGCTTCTCATTGTCAACTGAATAAAATCCCAACAAATAATCCAATCATTAGTGACCAGACAGGATGAAAGATATGTCTAATCAATTCTTAAGCCTGCTGAGTTTGTGGAAATAAATTCCATTGAAAATAAAAATACTGTTGAAAATGAAATATTCATAAGTTAGTTTTATCTTTCTTGATTATGAAACATTTTATATGTCTACAATCAAAAGATAAACACATTATTTGCCATTTGAGGACAACTGCTGTCTTTTTAACTCATGGGTTTTATTCTGTCTTTATTACATATCTGTTTTTTTTCCACATTAATTTTTCGGAATATGAGAAACTTAGGCTATTCAAGTCTCAGGATGATTTTAGGGAAGTGGTTTCATGATATAGACATTGATGTGGTTTGCTGAAGGGCTTTCCTAAGCTCAGAACTTCATATACCTGGAATATATGTGGGATTATCAAGCACTGGGTAACTTCTTTTCCTGGATTCCACTCATTAATTCCTTTTCCTAAATACCAATCACTCTGTCTCTCCAACAAAACGAATCTCATCTTGACTTTTAAAACTCTTCTTTGAACTGTATCTGCCTTCTTACTCTGGAAAAAGAAGACACTGTATTTGAATAGAGCAGATGCTCCTACACAACCATTCTGCAAGTTGACCACAGAAAGTGTCAGTGATTTGCTTTTACCCAGACTAATCTGTGGGTTGGATGGGAATAGCCATTCTGTTCTAGAATAAACTTGTCTGGATTTTCCACAAGGTGAAGAAAGCTGGGCCTTTCATCCTCCTGGGGATAACTGACCACCCAGTTAATGGTTGGGTCCCTTCCACATACGCAGAGGTTGGAACTGTGTGCAAGTAAACAGACTCACATAACGCCTTTGGATGTAAACTTTGTGTGAAAACTTGGTAAGGCCTTGGGATGCTACAATATTTGGTTAAACATTATTTGGGGGTATGTCTTTGAAGATATTTCTATATTCGGTCACCGTTTGAATCCATAGTCTTAAATAAAGCAGACTGTAGTCCCTAATGAGGACAGACCTTATTTAACAGACTGAGTAAAAAGTTGAAAAAGAAACATTTTTATGTGTGACCGTCCTATGGCAAGACCACTGGTCTTCTGGCTTTGGATTCAGACTTTGATTCAAAGTAGAGCATTCTGTATCATGGGTCTGAAGTTCTCGACCTCCATAATTGTGTAAACCAATTAATTGCACTAAATAGACTTTATATTCATATCTGTGCCTGTGCATGTCCTATTAGCTCTGTTTTTCTGGCCAGTAATTACTTTTTGAGCATGGGAACTGGCTCCCTGTCACTTAGCCCACAGTCCTGTAAGACCTATAATGCACATGACAATTCCGCGTAAAGTATTGTGCATTTTTCCAGTATCCTACCTCACATCTATTCACTCAAAAAATTCGTTTCCAGTGGTTTGAGCTTAGCACTGAAGTATATTTCATGTGACTATACCAGCATTTGTGTGTTCTTGATGTGTAATGTTTTCTAGGAGTAAAACTACTTTTAAACAAAGAGAAAGCTACACTACTTTTGAAAGTGAGCATCACCCATAGAGGTGACATTTACTCATGGTGTTAAGTTACTGAGAAGAAACCCATTGTTGTCTAGGTGGTGATTGTTGGATCTGTGATCTTCTTCAGTTACATAGAGACATCCCAGAACTTGATTTTTCTTTAGGAATTTTTACACTGCAATGTTTATATACTTGAAAACATAGTTTGGAGCCAGGCTTCATGACACATCCCTGCAACCTGAGTATCTGGGAGACTGAGGCCAGAAGGTCATATGTTTGAAGCCAGTCTGTGTTAATATATGGTAAAACCCTGTCTCAGTAGAGGGAGGGGCTGGGGAGAAGCAAGAGGTGGGAAGGGAGAAAGGGAAGGAGATTTGGAGATGTAGTTCAATGGTAGAATATTTTCTCAATCATGTGCAAAGCCCTAATCTCCCTTTGCCTCACATCTAAAAAGTTCTTTTATATAATTCAAGTAGTATCTTAATATTTAAACATATGTGTGAAGGTAGGTTAATATATACATATATATATGTATATATAAAACTTAGTCTATTCTATGAATTTTTGGACAGTTTTTGATTCTTTGTATCTTGTGCTATGCAATAAGATGATACATACAGTTGGAAATGAGGAAGGAATGGCTTATTGCGTAAGGAGTCTTTCCACATCAGCATTGAGTCTGAAGGAAGCCAATTCATCTGTGAAGTCTGTGGTATGGGAACTAGGCCTACCTGACGAAAGTGTTTACGGAGAATGTGCAATCCTTTGTCATGCTCTAGCTCTGAGCCTGTGGGGTGGTGGACTGCATATGAGAGATCCTATCCAGAAGGAATAGAGGTGTGAGAACTACTCCGTCCTCTGAGAGCGTCTATCATAAGAGCTGTAACACAGCTGCTTGGGAAGAGGTCTGCTCTCCCAAAACACCACCAAAAGCTTCCCGCACTCCTTGCCGGCTAGTCGGCCTCTGGTGGGCTCAGCCGAGCCTGACTCAGTGAAGGGCTGGTGGGTTCAGCGTCTTGGACCAACCGAGGTCCAACTGCGGAGACTGGGGTGGAGGTGACCCCCGTCCATGCTTGCACTCTCCCCTTTGCCTGAACCCTCGTACTTGCCGGGTCAGAGATCCCTGTGGAAAGCCACAAGCACACAGGCCCACCTGAGCCCACTTGAAACTGAAGGTGGAGGCTTTAGCTGTGAAGGCCTTGAGCTTTTCAGGGTGTCTCTGATTATTTTTAGTAAGAATGGGTAAGTTTTGAAGGGGAGAAAAACAAAATGATGTGTTCAAGATGGTAATCTAGTCTACCCTCAAACTTCCTATGTAGCCAAGGCTAACCCCGAAATCCAAATCCCCCTGCCTCCACCTCCCGAGAGCTGAAATTACAGGTATACACCACAACACCCAGCTTTTATTTTTATTCTTCATTTAAAAATATAAACAAATTAGAGTCCCAGACTATGAAGACCTACATGCTTATCCTAGATTTCCAATAACTATTCTTTTCAAGAACTTGAGCATATTTTCCTCCAAATCTTAGATTTGCCATCTGTAAATTAGGCGTGGGTAGGTAGGGAGAAACTTAAAATCTTTCCTGGGGTGGGGGAGGCATTGATGACTGCAATTTATCTTGAAATGCATTTAAAAAAACAAGTAGACTGATGGATGAGTAAAAGAGTGTATTATACCTAATAAAGGTTTAAGAGAGAGGGGGAGGGGGCTGCTGAGACACCTGGTGGATTCTTGTGACTTCTCCCTAACTTGAGCTTTTAAATCCTCTTACTCTTAAAGATTACCGTCAAGCAGTGTTTCCTGTGGGATTCCCTGCCAACTTTTTTTCTGGGCACGGTGGGGGGAGGGGAGCAATGATTCTGTATCGATTCCAAAGGAGACTCCAGAGCAGTGCTTCTCAACCGTCCCAAGGCTGCAGTCCTTTAGTACAGTTCTTCACATTGTGGTGACTGCCATCCGTGAAATTATTTTTGTTGCTACTTCATAACTGTAATTTTGCTACTGTTATGAATAGTAATGTAAATGTCTGGTATGCCAGATATCTGATAGATGACCTCCATAGGGTTCATGACCCACAGGTTGAGAACCACTGCTAAAGAGGGAAAGGTTAGTTACCCACCGTGATCAGTGAGTTTGAGGTTGTGATTATTTTCCCATCAGTTGAAACTGATTTAAGGATAATTCAGAAGGAAGAAATCAGAAGGCTTTGAGAGAATGATGTAACAGGGAAGAGAGGGTGCCTTCTCATCTCCATGTGGAGTGGTGATAAGAACTGCCCAGTCTTCAGCTATGAATGCAGGCACTGTTACTGCTGGGGCAGCGCCCTCTTCTTTTATTGATAAATTCATTAGAGCTAATTGTGTTCCCAAACATGCATTATTGTGAATCTGAATACAAAATGATGGTCGGCCCTTTGGGGTATAGATGTGTGTGCAGAGGAAGCTTAGATTGTATTTAGAGACAGTAACTTAAAAAAAAATCAGAAAAAGAAACCATATAAAGGTTAACATCAGCTTCCCAGCAGGTCTGAAGAGAGAAGCTTCTGACTAGTGTAATTAAATATAAGACTTGTATAACTAGGCCAAGATTAAGAGAATGTTTTGCAACAGATAAGTAATTTATTTGATCTTAATTTTTGATGGGAGAGACATTGTGCACCTTCCTGTTATTACAATATTATATCTTATCTTATTACTTCATTGGTTGGTTGGTCACTATGTCAGATATTAGGTGTAACATACAGTCGGTTCAATGAGACTCCCAAATAAGTTAGAAAATTACTGTTCATATCACACCTCATCTAATGCTTTAGAAAAAAATAGTTACTACATGATTTTGAAGTTAAGTATTATGAAGTTTACAAATCTAGCATAAAACTATCTTTTTATAAAGTTAAAGTTTGTATGTGTACCTGAGTCATTGAGAATCTTAAAGATGTTTTAAAGTTATTTCCATTGTATTTCTAGCCTTCTGTATAAGTGCCTTCAGTGTGTATGGGGGGTCCTTTATTCTTGCCAATTTTGGTGGGTTGTGACATCTTCACTCAGAAAGCCACAACATAGCTAACAGCCTTTCCCAGGTCTCCTGGTCACCTGCTTTTCTGCTAGGAAGGGTGGCTTCTCACATTCACAGGAGAAATAACCGCTGATTCCCAATCTGGCTGACATCTGACAACAAAGAACTCTATAACATTTTTCCTGACAGCTTTGACTGACAGCATTGAGAATCGAGATGTCTGCCTCTTGAAGTGTCAGCTTCTCGGGCCAACCATCACGCTGATGTTTGACCCACAGGCCATTTGACCCCATCATCCAGGCAGCTCAGCTTCTCCTCCAGTGATGTGTGAGGGATTTGTGTAAGTTTCTGGCCATTTGTGCTTGCGTTCTTTATCCCGATCCACAAGTCTCGTAGTGCTCCCCCGACCCTGCAACATGTGTATATTCCTTAGGTGGACCAATTTCTTATACCTCAGAAGCAATGAGATCGGGAGTTAGTGATCAGTGTACACCCCAGCTCTTATTTGAATTTGAACTGCCCAGAGTCTCTAACACACAGGCTTGCCCATGGTATTTCATTTGTGAAATGCCTGGTGAGCATTGATATTGTCAATAAACTATAGAATTAGCAAATGTTTATTATCTCTTTCAAAAAATGGGATGACCATGAAAGGAGAAGCTTTCAATAACTCATGGCATTTCATTTTTAATCCTGGCTTTTGTCAAGCTGCCTTGAGTTTAACTGGAGGTCAAGGCTGGCTATTTATCCATTTGTTAGCTCAGAAGCCACAACTCTGCTAAGTGAAATGAATGTAGTTTCACGGTAGATAATGAACACTAGCATCAGAACTGCAGTTACTTCACCAGTGTTGCCACGGGAAGGCATTTGTTCCCACGGGATAATAATGACAGGACTGGAATTTAAGCAAAGATGGGAAGACAGACACATCGTCTTTAGGTATTTAAAGGGTAAACGCACAGAAGATCACGGCCACCTTTTCTTTTCTTCTGAACAAAATAGGATAAATAGGTTTGAGTAGATGCTTGATAATATTCTTTTAAAAATGTAACAGGAGCTTCAACAAATTTTAAGCTGGGTGCGACTGCTCATGCCTGTAATCTTAGCATTCAGGAGGCTGAAGCGGGAGGATCAGGAGGTTAACTCCTGCCTTTTCCACATAGCAAGTCTAGCCTAGCCTGAGGTACTCATGTGTCAAAGCAGGGGAAGGATGGGGGAAGCTAGGGAGAAAGAGGGAGATTTCAATCAACTTTAGTCAACAAGCCAGCCATCTCCATTATGCAAAGGATAACCCTTCATTAGAGAAGTAAGATAGGTATAAGGCAGCCCGTGGGCACCAGAAGCATATGGATCTGGGCGAGGTGTTCAAGATGGGCATTCATTTGTACTATAATTCAGAGTGAGAGTCAGTGTAAGCTGTCCACAGGCCCTTGGTGACTTGAAAGCTACCATAGAACACTTGCTTAAGGCAATGTTTCTCAGCCTCAGTACTGATGACATCTGGGACCAGGTAATTCTTTGTGAGGACAGTTCTGTGAGTTGTAGGGTGGGTAACATCTCTTGTTTCTACCCACTATTGTATATTCCACTTCTTACAACCAAAAAATGTGTACAAACGCTGCCACATTAGCACTTGTGTACTTCTTTCTTTTGCTTATGCTACTGTTGGGTCTGTATCTGTGTTGGCTAGGTGCCTGATGTCTGCTGAGCTGTCTTCACTTTATTAACTTCCGTCTTTTGCATACCTAGGACCACTTGCTGGTCATACTCAGCATCACAGTCTGCAACTGGGCAGATTTTCTCACCCTTCAGAGATTCCCCAGATCAAACACACACCCTGGGGTAGCCAGTGCTCTGGTTGGTATATCCCAAATGCACTGGGCATGTATGAAGCAGAGTTAGCACTGACATCTGAAAGGTGGAGAGCCCAACTTCATACTTTGAAGATTTGAGTATTAATCATCCTGTTGAAGAAAATCACTTCCCGTTGTGTGAAAGGAAGATGTGGCGCAAGAGATTGATCTACCCACCAACCTCAAAATCAGGTCTACCAAACTTAAGTGCTGGGCTAGTCTTCCCTGCCTAAGCCAGGCGTCCTGCAGCCTGCACTTTCCAACGTGGCTCTCTCAGCCTCTACAAGGGCCACACAGGGTCCTCTCTCATCCTAGGTCTTTTGGCAAGTGAAATTCAGGCTCTCTGATTTGTGATTGTTCCCTGTTCTCTGTCCCCTAAGGGACAAAACTATAAAAACTCTTTTATAGTTTGAAAGGACTCCTGTCAAGATGGTGCCTGGCTGCAGCCCAGAGTCACATGAACTGGCATGTTCTTCTTTACTGCTGGCCTGACCTTGAGAGAAGTCACAGTGGGATATTCAGCCAACTGTACTCAAGGCCTGTGGGCTGAAGCTTATCCTGGGGGCTGTACTGCTTGTCTCTTGTTCTCCAGGGCAACCAAGCTCACCTTTGGAAGAGGTTTTGCTCCCTTCTGCCTGTAGGTGTGTTCATCTTGGCTTTTCTGTTGATATTTCATGTATCTTTTTCTCTGTACTTTTTTTTTATTATTGAAAACAAATTTTAATATCTATTTTAATTCTCCAGAATATATGAGCTTATCTCATTTTTTTGTAGCAGAGGTATATTTTTATTGTTTCTTTTATTTTTGAGATTATAATATGATCTCATCATCTCCCCCTTCCCTTTCCTCCCTTCAAACCCTCTGAAGTATGTCTTCTTGCTCTCTTTCAAATCCATGGCCTCTTTTTTCACTCATTGTTGTTATACGTATATAGCTGTATACATTTATCAACTACAACGTGCTCAGTATGTCTAATGTTACTTGTGTGTATGTTTCCAGGGCTGACCAAGAAAAGCCAGTCTAGCACTGTCTCCACAAGGTTCTGAAGCTCTTTCTGTTTCTTTAGTAGAGTCTAATTATTCTTGTTCCCACTCTTCTCCTCAGTTTGACGACATGACAGTAGACTCTACTGTGTCATTTTATCCGAGCCTGTCCTAAGATTAGTTATAAAGCTCATTACACTTAACTGAAACATATTAATTAATTAATGTCAAAAGAAAACTGCATTTGCATCAACATTTATTAGAAATCGCACCCTTAGGTGATCTAACAACAGCAAAAAGAGCTTTACTAGATCGCCTACTTCCCCTGTAGACATATGCAAGGATACTTTTTCCGTGCTTTGTTTATTGTGCAGTAGTTTTACCATGCGGCCACTAAGGCATTTGGAGATGCTTTGCTTGTTTGTTTGTTTGTTTTGTTTTTTAAATACTGTGGAGCTTAATAGAAAGGGAAGAGGAATAGAAGGCTGTGACTGGCTGGCTATGTCACCGGACACTTGTTATTCAGTTTTCTTACAGTCTCAGCCCAGATGTCCCTCACCTCTCACTTAAATCAATACCACAGTTTCCAGGCTAACACATCTGGTTAGTGTCTTTAATCCATTTTCTCACTTAAGTTATCTTGTAAAATGTAAACCACCATATGAGTTTTGCTAAAACTCCATCCTGATGAGGAGCTACACTGAACTTCCTGGGGCTCTGCTGGGGACACGCTCTCCTGCCTCCTTTGGTCCTTCTTGCCTCCCTGGACAAGCTCCTGCTTGCCCTTAGAGCAGCTCACTGAGCCAATTCCCGTTATCCTTCCTGGCTGATTAAAATGAAGGTTTTCCTTTTCTTCTGGGGTCCGACTTAGGTGCCTTCCAATGTGTAACTTAGGTACCGTGTTCTCAGCCTGTTCATGAATGTTCGTCTTTTGCTGAGGTTCTTGAGGGTTCCCTGTAGATCCAGGAGGATATGCTGAGCTTGATACAAGTGGCACATATCATAGAAGTGAAGTGACTAAATCCAGAGAGCAAGCACCACTGACGTGAGGCCACAACACTTCAATCACTGGATGTGTGTCTGCTTGTCTTACAACAGGCTCTGTCCATAAGCCAACAGGCTCTCAGTGTTCTGTACTGCTCTATCAGCATCATAGACAAGAATTGGGCTTAGGTAGTTTACTTGTAAGCTTATTGAGAGATGTTCAATAAATATTCTTTATTAATAATCAAACAGGAAACATGACCTTGACTTTATTTACAAGGCCCTGGTTAATGTGCATCTGTGATCCTCACCTGCTTAGGATTGCAAAGGCTTGACTTATCCTCTGCATATAGCCAGCGGAAGCTTTAACATTTGGAAGAGCTAGATTTTTTCCCATTAGTTGGGTTCATTAATATTCTATTAGACATTTACACAAATGCTTTTTGTTATAGCACCTGGTCTGCTTCACTGCTCCATTATTCGTTCTGTTATAATGTCAAAGTCTGCAAAGCCATACAAGGATGTTGGAAAAGGTAATGGAGTGTGTAATGATGCATAATTAAAACTGCTGAAATATTCAGCATGTTGTGTAATAGATTCCCAAAATGACAGTACCTTTGATCCATTATTTAACATTCTTCATTTAGTCTTTGTGCCTTTGTGTAGTTACTGTACTGAAAGATGGACAAAGGAAAGGGGGATCTTGTTATATTATTCATCTGCCTCTGACTTTATTTCCAGCTTTGCAACTCTAGAAAATGGCATTTTTCCTCGAGCATCCAGCAATTTAAAGCATAATTATGAAACAATGCTTTGAGTCATAGAATAGTGATATTCACTTAAAATATTAGTGATTCTTAACTGTGTTTTAAGAACAATTGTTCCAAAGATATCTAAATTCTTTTTGTTCTGGTCTTGTTTAAGCTCTGCGTGCTGTTACCATCATTACTTCTGGACATATATGGGTTTGCATGGCAGCCTGTAATAAATACAGTTTGTGGCTTCACACATGGGTATTTTCTCTGGTATTAATATGCTAACTACTTATACAAGATTAAATCAATAGGTTAACTATAGTGGCAAATATATATTGAAAGCTCATTTAATCCTCATGATCTTTAAGATTAGTGCAATTAAAATTTTAATGTATGTTGTACTAACCACTTGGGAATGAAGTAGTATCTATTTTATGAAAGCATTTTCTTAGAATTAAGAGAGGTGGAGCATTCCCTACTCATTTGTGGGACCAAGAAGACGACATTACAAGAAAACAATGCTCCAGACTCAAATCCCTCTTTGCACAGACACACATATCCTCAAACTTGTATTGTCATTTGAATTAGGATCTCACTATGTATCTTGAGACCTCTTGACTTTGCTCTATAAGCAGATGGATCTCTTTGAGTTCCTGGCTAGCCTGGTCTACATAGTATGTGTGTTCCAGGACAGCTAGCATTACATGGTGAGACCTTGTCTCAGACAAAAACCTTAAAAACGATTTTAATTGTAGTTACTTACTGCACCCATGTGGAAATCAGACGACAAGCAGTTGGGATTGGTTCCCTTCTCCTGCCGTGTGGGTCTCACAGATCCACCTCAGGATCACAGGCTTTACCTGCTAGGGCATTGCTGGGAATTTTAAACAAAATTTTTTGTTTTGATTTTCAAATTACATTCTCTGTTATAGCACTGCAATGACTACTTAGAAGTATCACCGAATAGAAATTGTTATTTTACACACACACACACACACACACACACCACATACACATCACACACCACACATACACATCACACACCACACATACACATCACACACAGACACACACATGCTTACACACACTACACACACCACACATACACTCACACACACTCATACACATGCACACACATACCACACACATATCATACACGCACGTGCACACACATGTGGACCAGAGATCCTTTAACTGTTTGTTTTCAGATTATTTCATGTTTTATTGAAATTGGTTTTCTATTTTGATGTTTATCAGCAATTAATATACTATCCCAAAATATGATAAGTAATGCACATAGTTAATGCTTCCCTCAGTTTTGCTTGAGCAGGTACACATCCAGTGGAATGCCAGTTAGATTAATTTTCCACAGTGTATGTGTTTAGCAAAATATAGAAGCTCCTCTGTGGGATTTTAAGCTCTCGGGGCTGAAGCACAAATATGAAAATAAAATTTCTAGTCTTACTGAAACTCAGCACAGAGAAATCAAGATGGTAGCCCATGGCTGAGCTTGCTTAGATTAATGGGCTGTTCTGCATTGATTCATGAGTGTCATTCTTCACGTGGCTACCCCTTTTTAAAAGGAGTTTTATATTTCTGTCTTACTATTTATTTTAGATGCACATAACTAATTCTACGAAGTAATTGAAAGTTACAAATAACTAACAGTGAGAGACAGTTTAAGCATTTTCCTTCCAATTTGGCTTCCAGTGTTTTAACTTCCCATTAGCTTAGGAATGTCTTGGTGCTGTTCTATGAAAAACGAGGGTGTTTTATAGATCATAATGTAGCAGTTTAGGTATCATCCTTGGCTGATTCTCATCATCAAAATTCTCAGAAGTACCTAATAACAAATGCGGTTTTCACAGATCCCTGTTTTTACTTTGTGTTCTGTGATTTTTAGTATTGAAAATATTAGCTGGCTTTATAAATTTCAATTTAGGAGGAAACAGAAAACTCCGTGAGGTCTCACATATGTGTCTAGGTCTCTAAAATCTGCATTGACTTTTTTTCAGATTTATGGAATTTCTCTTTTACCTCCAGAAAAAAAATAAACTGAGACTAAACACCTGCTTTTAATCATTTATGGACATCTTACTGGAATGCAAAGTTATGTTCATTTCAAAGACTGCTTTAACTCACTTGCAGTTGTCATATTAAAAGTCTGCAGAGGGGCTATCTGCAGGCAGCAGCCTGTAGATGGTTGCAAGTTTGTGAAGACCATTAACTGCGCTGATGTCTGTCAGTACTGGGCAAGGAGCTGGCCAAAGTGCTGAAATGCTTGGCCAGATTGACTCAGGAACAAAGTCAGCATTTCCTCAAGGTATTTATTGGGTCACGGAATTGAAGCTAAATCCAGAGGACAATTCTCAGGACCCATCTGTCTTCTCCAGCCAGCAACAGTGCTAATGATGAAGTATTATCTCTCTGCTCCAAATCTACCATTGTGCATCCTATTTGTTGTGAGGGAAAGGATAGTCACAGAGTAGATTCCTGAGCTGGCCCAGTTAGGCCTGGCCACGAGGACACAGGAGAGAGACAGAGAGGCTATGGAAGGGAGAAGCCTTCACTTTCTCCTTTGCTTCCTGTGGATGTCTGTTCTGTTGTGGTTCTTAGGAGTACCATGCCTTAGAAAATCTCTACTGTCGCCATGGTGGTAGCCTCTTGTTTCAGCACAAACTTTCAATTTTCACTTTTCAAGATGATTGAAAAACTATCTGTGCGCATTGAATGATAATCTCCATAAAAAACTATGTTTTCCTGGGGATCCAGCATATGACTTTATTGGTAAATAGGGTCTTTGCAGTCAAACTAGCTATGTGTGATTATACAGGGGCAGGGAAGGCCTAAGTCCAGTGACTCATGTCCTACAGGAAGGCTGTGTGAGGGAGAGGCAGAGATGGGAATAACAGACCATCAGCTAAGAAATGCCAGAAATTATGAGCAACCACAAATCAGAAGGGAAGCACAGAAGCGATTTCCCCACAAAGCCTCCAGGAGGGTGTGGCCTTGCTGACACCCTGACTTCCTGTTTCTAGCTCTCAAACTATGCAAGGATACATTTCTGTTATCTTAAGCCATGACATTTGTGGTGATTTGTATGGTGGCCTTAAAAAAATAAAAATACTGTCTTATATTGGCCCATCACTGTCTCAAGCAGATAGCAAGCATCCTCATTGTAGAGCAGGTATCTAAAACTCCTCTCAGAGTCTCTTCTTGGTCCCTCAGACCAGGCAAGAACAGTTGATTTTTGCATGTCAGATTTTCAGAAATCCTTTTCTTTGCTCCCCTGAACTCAAGAGGTAGTTTAGTTACTTTTCTGGCAGCTGCCACCTTCGTCACACCTTGGACTTCTCTTTCATCTTTTTGTTAGCTATTGACTTGATCATTATTTACATTAGGTTTCCTCCTTTTGGTCTCTTGTCTAGAGCCTGACTACTTTATACCTTTTCCTTGGGTCTTCACATGAATTCCCATGATGTCACACTCTTTGTCTTTCTTCTCCACATGGACCCCTTCTTGTTTGGCTTTGGTGGCATATCCTCTTCCCCCACCATGCCTCTTAGCCTTCATGAGCCGGGCTGTAACCCTCTCTTCTCCTCTTGTCTCCTTTCTCCCACTCTCTTCTCTTTTCTTCCCCTGGCTTTTCTTCTGATGATTCCATTCATTGTTAGATCTTTTTTAAAAAATCCAGTCATATGCATCTGCTTGGTACCCACTTCTCCCTCAGCTAGGTAATAGATGCAAAAGCCAAGCTCCTAACCCTTCTCTATACCTCACACCAGTTCCTGATGTTTTGTTATCCTTCCTCTACTCCATGGATGGAAAACACAATTCCACTTTCTTCTCAGCCTACGTCAGAAAGTCCTTGTGCCTTTAGCTTTAAATTATAACCAGAATATGACCACTTCCCATCTTGTCTACTGCCACCCCCAACAATTGTCTGTAGCTTGAAGTACCAAAGCCCCAACCCCCCTTTAGTGTCTCTGTACCTGCCTTTGTACTTCTGGGATGCAGAGTGTAGTCGGAGCTCTGCCTGAATTGGAGTCCAGTCACATCTCTTCTCTGTTCAGGACTCCGTAAGAACACAAATCCTTAGGAGAATCACCTGTGTCACAGGATCCCAACCCTACTGCCTTGGGAGGTCAACTTCTGCTGTCCCTTTTGTCATTCCCATCCAGACTCAGCTGTTGGAGCATCTCTATTCCTCTGACACACCGTGTGTAAGCCTCGCTGTGGGATTCTGTTCTCCCATCCTGCTTCAGGCGTTCTTGTTCTCTATATCCTTTCAAATGACCCTTTCCTCCTGCAAGTCCCCTCTCAGCGAGCCCTAATGAATTATCCGATTATAGCTACAGCCAGATCACTCCCTAGGTCTTGTTGCCTTTGTTCATTTTTTTCTTTTAACAGTACATCTCACCTTCAGTAAACTGCATGCTTGTTTTCATGTTTTTCTTTGTTTGTTAGCATGTAAGTTCCATGAAGCAGGGGATCTTTCTTGTTGTACCATGAATGTCGAAAGTACCTGACACAAAACCGGAGTCTATAAGTACATACCCAATGATGAAAGAATGAAGACCTTCAGAGATTAACAGAAACTCAAAGGATATGCTGAATTAATGTACCTCTCACCAAATGAAGACACAAAGGGATTAACTACTAACAGAACTGACTAAATAGTCAAATGGAAAAACAAATAAGTCTAATATTTAACTTCTTTTTAAAAAAACCAGTGAGCATTAAAATGATTAACACATTTGGAAGTTTCAAGAGTAAAATGGGACTGCAAAATTAATCTTGTTTTGCTTAATTCTGGCATTGAACAGTGGTACCATCTTGTTTCTATTGTAAATCCAAATATTTAATATACCATTACTTCTGTGAGTATAATACCAACCTTCAGGCCATTAAATGCAGTCTAGCAAATGCTCCCATCCATCAGTGAGCTGACCCAGAGTTGGAGTTTACAAAATCACAATCCAAATAGAACAAGTAAATAATAGTTTCCAAGGGACACATTCATTGAGCACTGTGTTGAGTGGGGAAGAATTGATTACATATATGCTCTCTTGAAGCACATGTACTAAACCTGGCATGACACAAAAGAAGATTGGCATAGTTCCCATGCAAGGATGGCATGCAAACTGGAGAAGCAGTCCATATTTTAAAATAATTATAATTAAATAAGAAAGAAAGAATTGAGAATTGATTGCATGAAATATATAAGGAGTACTAAAGGAACCCGTAAGAGAATCAATTTTCTCAGAAGAATTAAATTTTACAGTGTTCTGGTAAAGATTGGTTATTTTTTAAATTCTTTATTCTTTTTTGGATAAAGTGTCTCGTTGTGAAATTTTAGCTGGCCTGGACCTCACTATGTAGAACCAACTGGCCTCAAACTTCCAGCAATCCTCCTGCCTCTGCCTCCTGAATGCTGGCATTATGGGCATATTCTACCATATACAGCTAAATATTTTGTTTTTGAAGCCAATAAAATATCTACAGATCCTTTTAAACTTTACAGAAAACCAAAAATATGCAAGAGTCACATCTGAAGAAAAGGTCATTCACACTTAGTTTACACAACAAAGTAGGAAAATGTTAAAGCTATTTGTTTTTCATACGTTTTTTGCAAGTGTTTGGCTCTATGGAGCACAAGAAACCTTTCGGGGGCGGGGGGTTGGGCCACTTGATTGACAGGTGAAGATCAACAAATGATCAGAAGACCAGAAAGCAGCATTGGGGTGTTTTTAGATATTTAGGGTTTTAAAAACTCCTTGTTTTTGTTTTTTTTTTTTTTAAATAATGACAAAGACAGATGATTAAAGTTATGTTAGTGTCCTTATGTCTTCCACATAAGGACAGAAGAGGACAGATGTACTGATAAAAAATATGGGAACAGAGAGATGGAGGAGTGGCGACAAGGCAAGATTAGACAGGTACCACAGGTGCAAACACCACTCTCAAGGAGTGCGTTAGTGTCCGTGTGTTTATGTAATGTTCCTAGACCCAGGGCCTCTTCATATTCTGCTCCTCACTGTGTTTGTGTTAGATTGTTTTATGGCAACTTGACACAGGCTGGAGTCATCTGAGAGGAGGGAATCTCCATTTAAAAAAAATAATGCCTCTGTAAGATTGGGCCTAGGCAAGCCCAATCTTAATTAACGATTGATGTGTGAGGACCCAGGCCATTGTGTGAGGTTGCATCCCTGAGCTGGGTTGTGTAAGAAACTAAGCTGAGCAAACCATGATGAGCAAGCCAGTAAGCAGCACACTCCATGGCCTCTGCATCAACTCCTGCCTCCAGGTTCCTGCCCTGCTTGAGTTCCTGTCCTGACTTTGATGAGGTTGAAGTGTAAGCCAAATAAACCCTTTTCCTCTTCAACTTGCTTTTGGTCGTGGTGTTTCATCGCAGTAATAAAAGCCCTAACTAAGACAGTATTCTCTTCTGCAGAGTGAGATGTTGATATTTTGTAGGAAAAAGAATCTGTTTTCCTTGGGTTGCCTTGTTAGTGCTTAATCTTTCTGGGTAAGGAAGACTGCAGCTTGGATTCTGGCCAAAGCTTTGCATTACTCTTTGCTATTTGACCTGGGCATCACATGGATATAAAATCCGAGTCCAACATTCCCAACCTAAGCAAATGGAGATAAATTGTTAATTTGGTTAATTATATTTTTGTTTTAAGTAGATTTATTGTTTGTTTGGCATAAAGAGGGATTGACTGACCTTTGTGCTGTCTGTTGGTATCTTCCGCTAGCTCAGGATTAGCCAAGGGTTCCCTGTTAACTGGCAAAGAAAGGATGTGAACGCAGGCTGGTCTACCCTTTATCCCTTGATGGCACTTGTGAATTTATGATGACAAAAGAAACTAATTTTTTTTGTTCTCATGAGTAGAATATTCAAAATGGCAATCTATTGGAGAATTAATTTCCAAAGTGTAACTGATTATAATGTTATTACATATAACTGACATGAGCTTTCAGTGATGGAGTGTAAAAGAAAGAAGTCAAGGAGAATGCTGGGGTATTTCCATTCATGCTCATAAATAGTGTGTTCTCTTTTTTAAAAAGTGTGTGTGTGTGTGTGTGTGTGTGTGTGTGTACATGCATGTGCATCTTTTCTGTGTCTGCGTAAACATAAGTCATGCACGTGTAGGTGCCAGCAGATGGGAGAAGAGAAGAGGGTGTCAGACACCTGGAGCTGCAGTTACAGGTGGTTATGAACACTTGATGTGGGTGTTGGGAACTGAATTCAGGTCCTCTGGAGAGCAGCAAGTGTATTTGAGACTGGAAGGTCCTGTAAGTCTCATTTTAGAGATCGGTCAGAACTTGTATAGAGGATAACACTAGTGACATAAATTACAAACTTAATCGAATATGAGTTAATTTCATGTAGTCACTTTTCTAAGATTTCTATGGGTTGAACAGTGTCTCACCAGTATGCATATTGAGATCCAAATCCCCAATATCTATGAATGTGACCTTGTTTGGAAATAGGCTCTTTGCACGTGTAGTCAGTTTAAGGTAAAGCCTTTAAGGTGGAATACTAGCATGTCTGGTAGTCTTATGGGAAACTTGGGCACAGACACATGGGAAGCAAGTCCTAAGAGCTGTGGTGAAAAGTGGAATGACACAGAGACAAACAAGGACTGCTGGGACCCATGAGCATCATAAAATACTGGAAATGCCAAGGGGAGGCAGATGCTCTGTGGGTTTCAAAGGGAGCTAGCGATCCAACACTGTGATTGTCACCCTCCAGAGCTGTCAGAGCATTGGTTCTACATGTACTAAGTAGTTATGAGGTTGAGGGTGATGGTGTGTGTGAAATACTTAATAAATGCTGTGTGCTAAGCAGATGACAGACTGCATATGCCTGTCCCCACACTTCCTATGGCTCAGTGTTGAACCCTGGCCATATTGTAATATCAGTGTCATTCTGCTTGAAGAAACATTTGAGGAAAAGAGGTCTTCTTGGTTCTACTTACCTTGAGAGAGCATATGGAGGAGAGGGAGCTTTGAAAAGCTTAGAACCCAAAAGCTTCATAAACCCATGATGCCATTTCCAGGAAGTGACTAGTCCACTTATTATGTCTTTGTTGTTCTGTTATATTTATCTTTGTTTTGTTTTTCTATCCAGTACGTAAGGCATCCCTCAAAACCTCCATCTCTTGAGTGCCCTTAGGTCTTTTCCTATTTAGTGACAGCTATTGTTAGCATTCTGTCTAAACTCCACCCCACAGTTACCTGGCAACAGCCAAGTGGACCTGGCCCACTACAAAAGGGCTGCTTGCCCCTCCTCTCTCTCTTGTCTCTTGCTTCTCTTATCCCTTACCTCTCCCCATTCCCTCCCCCCCCCCACTTGGTCATGACCGGCCTCTCCACTTCTCTACTCTCTAACTTCTCTCTCCCTCTCTCTGCCTTTCTCTGCCTCTACTCCCCTCTTAACTCCCCTCCCCATGCCCTGAGTAAACTCTATTCTATACTACACCTTCCTGTGTGGCTGGCCCCTCAGGGGGGAAGGGATGCTTGGCATGGGCCCGCGGAGGCTCCCCTTCCCCCACACCTACCCCCTACACCCATACAACATCAGCTATAACATAGCACCCACTTCCAGCGTGCAGTGTCTTCCTTCATCTGGCAGAGGAGGGCAATGAGCCCACTCCCCTGCCACTCCAAACACTGCGGTGTATTTGGGGGAGCTGTGATTACAGTAGGGGCCTACTTGAGAGCGGCTGTTTAGGGCACAGTCCATCCCTCCTTCTCTCTGGTCTCCTTGCCCACTCTTCCCCACCACCATTCAGTTTCCTCACAGGGAATGTTGACCTCAGGCATCAGAGAATTTATATCAGATCCAATGTCACTGTGACCTGGGAAAGTAGGCGGAGCTCCTTTTACCTGACAGATTTTGAGTGATAAGTTCCTTCGCCACTCTTGTTCTAAAATCTAGACCTGTCTTTTTTCAGAGAATGGTACAATTTCCATATGACGACAGCCTGGGAGGGCTGCCACGATGAGTGGGAAGCAGCTCAGTGTGACCTGTGTGAAAGTCTGTCAGACGTGAAGCGAGGCTCCCCTGAAGGGGATGTATTTTTGTTCTTCCCCCCTTGCTTTACCATTTACACAGTGCATTTCCCTGTTGACTTTGGGACTGTGGTGACTGTTTCTGCTGCTGGATCTAGAGACAAAAGATGAAAGTAAGTCTCTTCCTTTAGCTGCGCTGGCCATGAAGCTTCTTTTGCCTTCCTAAGATGGGATCAAGAAAAATACAAATAAATATTCTCTCCTGGGGTCTTACTGCCACGTGTGCCTCTGGTGTGTGAACCACACTGATCACAGAGGGAGCCCCCTCCATGTTTGTGAGCCCTCTCCTCATTGGCAGGACTAGAACCATGTTTTACTCCTGATGTGCCTTACTACAGAGCTCCCCAGTGCTGGTCTCAAGAATTCACCTGGAGGGTGTTAGATTCCCAGTATAAGAGAATGCCAAGGAGGGAAGAGGAGAGTGGGTGGATGGGTGGGTGGGGGAATACCCCCATAGTGGCAGGTGGAGAGGGAGGGAATGGGGAGGTTCCAAAGGGGAGATCTGGAAAGGGGGAAACATTTGAAATGTAAATAAAATATGAAAAATAAATTTAAAAAAAAGAGAATTCTCCTGGAGGACGCTTTGCTGGTGAAGAGCTCCGAGGTCTGCAATTGGTCATGCTAACTGACCCTTCTTTGGAGGCACATGGTGCATGTTAGCATTTCAAAGGTTCTGAGAAGGCCGGCAAATAAGATTTATCTTTGCCTGAGAGTGTTTTTTGCCTGACTTTATTTTTGTTTGTTTAACAAACAGTTTTATGATGTGTTAATGTTCTTTTAGGTGTTAGGATTTAGATGAAAATGACCCAGGGAGAGTCTTGCTTGTCATGAGGTTTATCGTGTGGAGTAAGTCAGACAATGAACAGTTAATTCTATGTACTGTGCTGTCAGATGGAGTATGATGAAGGGTACTATTCAGGAATGGTGATGTCGGGATGCCATGGCCTAGGGCTCTCTGTGGTGCTGTTTTTAGCTTACTTATTTATTTATTCTTGGAAAGCAAACTTTATATGTAGCTAAAGATGATTTTTTTTTTTTTTTTGAGACAGGGTTTCTCTGTGTAGCCCTGGGTGTCCTGGAACTCACTCTGTAGACCAGGCTGGCCTCGAACTCAGAAATCCGCCTTCCTCTGCCTCCCAAGTGCGCTAAAGATGATCTTTACTTCCTAACCCTCTTGGGTCTGCCTCCCAGAAGGAAGTTGGGAGGGAGTCTCCAGCAGTCTCAATGTCTTCTCATTGTCTCATTGGACTTCACCCAATGTCTGGGTGAAGAACATTCCAGAAAGATGGAATAGCAAGCACAAAGACTCTGAGGCAGAAGGAGGTTTGGCATGTTGGAGGTCAGTATAGCTGGGTAGAGAGAAGCCAGTGGTGGACAGTGAAACTGAAGAACTGTATCAGGTCATGTGGGGCCAGGGGCACAGGAAAGAAGCCCTTCAAGGGCTTTCAGAGAGGAGCAATGTCTTCTGTCATGTGATTAGAAGGATTTCTGTGACTGATGTGTGGAGAGGAGACACCAAAGGGCCAAAGATAGGACCAGTAACACAGAGAGGAGACCTTCAGAGTGTTCAGGTGACACCTGAAGTTATTTAAGGCAGGCGATCTGCCCAAAGATGGGGAGAAGATGATGGACGTTTTCCTGATGTCTTTAGCTGCAACTTCTCCTTCCTTCTTATTTAAGCAAAACTATTAAATTTTTCTTGTGATGGATTTTTTGGGAGCACCCCTGTATATGATCAATTGCCAATCATGTCTTTCTGTTGGTCAGGAATGAACTTTTCTGCGGTTCAATTTGCAGTGGGTTTGGCGCCCCCAAAGCTAACAAAAAACATTTTACTTTTGTGCATGTGGTCAAAGTTGAATAATACTTGGCTCTTGAAATGGGATGGCCCCAGTATCTAGCATGGGTGTGTGCAAAGGACTCAGACTATTTTTGGATTTTGTGGTTTACTTTAAATCTATATTGAATTCTTATTATATGTTTTTCATTAGCCAGTGAGCACTTCTAATTGTCTGCCTTTAGGCTAATTAGCTCACTCTAGGTCCTATCCTATTCCATAGTATCAGCATGAAGACCCTAGGATACTGTAAAGCAATTGACTGTAGCATATTCCCACAGGAAGTAAAGTCCCTAGAAGAGAGCACCCAGAGGCCTTTATTTCACTTCTGTGTGCTTACAGTTGGGGGTGGTTCACACCCACTGTACAGCAGGTCACTTTGCTACATGCAGTGAGTTTTGAGATTGTCCCAGGCATTAAGAATCCAAGATGAGCCAAAACATTATCCCTTTCCTTTTAGAACTTGGAATCCATCCATGAGTTTGGATAGCTTCTGACTTTCCTTGTGACTATTGCTTTGGGAGCAGATCAGTTCCCATATACTGATGTAATATTCAGTAGCCCAGGTAGAGAGCCAGAAGTACCTCCTGTCTTCCAAAATCCAACGTTTGTAGCCAACCGCTGAGCTTAAGCATTTACAATTTACACATTTCTTTGAAGTTTGTATTTGAGAAAGAAATGTCTCAGAGGAAGGAGAAGCACCCCATCTTTTCTTTATATGCTGTGAGTGAATTAGTTCAGCAGCTCTTTTCTCCCAAGACAGTAAAGACTTTACCAAGAAATAGAAAAGAGAGTATTCATTGCAGTGATTCCTTTGACAGCTTACTTTGTTCTTTCTATTACACACACACACACACACACACACACACACACGCACGTGCGAGTGCATATGCACACACATGCAGAGAGAGAGAGAGAGAGAGAGAGAGAGAGAGAGAGAGAGATCCTTGAAGTAAAGACCTGCCTCGCCAAGAGCATAAGATACTGTGATGTTCCAGTGTTCTTGCTTTTTTCCACACTCTGTGGGGAACTGGTGCATCATTAACCTTCTTGGTCCCAAAGCTGTCTCTCCTAGAGCCACAGAGTACCTGTGACGATGTTCAGGGAGGGTCTGACACCTCTTTCTAGAGACCACAAACTAGGAAAACAATGTATTAGGCATTCCACAGGGACCGTGCTCTGGGGATTGTGTCTCTGTGCTCAGGTGCTGCCCAAGTAAACACAGGCAGCTGCTTTTGTGGCCACTTCCAGGAACCTGGCAAAATGAAATATTTACCAAGTAAAACTTAGACAAAGTAGAAAGAAACCATGCCATTTCCAGGCGGTACTGAGGGGGGAAAAAACCACAGCAGCGCATCTGGTCGAGATTCTTGGGGCTAAGCTGAGGTCTGGGGAAGTTTTTGCCTCTAATCAGTGTGATGCAAAGGAAGCAGAGTTACCCTCTGACTATGTGATTAAATTGCACCCGATCTCTACAAAGATGCTAACCACATGACCCTGGTCCCTGCAGCAGGATAGACATACAGACTAGAAACAGACATGCCTATTAGAGGTTTTTTTTGTGAGCTAAACCCTGGGGGGGACAGGGCAGTGGCAAACAATGGAGGGAGGGAGTCTCAGCCCTTGATATCCAGCTATGCTCTTAGAGTGGGACAGAGCACAACCAGCCTAGCTAGTTATCATTCCTTCTATTCTAGAAAGGAAATTTCAGCATTACCACTGTGAGTGATGAATTCTGACTACAAGCTACGAGTAAACTGGCATTCAACAGCTAGTTCCTGTTGGCCAAATGTGACCTTTCTTGGATTAGTCTTAGATCACTGTTCTTGCCCATTTTGAATCAGTGCTGTCAGGCTGGTAAGGACAGAGGCAGTGCTGGAACCCACGTACACATCTGGCACATAAACAAGACCACCATTTATTGAAATGAGTCTAAAACTTAACTCATTTCAATATGTCTGAGCCACCTGTTTCTCAAGGGATGCTGAGTTCTTGTCAGGATTGGGGAGCAACTGTGTACCAGTCGTGCTAAGGAAATAGTCGGGAGATATGGTTGCTTTTAGTTTCCCATTTTTACATCAAAGCAATTCCTCAAATGAGTATTTAGCTGGCTCTATCGCAATCTTTAAATATACAAGGTAGACATATCTAGTTTATGGATGATGTGTTGTTTTTAAAACAAAACCCCAAACATTCGGTTTTACTGATAAAGACTCAGGAGCCAGAAACTGGCGTGAAAGCCTGCTAGCTCAGAGAGGCAGAGAAAGCCCCTCACTGACCTTCCTCCTTAGCCGACATCGCAAAAAGAACGCTCTCCTTCTCCACGCCATCTCAAAAACCCCTCAAATTGAATGTCTCTCCCTTCTACTTCCTGTGTCTCTCTCTACCTCCTGACTCCCTCTTACTCTCTGTGAGTTTTTTTTCTATGTTCACTCCCTGTTCACTGGTTGCTTAATCCTGTTTATAATAAACACAAAACTCTTGGATTAAAGTTATACACTAGGGCTGAGCCACACCACAACTAGAAACAGGTTTTCTGGTAAATAACACAGTCTCAGGATTCCAAGTGTCACGAAGTATCCTGTAACAGTGGTGTGAATTTCTTTTTCTTCTACTTTTATCTGTTCCCTTACAAGCAGGGAATAAAAGACTCCAATTTTATCCTGGTACTTATGGAGCAGCTACTGGGCACAGCTGGATTTTTTGTTGTTGTTGTTATTGCTTTAACTTTTCATCTGTCCTCCTTCCTCCAGTTTGCCTCTAAGGACATTAAATACATAGATGTCATTGATTCGTTTATAATATGGTTGTAGTCACAATAAACATGTCTACAAATGTCAAAGGCAGAGCTAACAGGATTAAGGAATGATAGCATGTCTCCAATGATTGGATAGCATGTTTCCAACAAGGAAACCCTTGTTTTGCACCACTGAGCTGTATTCTTCTAGATCCTGTCACTTCCTGCTAAGGCTTAAATATGGTTCATCCCCTTAGGGTTCATGGCTTAAGTGCTTGATCCTCAACACACTGGTCAGAAAGTGGTGGAGTGTGGATGGAATTACATTACAATGGCACCGCCTTCAAAGGATTAATGCTAGTCTCATGGAGGGCGTTTCACTCATAACAGTGGGTTATCATACAAAGAGCAAGTCTGGCTCCTCCCTGGTCTTTGGCTTACTGACTTACTGTGGAATCTCCTCTGCATGCAGCCGTCTTCCTCTCTGCTACTTTGCCATGCTGTGTCTTGGCTAAGGGGGGACTTGTCAGAGGTCAAACAAAGAGAACTGTATGATCTTTTAGCTTCTGAAACTCTAAGCTAAACTGTAAGTTTTACTGAGTAGATAGGTTACAGCATTTTGTTATGGCAATGGAAAAGCGAACTGACGTATTTCTGTACTCTGTGCTCATCAAAGACAAACACAAAGCTCTTCCCACAACCCTCAAAGGCCCCAATGATCTGTCCCTAATCACTTCATTGATTCTCTCCCACACCCCTAACTCTGTTTAGCTACCCACCTTCTCTGACTCTTTCCACTGGATGGCCCTCATTCTTGCATGCTGTTCTGTGTCTGAGCCCCTGGGTAGCAACAGGACTTATATCCTAGCTGGAGTCAGCTCTTATTCCAGCTCACCTTCCATTCAGCACTCCCTGGACCACGCCTCCTATAATTCCTCCTCCTCCATTGGGCAACCCTGCATGATCCCTTTGGGCAGCCACCAGCTATGTGTAGTCAGTGTGTTTCAACGTGACAACTGGGATATAGGACATAGCATGGAAGTTCCATGGAACCGTGCTGCTCTGAGTCCCCACCCAACCTTGTTTTATTTCTAGGACTAACTGTTGCATGGAAGTGTGTCCCTTTCTCTTTTTTTTTTTTCCATTGTAATGACTGAGGAGGAAATTCTATACAATCAGAGACTTAGTATGTCTTGGTCAGACTCTGATTTTCAGCTCCTAAAATAATGCCCAATATATCACCAGTCCTTAATAAATACTGTGTGAATGGTCCTTTAGGCACTACAGAAATAAACAAGCATCTTTCAGGGAAGTCTGCTGCTCTTTCCCACCCCGGCTACATACCTTCCAGGCCAAGCTTCCTGAAAGGAACTCAGCTCCTGGCTTTGCCCACTGGGTTCCCCTCACGTGATTTTGGGTTCTCAGTGGAAGAGGCAGATTCACAGACGGCCCTTTTCAAATTTTGCAGTCCCTCAGTGTGGGGAAATCCTCTGTGGGAATGTCATTGGTCATTTCATGGAAGTGAATGCTTCTCTGCTGTTTAAGAGTAGGAGTCACATGTGGTTGGATTTATTTGTTTGTTTGTTTGTTTATTATTTTAGCTGAATGCTCTTCATAATGCAAATTATTTGAATTCTCCTTGGGCATCTGGTTTCCCCAAAGGGTCATTAGATGCTACTGATGATTTGGGGACTGAATCTAGGAATACTGAACTTTTTCTATGCTCAACTGAAGATGTTCTAGGTCTGCTTGCCAGTTCTTCCTGCAGAGCAGTGTCCGTGAACGTGGCATTCTCACACTTCCCTTTCTGAATTATCCTCTAGTAAGTCTGACTCAGTCTTTGCAGCCCACCTCATCTGCTCCTTGATGGATGCTCCCATAGACTCTGATGTTCTGCAGGAGATAGCTACCAGACCCTCTGATGTGCCTGACAGGAAGAAGAGCTTGTGTCATGGTCTGAGGAACCAATAAACAAATATACCAATCGATATAAAAATTTTAAATACATGTATGATGTATGTATATACTTTTTATTAAATAATTGGCACAATAAAGAGCTATATAAACTTCACTGAGTAGCATTAGTAAAGGCTTAGATAACTTATTTATGTATTGAGTGAGTTGACTATCAGACGTTTTTAGTTCTGGAATTAATTTGTAAATTATAGTGCAACATTAATGGAAATTCTTTGAAAAAATGGCTAAGCAACTTTAAAGCTTATTTGGGAGAGAAAACAGGTGAAAATGGTTAAAAATACACTTGAAAGGATGAGCCATGGGGGAGCACACAGTGGTATAAAATATAGCAAAAGTTAAAAGTCAAACAAGAACAGCTGACAGTAGATGGCCGGCATTGAGGCAGAATGGGGGTCTGAAGAGACTTAACTCCTTAAGAACTTTGTTTTTTGCCACAGGGATATTTTGATAACTGTTTCTGTAATATTTGGTACCTAACCCTACCTCATACAATATGCAAAAATAAGTTACAGACCCAAACATTCAGCAACTAAACAAAAATTAGTTCTACTGTAGGTATATATTTTAGAAGCTCAATAGGGCCCTAAGAAATTTGCCAACGAGGCAGAAAATACTAACAGAGAAACTAGTTAAGTAGATTATATAAAAATGATTTATAATAGCTATTCATGGCAAAAATTCATTGTGGATAAGACTATCTGAGAAAAATATAGCACACACACACACGCACACACGCACACACGCACACACGCACACACACAGAGGCTTCTGTTCCTTTTAAAATTCAATAAGCAAAAGACTGTTAGTGTCTTGTGTCTGCCTACCAGATTGTTACAAACTAAGCGACTTGAAATTTATCTTCTCTCTGCTCTAAAGGCCAGGATCTCAGCATGGAGGTATTAGCAGAACCACAGCCTCTCCAGCAGAGATGCCTTCCTTGTCCCTCCCGGGGGGTGGGTCTGGGACCCCTTGGCTTCCAGCTGTTGCTGCAGTCTGGACTGCTTCCCTTCCATGTCTTTCCTGTCCTCTCTCACAAGGACAATTGTCCCTACATCTACAGCATACCCACATAGTCCAGGGAGGTTTTATCTCAATGCTTTAACACAATTACTTACTTTTTTCAGCTAAGATATCAGTTATATATCCTGGTGGCTAAAACACGGAATGTCTTCCTGAAAGTGACCACTAAACCCACTGTCAACCCAAAATGAGAGTGGCACAGGATGAACACTTCAAGAGAAATGTTCAATTTTACCAGAAGTCAAATGCAACTTAAAATGCTAAAACATGCTTTTCACTCATCTCAATCGCCAATTTCTGGTATAGGTGAAAACACGGGAAAACAGAGCACCTTTTTAACCTTCCCATATGACAATAAAATGACTTCAAAATTACCAAAATTCTGTTTTCCTTTTGACCTCAGGCATTCTCAGTACGTGTTGCTAAGATAAAAATAATAAAAAGCAGCCTAATTGCCCAATGGCTGGAGTCAGGGAAGATGAATTAGAGCCCAATGTAAATTAAAGTGATAGAATAGTATTTAAAAGCTAGAGAAAATTGCAATATCAAAGCAAATTATGAAAGCATACACCAGACTGAGTGTTTCCAGTCTGCTCTCCCCAGCCCTATACCCTAGTCTATGCCCTGGCTAATATTTCAAAATACTAATAAAAATGGCTGATCCCTGAAGGACAAAGAATTCCTTGGGGGTGTAATATGTAATGGAAAGGAAGACAAGCCAGCATGGGGACCCAGACTGTTGCAAGATTACAACCAGGGTGTGCTTAACAGGCAAGCCAGGGGGTGGGAAGACACTGTCCACCTCTGCCTGGTAGAAGGACAGCCTACAGCTGTCTGCCACAGGCAGAGGTTAGAAAATGCCACTTAGCCAAGATACACAATTTGTATAATTGTACAACAAGCTGTGCACAATTTGGAATCCAGAATCAATGAGAGCAAATGATAGGTGAATTAATTCAACAGTTTGTTACCCATTTGGGGCTATAGCAGAGGTGATCACAAAACAAAACAAAAACAGAAAACCCACAGGAGGCTTCACAAAGCTGGATTGTAACCTGTAAGAGTAGCTCTATTTTTATAAGACCTGCTTTCACTTTTAACACTTATTAATGATAAAGGAGCTTTCGTTTTGTGATTAAAACTGTTACTAAAATATTAGAAGCTAAGCCTGAGAATGTTTCTCTCTAAGACAAGCATCTGCAAGGACATCCCATCATCTGCTAGAAAAGTGATGCTAGCTCCTGCAGAAGGCCACTGTCCATTCATGAGAGAATGAAATTAAACAGCCACTCTCTGCTGTTACAGAAGCTCGAAGCTTCCTTGCATCACCTTGGGGTTTTCTGGAGATCCACAGGTGACATTCTGAGAACCACTGTTCTTGAAGGTGTCCTGACAGCCAAAACGGACAAAGTAAGCCATGAAGTCCTGTCATGAAGCCATGACACCAGGAGGGAACTCCACACTGGAAGAGTTAGAAATGCTAAAGTGATTTGAGCTGGGTTTCAGGTACACACTGCAGTGACTAGCTCCGTGCTCCATGCTCCGTGCTCCTTGACTTATGCTCCATGCTCCACCTCTGCACGGTCTGAGTGTTCAAAGTAGAACGCTGTTAAGGATGAGTATCTCTGGGCTATAGAAATATACATGATTCTGTGCATATGTGTGCAAGAGAGTGCAAGAGCATGCAAGAGCATGCATGCTCTCACACAAGAGACACACAGAGAGAAACAGAGACACACAGATTGATTCTATATAATTTTAAACTTTCCCAGGATATTTTCTATGAGCTAATATCTTCTTTTTAAAAAAAGGACACAGAGAAGTGTCGGGGTTGGATTTGGGAAGAGTGTGGGGGGGGGG
>JADRCH010000005.1:13597678-13636337 GCA_019843965.1 Rhynchomys soricoides | reverse complement strand
AGGTCGGAATTGCCTCTCAGCAGTAACTGGCATGGTATGGTTTTGTTTCCCGAAATGTTAACACAATACAAAACAAACACACAAATAAGACCGCACCCCGATTACTCAGCATGGCCTGTGTCTTTTCTCTCCTGTCGCTGCTGCCATTTGAACTGTGCCTGATTTTTCCTTTCATGCTCTGTGCTGTGGTGTAAGAAGCTAAATAATTAGATCTGTTGATAAAAGCAAACAGCCAGTGAGCATGAGCTCAACTCTCCAGCCAGGACCCCATGACGCACATCCAAGATGCATGAAGATCAATGCCAGACGTGTGGCCAAGTGGACTAATAGGGATGCTGGCGATTTGACTTTTTGGTCCATTACTGTAAATCTGTTTTCCGGTCTTAAATAAGACTAATGACCGCTCCTCAGTTAAAAGCCTTATATCAGCAGCTTAATGTTTTCCTATGGTGAGAAAAAAATGATTTAAGAATTTGGAATTGATAGAACAAAGATTTAAGGCTTTGGCATTTTAGCTTCTTTATGCATTGGGACATGGTCCCTGTCTGTGGCTGTTCTTTTATCTTCTGGGCTCCCTCCTTGTGATGGAGACTCTTGTCTCTGCAGCCTACTTGTCATTTGTGTTCTGATATTCCTGGTAGGCAAAGGGAAAGGGTTCATATTTTGTCACATTCTATCCATGACTAGTTAGTATACAGGTTAGTGTGAACTTGTAGAAATAGCCTTAAGCTACATAATACATCCCGATATGTTCCTCTCTGCTTGCCACTTGCTACAGCTCTCCAGTTATTCCAGCATAAGGGGTAGTTAGAGTTCAGATAAATTTGAACTCTCACATAACCCAGTTAAATTTAAAGGACAGAAATTGTAGTGTGATTTTTTTTCCGTAAGAATGTCATATGTGTGAAATATAGGACATACAGATATTTAAAAAGTAATTTATCATTTGATCATCTGGCATTCAAATTTAGCTGGATGACTTTGCTACTGCCTGTGTTGGTAAAGGGAAAGCAGAGAGACTGTAACTGTCCTTAGCCTTCTAGGAGCCTGGGATTACCATACAATTCATTGATCTCCTGTCTCTCTTTATTGGAGTCACATCCGATGGCAGAGCTTAGGAATCTGTCCATCTGAATTCTCTATGTATGTGTCTTACCGCATCTCATTGTGCTATTCTTATTCAAAATGTGAACTTTAAAACTCCATCATCTAGACCAGCATTTCTAAGACATTACAGCACAGGTGAGACCTGGCTGGGGGTTGGGGGTGGGCGGGGTATTGTGAGTGTGCAGGTTTGGGCATCAGCCTGATTGGTAATGCTGAGGCTGGAGGAGTGACCTCACTTTGAGTGGTATACACTGTATCCTGCTCTGTCACTTTTAGATTTCCCCACCAACATCCCTGGCAGCTGTGGTAAGGATTAAACATTTGGGGGGGGTGGGGAGTGGGGGGGGGAATAGCAGTTCAGAGTGGAAATGCTTGCCTTGTTGACTAGCATGCAGTAGCGTCCACGGACAAATGGTGCTACAAACCATTTCAGGAAAGGTGGTTTTTTTGTTTTTTTGTTTTTTGTTTTTCCTAACAGCCAATATCAACAGCTAAAGGATATACAGGATTTTTTTTGCACTAATAGATATTGGCTATATATTTTATGCCCTTCCTTTACAGAGTGGGAAATCTCACATCTCTACCACATTTACAGGCACAAATCCTAGTGTGGGTCCCAGGTGTGCAGGGTGCAGTGTGACCTTACTTTGTGGAAATAGCTTCTCAGTGCCAGGATCACAGTGATACCAGTTAGAACATGATTCCTTCAGATCACATGGCCCTGCCTATCAAGCCCCATGAAATTTAATAAATTTTCTCTGAGTAATTTTGTTTTCTCAGGAGAACATAGTTAGACAAAAATTTGCAGGATACAATTGTGTCAGACTAGCTGTTTGAAAACTGTATGAATCACACTGCTCACAGGAGCAAAACCAAATCTCGCTGTAGGGGTCAACTTCACATAAACACACATGCCCAGCTGGAGGTAGATCACACAGGTGAGAAGTGGATGCCACCACCCAGTGCCTTCCTTCCATTGTATTATGTTAATTTCGTGCTTCGTTGTGATAGGAGAGGAACATGAAGTCCTACCTGTAGCTGAGGAGCTATCAGCAATTGATTGCTTTGGGGAGACAGAGTATCCTTTGGTTTTCAGAGTGTTGTTGCTGGTAGCTCTACCATGCTCCAGTTGAAGAACACATATCCATGAGCACATCATCAACACAAATGGAACTTAATGAGTTAAAAAAAAAAAAAAAAGAGGAGAGGAGTCGTGGGGGCGTAAGACTCTGGGCGAGCCTTAACTTACCAAAGACCCTCTGAGTGAACACATGGAGTCGGGGATTGATGCAAAATGCAAGAGAAATTTATTGATTCATCAGCATGCTGAGGACGCTCTGCAGGATTTTAGAGCAGCCGCCATTAGGCACAATGTGATTGGCAGAACAGTGTGACTTTTAAACTGATTGGTCTTTAGGGAATGAGGTAGCAGGGGCTTAATCAGCCCCTCCCTTCCAGCCTACGTGCTCTCTAACCTGTTTCTTCCAGAAGGGGAGGAGTGCCCATGTGCTTGGAGGGGAGAGGGGACCCTGGTAGAATACCTCAAAGTTCCCAAGATGATCTCTCGGGGGAAGGGTTTGTGGATTTGGGAGGAGTTGGAAGCAGGATGGATACAGTCAAAATTCAACTTATTGTACAAAATTCTCAACTAATATTAAGATCTAAAAAGAAAAAGTTGCAATATGGGTAGATGTTCAAATAACAATGACTATATAACATTGACCTGTTAGTACAACATTTTTCACACAGAAAGGACACCAGCAAGGGTCAGTCCATCTGTTCACCACATTCGTAATAAATCTGTGCAAGACTTTATAGTCTATCATGTGGCATACAAAGATCAACCAGACACAGACTCTACACACAAAGTACGGAAACCAAGGCAAGGATTTATTGTATCTGAGGCAGGAGTGGATTAAAGAAGGGCCTCAGAAAAGCATAGCATTTGAACTTGGCTTGGAATTCTGGGTAGAATTTGGAATACAGAAATGAGGCTAGAGACAGCAGACAGAGAAAGGGCACAAGTGCATGGTGATCCCAGACTCCATTTCAGCTCAGTTGAAGTGGTCAGAGGAGGGGAAACTCATTCACAAAAAAATATGGGCAAGAATTGAGAAAATCTAACAATATCTTCCTACAGGTGACTCAACATATAATAGAGCCTAACAGATAAGTGGTGGCCAATAAATTTCCATTATATTTAAAATGTCAGGCAAGATGTTCAAGAGAAACCATCCAGGAAGCTTTAAAAGCCAATACAGGGGCTGCCTACAGAATGAGCTCTAGAGATGGTATCTTAGTTTGGGTTTCTTTTGCTGTGAAGAAACACCATGACCAAGGCACTTTTATAACAGACAAGATTTAATTGGGGCTGGCTTAGAGTTTCAGAGTCTCAGTCCATTATCATCATGGTAGAAAACATGGCAGCATCCAGGCAGACACAGTGCTGGAGGAGCTGAGAGAGTTCTACATCTTTATCCACAGGCAGCAGGAGACTGGCTTCTGCAGGCTGCCAACAGAAGGTCTCATCCTCACTGGGTGGAGCTTGAACATAGGACCTCAAAGCCCACCCCTACAGTGACATACTTCCTCCAACAAGGCCATACTTCCTAATAGTGTCACTCCCTGTGGGCTAAGCATTCGAACACATGAGTGTTTGGGGGCCATATCTATTCAATATGGGTGTTGGGGAGAAGTCAGTTAGGACAGAAGTCAAACTGAGCCCACAGGATTGGATGACATGTTGAAGGCAAGCTAACAGAGGACCTTGTGGGCTAGGATGGATCTTTAGTCAAGGTTTTTCAGGAAAGAGGGGGAACATCGTCAGATAAATGGGGTGAAAGTAGAAAAAGCCTCAGCTGCCTGGAGATACGGAGAGGAAAGAGTGAAGGAAGGAGAAGCTTGAAGCTGGTGTGGACTGCAGAGCTGAGAGAAGGGTGCTGGCAGTGGTGGAGAGACTGCTATGCTGGTGGGGGTGGGGGCATGGAGGAGGAGCACACATCAGGTTTAATTTCCTCCTCTAAGCCTGTATCCCTCCTTGCTCTCTTCAAATCCGTGGCCTCCAGCTGGATGGTGGTGATGCATGCTTTAGTACCTGTGGGAGGCAGAGGCAGGGGAATCTCTGAGTTCTAGGCCAGCCTGGTCTATAGAGTGAGTTCCAGGATGTCCCAGAACTAGATAGAAAAACCCTGTCTCAAGAAAGCAAACCAAAAACAAACAAAAGCAAAAACAAAACAAGACTACTCAAATTCATGGCCTCTTTTCTATTAATTGATTGTGTGTGTGTGTGTGTGTGTGTGTGTGTGTGCGTGCGCGT
The DNA here is from genome assembly GCA_019843965.1 of Rhynchomys soricoides. NCBI lineage: Eukaryota > Metazoa > Chordata > Mammalia > Rodentia > Muridae > Rhynchomys > Rhynchomys soricoides. The sequence continues at coordinate 13,631,914 of JADRCH010000005.1, read as the reverse complement.
GTATTTGTTCCTAAATATAACTTGTATAATTATAATGTTACTCATACATGTTTTTAGAGCAGGAGAAGGAAATAAGTCCGTGTTTTAAATTTTGTTTTGAAGTACTTTAGTGTTTGTTTTGGTTACCATTTTTAATAATGTAATTATACCACGGACTGGAATAGCTAAAAAAAAAAATCAGTCATCTTCTACAAAGGGAAATTTTTGTATTCATATTCATTACCTAGTACTTCTGTGTCATAGGAGACAAAGTAGCAGAACATAAGCAGCCTGGGTCATTTGCTACTTTCTTGGTTTAGTGGTTTTTCCAGACTGGAACGACCAAGTCCCTTACAGGTCACACAGTATTTCATAAAACTGACTTTGTTGCAATGTTGACACGTATGTAATTATGTAGCAGTTCCACAGTGTGACAGGATTGCCCAGGGCAGGCACATGGAGGAGGATGCATGACATGAGCTTATTTATAGAATACCTTCAGGACTCCACTATAAAACCAATAACAGAGAGAGAGAGAGAGAGAGAGAGAGAGAGAGAGAGAGAGAGAGAGAAAGAGAGAGAGAGGGAAGCCCAACATCTCTAGGAGTCCACTTAAGACTCTCTTCTGGACTCTACTAGCTTCTAATGTCTATTGACATTTCTCAGTTTCTTGGTTGTCCACTCCCTGACTCTATCCCCATATGACCACCTTCACCCTTGTGCCATGACAGCAATAATATTCTACTAGGACAGTACCTAAGTTCATCGTGTCTACCATGAGACCTTCCATATGTCTTTAGAAAGATATTATCTAATCAATACAGAGTCAAAAATCAATTGTATTGCCATTATTCTAACCACCTAAAATGAATAAAATCAAGAAGTCATTCTTATTCATAATAGCATCAGAAACAATAAAATTCTTAGGAAAAAAACTGACAAATGAAAAACTTACATTCAGGGAACGGGAAATGGTTACTGAAATTGAAGTCATAACTAATTAGAAAAGCATTATGTTCATGGACTGGAAGATAATATTGTTCAGGCGGCAGCAGTCCAAAATTTCATCTGCAGATTATCTCTACAGTTTACTCATTATGACAACTCCAGCTGGATTCCTTATAGAGATTAACATTCTAACTCTAAAACTTTTACAGATTCCTATCCTAAAAGTCCTATGGAATTCTAAAATGGATATTTTGTTCTCATTCAAGATTTCAACAAACTATTCCAACATCACCAATCTAAAACCTGTAAGAAATCCAAGTAAAATGATCACTGGCATTTTAAGATTTATTTTATTTGTGTCTGTGTAGCTCTTGTACACAGATACTCACAGAGGCCAGAAGGGGGGCTTCGGCTCCCCTGGAGTTGGACTTACAAGCTATTGTGAGCTGCCCAGTGCAGATGCTGGGAACTGGACTCAGAGTCCTCTAGAAGAGCATCAAATGTTCTTACCAGCTGAGCCATTCCTTCTGCCCTGATTAGCAACATTTTAATGACTATATAAAATCCATAACAGAAACAAGAAAGTGTTGGGCTCTTATCACAAGTTCTTCAACTTGAAATTCAACCTGTTTCTCAGTTCAATTAGATGCAGCCTATATGTATCTGTCTTCAGAGTAATAAGTCTTCTAAGCCAGTAGGTTAATGAGATTATTGTAATACCAAAGACAAAAAGAAAAAAATCTTATTGCCATGGTGATGGGAAAGAACACTGTCAGATAATGATGTTCTTGCAATTGAGGCAATGCTCAGGCTTTAGCTGTGATATAAATTGTACCTTCAAGTAAATGTTTCTAAAGCTGTGTCTTAGTTAGGGTTTATTACTGTGAAGGGACACCCTGACCACCACCACTCTTATAAAGGAAAACATTTCACTGGGGCTGGCTTACTGTTCCAGAGGTTTCGTCCATTATCATCATGATGGGAAGCATGGCAGTGTGCGGGCAGGCACAGTGCTGGAGAAGGAGCTCAGAGCTCTACATCTGGATCTACAGGTGGCAAAAAGAGACCCAGTGTGTCATGCTAGGGATATCCCTATTCAAATCACCACATGCCATTCTTTTTCTACTTGTTATGTAGTGTCACAAGTAACTGACTTTAGTGACAGGAACCAGGGCTTCCTCAAGGAGTACACAGCTGCTTTCTCACATCTGGGCAGATGAGGAAGCAGAGAAAAGTGGTGCTGGTGTTTATCTGTTGTCCCTTTTCCCCCTTTTATTTGATCATAAATAGAAAAGCATTATGTTTGTGGACCGGGAAAAATATTGTGCAGGTGGCAGCCGTCCAAAAATTCATCTACAGATTACGATTCAGTTTACTCATTATGGCAACTCCAACTGGATTCCTTATGGAGATTAACATGCTAACCCTAATTGTTTTTACAATTTCTATCCCATGGGCCAGTGCTTGCCGTGTTTGGGGTGTGTCTTCCCTCATGCCCTACCCACTTATCTCAGAAAACAGGAGCCCACAACTGTGTCCAACAGGTGCTTCATGGTCTATCAAACAAGGAAGATTCGGGGACACACTGTGTATCACCCATGTGTGACCTCTTTTCATCAGACATGGGGACAATCTGTGCCAATCTCAGTCACCAAGTCAAAGTGAAAACTGTGTTCTTCCTTAAAGTCCTTAAGTACTCAAATCATAGGAGAATGACTTTTTAAAGTGTCCTGTTTCCTCCAAGTGACTTGTCTAGGAGTATGAAGGGTCATTTTACTCCAACACTTGAGACTTTTTATGAACTCATTGGGAAATTGCCTTGTTTCAAATGGTCTCAAGACTACACTCCACCCAGGAGTGGTGTGTGCTAGGGCTGCTGTTCAAGCAGGAAAGACTTTACAATATGCACAATAGAAAAAGAGTGATACCTCAAAAGGAGGAGGAGAAGCCAGTCAGATTTGAGTGGTGTTTGGGTGTCATCTCTATTTTACGAGTCCTGATTTTAGCATAGGGACCCTACCATCAGATGCTAAGAAGTTCACTTTCGTGAGCTGACTTCTTGGCTCCATAATATGCTACATTCACTCTGTGACCATAGCAAGTGTCTTAGGGTTTCTATTGCTGCAATAAAACACCATGACCAAAAGAAAATTAGGGAGGGAAGGGTTTACACTTCAGTATGCTGTTCATCATCTAAGGAAGCCAGGATAGGAACTCAAGCAGGGCAGGAAGCAGGAGGCAGGCAATGATACAGAGGTCACGGAGGGGTGATGTGGAAACTTAAGGGTTCTTTGGAAGGTTGCTTATGCCGGATGGTGTTTTGCTGGGACAAACACGTGAAGGAGTGTTTTCCTGAAGAGGACACAGATGAAAGGATGTTCTGGTAAAGCAAGCTCATGAAAGAACATGTGATAAAGGATTCTTCGTTAACAACACGCATGTATTGTTCCACTTTACATTGTGTAGTTGAGCTCTATTTGTCAGGACACCATAGAGAGAAATGCACCAAAACTTCTGGTGATATACTGCAGCTTCTCTTCTGAGGACTCGGGCAGATTGGCAGAGTGATATCAGCTGATACAGACTCATGTGGAATTTTGCTAAGACAGACTCAAGTGCTGAGGCAAGGCATGTGGTGAGGCAAGACCCATGAGGACATGTGATGACTCAACAGACTGTGAGAGGGGCTTGCTTGCATAGCTAGCTCTGCAAGGCTTCTTGGTTTCCCATCTCCACTGATCTTCACTTCACTGACAGAGGCACAGCAGAGAACTTCTCCTGGTGTCCCTGACTGTCTGAATCCCTCCTGCTGACTCTTCCTATTCAGCTGAGGCCTGACTGTTCCTGCTAGGTCATGCCACCACTGCTGCTATCCTGACACTACTGAAATGGACTGCTAGTATATCTGTACAATGTTCTAGAGTGGATCAACCTGCCACTGCTGACTTGTGAACTGAACTGCTGATTTCCTGACCATGTAGATGGGATTTACTCCAACGAACCATTTCTAAGCAGGTTCACTTCCCCTGTATCCTTTCTTTTCCACTACCTCTGGTGGGTGGTGGTCTACAAGGGAGGTTAAAGAGTTTAAGAACAGTAATTAAAAGTGGGCCTTGGAAAAATTAAAGTTACAAAAGGGTGCTTGCCCAGTGTGGCTTGCTCAGCCTGCTTTCTTACAGAAGCCAGGACCACCATCCCAGGGACAGCACCACTCACAAAAGGTTAGAGCCTTCACTATCAATCACTAATTAAGAAAATACCTTACAGACTTGCCTACAACCCAATCTTATGGAAGCATTTTCTTAATTGAGATTCCTTCCTTTCAGATGACGTTAACTTGTGTTGAGTTGACATGAAACTATCAGCACAGCAGATTTAGCTTTAATTTTATCTACAAAATGAATAGTTTGCCTGTTTCACATGTCCTTTCCATCTTAGTATTTTCCCTGGCTCTGTTCCTTGATAGTCTTGGGTGTGACTGATCTGTGTGTAGGTGGGTGAACCACCTAGCCACCATGATTCTCTGAGTTGCATGAGTATATTCAAAGCTTTTGAATACACTCAGTGGGCAGCGCTGGCTTAGCCTAACAAACAGGGAGAGCCACGCGAATAATATCGACAAATGCCAGTCTAAGTTTTACTGACTGCCAGATACGCGTCTACACATACAACTCATTTTCCTTCATAATAACCCTGTATTAGTTACTTCCTATCCCTGTGATAAAACACCATGACCAAAACAACTTATAGAAAGAAGAGTTTACTTGGGGTTATGATTCCAAGGCTAGAATCTGTGATGTCAGAGGCAGCAGATAGCGACTGGAGAGCCTGCTGAGAGCTCATATCTCAAACAGCAAGCAGGAAACAATGCCAAGGGCATGATGTATGCTTCTGACACCTCAAAGCCTGCCCCCAGCACACACTTTCTCTGATAAAGCCATACCTCCAGTCCTTCCTGAACAGTTCCACAAACTAGGGATTAAGTATTTTGATGCTTGAGGCTTATAGAAGACATCTCATTCAAGTGACCATGAACACTATGATGAAGATGCTGTTATAATTCTTGTTTTAAAATAACAAGACCAGAGAAGACAGTTTGCCTGAAGTCTCACAGCTAAGTCCAATGCTGGATGAAGAGCCAGAGCACATGGGTGATGGTGAAGAACCTTCAGGTCCAGGAACCAGCATCCTCTTGTTCTTTTTTGCCTGTTTTGTGCTTCTGATGATTGAATCCAAAGCTCTGCATGTGCTGACAAGCATTCTGCCACTAAACTGTACATCCCCACCCCCAACCTTCCTCCTGCCCATTGCTCTTAACTTTAGTTTGAGCCAAGCATTCGCTAAACTGCTCAGCTGTTGTCAAACTTGCTATGTAGTCTAAGATGGCCTTTAACTTGCAATAACCTGCCTCAGCCTCCAGAGTATCTGGAATTAGAAGCCTGTGCAATATACCCAACTCCTAAGTCTGTATCAGTGATGCTACAGTTAAGCTTTCTTTTTATGATACCAACCTGGAGGAGACACTTGATCCCACAGAGAAAGCAAGAACTCAGTATGTGGGGCATAGAATTGTCTTCCATGTGGGGGAGGATTCATGGTGAGGTCACATAGGGCGGCCAGACCCTCACCGTTTAAGTGGATTAGGTTCTCTCTCTCTGGGTTCTCCTTGCAAAGAATACCCGCCCCCTATAAAGCAAGGTTAGAATACGGCAGTGGTTCCCAAGTTTCCTAAATATGTCCGTGAGCCCCCTGCCCCTCTATGGTCTTCAGGACATGACATCTTATGGTCTAATTTGACAGTCTGAATTACGGTCTAATTTCACAGTCTGAGTATGAGTTGACTCAGCCCCTGGTGGCAGAACTCCGAGAACTGCCCAACCCTGCTCCCCATCACTCTGTCCCCATGTTGCATAAAGGTCAGACAAGGATACTCAGAGCTTCTCTCTCATTCTGTCCGTAAACAAAAGCAGGCTGAAAGAAAGAGTATTCCCACAAAATTTTAGAAACACTCATATTAGATCCACTTAAGAGTAATTAAATGGGAAGTATTATTGAATCAGACATGATAGAGAACAGAGGAGCAGTGGCTACTGCAGACTTCAACACCGTGTTCTTCCTGTTGGCTTCTCTCACCCCATTTGTTTCTCCTGTGCAATGACCTGGGGCCAACAGCTCCTCCTCTCTTGGTCAGTTCTTACCCCTCTGGCTCCTAAATGGCATTCTGATGTGTACTGCGCTATAAAGGTCAGAGAACAAAGGTTCTCATAGCCAAGTTTCTCCTGTGCTATAAAATGAACTCCTCTTTCTGTAATGTGCCATGGGGTTGGGAGGGGGGGGTGTTAGTAATTCTAAACGAATGGTCCAGGAAAGCTCCAGTAACGGACTTGACCTTGATGAGAAGTCCTCCTCCCCTGCCCTGCCCTGCTCTCCAGGTCTGCTATCTAAACACCATTGCTTCATTATCCTTTGGGAATTAGCACCGATCCTGATGAGTTACCTGCAGACCTCCTCTTGCTTTTCACTCTTTACTGCTTATCAAGTACGCTGACCCAGCCAGGTTCCTGTGCCAGGCAATTCCACTAAGGATGAAAGAAAACACAGCACAATAAAGGCACGAGAGTAGTGGAAGGAAGTTCTGAATGTGTGCTGGAGATGAATTAATCCAAGAGCATTGGATGGGTAGCCGTTGGGGAATGCTGGTTAGGATGGTGAGCTGTTTAAAAGCATCCCAATTCCCAGAATCACCACAGTGATATAATGGATGTCTTCCAGTTTACTGATGTGACAAAGCTAGCTCAGATCTGTGTGACTGACTAGCTCACTGACTTAGCATCTGAACCTGGTATCATATTCATAAGAACCCTTTCATTGTGGAGGGCAAGGTGAAAGCCAGGAATCAAGGATATTAGAAAGGTTTATAAAAGCATATTTTATCTTAGGCTTGTCAGTTGGGATTTCATTTCTGAAGCTGAGAGAATAGCTGGATCAGAGAAGCTAGAATAAAGCCAATATATTCCCCATTAGTACCACAGGATTGCACCCACTACACCAAGCCACTGTCAGATTAGCAAAGGCGTAGGTAAATCCTGTGTCAACCAAATAGTGATGATGATAATAACGTTCATAATGGGTTCCAGGAAGCATTTAAGACAAAGCTGATGTTTCCTGGAAATGAGTCCTAGCTACAGCAGCATGTCAAATTTGAAGGGTTTGAGAAAGGCAAGTCAGCATGCTAGATAGTGAGATCATTTGACTTGATATGAAAACCATGCTGATGACCAAAATACATGATATGCATATGTGAAATTCTCAAACAATAAAAAGAAAAAAAATCTAGTAGAACAGTAGTATTGGTTAGTGGAGAAATAGCAGAGTCAGTCCGAAAGAAGTAATTTCCAAAAGAGGGTCATGGATGTAGCCTGCAGACCTGGGTGACATCACAAGAAATTAAACTGAACCAAAAAGATGTTGCTTAAAAACAAACAACAGCATCAGTAACATCAAGCAAACTTTTGTCCACAAAAAATGATGCTGTCACACCTAGACATTGCCTTGGCTCCATTTTATGAAACCTCCTGGGCCCTGGCATTTACACTGGAAGAAGAGGGGTAATCATTTGAGAGCATGACAGTTCCATGATGTGTTTGCTCTCCTCAAGTACGATATGTGTGGCTCTGGTGGAGTGAATACAAGAGAGGTGCACTGAGTCCTCCTTGCCATGGCTCAGGCACAGAGGTTGCTGCAGACTGGAGAATTAAGGAACCTTCCATGAAGAGCCAGACAGCTCACTTGTAGTTTCTGACACATAGATTTTCTTTATTACAATCCTTTCTTAAACTGTAAGATACCCCAGGCATAAGGATTAGTGATACATACCTTTATTCAGAGAATTCGAGAGATAGAAGTAGGCAGATGTCTGTGAGTTCAAGGCTAATCTGATCTGCATGGAGAGTTCTAGACTAAACAGGGCCACATAGCAGGACTCCTGTCTCAAAAAGAAAACAAATCCCCTGAGCTTGCCCCCTAACTTTGTATCTCTACACCCATACCTCATTGTACTTCTCAGATCTCCTCAGAGAAGTTCAGAGAATTAGTGTCAGTGTGCGCTCAGCTACAAATGGGACATCTATAACACATCCTCCCAAAGGCTGGGGGGAGAGTGTAAGCTCTAGACATCAGGGAGAACCTGAGTCAAGCAGTGTCTTCCAGACATGACAGAAGCACTGTATTCATGAGCTTCTGGTGCCTATGACTGCCAGTCAACATCCTAATGCAGTCAAGCCAGTCAACATTCTAATGCAGAGTAGATTTCATGACCCCTCTCCCCTAACTGAGAAGCTATGGACAGTAGATGGCTTTGGGAAACAGGAGAGTCAGTTTTCTTTAAAGGTATGGTCCTTTAAGGTTGATCATGCTCCAATAGATGTCTTCATACCTAGGAGTATTTGGGCAGAATAAATTGGACTTGATAGGTTATTTCTTTTATTAAAAAGAGAATATGAAAATGGGGGTGGGGTTAAGTAGTTGAAGTGAAATGAAGAAGAGTTAGAATTGATATTCTCAAAATATATTGTATGAAATTGTCAAATAATAAAATGTTAATATAGTATTATAAAATGTAATAATATTAGTGTTGACAATGTAAAACACCGGTTTTAGCTCATGAGCCTTCCCTACACATAGCTTGAAGACCCCTCTTAAGGCCCAGTTCACACTTCTTTACTAGCTAGAATTGTTCTAGCCTTAATGAGCTGGAGTCCTTTTGGTCATCTGATGTAACCCACGGGCTGAAGGGAGACATACGTTGCCTCTTTCATCCCTTTTCGGCCAGGCCACAAAATGCTGATACCCTGGTTACTACTATTGTAATGTGCATTAAAAGCATTTGTTTCAGGATCAAGAGTCGAGTGGCTTCTGCCACCATCCACTAAGCAATCAGGCTAACTTAGCTTTTGAGGAACCTCTCTTAGAGCCCTTGCAGTTCTCTAGGGTGGGAAAAGAAGGCCAGGAGCTGCAGTGGGAGACATAGCAGAAGTAATTCTATGGAAACTTGATGATCCAAAAAAAAATTCCCTCCCCAGTGATACTGGCCTCGTTTTTTAAGTCACCAGGTTTCAGTTTTGCCCTTGTGTGTGCAATGGGGTAGGGGAGATGAGCCTTTGATGCCTTCTGAAGGCTAGAATTTGCCAACTACAGTAGGAAAGAACCTGAAACATAAAATATAAAGTTGGCATTGCCAAATGGCCCAGATTAAGTCTAATTCAATTCAAAAAGAACTTAGAGCCAGGCATGGCTGCTCACACCTCTAATCCCAGCACTGGGTGGCAGAGTCAGGAGGATGGGGACTGGGAGGCTAGCTCTGGCTGCCTCTCCAGACTCTATGTTGACAATTTAATAAGTAGATAAAGGATGTATCCTTTAAAGTAGGACTATCCATACAGGTTTAATTAAAAGATAAATTGGACATTGCACTCAAGAGTGAATGTGTAGACACTAGTGACTGTCACCATTGTTTAATGACTTCACCCAATAGAATGATGGTAAGCTCAAACATTTCCCCAATCACAGACAACTTGTTTTCTGATCGGATGTGCTCAGCACCAGTCTGAGGGAATAGAACTGTAGAAAAAATAATTTAAAATGTCTTTCAGATGGCTAGAGAATTAAAATGTAAGAGAGAGAAAATCCTAAAAACCACTATTTCTAACAGCTAGCTGTAAGTTTTGAAATAAGGCAGCCCTGTCCACTGAGGCTGTCAACCCCACAGCACTCCAGAAGGCATCTCCCCTGGTGGACATATCAGGTTATGGGTGGGACTTTCCAGGAGAGCACCTATTAGTAACATATATGGCAATCCCAGGCTTTACTCAGACTCACAAATAACTGTAAAGCCCCAAGAGCACATGTCCTACTCAAGAAGGTGGAGGTTGCATGGACTTTTGTGACCTTGTCTAGGAAGCTCTGGGCTGGGTACCACTTCTTCTACACTTCATTGGCTCAAGGAATTGTCAGTCAAGATCAAAGAGAGGAGAAAGCAGCATAGAGTGTGACTCCAGACACATATGTCACATAGTTCACAGCAGTGTTGTGTAGTCACTGAGCAAACATCTCCATTCTCTTCTATACTCTAGCAATTGAATTTTCTTTCTTTAACCCTCTTTCAGAGTTTGATGTTTCTGAAAGATTATTTCTACCATTGGGAATTTTATATTAGTGCTTCTAAGTCTTTTGGATTTTATAGTGTAACATTTTAAATGAGGATTTGACATCTAGTTGGCTAAAGAAATAATTGAAAACTAGCAGTACTTGTTACTTCACACTCTACTCTTTCTGTTTCTGTCAAGGCATGAGATAGAAGCCATGTTTACATAAAACAAGAGGGAGAACAGGCCCTCAGAGCAAAAGACCATCTTCTAAATGGAGCAATTTCTTCTCAGGAAGAACCACATCACTGTCCTTACCTTTCTCGATTCCCTGTGGGCTGCTGGGAACTTTCTCACAATGTCTCTTGTATACGTGTACATTTGGGAATCACTTCTCCAGGCAAAAAGGCTTAAGTGTGTAATTTATAACACTCAAGATTGTATAGTAAGAATTTGATTTTCATACTATCCCTGTCAATTGCATAGTTATGACAAGGAGTACTGTTTGAGCCAAACCTTCAGTGATGCCATTGCCCTTGAATGTCTCCCAGAGATGAGAGATAAGTCCCTATTGACGAAGACACCATGCTCCTCAGACACAGGCCCTGGAGGATCCAAGCGTCCTGCCTGAGGACCAGCTTTCATGGTCCCAGAAGGCATCACACAAGCTTGCAAAGGAAGGAAGTAATCCATAGTACTACCCAGTTACAACACCTATGAACCACAACAAAACCTGTGTGGCATCATAACCCTATGGGAGCAATAGAGCACACATCCCTTGGTCCTAACCAACAGCTCTGATGGCTTGAGATGGAGGAGACTTTGTTTGATGTTTTAGCATTAATGACAAAATCTCAGGTATCAAGAAATGCTGCCTTGAACTCACCTCATCTTCACCTGCCAGGAGTGGGCTGCACACTGGGCATCTACATATTCAGTGCCCTGGACTGACCGATTCATGCCTATCTGGGAGGAGTTTAGAGACTGTGGTTGGTGAATATGACCAAAACACATTGTATAAAGGCCTAAGCTTTGTATAGGTTATATCAGAGCATCACAGTGGTGATATATTTTCCCTAACACATAAAAAGTGCTGTGAATTTTTCTGGTTATTTTGATGCCTGCCACATAAACTTCAAAACAAAGGCAAAATAAACAAACAAAGTTGTAGATAATTTCTCAGGAATGGGTCTTGAATAACTTGTATGATTTATTTCCAAACTATTTTATTGATCCAGCACTATGCTAACCTTTGAGTTCACTCTGAGATCTACTTCCCTGTGTAGCATAGCCGTGTTTCCAGTGCCTGAAATGTTCAGGCTTAAGTGGTGAGAACCCTGGCCCTCTATGCTTCCTGTTGCTGTAGGGTACCAAGAGAGTCAGTAAGCATAGCAATGGAAACTTGCTTTCTAGTTCTGCTCCTCTAAAATACTGGTTCCTTTTAAAATTAGTCTTTACTTGCTCACCATGGAGACACAACAAAGACTTCACTGGGAGAAGCTCTTTCATTGCCTTTGGCTTGTGGAGATTAATAATTTTTCATAAACTTGGTTTTTTTAAATGTGTGTTCAAGAAACAAGGCACAAAATGGCATCATTTTTCCAAGGTAGCCCACTTTGGGGTGCTGTGTGCACTGTAAGTGACGTTCTGTTATCCTTGGGCCGTGGTCTCTGGGCACTCACATGCTTCTCCCCTTACCTGGGATCCCCCCTCAACCCCCTGCTGCATCTGCTCTGCATCCCTTCCCTCATCTATGTGCTTTGGCTTCTCTGAAGTGCAGTCACTGTGAGCTACATCTCTTGTTTTCCTGACTTCTCAGTTCATTCACCTTCTATTGCCTCTTCTCTGTGAGCGCTAACGTCATTAACAATGGCCTGAGATTTTCTCTCCAGCCCTCACCAGTGATTTCTGGGACAAACTCAACAGTCTACCTGAGTTCTTATTCTCTGAGCAGGATCACCAAGCCTTGTCTCTCCTTCACTCCCTTCCACCTGGACTCTCCTCTTCTTGCCAGCCTTCTAAAATTCTTCCTTTTCCTCCTGCCCTCCAAGTATGGCCATTTTCCCTCAGGTTTCAGTTCTCTTTCACTTATTCTTGCAGGGTAGTCACTTATTTTACAAACTACCCCATAGTGCTCTGTCTCTCAAGCAATTCCATCCTTCCCTTGCCCCAGCTTTGGTGTCTAGATTTCTATGTTCTCTCAGAAGCTCTGCTCTAATTGCCCATCACTATATAGCTACCACAGGCAAGTATCTGCTAGCCAGGAGAGATATGCAAACCACAGCTCAGAGGCCAAATTTAGCTCACTGCTTTTTGTTTTAAATAAGGCTTTATTGGAACATAATTATGCCCATTTGTTATATGTTGTCTGTGACTGGTTTCATGATGCAACAGCAAAGTTGGGCAGTTTCCACAGTCTGTGTGATTCACAAAGTGTAAAATATTGAGCTCAACTCTTTCTAAAAAGTTCGTGATTCTCATACAAGGGACTTAATTGCATCAGCTCCCCTCTCATGGAACCAGAAATTATCCCCAATGTCTTTTTTAGTGATTAATTTTCTTGTTTACCAAGATTTTTCTCTTAGCACAATGCTTTCTAGGTTCATCCATGCTGTGGCAACATTTTAAAGCCTGAATAACATATTGTGTGTGAATTTTCACACACACCAACACACACAGAATGGTTTCTTTAACATTAATAGATGGGCAAATTGACTAGTGTGTATAATGCTGCAATGGACACAGATGTGCAAGTATCATTACAGGGTAGTGTTCTCATTTCCTGTGGACAGACACTCAGTAGAGGCGTTTCTGGATTGCATTGGCAGTTCTGTTCTTAATTTCTTCAGGAATGCTCTCCCCCACAATGCCTATACCAGTGTAGGTTCCTGTCTTAGTCAGGGTTTCTATTCCTGCACAAACATCATGATCAAGAGACAAGCTGGGGAGGAAAGGGTTTTTTGATGCTGCTGTTCATCACCAAAGGAAGCCAAGACTGGAACTCAAGCAGGTCAGGAAGCAGGAGCTGATGCAGAGGCCATGGAGGGATGTTACTTACTGGCTTGCTTGCTTCTCCTGGCTTGCTCAGCCTGCTTTCTTATAGAACCCAAGACTACCAGCCCACAGATGGTACCACCCACAAGGGACCCTCTACCCTTGATCACTAATTGAGAAAATGCCTTACAGCTGGATCTCATGGAGGCATTTTCTCAACTGAAACTCCTTTCTGTGATAACTCCAGCGTGTGTCGAGTTGACACAAAACCAGCCAGTACAGTTCCCATCAACCATGTGCAAAGGTCCCCTTTTCTTCTTGCATTTTGGAGGCTCAACTCAAGCCCTGCTTCCTTCACAAAATGTCCTGATATCCATCAGTGGTTTTGTCTGTCACCTGAGATCCTATATTGTCCCCATCCACCTATAGTACAGTGCCCGTTACTGATAGGAGCATCCTCCTTACCCATCTTAGGCATGCCTCTGTTAGCCTTGCCCACTTCTGTCCTCTCCTTTATTAATTTGATGATGAGTTAACCCAAGTTGGAATACTCAATAGGAACTTCAACTCTTCTTCATCTCTCTTTCATCTTCAAATCTCCATCTCAAAGCCTGTAAAAACTTTGACTTTTCCTACTAAAGATACCTCCAACCTGTTCTCCCTTCTTTAGACCTGCTAGCATAGCTTAGACCAGGCCACCTTCTTGTCTTCCTTGGGCAGCTGGACTTACCTGAGTAGTGATTTCTCTCCATCTGGTCTTTGTAGTTAGAGCTGGAACTAGACAGAGGAGAGAGAATGGCTTGAACACAGGATGTAAGGAAGCACCTTTCTTGTGTATCTGGAAGCATACAGTTGCCATCCAAAGTCAGGGTCTCAGCAAATGGCTCCAAGCACTAGGGCAGGCTCAGTTACCTGCCTTTCTTCCATGGCCCCTTTCCTCTCTCTCTTCCCATCTTTCTTGTGCTTCATTCTGTTTATCTCCCATGTGGACATAAAATGGTCTCTTAGGGTACAGATATGTCCACTCTGTCGTTCAGTTTCCCTTGAGTTGCCTACAATTTCTCTTCTAGCCTCCTCTCTTGGCTGGGAAAACCCTGTTAATTAAGGTCAACATCTTCCATTGTTCAGATAGCCTTCAAGGCTCAGCACAAATGGAGGATTCCTTCTACTAGCCAGGCTACCCCTTCTCTCACCTTAACCCTCTCACTCCTCTACCTGAAGAATGTCACCTTAATGTAGCCTTAGTTAGATTACAGGTCCAACTAACTTCCTTTCCCCCAATAAGAACCGGGTCATTTAGCACCTGAGATTCCTGGAATGCTTCCCCATGCTAATGAAGCATCTCGGACCTTAAGCCTTCAGCCTATGACCTTTGCCCATCCTGGATATTCCTACCTCCACTCCACCCCCCAAAACATACAATCCTTGAATCACCCCAAGGATTGTTTCCATGCAGCTGGTCCCAGTGAGTCGTCATTACCGTAATAATCAAAGGGCTTCCAAACCCCCATCCCCCAACTCAAACCCCAGCACAACCACCTGTGGAGCTTTACAGAAGTCCCTAGAATTAATTAAACTGAACTTTCTCTTTTTCCCCCCATAAGCGTAATGCACTCATTTTAATTACAACATGTATTTGATTCTGTGGTAATTACTTTAGCAAGAAAAGAAAGGTTCAAAGACACATCTTCGCATTAGAATCATGTGGGAAAGATTTTAAATATATCATTTATATAGGCCTAGTGTAGGCACAGAACCCCTGGGTGAACCCCTTTAGATGCTGTGCTTGTTTTTGAGACACAGACATATTATGCAGTCCAGGCTTGCTTTGAAGTCAGGCTCCTCCTACATCAGTCTCCAGAGCACTAGAAGTACAAGTGTGTGTTACCACATCTGGCCTCCCCAGAAGGAAACAGTGTAACAGTGTCCTCAGAGAGAGAAACACTCCATGCTATAGGGAAGCTTCTTAAGCAGGAAGATAAACAACACAAAATGGTAGTGTCAGGAAGTCCCTGAAACTAACTAGATTCACTAGGTTCCCTCCCTGCCAGAGTAAACAATAAAAGCTGAGACTCCATCTCAAAAGAGCAAAGTTAGGCTGCAAAGAAGACTCTGAGACCAGACCAGTTGTCTGGAAGAAGCAGAAATGGACTGAGCTGCCTAGAAGAGGTTTAGACCAGAGTCCCTTAGAAGGGCCACTCTCCAATCTGTTGAGATGCCTGCAGGCTGTGTGCAGTGTGTTTCATATTTCCCCATTTTTGGGAGCTGCCACCTATACTGTGGTAGGCCTTGGTGATGCAGCTGTCTTTGAGTAATTTCTACTCCTGTACGTATGCCCTCACCAATACTCCTGTAAGTAGTGTAAATAAAACTCATTGGTTTACCGAACTTAGACTTTGGTGGTATCTGTATTTTGGTCTGCCATGGGATCCCTATCTTGGATGAGTAAATGCATGTGTTCCATCTTCCCAGGAAAACTTTTGTCACATACCAGACAGTTCTAATGTATATCTAGATTAACAGTTGTCTTAAATTTCAGAGTGAACTGCAAGAGGAAAAGCCATGTCTTGTGCACATCTGGAGGCCTTTCTTCCCTCTCTGTGCCTCATGCTTAGCAAAATGTCTAGCTTGCAGCAGGAAGTCAAAGAAGAGATGTGATCATTAGTGACCACTGCCCTACCCCCGCCATTGGATGGGGGAATTCAGTCTCCACTTTCCTTCCTCAGCTTACAGCTTGGAGAAGGAGAAGCTTAAAAAGCAGAAATCCCATTGGTGTGTGATAAATGTGTGGTGTTCAGCACGTATTATGAGCAGACTCACATTAGTCTTCTTTCTTAATACCTGTGGTTGTTATTGTCATCATAATTATAATGATTGCTTCAAATACCAAGTGCATTGCAATTGCCCGTTTCAAGGATGGGAAGAACATGCCTGTAAAAAGCATTTTATGGTCTCTTCTCCTGCCAAACAAGCATGCTATATCCTAGCCATTTGACCAGAGATATTAGAGAGTAGATATGGACTTCCATCTCGTCTTCCTACTCACTGGATTTGGCAAAAGGTCTCTGACTTTCATATGCTGTTTAGTGCCTAGGTGGACTTGGGTAAACTGGGAACATTGCCCTTAAAAGCAGACAGTCTTTACCTCTGCCTGTATGACACACTTAAATGTCAGGCTTTCCAAATGTGTGTCAGCAGTATGCAGTGGATGGCATCTGATATTTACAGTTCTTTCTAGCGAAGGTGAGCTGACTTTTGCTGTAAATATTCTCCAGTGCAAATTAAAAAACCATCCCCCACCCCCATTCCTATGTCTTTGGTTTGTTTTCCTTGGTTCTGTTTGACTTTGTGAAAGCCCATAGATATATTTGAGCATATAATGGCTCCTACTGGTGGCTACTGTAAATAGTCATTGAAAACCGGAGATGGTGGGGTAGCTCAGTGGTAGGGACTTAGCATGTATGAGACCCTGAATTCAATCCCCATCACTTCAATACGTGCATGGAAATAAGTGAATAAATAATTTAAAAATAAGGAAGAAATAAAGTGAGAGGTTGTGTTTAGGGAAAGCTTATTAATGACAAATTCTTTAAAGTTTCTGGTCACAAAAATAACACGTGTGTGTGCATGCATGGTTGTCTGTGCATGAAGGTCCTTGTACACATGCATCTGTATATGTGCATACCCGAGATTTTAAAAGTTATATTATTTCTCCAGAGCTTTTCAAGTGGCTCCTTTTCAGGCCTTGAGCTGAGGGAGGCTGGGCAGCGTCAGTCCAGGACGTTCCTCCTGTCAACGCTTACGCCCTTTCCTTCTTCTCCCCTTCCCTGTCTACCCCTCAACAATGGAAATATTAGAAATTGCTGCTACTAAGCAACCATGTCTTACCCAGTTAAGAAAGTGCTTTATCCCATCTGGTCATTCAGAAACCCTGTGAGATAGGAACTATTATTAGGCCCCCATTATACTGAGAAGAAAACTGGGACACAGAAAAATTAAGTAACTTTCCCAGGACCACGGCCCAGGAATGGGAGAGACAGATCTGGGCTATCTGTTTCAAGGCCTGAGCACTTAACTCATTGTTGCCTGGTGCAGTATGCAGAGTGTTAAATGATGGGAGTGGAGAAATAATTCAAAAATTACATTTTTGGTTAAGTTTTCCCTTCCCTTTTCTCCCTCCTCAACTCCCATTGCCTTAATAATGGGATCGCTTCTAAGTATCTTTTTGTTTTTCTTTTTTTCTTTTTTTTCTTTTTTGAGGCAGGAGCTTGCTGGCTAGCTAGGCTGGCCTTGAACATGTGATCGGGTTGTCATTACAGGTATTTATCATCATGCTTGATGCTTATCAGCATTTCAGTAAATGAGTCTAATAGAGTAAGTGCTGGGCTTGATTAACTTCTTTTTAATTTCTTCTACTTCAAGCACCAAATTTAAATAGAGAATATTAAGAAATTGAAAAGGGAAGAAACTTGTAGCCACCTAAGCATTGAGTTGGGATAGGGACTGGCAGCTGGGGACGGGCCACTGAGATCAGACTATGGTGGTGGTTGGCCAAGGGAAGCCCATACCAGTTCAGACTAGTTCATTGTCTCTGATCATTAGACAGCAGATGTGGAAGCTTCCACAGAAGTGGATAGATGTGGAAGATGTGGAAGAAATCAGCCATAGCGGAGCTCCACCCAAGACCAAAGCAGAAGGCTAAGTCATGTTTGCAGGGTCAACCACACACCCAGCCTAGCACGAGCATTTGGCCAGGGAAAACTCTCAGAGCCTGGCCTAAGACCTTACAACTAATTATCAAAGAAAGAGTCAAACTAGGTTCAGATGCTTTGATTTCACTCTAAGGATTTTTCTAGTATAGACTAAAAGATCTCTTTCTCAAAGGTAACTGGAGAGGAGGAGGCCAGGAGCCATGGAGATGGCCTTAACCAACTTTTGTTTTCCTTTAGTGATAAGACAAACCTATTAGGAAGTGACCGGTGGCTGTCCTGGTGACTTGTGTAAGCCTGTTTTCCTTTAGCACAAAGCATGGCTTCACAAACTTGCAGTATGTAACCGAATCATAACTGATACTTGGTATTGGAAGAGTCAGCACAAAGTGTAATACCCACGGGTCTGTACATGCGTGTTTAACAGGTTGTCATACACTCAACTGAGTGTCTTGAGTGCAGAGCAGCCTTTTCACCACGAGTGCTCTTCAGTGGAGTCGCCATGGTCTTTTGCATCCTTCCAGCTCTCTGTAGCCTTGACTTTTCAGGTTCAGAATTCTTTAATGCAGACTGAGAGCTGCAAGGCTTATGACCCTCAGTCTAAGCATGGACTTCCTCTTTGGGTCTTTAATTATGTGCCCCACGTTTGCTTCACTGATTCCTTTGTCTTCTTTGCCGGGTCGTAAGCTCATTTTCATAGTAATAGTTTGCATTCCTCTCACACCCATTTCACCATTTATGTGATTGAGTTGTAATCCAATGTATAATTAACAACAAACAGAACTGGAAAGAACAGGTCAGGTGCATGCACAGCCAGCTTTCGGTAATCATGGAGTGCCACCCATGGAAGCAGAAGAAAGAAGGGTGAGTCAGAATTAAAGGTTTCCAGTGACAGGTCCTAATGGGCTTGTTGGTGGGGTGGGGTGAGTCTGGTTAACTTAGTGAGTTGCGTAAGTAAATCATGGCTAAGTAGTATGAAACTAAAGGTTATTTTTTAAAGTTTCTTACTGTTAAAAGACAGTATGCTGGCTCTGTTGAAAACCATCCCAGGAGGCATAGGAATCGCTGCAGTGGAGAAGCTGGGCTTCATATCTACTAAAAGGAAAAGTCAGAATTTACAGCCAAAGATTCTAGGAGATTCTAGAGATTCTCACGGTGTTGTCAAGCTAGCTAGAGTCTTGCTGAAGGCAGACTAGGATACTTAGACATCTGCTGGGGGATGGTAGATGACAAGGAGCCCCATTAGGTATCAAGAGATGTCACTATGCACAGAGGGCCCTGACTTAGCAGGAGTCTTGCTAAAATTGAACAATGTAGAGAGGAATGCAGGTAGCCAAAAATCAGGACCTAGCTGAGACGGGAAGAGTCTAGCTGGATAGGTTTAGTCAAGAAGAGACTCTCCACTGGTGAGCTTCTGTTGTAGGCACACCCAGGGTTTATGGGTCTCTACTTCAGGGAAATAAGTATATCTCCTGCTTATGACCAGAAGTAATATATAGAAATAATGAACACAATTCTTGCAATAACGGTGTTTTCTTTCTTCTATGGTATAACAGACTATGTTATATTAATCTTTTCAAACATTTACAGAAATGTTATTTTTATTCAAAATGACTCATTTCACCTTGGCTTAGAAGTTTTAACATAAGAAAACCCTCTGTGCAATGGGTAAGCTCATTATTGCCTTGTGGAGATTTTTTCCTCAGTGAGTTTAGCATATCACCATAAAAAAAACTTTTCACTGAAAATAAATTTGTAAATGATGCAGTGAATTTTAAAGTCACCCATTAGTCATAGATAGCCAAAATGTTTAAAGCCATTTTTAAAAACCAATTGGCAGCTACTAGGAGAAAAAAAACCAAAAACTTTAGCTCATTTCCTAAAGTGCTCCGTTTGGTTTAAATGTGGTTTAAACTGATGTTAGGAGAAAGGATGTGACCCCCTTCAGGGACTATCAGAAGGAATCAAATGTAGCCTAGCAGAGACAGAAATGGAAATGTGATATTTATCAGGGGAAGGAGGATATGAAGGATGTGCATACTTCAAATTGAACCAGCCTCCTTGTGAGTAAATGCCTTGGTGAGGACGTCATACTCAGGCCTTGGGGTTCATCTCTGAAGACCGAGACACTTGTCTGGCCAAAAATGGCCTTCACCAGAATTGTGGGCAAGGGACCATGGGCTTTTGTCCCAGGCCAGGTTCAACCGCCTGATAGCCTCACTGGATTAAATAAATTTATGAGAAAGCACAAAAGTCACCATCCTGAGTGTCTTCCCATTACTCTCCCAAAACTGGGCTTAAGGCTCACTTGTGGTCCTGAGGAAGATGGGTCCCATCTTTTTTTTAACAGGGGAAGGTTCACAACAGGGTTTCTCTGTTCATCCCTGGCTGTCCTGATACTTGGTCTGTAGACCAAGCTGGCCTCAAACTCAGAGAGTGCTGGGATTAAAGGCATAGGACCCCATGCCCAGAGCCTTTTGAGAGCCTCAGCTCCTTCAGGGAGCTCTGACTGTCCTGTCTTCAGAGGTAGAAATGTTGTGCCAGGAAGGGTTTGTGAACCCCAAAAGACCAAAAAGGAGCCGATTCTGATGTAATTGCATTAGGGTCTCTTTATACAAGCTGGAGCTTGGGCCACACCAAGGTCTCTAACACAGTAGAACGAGAGGGTACAGCCTGGAGCCCACGTTCAGGCAAGCACTTATAGATGTAAGAAGTGGGTATCTAGCCTGGCACACATTTGATTGGAGGACCATTATGGTCTTTAACATAGTTGGCTGGTGTTGGGAACCAAACCATAAACTTAACATCTGTTTTCCTCCTATTGGTGGTTGTTAAGAAGTGAAGTGTCAGGGGTAGACTTGTAACCCGGAGTTACAGATTTGTCAGGGAATAACCTAGAAACTGGTACTAGATACAGCTCTTGTTGGGTGGTAACCTGGAAACTGGTGCTAGGTACCAGCCTGTTAGTTAACTTGAGTTCAACGTTAGGTCAGGTTCTCTAAGATGGAATCTGAACCCCAAAGATCTGGTTTCTCAGAACAGCCTGAAGCCTGTGTCTTCTCCCCTCTAACACATATTAGACCCTAAGTAAGAAATTTTTTTCTGAGGGTGTTTCCATGGAAAGCATGCCAGCCTAAGAGGACTTTCAGGTTCACATGGGCATACAGGTCACTTAAGGCTCAGGCTCAAGTGAAGAGTCAACAAGTTGGCTTCAGAAAGCCCAAGAGCCTGTGTTTCTATCAAAGTCCTTGGCCCAAGGGTCAGACATAGTTTGAAGAGCAAAGACCTAAAAGATGCAATTTCAAATTCTGCCTGCTCACAACTTCTAGTCTTCTCACTTCTAAAATGAGGGGATCTGGCTGAAGGTCCTTCTTAACCCTGACCAGCAGAGCAATGTGAAGCTCAGAGAGCAGAGAAGACAGACACACATCTAGAATGTCCAGTCCTCCGGCTTTCAAGGACTCCCCATCAACACCATGAACACAAAGCAGCACTGTAGACACAAGTAGGAAGTACAGTCTGTGTCCTTTGTAAACACTCAAAATGTTTGCCTTTAATTAGATTACATGACCAACAAATGAGAATTCTAATTTCCATGTGCTTCTCTCAAATAAGCTGTTTGGCAGGTATAATCCTGTCCATAGCTTGCCCAATGGAATAGATGAATTATCAATACTAAATAAACATAAGCCACAAAAGATTCTTAAGCAAAAATGGAAGGAAGATATAGCTTGATGTTACACTTTTTTGTGATAAACCGACCAACTGTGGAGAACCTCAGTACCATCCTGAGTCTTCTCTCTCACATGTTCCTTTCTGTCTTTTTTGCCTTGTGTTTTCCAGGCAGGGTTTTACCGTGTAACAGCCCTGACTGTCCTGGAACTCACTCTGTAAATCAGGCTGGCCTCAAACTTGGAGATCCACCTGTCTCTGCCTCCCAAGTGCTGGGATTAAAGATGTGTGCTACCCCTCCACCCCCACCCCAGAGTTCCCCAGAGTTGGAGTGAGAATTGACAGCCTCTCCCCCACTGACTCTTCTATTGGAGGCTGCATCTCCTCTGCTGGACAGATGACTCCTTAAACATGTTCCTTAAAATACTCTGACAGAGTCTAATGAGCACATGGGGGACCCAGCACCCCTAAGATGGCTGATTACTTCAGCATTGCTCCAATTCTCGCCATTTATCCCCAGGAGGCTATGGAAGGTCTGGCCTGGATGTCACCCTCTGGCTTACTTTTTGATAAGCTACTCAGTCCAGAAACTATGTTCTCTCCAAGAGTCTGAATATCCAGGGATCTTCCTGGTAGGGGAAGGCATGGAGGAGATGGAGGAAGTTGGGAGTCATGGCTGGTTAGAGTCTAGGGGGTGGGAAGGACCTAGGTTAACTCCATTTGCCTCTGGCACGCAGATTTACTTCCTTACATGGAACAAGGATTGAGGTCAATCAAACTCAACAGCTAGAGTTCCTAGTTTATAGCACCTGCTTCTTGGTTTGAGCATAGTATGTATTTCTAAGATGAGTTTGGCAGAGATAACAGTGTTGATATTCAAAATGGTAATAGGAGCATCCTGAGAACTGGAATAGTTCTTTTAGGGCACTAGGCATTGGCCTGTAGCACCAGCTTTTAACCCTTAAATTCCCAGACCAAAGGGAATACCAAAAGACCCTCCCAATGGAGCGTCCAGATCCCCAAGGCCTAGTGTTTCCAATCCAACTTGAGAGCAACTTCCCGATAACTATAACTTATATACATATACATATATATGTAATCTGGATTGAATTGGCTCATATAACCAGTGGAGAAATAACATCGCTTCAGATCTTGTGATATGAGTAATCTCTATTGAGAAGGAAGAAGTGCATGTCCAGTCCTCTAGTAAGAAGAAAACAATGTCAGCCATGGACAAAGGTTCTATCCACCTCTTTGCAGTATCCCAGGCTGATTGGAAAGTGGCTCTGGTGAGAAAAGAGTCAGATTTCACAGCTGTTCTGACACTTACCATTCTCTGTGATTGTGCGAGTACATCCTCAGTCTTGGTATAATGATTGGAAGGTCGTGCCAAGTGTTTTCCTTATGAGCCTAATATCGACTCAATTATGCGGTGAAACTGGATATTTCTTAAGCTAATCTCACCAATAAATTAGCCTTTTTATTCCTTCTTCAATGTCAGACTATCTGGAATGTGTATTTAAAAATAGTGCTTGGACCAATGATTCATGCCTATGACCTTAGCAATATTAGCACTAATCTAAGGCAGAAAGGTCATGGCAAGTCTGGTCTATATAGGAGTTCTAGGCCAGCCAGGGATGTACAGTAAGATCTTGTTCAGACAGACAGACTGACAGACAGATGGGTAGATGATAGGTAGGTAGATGATGATGATGATGATGAAGAAGATAATGATGATGATGAAGATAGATAGATAGATAGATAGATAGATAGATAGGAGAAAGAAAATGGATGAAAACTGAAGTAACAGCCTCTTTAGTGCCCCATCTAGACCTAAGAAACCTTCATTGGATGTGTCTTTTCTCTTAGGCGTTTCAGTTTCAGAGAGGCTTCTGAACCGACATTTGTGACATCTAACATTGTTTCACCCTCACAGAGGTTTGTTTTTCTTAGTGGAGAGTGAATTAGAAAATTCAAGTGTCCACTCACAGTGACAGCAAGAAGGACATCTTGTTCCTAATTTTCATTTGTTTTCCTTAGAGATCAAAGTCACCATTGACATTTCTTGACACACTAAGATGTTCTTTTCTCATTGAACCCTGAATTCTAAGAGCCTTCTCTCATGACAAGAGCTAGAAACTGTTTATGTTTAAGCCTTGCGATGGCTAAGTCCACTTTCCTCAACTCCAGAGCCTTCAAGAGGGACTAGAAAGAGAGAAGCTACAGAATTATCTAGAAGGGTTAAGGTCTGGCCTTAGCACAGGTCATCTGGTGTAGGCAGAGATTTAAAACGGTTTGGAGGCCTATTTGACCTTGGGGACCCTTGACTTCATTTCTCATCGTGTCTTTGTCATGGTGACACACTGGGGGAGGGGAGTAGAAACACAGGGTCAAACTCCAGGATGGCGATGAGATGTTCCACGCCTCCCCACAGTGAAGCCATCCACACAAGGCTGGGGTGGGATATGACCAACCTGCCTTCTCCACATGGTGGGAAAGGAAATAACTCCCATCAGTACCTCTGAGGGGTCAGGATGGCCAAAGCCCCGGCAGGGCTGACTTCCAACCTGAGAACCGAGTACTGCACTCCTAAAGATGTGCTTTAGCGGCGTTTTCCTGAGCAAAATGCTGGAGCGTTTTCTGTGCCTCGTTTGCTGTTACATGTGCTATTTGTTTCCAATCTCTGATCTGTTCCTTTGTTTTCTGTGTGTTGCAGGCAGCATAGTGTACCTCGGGATGATGGTGGGGGCGTTCTTCTGGGGAGGACTGGCAGACAAAGTGGGAAGGAAGCAGTCTCTTCTGATTTGCATGTCTGTCAACGGATTCTTTGCCTTCCTTTCTTCATTTGTCCAAGGTTACGGCTTCTTTCTCCTCTGTCGTTTGCTTTCTGGATTCGGGTAAGGTTTTCTCCTTCATATCTTAAAGTAATGTGTTTGCTCATGATTGCACATGGTATCACTCTGTAAGATCTTAACACCAAGAACAAAACTTTTAACATAGTTCTTCTCTGTGTGTGTGTGTGTGTGTGTGTGTGTGTGTGTGTGTGTGAACCTAAGAAACTACAATGTTGATTCTTAGAAATGTCATTAGCCACAAGTGTTTAAATCCACGAAAATACTTAAACACCTATGCTCCCGCGGCAGGGAGGTATTATGAATGGCTTACAGGGGACTGGTTTTGCTTAAGTTGGAATTCTATTTACATAGTAAAAATGTCCAGACACATGTTTTTCTTTTGAAGATTTAAGTAAGAAAGAGCTGTATCTACTACTATAATACTTCACATTATCTAGGGACTGCTCTTAAATTCAGGATTAGGCTGTCTTAAATAACTGTGGTTTTATTGGTCTAAGTGCCCTACATGTGTTTAACTAGAGGGAAAGCCTACTTTGGGAGGTAAAATAAGTCTGTCTGAAAGTTCCTGATTTGGGCAGAGTTAACTAAAGCTATACTACCAGCCATGTGCAGGAGCGTAGGAGAGTCAATAACGTAGCTGTTTTCTTAAAAGAGGTCGAAACACTCACTACTCTTCTGGGCCCATATGTGTGGGGAAATCCCATGGCCTGATTATAAGACTATGAGAAACTCTGCTTTGATGAGGAAAAACTCATAGAAATATAAATTTTGTGCCTCCCAATCAACAACTTAGAGATACTCTTTTCATGATGCTAATAGGCACTGTAGTTATTTTTTTAATGAAGTAGGGGTGCAGAATGGCTTTCAAGCTTGAGAAGTTACCACCAGCTGTTGCTCATAGCCTACACAGCAGGACACAGTTTCATGGACCAAAGCCAGGGAATACCAACACATTCTTCTCTTCCATGTGTACATTCACCTACAACCAATATTGTTCAGAATATTGTCAGTATGTGCTGAGCAGACTCCAAGGATACAGGAGTCTGCACATACAGGACAACGGCTCCACATGTGAACCGCCTGAGGGAAGAGAACCATGGGACTGTAAGGATTATAGAACAAGCTATGATTACAGTGGCTGACCCAGTAGACCGATGATCTGGCTCTGAAGCAGATCCAGAAGGGAGATAGAGAGCTATTAAATTCCCACTTGATCTGTATAAGCAGAGAAGTCCCATCCGAATGAACCAAACTTTCACTCATGTCTTTGAAAATAGTCATGGCTCCTCAGTCAAGTACCAGGCTGGCGCCATATACCCAAAGTTCTTCGTGTAAAGGAGAAGCCAGGTCCCTCTAAGGAAGGATGCTACTATGTCAATGAAGATTAATTTGTGAATATTTCTCACAATCTTCCCCAAAGGGGATGACTATACTTCAAGAAAATAAATAAATAAATAAATAAATAAATAAATAAATGAAGGAAGGACAATAGGCTTCTCAGAGTTTACTGGGTAATGACTGGAGTCTAGTAGAACAAAGTGACATCGATATTTTCTTAGTTCACATCTGGCTCACGGTGAACCAGAAAGGCCCCAGCTCCATCTTGAGCTTGCTTGATTTTAAGGTTCCAGAATGTTCCATTGGAAGAGAGGTACCTGGCAGTGGTAGAGTATCATCTGGCAGAGCATCTGCCAGCCAGGTCCATTTATTGAAAAATTTAAAACATAAAGAGAAGTCCCAGTCATCAAGCCCTCACCCTGCATGTTGCAGACTTAGAGCCAGGACTGGTTATACTCAGCCCCGTTAACTTGCAACATCTTAATTATGTCACCGGGACATTCCAAATCTAAGGCTTATATGTCTTCCTCTTGAATTCTGTTTGTGAATGTAAAAGGGACTGGAGGGGGTTTCGTTTTAGACTGAGATATGCCTAGGCTTATGGTTTCACTGTCTCTAAATAGACAAATATACTCCTGGTGTGTTTTCCCACAACGCCTTAGATGGGATCACACTGTGAGGCTCAGAATGAATGACCTCAAGCACATGATCCTCCTGCCTCAACATCTCGAGAGCTGGATTATACATGTGTACTACCATGCTCAGATTTCTGCTTTTTTCTTTTCACCAAGCCAAGTCTTGAGTCGTATGTTCTTAGAAAATAAAGATATCGAGCTGACATAGTCTTTGTGGTTTTAAAATGTTTATTCTGTCCAAAGAAAGATTTCCCTGCTGGGCACATGGGTGTTTGTTGGGGTAAGGAATAAGACCTCACTCATTGTCCCTCTGTCTTTTATTTTCTCGAATGGATCTCACACCGAGGCAACACATGTCCCTCTTATCCTTTGTTACAGACAATTAGAAAGCTGGGAAGTGGAGTTGGCACTATTGATTCATTTTCATTTGCCCCAGAATTAAATTATTTGTTTCCAGTCACTATTAATTAAGGGGATGATCATGTGCTGGACTCCAGGCAATGTCACAATTGGAGCTGCTCACTGAGGGCCTGGCACTGTTGAGCGTGACGGTCAGGAAGAAGACAGAATAGCAACAGAGATGAGGGTGAAATGTCTTTGTTCCTGTGTGTTGGAATCAAAAGAAGGGTTATGTCTCCCAGTGTGGGTGGAGCCGAGCCACGCATTAGTTCATGTGCACAGTATGCATTAGCTGACGGTACAAGCTAGAATGCTCTGGCAGTACAGAATTCCTGGCCACCAACTACGATTCTTCTGAAAGCTTTATTTTCACAACTGTTTTTAAAATTGTTTTTTTCTTAATTAAAGAAAATCAAGGCAGAGAAAGGCTGTTATTTCCAAACGGCCCAGAGCCCCTGGTGTTTCTGTATCTGGTGTTTTTTATTATTTTAAGACTTTTTAAATATGTCTTATCAAATACCTGAATTGTACTTGCTTTGTGGGAGGTGATGGGCTCAGCAGTTTATGTGAATTGACTCACCTAAACCTCATTGGTCCCCGTGAGGAAATGCTACCGTGCAGGCTTGACTGTCTGTATATTATAGATATGGAGAGTAGGCACATGAATGTTTGATAACTTCCCAAGGGCACACAGTGAGTGATCTAGCCAGATCTCAAACCCACGGTGTCAGGTTCAAAAGCTGGTGGTGATAACCTTCAGGCTTGCTGTATCTGAGATTCTACCAGAAATGACTCTTGACTGTGTATGACACCAAACCCTAAACATGATGGCTGGTGCTCCTAAATGTTTAAAGATTTGTTTATTTATGTATTTATTTATATATGTGAGTGCTCTGTCTTCATGCACACCAGAAGAGGGCATCAGATCCCATTACAGATGGTTATGAGCCACCATGTGGTTGCTGGGAATTGAACTTAGGACCTCTGGAAGAGCAGCTAGTGCTCTTAACCACTGAGCCATCTCTCCAGCCCTGCACCTAAATGTTTTAACAGATCAATCCAGGAAGATAATTGACCTCAGAAAATTGGAATGGGGAACAGCATGTGCTTGGGATGTATTTAATTGAAAACTAATCTCAAAACAAACTGTACATAGAAGAGTAATGTTTTCTTAAAATTTGCTGTTCAACATGATATGATAACCAACTGACCACAGGTAGCTACCAAATGCTTTAAATGTGATTTACGCAGCTGTAATGTATTTATTATAAGTGCAAAGATATATTACACTAAAATTTGAAGATTTGGTACATGTAAAAAAATGCACCATCTCATGCACAATTTTACATTTAATATACGTTAAATGATAATGTTTCAAATGTGCTCGGTAAATTAACATATATTAAGATTAACCTCCCTGATTTCCCCCTTCTTTTTGTATCTCTTCTATAAAATAATTATTCATGTGGTTCTGCTCACTCTATATTTCTTTTGGAAGTCACTGTCTTTCTGATGCAAAGGTGGACCCTTTTGGCAAACCGTATCTCCCAGTCTACCCTATGATAAAAGTAGTGTCAATCCCAATGAGAAAGGGATGGAATAAAATATCTTCCACACTCAGAACATCATGTGGCCATACATTAGCCATATGCACCTCTAGAATTCATCCTTGGAGACCCTGAGCGTGGAAACTTATTCTTTCGTCTGCAGCTCTCACAACTGATGGTCTGATGCAGAGCCTGAGAGGTGGAGGGTAGACAGACAGATGGCAGGTGGGTGAGTAAGTAGAGATTTAGACAGAGGGCAAGTAGACGCTTGCAACAAGTGACTGATGGATTATATCTGTGTGCTTTTCTTCATGTCTCAGAGATAGCTGTAGTAATCACGTCTATATTTATGAAGCCATTTAGTGTTGAGCAAATGTGTTCTTCCAACTCTCTTTAGAGCTAGGAGAGCTTCTGTATATAAGATGGCATCAGAATCCTGATCTGTGGCTGTGCCACTTCTCCCTGTGGCATGAGGCTGCTTCTGCAAGTGCAAATGTATGCACAGATTTAAGGGTTTAGGGAAAGCAAGTGGCTGTAAACAAGTTAGAGAACTTGCACTGCTGCTGTGGTTTTGCACAGAGCAAATGTCTTTTGTTAGCAATGCACAGAGTTGCCCATGTTTACAAATCAGTGTCTTCAAATGACCAAGTTTTCTACCAAATGTGGTTTTCATAGTTTACATAGTATTGAGAAAATAACTTTCTGTATTAAAAACATATTATTTTTCCTACTGTGGGTTTGGAGATTGGAGAACTTAAGCTCTCCACTGGCTGAGGAGGTCCTGTCCCAGGATGTGTGACTCTCCTGATTATTTCTGTCTTGGTTTATTATAACAAGCATGTGCTTTCTAATCAGCATAGCTCCTTCATTCTCTGCATCTTCCTAGCCTGTTCAGAGAGTTTGCAGTTTGTGCTCTTTCATTTAAGCTAGAGCATCAATGAATGTGGATGTGCAGGCGTCTCTCAAGTGTGCCCTTTGGGTCCATGCCCAAGAGCATTACAGTTGCCTTACATGGAAGTGCAAACTAGTGAGGCCATTGTGGGCATCAGTGTGGAGGTTACTCAAGAAACTGAAAGTTAAAAATAGATATAAACACCTTTTGCTGCGTTGTCACTTTGATTTTTTTTTTTTTTAATTTATGGATGCAATTTAAAGCATAACCAATTACTTCTAAACCGCTATGTAATTTGGCTGGCAGCACAGTGTCTCCCCCAACCCCTTCCCACAACACACACACTTTTGCTGATTCTAAGTAAGAATTAAAAAGATATTTTCCTTGTGAGTTACTTGTGATTGTGGTACCTGACATAGACTAGACCATCCATTGTTCTTTGTGCGTGCCCCTTATCTGAATAAAAGCTGCTAAGGTCCAATCCTGGTGGGTTTTAACCTTTGCTTATCATTTGCTCAAAACATGTGGCGCTACAGTGATTCTTCAACCTCTTCCTTGCTTATGTTCTCACATAATTTCTTAGTTCCTAACAAAAATGGAAGGTAGAATAAAAGATTGTTTGAAAATTACACTGTGAAAAAGCTAGAATTAAAGTAGTTAAAATATTCTTCATATGCATGTGTTTGTGTGTTGTATACATTGGGTACCCTGTGGAGGCCACAGATTGAAGTCTGGATGTCTTCCTCTATTGCTTCTATGCCTTGTTTTTTGAGGCAGGATCTCCCACTGAACCTGGAGCTCACAGTTGCAGCTAAACTGTCTGGCCAGTTCACTGCCCAGAATTCACCTGTCTCTGACCCTCAGTGTTGGGATGATAGGCGTATGTTACCAAGCCTGGCTTATTACACGGGCGCTGAGGATGTAAGCCATCAACCTCAACTCCTAGAATAAAATTATTCTTTGTCACATGTTTACTAAATAATTAAAAGTGGGACAAAATTACTCAGTAGAATCCTGCAGTGGTCTGAATGAGAATGGCCCCCATAAGTCTCATATATTTGACTGCTTGGTCCCTAGTACCTAGATTGAATCACACACACACATAAGAAAGTCTGTGTACAGGATGGAAGTCCCAACTTATTCTAGGAATGTGTTTCAATGTATAACTTCTTATTTTTACAGTTTCATAAATATTGTTGTAACAACCTGAAGTTAATGTTACTTATTAATTATTTAAACTTTTATTGTTTCAACTCTGAAATGCCAATTATCAATATTCAAGTTGATTTGTGCAGATTTGTATACATTTATAACTGGATAATTTTCTGCCTCTATAATGTGGATTCCAATGGTTATTTCTTCTGTGTCTCCTATTACCAAGGATAACTAAGATTTGACATTTTTGGAAGCTCATAGGAGAGACTTAATGTCTATGCCGAGGAAGTTCCTTATAAACCACCCTGCTCTGATTGCTTCGTTTATGTAAACATTCCATCACAGATTAGCTTGAAAGAAAGGATCCTGAGCAGCTTAATAACTATCATGATACAATGAACAATAAGCTTTCCATGTAAGGGAATTTATGGATGTCTCACCCATTAAGTAGTATAAAAGATAATTATGTAATCCTCATATTATGGATTTTTAAAATATAAAACCAATTATATTTTCACATTTAATCTCCATTCACTGTAACTGTTTCTTATCCTCAACACTGTTGATCTCTGAGGTGGGTATACTGGCTGGTTTTGTCTGTCAACTTGACACTAGCTGAAGTTATCACAGAGAAAGAAGCTTCAGTTGAGAAAATGCCTCCATGAGATCCAGCTGTAAGGCATTTTCTCAATTAATGATCAAGGGGGAAAGGCCCCTTGTGGGTAGTACCATCCCTGGGCTGGTAGTCTTGGGTTCTGTAAGAAAGCAAGCTGAGCAAGCCAGGAGAAGCAAGCCAATAAGAAACATCCCTCCACAGCCTCTGCATCAGCTCCTGCTTCCTGACCTGCTTGAGTTCCAGTCCTGACTTCCTTTAGTGATGAACAGCAGTGTGGCAATGTAAGCTGAATAAACCCTTTCCTCCCCAACTTGCATCTTGGTCATGATGTTTGTGCAGGAACCCTGCACAAACAGGGTGTTAGAAACCCTGACTAAGACAGTGGTTAATTCTTTCTTCCTGGGGACCTGTACTATTCACTGAGAGATACCTAGCACCCTCCCTGGCCTCTATCTTCTTGATGCCAGAAGCACCTCTCGAGTTAGTTAGGCAACTAACATTGCCTCTGGAGAGTTCTAGACATCTAAAAATAACCCCAGCCATGGTCAAAGGAAACAGAACCAAAACCAAAACAAAACAAAAAACACCCTTAAGAGCTACTGGTACATGGACTGTGAGAACTCCCACCAAAATATTTATCTCTGATGTGTTCTCAGAAATTATTTCCCAATGTGGTAAGCACCATCAACAGGAACAAATGATTGGGTGTGTCGTCTTCTTGTATTTTGCCTTTTTAACTAGCAAATCGATTTCATTGTATTTTCATGTGTTTCATACATGTATATCATTGTGCTTTGCTCACGTTTGCCTTCCCAGCCTCTCTTGTCCATCCCAACCCCTCTAGTCTCCCCCCCATGTTTCTTCCTTCTGCTTTTGGGCTATATGTACTGTTTTGTTAATCTATTTCTGTGTATGAGAGAAAACTTGTTTCTCTTTCTGAGTCTTTTTTATTTTGACAATGGGAAGATCCCACGGCATTCACAAATTACGTAAGTTCATTCTTCTTTATGGCCAAATACAGCTCTGCTGTGTATATGCACAGCACTTTCTTTATCCACTCACCAGCAGAACACCTCCCTAAGAAAAGAAGACCACTCAACCCAAAATATTAACAGTTGGTAGACAGTTGTTCTATACCTGGGCTGTAATGAACAGTGTCACAGTGAAAATGGGTATGCAGGTGCCACCGTGGCATGCTGCTTTAGACTCCTTTGGTATAAACCAAGAAGTACTGTAGTAGGATTGAACATGACAATTCTATTTTCATATTTTTAGGAACCCAAGAATAGTGGTTTATATATATACTGACTGACCAACTTATGTAGGGTTTGATTTTTCAAAACCTACTTTAATAAGGGTTGTTAAATGTTTTAACCTCCCTCCAGCCCACCACCCACCAGAGGTAGTGAAAAGGAAAGGTTAATAGAGCAAAGGAGGATGTGGGCCTGTTTAGAAATAGTTCTTTGGAGCAAATCCATCTGTGTTGTCAGGATATCAGCAGTTCAGTTCACACGAATCAGCAGCAACAGCTCAATCTTCTCGCAAACACCATTCACGCATCAGCAACAGTTGGTCGATCCAGAAGAACCCAAAGACTGCCAATCGGCCCAAATTTGAGGAAGCAGCAAGAAGACTCCAGTGGCCTGAATCCATAGAAGCAGCAAGCAGTCACCAGAACACCACCATAAGTTTTTTGGTGTGTTTCTCTCCATTAAGTCATGACAAATGATAACCAACAAAGAATGAAAAGCTGTACCAAAGCCATCCAGCATTGCCCAGCAATGACCAACGAAGAGTGGCAAGTGAGCAAGACCGTCCACCATCATCCACTGTCCGTTGGGTTATATTTATACTCTTTCCACCATCACGTGTCCTTTCAAGCATCCACTCTAGGAGAACATCACATGCCTTTTTTCCAGGCTGCCTCCAGAAAACCATCACGTGTCTGTTCTTAGCAAAACATCCTCTCATAAGACAGTTTCCAGAAAATCAGCACATGACACAACTGAGTCTCCAAAGAACCCAGACATTTCCACTACGAACTTATAATCACCAGCTATGGCTCCATTTTCGCCTTCTCTTAGTCTATATTTTTAAAGATGTCTTTCTGTTTGTCTGCCTTTCTCTCTGTCTTTCATTGTCTTTTTCTATCTTTCTTTCTTTCTCCTTTTCTTTCTTTGTTCTGGTAAATTCTGATTGGACTCTCACTAAAAATGTTAAGATAAATCAGCAATGAAGAACCTTTTTTAATTTACAAGCGATGGAGGCTGGGCTGTAGGCAGCTTCATTCGGCATCACCACTTTTTGTAGGAACTAAAGTGTATTTACAATTCATAAAAGCACCTGCCTTCCCTCTTATCAAGACATTTTTATTGATGATATTTATTGCAGCTACGTTGTTATGAAAGACACCCAGGTGTCTTTAAGTTTTAAGAGCTCCTAGGATGCCCATCAGGATTGCCCAGTACCTTCTGATCAGCCCCTAGTGAGCTTGTCCTGTGGTGAGGACCACCACATTAGAGCAATGAGTGCTCACAGTGACTAAGGTACAGGGTAACTTGGGAATGCTGGGAGGTATGCTGACTCATACCATGACTCAGTACTGGCATCTCTGCATCCTCAGGTTTTGTGTGGTCACATTGATTTTGGAAGTGGTGCATACCCTTGTTTTTCGGGATGTTTAAGTCATCAAAACAGCATAGTCCAGGAGAGTGTGCTGGTGTACCTACTTCATTATAGAAAGTCTGAAGGTCTCAGGAGAAAATATGTGGTGCATATATATCCCCTGGACCAGGTGATGGGAATACAAGACACACACCAGGCAGTGGGCACCTTCTCCTTGCATAGAGTGTGAAACACCAGAGACAGGCAACCTTTGAGCACAATAAAAATGGATTTCCTTTGACTAAAGCAGACTACAGAAAATGGTAATGTTTTCCCTAAAATAGATGACCAGTCACAATAAGTGAGTGCTTGAATTGTTTGTAGATCTTGGAAAATAGAGAAGTTTTCAAATGATTTGCTAGCATCCCACACTACCTCCTCAGATTCATTTATTCTTAATTAGAGTTCTTTGCAGTATGGTGTACAGATGAGAGCCATCCATGCAAAAAGGACCACTTTCATTCGAAAAAGACAATGAAGCAAAATCAGTTTTATTACTGAATACTTGGAGCATTTTTTCTCTCTTTAATTCTGGCTTATTACAAACTAACAGGCAGTCTTAAATTTTTAGCCATGTCAGAGTTCATTTATCTCAGTTCCAAGGTACCCGACATATCTTGACATGTAATTTTGCTTTTATAAAGTATGAGAGTGTCCAGTATCCTGATAAAACATTAATTAAGACATGGA
>JADRCH010000005.1:13535627-13594261 GCA_019843965.1 Rhynchomys soricoides | reverse complement strand
TAATAATAATAATAATAATAATAATAATAATAATAATAATAATAATACAGAAAAGCTTTATACAAATATTCACCTGGGAATGGACTACAGTGTTCCTCTGTGTCTGAGGCCATTCAGACCAGTTGTGTGGGCTTCTTTTCACTGATCCCTCAGTGTCCCTCTGACACTTCTGCCACCTGTTCCTTGATCTCTGGATCTATGGTTGTCAGCTTCCTCCCTAGCAGTGCGTTGCCTGCTAGGTCCTGCTTGCTCCACTGCACCAGTGGAAGAAAGAAAACTGCTCTGAATGCAGGTGCGGGCCCTGTTGGAAATCAGCTGATGACTGTGGCAAGTCCGTTTGCCTTTCAGGACCTTGTTTTTTGCCCCAGTGAGTTGAATGAAGAATGAGGTGCTGTGCGAGAATTTCAAACACTAACTCTACCCAGCACTCCCAGACTGCAAGAGAAGTTATTCTTGCCACTTTGCAGAGGAGGGAAGGAGACCTGGTCATGAAAGTAACTTGTCCAGTGTCACCTAGCCTCAGACAGGTGACAGGTGTAGCTCTCTTCCTTCCCAGGAGGCTTGAGACACAGTGTGGAGTCTGTTCAGGAAGCTTTTCTGGGGCCAGCCAGGGATGGTGGCAGAAGCCTGGAATCCCAGCACTTGAAAGGCTAAGACTGGAGGATTACAAGTTGGAGACCTGCTGGGTTACAGAGTAAGTTTAAGGTCAGTCTGGATGATTTAGTGATTAAAACAACAAGAAAGCAAAACAAAACAAAAAATAAAAACAAAAGCCCTAAATCCAAAAAACCAACAAAGCCTACATAAAAACCAGAAGCTCCCGGGTTACTGGGCTGCACATCAGCGTGAATGGTCCTTGACCTCAGATGAACTCCCATCTGCTGCCCAGCATTCCTGGTCACTCTATTCTTCTTCACCCTGGCCGAGGCCCACACTTTCTAGCCAGGTTTATCAGATTCAGTGATAAAACACAAAGGCTTTCATTATTGTCTAGGTTTCATGGGAATGTTTTATTTCAGCAGGAGTATGTTACAGGAACAGGGACCTGCAAAAAGTAACCAGAGGTCCCTGGATGGTAGAGAGACTTTGGGGATGGCATGAACAGCCACTTTGGGCCTAGAGAGACTGCCCAGCCCACAGCTTGTGGGGAGCTTTTCCACCTGAGGGAGTGAGGAAAGCAGGTTAGTGGGGATTCAGGCTGGCATCTGACCTCACTGAGGAAGATGCTACTCTTCTCAGCAAGACAAGTATTCCCCATTGGATTCCAGAAAGCTGTGGAAGGGCAGTTATTCAGCTCATCAATGGCTTCCCTGACTCCATATACAAGGGTCTGGGTTCAGCCCCCAGCGCTCATACAGAGACAAAGAACAAGCGACTGCACTCAGTCTTCCGACTTGAGAATTCAGACTGGTCATTTTCTCTGAAGAAAAAAAAAAGCAAGATGGTATTTTAGCATCAAATAAACAGACACCATCCAACTAATACCCATAAAAGGTCCAAAATTGCCCACTTAAATGCTTCAGAAATCTACTTCTGCCATACATGGAAGCAGCCAGGAAGTTGCTCATTTACTGAGTAAGTATTCCAGGCACCCTTGTGCCTCTGAGGAGGGCTCATGGTGAGCAGCTGCAAGGACTATGCAGCCCCTCCAGATGGAGTCAGCCTATGGAAGGTTAACTCCAGGTCAGGAGATGCCTGAGATTGCAGCAGGCAAGTGTTTGAGAGAATCCCGTGTGGGCAGAAGTCTAAAGGAAGGAACCCTGGGGAGCCAGGAGAGAGGAGATGTTGAGCTAGGGAGAAGTTGATGGTGCTTGGGGAAATAACTAGGTAAGACACGTGAAAAGAAGACTGAACAGGAGCAGGAGCCAGCGTTGTGGCTCATGGCTTGGAGTCCTCATGCTTCAAGCTATGGCAGGACTGTTGCCGGTCAGTCTGGGCTACACAGAGACTGTGTCAAAAACAAGACAAACAAAACACCACCAAAAACAACAAGCAGAATGTGGAGGTGGGAAGGATGAGGTGGTCAGAATATAGTGTCCGACTTCTTTTCTCAATACAAAAATAATCAAAGCAACAATCAACGCAAACAGAAACAGAAGCACAGCTGGGTGTGGGGGTGCATGTCCCTTAATCCCAGCACTCAGGAGGCAGAGGCAGGCAGGTCTATGAGTTCAGGGCCAGCCTGGCCTACAGAGGGGGTTCCAGGACAGCCAGAACTACACAGAGAAATACTGTCTTGAAAACAAACGAATAAACAAACAAAACAAAAACAAACGAAAAAGTAGGCGCGCACTCAGAAGAGTAACCCCTCTCCTTGTCTTTGCTCTCCCCTCTGTCTCTGTCTCTGTCTCTCTCTGTCTCGTCTCTCTCTGTCTGTCTCTCTCTCTGTATCTCTCTGTGTGTCTCTCTCTCTCTCTCTGTCTCTCTCTTTGTTTCTGTCTCTCTCTGTGTCTCTCTCTCTCTCTCTGTCTCTCTCTCTTTCTTCCACACCCCACACTCATCTTATGGACGCAGCATATCTTGCAGCTGCCAGTCTTCACTAGGCAGCATCCTTAACGATTTTCCTGGCTGCTCTATACTGCCCGATGCTCCCTAATGAACCCAGACATTGTTGTGTCTTTGAGTGTTAATTGCCATATCATCTATGTTACCCTGAGCTTGGAAGCCTCACTAGCCAAGGGTACAGCTAGAGAAATGGTGGTAACATACTAAACGAAACATTCAAACACAGACAACGTGAGACAAAGTCTTATATGAGTGATTTTTTTTAAAAAAAGAAAGCAAAATTGTATAAAAGCTCTGCTTGTGATAATTTTCAGGACTGGAAACAGTCAGAAAAGCATTCAGAGAGAAAAGTTATTTGTTGGCGGAGAGGAAATGTATGTTTTCTTTTGTTGTTTCCTCTAGTGTTTAACAGTACACCCAAGTCAGTTTTAAAAGGCACACATCCCTGGGAAGATAACATTCTAAGTCCTGGACAAACCTTTTGGTCCCTTAGAACTTCTGAAAAATACCAATGTCTAGACCCCTGGAGAGAAATAAAATCAGAACTTCTGTGCATGTGACCTGTGCCATTGCTATGGGGAATTACTATTTGCATTTTGTCTTTTGGTTTTGCTTTAAAATGGGGTATCACTCATGTAGCTGAGGCTGTGTTATATAGCCCAGGCTGCCCTAATCTTGCAGTCCTTCTGCCACTGCCTCCCATGTTTATAAGCATATGCCACCGTATCCAGGAGGCATTGCTCCTTGACAAGCTACAAGGTTGGGTGCTATCTAGCAGTGGAGTGCCCACATACCTTAGATCAGTCAGCTTGCTATCTTAACCCTAGGTCGACAACAGCTATGTACAAAGGCACAATGCACTTGGGACTGGAGAGAGATAGCCCATTTGGCATTAAAGAAGTCTTTGAGGGTGTGGTAAGGTACCATGACATAAGACAAAAGAATAGTATGAGAGACCAAGTAGCCTGTTCTTATGTTATCCTTCGGCAGGTAATTTCCAGCTGTCCCAACAAGGCCAATCCTGTTCTCATGCACCCCTTCTGAGACATCTTCCCTGACTGTACCCACCCCAACAAACACAGCCTTCAGCTCTGTAGTCAGATATAGGCCAGCTCTTGACACATATGAGATGCTCAGTTGCTCGATGCCTGGCATGATGGTGCACACCAGTAATCCCAGCACTCGAAAGGTGGAAGCAGGGAGCTGGAGAGTTCAAGGCAAGCCTGACACATAAACAAATGAAATAAAAAAGTACTTAATGAAGGATCATTAGATAAATATAGATAAATGCATATGGGAATAAACATGTTCATAGATGTACACCTAAGATATTTGCTTAATAAGCACTCAAGGGCTTCTAGGCCAATTAACATTATGGTTTGTGAAATCAAGCAGATTCAGTATCAAAAAAGCTCTGGGTTGACCTGGGAAACTAGCCTTTGTTCACAGAATTGTTCTGAGAAGAACGAAATTCAAAATTCGTGTGTTTCAAATAATCCGTCTCCAGATGAATGTTTACATCACAATGCAGCCTCGATTTAAGCACAGCCTGTACTTTTCCAAATGCCCCAAGCTGAGTCTTGAGTATTCCTTTTATAACTTCTATGATCACTTGACTATGCTGACTGGGGAAAAAAAACAAAACAAAAAAACCCCCGCTCCCTCCAGAAACTCAGCCTGGAAGAGAAGGCTTTCCTTTTCCTCTCAGCAGGTGACATCTGTGAAAGGAGTCTGAACTCTGCAGTGCTGGGCCTCTACAAAGTGCAGCAATTACTTTTCCCCCAGTAATGTCTTTGGGAGGCAGGGCAGGGATTTAGCATGTTAAAGCAAAGGTTAGTCATGGTGCCTGACACTCCCAGGCATGACCCTAACTCCTGATGCCTTCTCCTTTTCATGTAAAACATAAGCATCCCTGGCAACAGAGTACAGAGGAAGAAGCTGTTGGAACAATCCCAGTCTCCCTCCATCCACAATGGAGCCAGCTGTTGTCTTCTCCAAGCTCCATTAAGACACAGAACAGGGCTGGAGAGAGGGCTCAGAAGTTAAGAGCACTGACTGCTCTTTCAGAGGACTGGAGTTCAATTCCCAGTGTCCAGCAAGTGCCTCACAGTAGTCTGTAACTCTAGTTCCAAAGGATTAGATGCCCTCTTCTGGGTTCCTTGGACACTGCATACAAGTGATACACAGAAAAACATGCAGGCAAAATACACATGCATTAAAAAATAATAAAATAGAATATAATTAATTGAATCCTAAAACAATGCAACTAGACTAGAACCCACTAAATTGTGAAATCCTCCAAAGAACCAATAGCGTTTCAGCCTCAGGAAGGGGATACAGTAGAGTTTATGGGACAAGGACACAATGAGGCATGGGATAGTGTGAGGAAAGGATTTATGTGTCATAGTTGTGTGTAAGTAATAATAGAGAACAAAGTCTAGCTGGAAGAAGCAAGAGAGTGAGCATCATTTCACTCTGCCCCTTTTGATGAAGCCTGAGTAAAAAAAGGCTGTAGGAAAATATCTCAGTCTGAAAAAGAATACAGGGCCCAGCCTGCTGCCGAGAAATCAAGCAGAGACTCCCGGAGTTTTGAGTCCCTGCCCTCATGGGACATGGAAGCATTTGGTGGAAGCATGAGGTGACCTGAAAACTCCCCTTGCTTTAAGGAAAAGCAGAGATGAACTGAGTGAAAGTTTTACTTCAGAGAAAGCAGATACCCCTAGGGAGACTTGCTTTGGGAATGGTTTTTGTAACACAGCTGGGCCTCGGATGCCCTGAACATCACACTCTCCAGCTGCAGATGTCTGAAGGAATAACCCAAGTACTGGAGAAAGGGCAGGCACAATTTCTTGAATGCTGACGCTAGATTTCATTTGAAGTACTGCTTCTTCAGCTTGGAAAACAGAGACCCAGAATGTCAAGAAATAAGGAGTCTTTTTTTAGAAACCTCCTTGGAATCCTTGGGTACCAGATGCTTGCAAAGCCATCCCTGCCACCCAGACATCTCCAGCCGTCCCATCCTAGCTCCAGGTCCAGTGATGTGAAGAGATATTGCTCCACATTTTATACCCTGTTCTGGGTCACAGCAGAGGGTTGTGGCTTGGTGACATGGCTACTCTAGCCCAGATGGTAATCCTACAAGGGTCGTTCTGCAGCCTGGGCATCCTAGGCTTCTTCATGGCGAGAGAATGTTTTCCTTTTTCTTATCAGCGACACACATACTCCAGCTGTTTTCCACAGCAGGATGTGCTTTATCATAACACCAGAAGATGAAGGTGGTGGCTCATGACAGTTTGTCGGGCAAGGGTCCAAGGGGAGCCAGGGCTGGTAGGGGGAAGGGGGAGATGAACAAGTGGCACTCAGCAGATTTTTAAGACAATAGATTGTGCTGAGTGCCACCATATTGTGGGGCAGATTTGTCAACCCTTACAGGATGCACAACACCCCGAGTGAGTCTCAGTGTTGATGGTGAACATCCACTAATGATGATGCTGGTTAATGTTAGCCCATCAAAGCACCTGGATAGAAGGGGGCAGGAGCTTCTGAAGCTAAGGACATACCTGCTAAAGACTTGTCTAAACTATAATTGAGAATGAAGTCTGGCTGTAGAGATGTGCGGAGGGCGGACTTAGCAGAGAGACAGCAGATCATCTTGTTCTTCTCATTTCTGATTGCTGGATGAGAGAAGGGAGGAAATCCTTGCTCTCTCTACACCAGAGCTCTACATCAGTGGGGAAATCGAGCCTGTAGCTCTATCTACTGACTTTGGGTTGTGTTGTTGTTGTTGTTACTGTTGTTGCTTGCTTGCTTGCTGCTTTTCTTAGATGTATCTGAGCCAGCAAGATCATTGGTAGAGTGCATGAACACCCAGACTGGCCTCCTGAGCTCACAGGGGTGAGGTGGCCTTGGGGATGTTGATTCTCTTTCAGTGGCATAGCAAGGGGCTGGCTGCATAGGAACCACAATGCATTTCTCAGATTCTGAAAACATGCAGTACAGGAAATATCTCTGTATGAGCTGTGATGAGCAGTTGTCAAAGGAAACCCCATACTTACAGACTTCCAAATCAGTCACAGAAAGGTGTGTGCTAACCGCTTAATTCTGCAGCACAGAAGATTCAATTTCCTTTGTGGGTTAAAAGAAAACATATCCTATAAATGTTGTACATTTAATCTGCCTTTAATTCCCACTGACTCTCAGCAAGCGACCAGAGAACATCAAACTGACAGAGTGCCAGAAGGAAATTTGCATCCTCTCATGATGTCGGTGGTATATGTTAAGTCTTGGGAAAATTGATGTTTCCTGCCCAAAAGGACACAGGAAACCACCCAACACGTGAATACTAAACAGATGAAGATTTTTATTTTCCGAAGACTATACTTGTTCAGGCTGAGGGTGAAGCTCAGCGATAGGACAAAGCTTAGTGTGTCTGAGGCTCTGGGTTCAATCCCCAGAGGGAGAAAAAAAGGAAAGAAGCAAGAAGAGGTAAGAGAGGAGAAGGAACCAGATGACAAGAGACAGGAAGAGGAAGGACCTCACATGCCTGCAGGTCTTAGATGCTAACACACAACAGACAAGATCTTTAGGCCCACAATCTGATTCTCTGGAACTTAGACCTATCTCCCAGAGAATTCCAATAAGAAAATGGTAGTGTGTGTGTGTGTGTGTGTGTGTGTGTGTGTGTGTGTGAGATGTGGTATATGGTATGTGTTATGTTCAAGTGCACATATATGTGGAGACCGGAGGAGGACAATGGGTGTCATCTTCCTTCCTTCCTTCCTTCCTTCCTTCCTTCCTTCCTTCCTTCCTCCCTTCTTTTAGCACAGGGTCTACCATTGAACCAGTTCACCATTTCAGCTAGGCTTGCTGGTTCCCAGTATCTGCCTTCCTTTCTCCACCCCCTGCCCCCTGCCAACACTGGAGTTTCAGGCATGCAACACTGTGCTTTGGTTCCATGCGCTCTGAGGGTTTGGATCCAGGTCCTCTTGCTTTTACAGTGAGCACTTACATGTACTGAGCCCTCTTCCAGCCTGTGGTGACACTCCATTACCTTACTGTGGACTAGCTTGCTCGTTCCTATTGCTGCACACCACTAATCTGAAAGTCTATATGTGTGTGAATTTCAG
This sequence comes from Rhynchomys soricoides, assembly GCA_019843965.1. Taxonomy (NCBI): domain Eukaryota; kingdom Metazoa; phylum Chordata; class Mammalia; order Rodentia; family Muridae; genus Rhynchomys; species Rhynchomys soricoides. The sequence goes on along the minus strand of JADRCH010000005.1, from coordinate 13,586,630 downwards.
ATTATAAAGCACTTTGGACTACAAATTTCTGGATGAAAGTGTTCAACTAGGAATGGCTATGTACTTATTCCAAATTCTAACCTGAAACAGTTAAGGTCCCACATTCCAGATCAGGCATGCTCAGGCTGCATTTGGTTTTGCTAGCAAAAACATTAGGGATGCAAATCTGCTGGTTCACCTTCTTGGTATCTAAGAGAGGAGGACACACCTTTTGAAAATTCAATTGACTTTAATTGTTTAAAAGTCAGGCACAGTGGGTAAGAGCACTGACTGCTCTTCCAGAGGTCCTGAGTTCCATTCCCAGCAGCCACATGGTGGCTCACAACCATCTGCAATGGGATCCATGTCCTCTTCTGGTGTGTCTGAAGAGAGCAATAGTGTATTCATATACTTAAAATAAATAAATAAATGAATAAATAAACAAATAAGTAAATAAATGTTTTCAAAGTCAAGCACATTATACCAACCTGGCAGCAAATACCTTATAATCATAGTTCTCAAGAGGCTGAGACAGGAGGATTCTAAGTTTAATGCTAACTGATTCCCACAAGATCTCTGATCTCCACATACACACTAGATGAATAAATGAGTATGAAAATCTAGGAATATTCATTTAGATAACTGATAAGAGGGAAATGAAATTAAAATAAACCTAAAGAAACCCATTGCCATATCACTGTCATTAGGGTAAAGCACGGAAGGTTCCTGAGTGGGTCAGGGTGGGCCGCTAAGAGATCGCCCTGTGCAACAGACCTAATGCAAGAGGTTTGGGGGTGGAGTAGCAAAAACAGTCTCAGAGTGGGGATATGAGACAGACAGAGAGACTGAGAGACAGTTAAAACGAGAGGGACAAAATGAGAGAGGAGGGGGGGAAAGAGAGAGAGAGAAAGGGAGAAGGGGAGGGAAGGGAGAGAGAGAGAGAGAACTGTGATGTTGAAAGGTGCCTTTTAAAGGGTGCTCATGTGTTATAGGAACTCTTAGTAATGGTAGGAACCCTTAGTGACAGTGTAAATGCGTAGTTGATGTAAGTAAACTACAGGTGCTGAGTCACCGAGTGACAGGCTGATAAAGTGCCTGATATACAGTATTTTATACTGGAACAAAATTTGAGTTTCCTTTTAAATACAGGTGTCACAAAGATTATAGACACTTACAAAACATATAACAAGTCACTTTTGTAAAAGTCATGAGCGTCTGCTAGATCACCCAATCCCACTCCCTGGGGTCTTCTCCACGGACAGAGGAGGTGGCCCAGTTTCTCCCAAGCTAAGCAGAGGCAAGCTGTCTGCTACAGAAAGAGGCTTCAAGCCTGCTTTTATCCTGAGAGGACTTACATGGAGAGAAATTGACTTCAACTTAGTAGAACCTTCCTTCCAACACCCACTGGACCAAGAAAGCTTTTTTTTTCTTCTGTACCAAAATAAGAGTCAGTAGAATGGTATGTACATCATCAGGAGACCAGCCAGGGCCCTGACAGCTGGCTTCTCTGCCTCCTCGTTTGCTAACAAGAATTTAATTATCTGCTTCACTGACATGCAGCACAAACTGTGTAAAGACCATCGAGAATGACTGTGTGGAACATGTAAGTCTGAAGCTGGACGCCAGAGCATCATTTTCTAAACCTTGTCTGTGTTTCTGTTCCTTGCAGAGCAACGGGCTTCGGCTTCTTGAACGCACTCTGTAAAGCAGCAGCCGTCCTGGGAAACTTAATATTTGGCTCCTTGGTCAGCATCACCAAAGCAATCCCCATCCTGCTGGCTTCCACCGTGCTCGTGTGTGGAGGACTCGTGGGGCTGCGCCTACCCGACACACGAACCCAGGTTCTGATGTGACATGACAAAAGCTATTCCCTTTTCCCACCGTGGATCGGTCCTATTGCCTAACTCAAGGCTTCAGAGTTTTTATGTATAGAAAGGTGGTCAAGTATCAGAACACAAACTTTTGCTGTGACGTAACGTGTAGCTGTGTATTGTCTTACCCTCCAGTGTGGTTTGCAGGGTTTTTTTCCTATGCATTGTTGTCTTTTTCTAACTGTGATGTTCTGCTTCCCAGTGCCCCGTGGAAGTGTTCCCAATATGTCCCAGTCAGCCAGGCTTTCCCCAGGACTATGTTCACCGAGAATCTAAAAAGCCTGTACTGGTGTAAGAAATAGACCCGGTGCCTGACACTCCGTTAACAGGAAGTTTAAGTTGGCATAATTGAGTTTGTGCTGACGAAAGGATTTCTTTTTCTTTCTTTCTTTTTCATACAGAGTGACATTTCCTGTTTACTTAGAAAAAGGACAGCCAGCTACTCTAGCTGTTACAGCCGGGTGTTTCAAAAAAATTGTGTGATGCCAAGCACTTCTGGGCGGGGGGGCTTCTTTCGGGCAGGACTATTAAGGTGATTTTGCTAAGAAGAAACATTTAAAGTCTGGCCCCAGTTGGCAACAAACCCCTACTGGAGCTGCAGAAGACAGATGTTAGATAGAAATTGGTAAGAAATTCACAGCCAAAGCTATTTGGGAATGCATTGAACCCTCTCTCATACTGTCCCTTGGGAGTCAACCACCCTCCCCCCTCTGTGAACAACTGTCCACTGTCACTTTTTAGTCCAAATCTCTACATCAGGTCATCCGCAGGCTGTGGCCTCCCAGCCTGTATCTGGACTGTTTCTGAGCCTGCCTGCTCTCCCAAGCAACCCTCGGGCAGGCAGGATAGCATTTCCTGGTGGGTAGATATCTGTTTTACCTCTGGAATCTTCCTGAGCATGGAAGGAGGGGTCAGCAGGACGTTCCCACGGGCCAGCTGTCAGCTAAACGACCTTCTAGACTCTTGCCGGGTGCCCCTCCCCCAGGGCCATCCTTTCTCTTGTCTTTGAAATCTGAAGCCTCCTTGTAGATTTGCAGCCAGTGATAACAACCAGCCTAAGGCCCGTATTTAAACAGCTTTCTCTTTTTAACTGCCTCTGTCTTGTTGCCTCTTTGCTTATTTTAAGCTTTTCTTGCATGACCACAGCCCTGGGTCTTCCAGAAAAAGGAAACTTCTGTTTCCACTAATCATTATGTTCAGAGATGGCCCAGCTCCCTGGAGGCCCCTCTGTCTCTCTTCCCTGAGCACTTTCCCTGATCCCTCCTGGGGCTCAAATTCTGTGAAAAGCTCTTTGATTAACATAAGCCATTAATCCACTGTCCCCATCAAGTAAGGCAGGCTTGGTGGAGGGGACAGCCTGGAGTTAAGATGGGAAGCTGCAGAAAGAAAGTGATTCCCTGCAGATAATATGAGTACTCGGAGCCTGGACATCAAGCCAATGAGGGCAAGATCTGCAGAGCTGACCAGAGCAAGGAAAATCCTTGAAGCATGAGTGGTTCGAAAGACCCCAACAAGGCAGAGCCAGAACAGAACTCGCTTGCTTTTCTCATCCTGGGAGACAAACCTGTGTTTCAAAAGCCTAAGAAGGTATCTCTATTCTTTCTCCATGTAGGCTCATTTCTCTTGCCTATTTGCCCCATGATTGTCTTCTTTTTAAAAAGACATGTTTGAGGCCCAGAGCACATCTTTTGGTTGAACATGGCATGCAACAAAATTGCTGCCAAAGTAAGATATGAATCCCTATCTTCCCATTCAAAAGAAAAATACTATATACAAAGGCATTGCTTCCTCTACTGTAGCACTGGTGTGGTAGTGACCTTACCAGATAGTCTCTGCTGTCTTCTAGTCTAGCTACATCAAGTACATTTCAAATGGCAAGACATAGTTATTCAGAATTTTATCTGGATGCTGGGTTGAGTCAGCATGAGATGACCCAACAGAACCCTTCTTTATAAGACCATCTGCCATCTGTTCCCTTCAGAAGAACCAATTTCTGTCACCTACCCCATGCTTCCCAGGTGGCCCAAGAAGGATCGCTTCTATAATCTCCTGGACAGTCAGTGGTCACAAACCTTCTTGGTCGAAGTCTTTCCCACTTCCCACACATTTCCCTTAGCTTCTTCACTGTGCATAACCACAGTGTAGTCTCCAACCTGACAGTGTCCTTGTTACTTCTCAAAGCCATGCTGTGGCTTGTCCAGGTACAATTAGAGGTTAAGATACAGCCATGAGATCTGACAGAAGCCCCGGTTATGAGTGTCACGGGCCTGGCACCAGGGTAGACATCTGTTATCCCTTGTCATTCATGTGCAGGAAAAGGAAATTGAAAGCTGTTTAAAGTGGAACAGCTCCATCTGTACCTGCATTTTGAACCCCTTCTCTAACTAAAATCTCCACCATTGCTCTTTAGAATCTGTCCAGAATGCTCCCTCCCATTTTATTAACCCTGAATGCTCTCAAAGGGAAAGAAAGTAAAACAATAACAACTGACCAGCTGCTCTCCCTGTGGCTTCTGTGAGATGCTCTACCTTATGAATTGGATCGTAAGCCCCACACTCATTCCGGCTTCCTGATTTATCTCAGACTAATACTGACTCAAAACCCAAGAGCAGTGGGTCTCAGAGGCCCAAGTTCCTTAACCAGGCAGAGATCCTTCTAAGGAGAAGGAACTTGATCTTAGCCAAAAGGCCAAGAGTTAAGTCACTGGACATACTGGTCCTCAATTTCTCCATCTATAGAAAAAAGGGATGGTACTGTACCATGAGAGTGCCTTCATCTTTCTGTCTTCTGCTGATGGGAAGCCTACCCTACTTATGCTCACCAGACTTGAAAGTAGAGAATAAGCAAGTCCTAAGGAGGGCAGGAAGTTGCTTGGGGAGACCTCGTACAATAGGCTAGAGCAGCTGTCATGTTGTCTATGCCCACCCCCGGGACATTAACTGTTTCTCACTTCAGAACCATTGTTATCTACCCAGGGAGTGGACAGCCCTGGAAGACACACTTCAGTTAGAAGACAAACACTTGAAAGTAGACCACACATTGTTGTACCCTATAGTCCCACATCCATCTACTTCACTGCTTTCTCCAAATGTTGCCTTAGATGGATCTAGGCCATCAGGAACAGTGTGTCTCAATGATTACACATAGATTGGTAGATGAGCCCTCATTTACAAATCTCATCCAATCAGAGCTCAAGTTTGCACCAAAACCTCCCTTGCTTTCAGAATATCTTAGAAGATCGAGGGAGAGGAAGGGGTGTGACAACCAAGGGGCATCAAATGTCCCATTGATAACATTCCAGCAATGAGATTAGCACACCTGGGAGACATTCTAAACTTTAGGATTGTTTTCAGAGCATTCCGTGGGAACACTTTCTGCCAACCACAATAGAATATGATATTCTCCAATTTGTGTCTACCTTATATCAAAAAGGCTATTCCCTAGTTCTTCATCAAGATGCCTTACTTGTTCATGTACAAAAGGTTCTGAAACAGGAATGCCTAGATTTGACCTTCACCTGGAACTGTAGACAATTGACATATTGTTTGGGCCCAGAGGCTACATATCAGGTTTCCTTTAAACCCCATATTATGCCAAACGTAGTTACCAACCACTCCGAACCCCTACACACACACACACACACACACACACACACAGGCATGCTGGGACAACAAACACACATCTACACAGTGGAGCGCCCTGAGGTAGCCTGTTTCTTCACGTTTGCCTTCTGCTGAGCAGTGTCTATCTTAGGTAAAATTTCTCTTGTAATCTGACAAAAGGAAGTTGTCAGGACCTCTAAGCAGTATTGCATGCCCTTTCCCAGTTTCAGGAAACTGGCAGCTCTCCATGTACTGTTCTGGCTCTTTCATTCTTGAGCATTCCATTCCCCTGTCAACAGTCTCTCACCAACCACACGCGCAAGCCATCGATCACCAGGGTTTCCTTAAAGTTTTCTCAACACCCAGATGCAGTTTAGTTGGCGCAGCACTTTGAGCTACAGAGTACACAGCCTGTGTGTCTGTTAGGTCACTGATTAAACCAGTGGAGCTGGGTAGAGGAGAGAGTTGGGTAGAGTACATAGATCTCTTCTTTCACGTGCTTTTTGGGCTAGTACCAGCTTGGCCTCCAGTGTGCTAGGTGTTGAGGCACTAGGCTGTATGCAGGTATTTAACCCTTTGCAATGTTTCTTTGAGAACACAGAGCAGGTAATGACAGACAAGACAGATGCATATCTTATATCTTGTATTAGGCCTGTCTGTCAATGTCTTATTTTTCCAAGTATTAAACAAGTTATAATCTACAACAAACAGGTAGTACAAGAACTATGCATGACTGGGGGTTACCTGAGACAGAAGGAACAGCCTCTAGTTAGACACTCCTTGGGGTACTTTGGAGTACTAAACAGTACTTGAAAAAATTAAAAACAAAAAACAAACAAACAAACATATTCATGTCTGTTTCTTCAAATGGTCTCAACAGAAAATTATGCTAAGATATTGATCAAAGAAGAGATGGCAGCAAAGATAGCTGGTGTCTTTCTGGAGATGTTTGTTCCTCCAGAGCTGTTCTTTACAGGGAGCTAGGCAGTAAGTGTGTCCCCTCTGGGCATGCTAGAAGCTCTCCTTCCAGGGCCTCCAATCCAACCCTCCTGGGGGTGTTTCCTTTCTGATTTTGAGATTTGTGACCCAGTCACACTGTCTTGCAGACTTTTCCCCTTCTCTTGCTTCAGCAGATAAGCCACCCAGAGTACAGTTTCTGACCACAGGAGGCCAGGTAGTTCACAGGTTCCAGTTTGAAATGGATTGCAGGGTTGTTGCCAAGTGTTTTGGAGCTTCAAAGGCTCTTTGGGGTTCTGGATCCTCCAAGGAAGCAGGGCAAAGAGAGTGTGTAGTCTCTAGGACTCCTTGTCTGTGTAAGGACCTATTCAGAAATGAAGGCCAGATGATTAAACTACAACCATTGCCCATTCTCGGCCTGTCCTACCATATTTGCATGGCCCCTAGAGCTAAGAAAATTGAGAAGTAAAAAGAGACAGCAGCTTCCAGCCTTTGACTCAAAGACGTTTTTATACCAAGCCAAAAACCTTCCCTGACAGCATGGAGATAGTGCCCCTGGGCAGATCTCAGGTGCTCTGAGAAGGACTAGCTAGCCAGAACACAGGGGATGGTGTCATCTAAATCCAGCCCTGGCACCAGGCTCAACCTTGTTCTTAGAGCCAGTGGTTTACGTTTCAGAAATTTTGAAAACCAGTCAAGAAATGTAGCTGTCATTACAATTATATCAGTTATATTTTAAAGCAATAGATACTCAAAATGCATCACTTCCTACTTATTTTCTACATTTTTTTTCTATTAGCCATGCCCTTGAGGAAAGTAAGATATGCCTATTATATCTCTGTTTTGGAAGTACTGTATAATGGTGTCCTATTGGACGTATATTCTCAATGGCAGGGTCGGTGACATTATGCTGAGCTCATTTACAGCAGTAACAATTACAGCATGGAAAGCAACAAATTCTACAGGTCAGACTCCTCCTACCCCTACCATTGGCAACCCCGGGCATTGGTAAACATTCGCCAACATATCATTCTCTGAAGCCCTGAAGAATATTTGGCTTCCCATAACTCGACAGTAGCGTGCTCCACTAGCATGCACAAGGCCCTGCCTGGGTTTGTTGGGGAAGAGTGTTGGGCTTCCAACATCCAGGCCAGGTGGAGTTAAATGCCCCCTTGGGCTTGTGAGTCAGCATGACATTTCTCATAAGTCCAAGGGAAGGAAAGACTCATGTCAGTACTCAAAGACTTCTTTCCACATTCCTAATTGACTCAGACTAGGACCAGCCATGCAGAGAACCCATTGGCCTCTGAGTGTTGTTCCTTCCAGGAGAATTTGCAGTAAGTTAGCTAGTTCACACACTTTCCCAAATGTGGTATTCCCTGCCTGACCCAGGAATACATTGCACAGACCATATGCTCTTAATCAGGGTCTGGCTAAAGGAAGGCCCTAGAAGAGATTTTGCCAGGTACACTTCCACCTCGGACAACAACCCCACCCTGCTTTTGGCAACTCGATCTTAGCCGTGGTCCTGTCCTTGATTTGGGTATATGGGTGTCTTGGCTTTGGTGTCTCTCTTTTCTATATTCAGTGCTCTGTCTGCCGTTCCACTGTTTGTTCCAGTCCCCCTGTTGTACTGTATATATGTGCTGCATGTGACCTCAGTAACTCCCATGTCAGGTTTCTGGAGTCTCCATTGAGTTCAGCTGACCCTGCTGTGAATCCATCTTTCTGGTATGCTCCTTTGTGTCTCACTTCTGATTGCCAAAATGTTGGGCCAAGTGCATTTTCACTAAATGTCCAGAGACGGGACGGCCATGTGTATCCTTGTGACAGGGCATGCTCTGTGTGGGATGTGTGCAGTGTAAATCTATCACATGTGGAAATGTGTATACATTTATATGCCAGATAACTATCATTCATGTAACAGCTGCAAAGGTATTTAATGTACATCAGATTAATAAAAGAGCATTTTTGCTCCATTATATTCAAATAAAGATTGCCATGTCACTGACAGTCCCTTCTAAACAACGAGAAAAGCACAAGCACATTTTGCTGAGGATTGGGGCTGGGGGCTGGGGAGTGGGGGAGAAATGTGTGTTCAAGAGACTGAAGGGAGAGAATTGAGAATCTGAGGCCAACCTGGGCCACATAGAAAGATTCTATCCCAGGTAGAGAGGGGGAGCAAAACAAATGAGCAAATTCAAAAGCACACATTTATGTCCTTGGTTCCAGAGAAAGCCACTTCCTCCGGTACAGGCCAGTTTTAGTTACTTTTGTGGGCTGGTTCCATGGGTACTGGGTTGTTTTCACAGGAATACTTTCCAATGGTTACCTAGAACCCCTATGAAGAAAATGTCTGTGGGGGGTTGGTTGCTGGTAAACCAGATGCTTGTGTTATTTTGCCCTAAAGCAAGAACATTTAACAGATTTCTATCTCACGTATCACCTCTAATTGATTGATAATGACTGTTTGGAACATTCACTGAGAGCAATGAGGGGAAATGCTGTATTTGATGGTGTTCAAATTAGAGGCAGAAACAGGAGACAGCAAAGACACATCTTTGCTGTTCCCCAAAGAAGACTTTTGATTAGTTTTAGCAGAGCACCCCATTCCCCCCTGCTCTTCTTTAATATAGGGTCTTGCTGTGTTTGATAGGCTACACTCTGGGAATCCTCCTCCCTCTGTTTCCAGGGTCATGATACCAGCTCAAACCATAGCCTCCCACCAAGGATTTGAATGTCTAAGTGTGCAAGTGTCTGTGTAAATATACATCATTTGTGTGGGAGTCCCTGAAGAGGACAAAAGAAAGCACCCGGTCCCCTGCAGCTGCAGTTGCAGGCCATCCTAAACTACCAGTGTGGGTGCTGGGAACTGAGCTTGGGTCCCCGGAAAAGCACAAGTGTTCCTAACTACTGAACTATCTTTCCATTTCCAAGAACTTGTTTGAACAACGAAGTTCGTACATGTTGCTTGCAACTCCGACCAAGACTCTTGGGAGTGGAGGTAAAAAGGAGCCAAGTCAAGGACACAGACTCTGAGAGTTGGGCAAGTGGCAAAAGCAAACACGTTTATTACAGGACTAACCTTTATAACCCCCTCTCAGCGTCTCATTGGCTCTTAAGTAACCAGATATGACGCAGTCTTTTTTCTCATTGGCTGGCTCCATCGCCTGGTCCAGCATCAGTGGTCTCTAGCTGTGCTGGCAGATTCTAGGTTAGCTCAGGGAGGAAGTATCAGAGGCACATAAGCCAGCATTGGGGCTGGGCCTGCTTGGCTAAGTTCCTCCTCCAATTACACTGTGAGTTGACAACATTAATGACCACCCAGGTTCTTTCCCTCTTTTAGGTCAGCTCTCCTTAGTGGGCTGGTTTTCATCCCATAGGGACTCACAATAGTGGCAGGAATTCTAAACAGCATATCTTGACATAATAATCTAAGAGCCAGAAGTAACTATTCAGTAACTATTCATTCTTTCTGAGCCCCTTTCCCCCTTTTTTAACATAAAGGAAAAACATCTGAGTCCTCTAGCAGACTTCCCTGCCTCATTGGCTGGATTTGTGCAATCATCTGCATACTCCTAAGCCAATCACGGGGAACTGAATCTTGAGTTGCTTGGAAAGCCAAAGTCTCCACGGAGCTTGAGAGGAGTTCTCCTCCTCTGAAGCTAGTGACTTCTGACCACCTGAACAAATCTGGGGTCTCATGAACAAGGACTAGAAAAAGTTAACTAGAGAGTAGACCATGAGCACTGGAACCAAGCTACCTAAAACTAGTAACCACACACACCATTTATAGTTAAACTAAACTTCACTTATAAATTCAATGGTTCTGTCACACTTAGCTGCATTTCGGGCACTTAACTGTCACCTGTGACTTGGCGACCACCATTTTCTATAGCACAAATATAGAGTGTCCAACGGTCATAAGGTTCTCTTGGCACCTTTCCCTCCGCAGGCTTCCTTCTCTTGGTACATACCCTGATTTCTTCCAAGTATTTTCCCCCAAGGTCCTCTATCATTGCCATAGCAACCTATTCACACCTTACTAATCTTCATCCCATTGCTCCATGGAGGTCTTAACCTTCCAGATCTGGGCATATTAAAAACAAACAAATAAAATCAGAACAAAACAACCAGGCAGTGGTGATGCCTGCCTTTAATCCCAGCACTTGGGAGGCAGAGGCAGGAGGATCTCTTTGAGTTTGAGGACAGCCTGGTCTACAGAGTGAGTTCCAGGATAACCAAAGCTATATAGAGAAACTCTGTCTTTAAAAAAGAAAAACAAAAACCAAAAATCAAGATTTTCTTAAGTAGTCCAAGCCGATTTGGGGCTCACAATTTTACCTCTCAGTGTTAGGACTACAGACCTGTGCCACTACAGCAGGCTTCAGAAATCTAAATAAACAAACAAACAAACAAAGCTATAGTCAGAATCTCCAAGGTCTTGGCTTTGCTTAAGAATAAAAACCAGTATCTGCTCATTTTCACTTTTCACTTTTTTCCTGTTCCATGGTAAGGCTTTGATGGAAGAGAGCCCAAGGCACTATACTTTTCAAGGATGGAAGCAGAGGATGCTGGGACGAAGGTTAAGTTGAGAAAGGAAGATCTAAGTTCTTTTGTCAGCTTCTTTTCTTTGAATCTTTCCAAGTCAGTGGTTCTGAACCTGTGGGTGGAGACCCCTTGGGCAAACCTCTATCTCCAAAAATTTCACATTACGATTCATAACAGTGACAAACTAACAGTTATAAAATAGCAATGAAAGTCATTTCATGGTTGGGGGTCACCACAACATGAGGAACTGTATCAGAGGGTCACAGGAAGGATGAGAACTACTGTCTATAGGTGATGTGAACTCGTATGTATGTGTATTTATTGTGTGTGAGCTTGAGTGAGTGCAGGTTATGTATGTGTACGAATATGTGTGCACATGTGCAAACATGTGGCAGCTGAAGTTGATGCCAGGTGTTTCCCCAACTGCCCTTTATTTATTGAGGCAGAGCCCTTACTGAACCCAGAGCTCACCGATTCTGGCTAGTGTACCGTGCCAGCTTGCCCCCAGATTCCCTGTTTCTACCTCATCCTGAGATAACAGCCAGTTCTGCTTGGCTGAGCTTTGGTGTTTTGCACAGCGAGTGCTTAATCCACTGAGTCATCTCCCAGTTCCTCGTCCCTTTTGTGAGATAAGGTCTCAGATAGCCCAAGAGAGCCTGGAATTTCAGATCTCTTGCTTCTACCTCTCAAGTGCTGGAATTACAAGTATGAACCGGCACGGTCTGGCTTCTTCAGTTTTCAACATCAAAGGTCAAGAGTTAGATCCCCAGTCCCCAAGAAGAGTTTTTTAGGACAGTATCTATAACCCTGACTTAGCCTGGTGACATTACTATTCTCACCTGAGTGATCTGTGGATTACAACAACATAATGTAGTTTTGAATGTGTGTCTTTTCTTGATTATCGATATCCAGTAAATGAAATTGCCATGATCATTTACATTCAGGCATTAGTCGGTTATATCTGCCATAATACATATCAGTTGACAGTAACCACACCTTGTTCAGATGTTATCAAATACTCTTCCCTCAGTACCTTTCTGGGTCCTGATACCTTATAGGGACAATGATCTGTATTGTCCTCAAAATGTTCTCATAGTAGTTTTCCTTAAAGATATTCTCTCCGAACATAATCACATTCTGAGATCCTGAGGGATAGAGAATAAACCTATAAATTCAGGAAGAATACTTCAGCCCATCTCACTATCCCAAGCTACTGATGTCACTGTCCTTGCGGATGGTCACATTTTTTCCATGTGTATATATAGAATGTGATTGAACATGCCTCTGGTTACATGAAGGTTAGTATGGACTCTGTGCATATATTTACATTTTTAATGAGCTGTTCCTACCTAATGAAGGTCAGTCCTGGACTGACCCTTAGACCCTGCGCTCATAAACCAGAGACAGTTAACACTAGGGCAGCCCCCAAGGCAGGTTGGCCAGTCTGAGAAGTCTATGTCAGGCCCTGGCAGGCTGGCCAGCCTGTGAAGCCTGTATCAGGCCCATGTAACCATGGCTACATGTCTGCCTCTCTCCTCTTTAGAACTGCACTGGAAATCACACTTTGTAATAGACTACTTTCTTTGCTGCAGATATCAGTGCCTCATGCCTTTGCATCCATTGCAGCAGCCTCTGAGCAAAACAGCCCACAGTCCAATCACATCACCCTGGTCCTGAGAAGCTCCTCCAGGAAAGTGGCCAGCTTAGTCCTGGTGGCTACAAGAGCTAGGGAAAGGTGGGGTCCTAGAGCATGGGTAAGATCATGTTACCAGCCACTAATAGAGTCCCTTTTTAGGTGGAAACAACATGTGCAGGATCACCTCCTGTAATTTGCAATCCAGACACCAGGTGGAGAAGTGAACCCCACCAAAGAGACAAGTTACTGAAGACAGCCAGGCTCCTGCAGCCACAGGGACTCTAGGGCCAGAAAGAAGGAAGTAAAGGCTGCAGGGCAGTCTGGGGTCAAAGTCTAATGCTCCGTCTGAGCATACCTGTAACCCCATGCCTGCAGTGTGTGTCTGCACCCACACTGCTCAAGAGCCAATGGGAAGGCAGAAGAGGCAACTGTGTCTACAATGTCACCACTTACCTACACCCAGTTGTAGGCTCTCACCTCTGGTGCACTCTGGACCTAAGTACCCTTTGGACAGAGGTTTCCAAGGTAACCTCATCAGCAAATTCAGGCTTGGGTAGCGCTGTGGGGAAAGCTGGGCTTACATGGGAAGTTGAGGGATCACAGCTGCCTCAACATTTATTCTTCAAAACCTGTGGCCTTGCCCAGCCCTACTGGGAGTTGCCCTCTCTCAGGGAGCCTCGCTGGGCTGTCCTCCCTCTTGAAACCTGCAGCATGTTCCAGACTTCTAAAAAGTTTAGGCTCTCGTGAGCCTCCATGCTCTCCTGGCACCAGTGACCCTGAACCTCAGAGGTGGAGGGTGGATCTCCATTTCAGAGAACAGCAGTTTGGGAGCTAGTTTTGGTTAGTTGGTTGTGGGTGGGGCTGTGGGGTGCTTCTTAAGAAAAATGGCAGAGGGGCAGAGATACAGGTCAGTGGGTGAGCAGTTGTCTAACATGCATGAAGCCCTGGGTTCAACCCCTGGCACTACAAAAAAAAAAAAAAAAAAACAAAAACAAAAAAAAAAAAAAGGAGGGAAATCCAAGGAGAGAAGGAACATAAACTACAAACACAAAATTAATTAACAAAAGTATCTCTTTAAAATGTGTAAAGAAACCCCAATACTTTAAAAAATTTTTAAAGCTCTGATAAATATAACAAACTATGACAAAATCCAGAAAAAAAATAATAGTTTTATTAACTTCCTGACATGTCTCTAGAATTACTTGCCATAGTTTTCGGTTGTATATTCTTTGCATGACTTTATGCAGTAACAACTTTGCTATACCAGAAAGATAAAAATTTTATTTTACTTTCCATTAGTCTTCAGTTTTGTTTTTTAATACCATAGCTTGCTGCATAGCTCAGGCTGACTTTGAACTTGCAATCTTCCTGTCTCAGCCTCTGGAATTCTAGGGTTACAAAGTATGTGCCTGGGCAGGTTTCTGCTAATCTTTAATCTTCTCTTGTTTCTTCCTCACTTTTCAATACATTCAAGTCCCAAGACACAGACTATGCTCATATTTGTCATCCAGGCTCCAACCACCAGAGAGACTTTGAGCAATGCAAACACATGCCCTGAACCCTAACTGAATATACTCCCAACCCCTTCCTCACGACACACCCCCAAGGTCCAGGTCTACCCAACACAGGGACAAGGTTGAAGGAGCAAAGGCAGGGTACGGCCAAGCAGAAGTTTTAACCTATTAAGGAAGCAATGTGCTCTGTGCCTTTCCCAGCTGTGCAAAACTATTCAAAAGCCTATGACCATGTGAACATACTGCTAGGCCCCTCGAAGCCCCTCAGAAGGGACCTGTGCAAATGGGGGAGTGGGAGGCTTAATCTGCATTTGCTTTTGAATCTGGAAGTTGGGCAGGCAGATGTGCGTCTGAATCCTGACCCTGCCACTTAGCAGCTATATGGGGAGGAAGTGAAAATTATCACTTTTGAACATTCATTTCTGCAACTTTATGTTAGAAATGATGACAGTTTGTATTTCTTCGGCATCTGTGAAGATTGAGAAAATGTACAGAAAAAGCCTAGCAAAGTGCCTGGTGCGCAGCCACCCAGCAAAGGCAGCCTATAACTTCAGCACGGGTTCAAATCTGCCTTAGGGGGGCAGGTGGTTGTCTGTCCTCCTCCCCCTCTGCCTTTACTTCAGGAATCCAGGTCTCCTTAAAGCATTTAATCAAAATGACAAGTTGCAATGGAATCCAGCATTGCTCAATGTTCCTAAAACTGTGACAGCCCAAGTGTGGAGGCTGAGACAGGAAGGTAGGCATGTGTGAAGATACTTAGGTTGGTAGTGACTCTGGCTGCAACCCTAAGGCACTCAACCACGTCTCCCAAGTTCTCCTCTGGTCCCATTTTCCAAAGATACAGCCTATATAATGCCAGGTCTGAGCATCGAGGTGGTCAGTGCAGGTTCAAATCTGCTTTAGAAGGTGCCCCGCCTCCCTGGTTTTGTTACAGGTCTGCTGAAGTACAGGGATGAGAGCCAGATTTCCTTAGAGCACTCAAACAGGGTGGTAAGGTTGGAATGGAATCCTAGCATTGCCCAAGGTTCCCGAAACTGTGGCAAGCTAGGTGTGGTGGCACGTGTCCATCACATCAGCACTTGGGAGGCTGGGATAGGAGGTTAGGCATGCATGAAGGTGGAGGCGGGACGGGGCAGGATGGGGTGGGCAGGGTGGAGGGGGCTCTGACAGTCAGGAGGAGGGAAGAATGCCTAACATATATGAGGGTTTTACCATCTCTACCCATCCTGAAGTTCAGCACAAGCCATGGAGAACCTGCCCCTTCCGTCCCCTGTTACCCAAGGCTTTGCCATTCATCCTATGGGTTCAAAGGAGCTTGAGACATGGCATTTGACCAAAACTCCAGGCCATTTCCAGGCACTGCTACATGAGTCTCACCTGGAGAAGATTTCTCAAGAAAATGACCAAAGATCAACTGCTCACAATAGGCAAAGTTAACAAGGTGTGGTGGAAGAAATGAATAATTTACAGAGAGGAACAAAATCCAAGGTAGTGTTACACAATCTCTTCATATGGGCAGACAACACAAGGAGCCATTGGTGATATGCCTGGAGCCCATTGTGATCAGAACCTACAGAGCACTGGGACATGGTCAAGGGAGGACAGTGCCACCAAAAGATAAGACCTCTTTCTCTAGATTAAAGCCAATCTAAATTCAATCCAGTTCCCAACCATACAACAAGGTTTCTGCCTATAATCTCAGTATTTGCAAATGGCAGAAGCAGAGAATGAAACAAGTCTGAGGCCAGCCTGAGATAAACTGAGAGATTCTTTGTAAACAAACAAACCATACCTCCCCACCTCAACCCAAGTCACCCCCGAAAATAAAAATATGTGTTTAGTGTGTATGTGTTTTTGCATGTATACATGTGGGGGTGTACAAGCTGAGAGGTCCAAAACCTTGGGAATAAAATTCTTCCCATTCTCCAGGAAACATACTGGGCTTCTCAGAGGTAGCCACTGACACTGGGTCTTTAGTCAATGACTGCTCTGACTTAGGGAGAGTAAGTCTGGGACTAAGTCAGCTTCTGGGACACCAAGCCTGAGGAGATAACAAGGCCATAAAATCCCCTGTATAGAGAACAGTCTAGAGTTAACCACAAGGATGGAAAAATTCTTATCTTAGAATGGGCCACCTGTGCTGGGCAGCCTTATATGGTTTGAGATCAGCCTGTGACTAAATGTTCATGACACAGGAATGCAGTCTACTGACCACCTGGACACAAGCCAGTCAGAAACTGACCCATGTAACATCCCTAGCACCCACCAAAGAAGTTTTAGATTACTTAACCCTAGCTAAAATTCCCCTAAATTCCCTATTTAAAAAACAAAAACAAACAAAAAAACTAAGCACCTTTGTCTAGGGGCACCATTCATGATTGACTCCTGCATGCTGGTAATTTCTGCTGAATAAACACTCTTTGCCTTTGCATACTATTTGAGACTGGAGTCTTCCTTCAGTGATTCTTGGACCCTAGCAATCCATGTGTGTGAGCGTGGGTGTGTAGAAGGCAGAGGTCAATTCGATACATTGGGTGTTTTCCTTAGTCTCTTCTCCACTGTACTTTTGGAGACTGTCTCTCACTACACCTGAAGCTTGCCAGTTGGCTAGACTGGCTGACCAGCAAGCACCAGGGATCCTCTTGCACCCGTACCCAGAACTGGGGTTACTGAACCCAGCTTTTTAGGTAGATGTTGGGTAGACCCTCAAGCACTTTACCTACTGACTCATCTACTCAAACCCATATAACAAGACTTTTTATAGGAATAGAACATATTCTTTTAATCAAGTCTGCAGATGCTTAGAAATTCCTAATTTTAAGACAAGAATATAGCCCAGAAGTGCACTTGCTCAGTATGTCCTGGGATTAATCTGTAGAAGGAATATCTTGTGTATTGTATGGATGCATCATCTGTCAATTAAAAAATACCATGGCCTATAGAAAAGGGTAGACCAGAAGGTGGAACATCTGGTAGGCAGAAAGAATTCTGGGATAGAGCCAGGCAAGGGAAGAGTCACTGGGGAAGATGTGAGGACAGAGCATATTACCTGAGCAGAGGTAATCAGCAACATGGCAGAATGTAGATTAGTATAAATGGGTTTTTAGCTAGTCAGGGAATGAGCCTAACTATATGACTCAGTAATTTGCAAATATATTTTGAGTCTGAGTCATTATTCCGGGAACTTGGGGCCGGGAGGAAAAACTTGCATTTTACATTAATCCCCAGCAAACAAACACACACGTATGTGCACACATGCACACACACACACACACACACACACACACACGTGTGTGCACACACACATGCACACCATTCTGAATATTAGTATACTCTAGTTTACCAACCTTACCATTTAAGCTAGTGCTGTAAAAATCATAAGTCTTTGTCTACTTCAAGGTCATAAAGACAGCCTCTTTACCTATCAATTTTGCTGTTTTGTTTTTTAATGTTACTTTTCCATCTATATTCTGCTGGAATTTACATTGTGCCTCTTTGGTATTCATCAGCAAGTCAAAAGACAGCACTCTTGAGCAGTAAAAGGGTGGGTGATCCTGGGAGTTACAGAGACATTGCCTTTTGAATCGACAACGAACAATGCTCATCCAGAAAAGATAAAGAACTCCCACCAACCAATACAAGGAATCCAAGTCGAGCATACTGAAATCTGAAATGCTCCCCTTAGGAATTGAAAGTGAATGGCAACCCACAAGCTCATGCTTTGAACACAGTCCCCACCTGGTGTCTGCTATCTGGGGATGTGGTTGGGGGCTTTGGGGGGGGGCAATCAAAGGAAGTGAGTCTTCGGGCTTTGGAAGGTTACGAATAGTCCCCAGCACTGTCCTCTTTTTCTGTTTCCCATTGGCCAGGAGGTAAAGAACTTTTTCCACCGTAGGCTTCATGCTGTTCTTCCTTAACGGAGGCCCAGAATCAAGGACTATGCGTTGACGTCTCTGAATGTATGAGATAAACAAGTCCTTCATCAATGAGTTATTTGTGTCTCGGCTACACGAAAGTAATCAGCACACTTCCAAATTTTGGGGGGAATCATTGACATGATGCTGCAAGTGGCAGATTCCACATCGTATAGTTTTGTTTAGTGAACAAAATTATTTAAAATACTGTGTAAGAGTAGAAGTTGAGCACGAGAGGGCACAATTGTAATCCCAACCCATGCTTTGAGGAGGCTGAGACAAGAGGATCACAAGTTCAAGGTCAGCCTGCGCTACCAGTCAGATTTTTGCCAGTGTGGCTCTATGATAAGACTCCATCTTGAATAAGGATGAAGTAAGGTTGGTGGTGTAGGTCTGTGGGATAACCTTTGTTAGATACACAGAGGCCTTGTCTCAGTCAACAGCATGAAAAAGAGAAAAAGAAGAAAGAAAAAAGGTTGTACATAAAATCATCTTCAGACTGTGTATAAAAGGTACGTGAAATAGAAATGAATTGTACAGCTAGACTTAGACACTCAGACATCTCATTACAGTTATACGGTTATTCCAAAACCCAAAGAAAAACCTGGAACAGTTCTGGATCCAAGCATTTCGGATAAGGGCTATGCCACCTTTATAACCAAATAGAAAAGAAACTGAGCTAAATAACAACTCCACATAAATGACCAAAGAAAATGGCTTTTTATTCTTTTTTTGTTTTTCTTTTCTTTTGCTTTGTTTTCCTATTTTTTTCTATTTTGTCTTTTCATTTATTCCTCCTCCTCCTCCTCCTCCTCCTCCTCCTCCTCCTCCTCCTCCTCCTCTTCTTCTTCTTCTTCTTCTTCTTCTTCTTCTTCTGTTTTTTGAGACAAGCCCCAAGCCTCTGCCTCCCACATGGTAGGCTATGGATGTGTATCACCTCGCACGATTAGGCTCAAAGCTCCATACTTCTGAACATGTTAGCTATATCCAACCAAATGATGGAGTGTGTTTCTGCTCACAAATGCCAACCGTGCAGCTCAAAATCCGAGCTCTGAGGCAGATGTCAATATAAGATGCAGTTCATATTCATTTTATTTACATAAGCAAGCATGGAGCCAGACATGCATGGGTAGATACTTAACAGCTACACCCCCCCCCCCCCCCCCCCCCCCCAGTGTCTGTGGATCCGTTGGTGTAACTTCTGTCAGGATTGATTTCAGACTAGCAGTGTGAAGCCTCTGAAGATGGAGACAGAAGGCATCCTCCCGGGCAGATAGATACAACAGACAGAAATAACTATGAGAGCATCAGTGGCAGTAAATGTAGAAAAATAACCGGGAAGTGGTAAGTGCAGAGGGTTCGCTACCTTCGTTTTTTAAAATATTTAACTTATTTAATTATAATTTCCTGTAAGTTAACTTTTGACAATGGCTGTGATTAAACCCCATTGCAAAATTTTTGAAATTTCAGCAATTTGCTATAGCTCCAGCACTCCAGCAGTCCACTGGCAGTAACCCCAAGGAATCACTCAGTTTGATCCTGATGATGAAATGGTGCCTATGCCTCATTGCAACTGTTGGTTCCCTGCTATGTCAGAGCAGAAGAGGGAAGAGAGAAGAGTTAGCAAGCCCAGCAGCCACTGTGTGGCAGTCACTGTGTACAGTTTAGTGATGATTATAATTTCACTTCCCCTCACATTCATCTCAGAGGGAAGAGACTAAGCCACATCCCACTGGGTCTGCACTTGTCACCATTGCATCCTTATAAGGCGCGTTGGACCATACATACGGCAGCCATGATCACTGTGAGGCACCTCGGACCATGCCGTACACGTGACACCTGCAATCGTAAGGCGCCGTGGACCATGCATTACACATGGCAGCAGAGATCACTGTAAGGCGCCGTGGACCGTTCCGTGGACCGTTCCTTATACTAGGCAGCCCTGACCGTTATAAGGAGCCTTGGACTGTGTGCCATACATACAGCAGCCACGGGATTCATGTCTGTTGTATGAACAGACTGAGAATGAAAAGACTCCTAGGTACACACATTTACAGCCATCTAGGGTCTGAGCCCTGCAACCGCCTCCCGCCTCCTTTCCTCCCATACCAAGTGCACAGACATCAACTAGACTTAACGCGCTGCCAGACAACAATTCTGCTGCCCCTTTAACCTACAAAGCCCTTTCTGCCATGCTTTCTTCTCAGGTCAGGTTTCCCTAGAAACAGATTAAGAGAGAGACTTTAGCACCGGCCATCTGTTGATGAGCGCCCTTGGGAATAGCTGCCTAAAGAGAGAAGGACACGGCAGAAAGAAATCTCTAGTGTGTGGCAGTGGGAGGTTCTGTGTGGATGGAGAGAGTTCTGGAATTGTCCCAATGGAGGTAAGGGGAGGGACTGTTGCAGCTCTACTTGTATGTCGTCCTAGGATGGGAGTCTGAAATAGAGGGATGACTTTGGGTGATGCAGCTGCTTTCCTAGAGGGATTCAACTGTGAGACATTATATATAACACTCCAGACCTCTAGAGAGTGAGTGCCTCTAGCCTGCAGGCAAATCTGAAGTGCCTACCTTCATGTCTCATCTGCCTGCTCCGTGGCTGACTTACTGTGGCATCCAGAACAGGGGGCACTGTATTAAGAATGCCTGAGGATTGACTCCTCTACCTGACACCAACTCAACTGTGTCTCCCTGACATACTTAATCCAATACCTAGCTGTACCAGAGGAGTCTGAACACAAGAGTTTGATTCCATGTACCATTAAACTTTAGAGCCAGGTGTGGCAGCTCACACACGACTCTAGCACTTGGGAGGCTAGAACAGAAGGACTACCTATCATGGAAGGCTGCCCTAAGCACACACAGTGAATAATAGACCAGCATGGACTATAGAACAAGAACCCTGTCTAAACAAACAAACAAATCCTCCAAAGTCTTGACTTCCGACAAGAACACATAGAAATACACACATGCTTTTAGCCTTTACTTTGCTAGATATGCCAGCCCTCGATGCTGGGAATTGAACCTCGGGGCTTGTTAGGCATTCTTATCACGAGCTACATCCCCAGTCCTTGATTTCTAACACAAGATCTAACACAGCCAAAGCTGGCCTCGAACAGAAGTCCTCTTGCTTTAGTTTCCTAAGCGTTAGGATTACAGACATGCGCCATTACCCGCATAGCACAAGAACCCCATGTATTCAGTTGGGGGACTTGCTTTAAGTAGGTACAAGCAAGGGAGGTACCACACACACCCAACAGAAACCAACTTCTTGTTGACGGCACTGTGAGAGCCTTGAAGTCTGCTGCTGTTCAGACACCAGGCTCCAGCATTGTGCAGTTCCTCCTCTTTACAGGCTGCTCTTAGAGCTGTCTGATTAAAATGCTACAAGAATTGAACCACCACAAATCTCCATGTCCTGAGTTACCATTTCCCCTATTCCATTCTCTCTCTCTCTCTCTCTCTCTCTCTCTCTCTCTCTCTCTCTCTCTCTGTGTGTGTGTGTGTGTGTTCCTTCTAGGGCCCTGCAGCTGCTAGAGGGGAAAAAAAGCAAAGCATATAAACAGGAAGGAAGATGCTCTGCCTCCTGCATTATTATTGGACTGGCCTTACACAGTACGCTGATCTCTGAAACGATGAGCTTCCTAACAGCAGCCAATGCTATGGAGACAGTAGAGCTGGCCTCAAGTCTGCAACAAGGCAAGAGACCCTAGAGAATAAAGACGTAGGCTAGCATGATGTACAGGGAAAGATAACCAGAGGTAAAATAAAGGACCAGTGCTTTGCACATGTGTGCTGTTTAGTTCTCCACAGAAATACCATTACATGCTCTGAGGCTTTAGTTTGGGCCCTCTAATGTCAGAAGGTCACCCATTAGACACTTGTCAGGGAGCATGAAGGACCTGTGGTTTCCATTTAGCCTAAGCTCCTTCCAAGTTTCTGAAATATAACTTAAGCAACATTTACCTTGACCCACAAGGTCACTGCTAGCAAAGCTAACAGTGGTCAGTAATAAGACCTCCACCCTGGGAGCAAGCGAAGGGATGGGATGGGAGCCACTCTGATAGAGCACTCGCCCAGCATGAGCAAGGCCTTGGGTTCAATTCCCAGCACAGCAAACACAATTTCAAATTATAAAGCAGTGAAAACAAGCGAAGCTGGAGGAGTTTCACTACAGCTTGACAAACCACAGACCTTCATCCCCATAGAAAGCAGAGACAGAAGAGAAAAGAAACAGGAAGCAGGAAGCAGGAAGCAGGAATATGAGAATCCTCAAAGATGAGAAATAATCTTTTCTCCCTAGGGTCACATATAACATGAAATTCCTGTTGAGCCCCCCTCCCCCCCTTCTGTGTGTGTGTGTGTGTGTGTGTGTGTGTGTGGTCACTGGGAATTGAGTGCTGAGTCCCTGCATGCTGGGAAAGTGCTTTACCACTGAGCTCCATCCATTCTCTGCCCCACTGCTGAGATTCTAATTTGTGTGGTGGCCAGGGTTTTGTCTTCTCATTTCTCAGTGTGGAATCTGTGTTCAGGGCAGCTGAGCAACTACATCCAGCTGGGCTGGAGAGGGCTCGGCATAGACCTCAGATGGCTGTGCTCCAAAGTTGTTTGTTCACTCAACAAACATGTAAATATCAAGCTGGGCATGGTAGCAAATGTCTGATGAGGCAGGAGGATTGACAGTTTCAGGCCAGCATGGCCTGTGTGCCAAATGACTGTCTCAAAAACAAACAAGGAAAGTAAATATCATGGATCAGAAGTAGACGTAGAAACCAATAGAAAATAAAAGAGATGTGAACCCTCTCCTCAAGAAGCCTACATGATAGTGGAGAAAACCAGATGATAAACGCCAATTTAAAAACAAGATTCCACAAAATGATACCCAAAGCACAAACCAGGGAGAACTTTGTCAGTGGCCACAAACATGAAAGACACGAAGGTGTCTCATTGTTCAGTCTGTACAGTGTTTTGCTTTGGGGTGTCCCTCATCCCACTAAGAGATGACTGTGAAGTTAAATGCTGGGACACATCCAAATGGTGTGACAACTGTCCCACATAAACACTTCGTGCCTTCAGCTCTGCCATGGTGGACAGTCACAACAAATTTATTTAAAGATATGTGCAGGCTTTGCTTATTTGTTTTATTTTCTGAGATTATGTTGCCCAGGCTAGTATCAAACTCAGGGGGTCAAGTGATCCTCCTGCCTTAGTCTTTTGAGTAGTTGGACCTACAGCTGTGAAGTACATCTGTCTATTTGATTTTCCATCCATTTGACTTCATTCTTTTAAAGAGAAGAAGTAGCCCATTAGCCCAAGTATGAAAAGGTTGGCTTTTGCTTTTCTGTATTTCTTTGGTGGCTGAACTTTTTGTTTGCTTGCTTGCTTTGGGGTATTTTTGGGGTTTTTTGTTTTGTTTTGTTTTGTTTTTTGAGAGAAACTCTGGTTTTATTGTCAACTTTACTTTTTTTTTGTCAACTGCAAGATGAGCTTGCTGAAACATGAATATTTCAGTCACAACAAAAATAGTAACTTCTGGGGCTTTTCTTCTTCTGAGTCTCTGATTTAAGACAGTGTCTCACTATGTAACTCAGACTAGTTAGGCTGGAACTGGACTATATAAAAGTTTAAGCCCGCTGCCAACTCTAAATCTTCCTGCCTCTTCCTCTCAAGTGCTAGATTGTGGGTACACACAGCTAAGAATGTTGTTTTATATATGAGCCCAAAGAGAGGGGAGATTGAAGAAAACAGGAACAAGAACATGAAAGACTAAGTTTGTGGTCTGCATGGTGGTGCATGACTGCTTTATATAGAGGGAACTTTACTCTGGTTGCTACAGAAAGTGAGCTGCTTTGAGACACTTGGCTCTTACGTCTCACACCCCTTACCTCTGAGAAAGTCAGAGAAGCTGTTTAGTTTCGTTTGTTTGTTTGTTTGTTTGTTTTGTTGACAGGGTTTCTCTGTGCAGCTCTGGCTGTCCTGTAACTCACTCTGCAGACCAGGCTAGCCTTCAACTCAGAGATCTGCCTGCCTCTGCCTGCTCAGTGCTGGGATTAAGGGCATGGGCCACTAACTGTTTCTGCATGTTGACATAAACTTCATTGTGGGTACCATTTTGACCTGTAGCTTAGTCTCTGGGGCCCTGTGCAGTAGCTCTGTCCTCCCACCCCTATCCAAAATGACAACCTGAATTTTCATTAGCTGATGTCTAGCGCCTCTACTAGAGCCTCTGTTGCTTTGCTGTCCCAACCTGTGGATCCGTACTTGTAGCTCCAACTCCAAAGCAATTCTCTGCTGAGCCACAGCTCTGGTCACTGTGCAAGCCACACCTTGTCCCTCAAGATCCCATATGCAAATATCTCACCAGTGCTGAGGAAGCTCAGTGTCTAGGGAACAGTCCTGCATTTTCAAAAACTTTCGATGCGTGGATGCTAAAACCTTAGAAAAAATCTACCCAGGTGTGCTGCTGCACATCGGAGACAAACTTACGCTACACAAGACTCTGTCTCAGAAAAAAAACACGAATAACAAAAAATCCTGACGTGTAGAGCTCAGTGGAGGAAAACAAGATCCAAGATGACTTTACAGCCTATACTAAATAGAAAGCTGCTTGCATACTCAGTGCTCTCCATATACTGTTGGTCATGATAATATGTGTCAATATCTTTTTATAATTTTAATCAGCATAAGTATGCAGGTTTATACTTTATATTTTCCACTACACAGAAAATTTCCATTAATTACCACTGTCCCTATGATATTCTTACAGTCTTATAAATCTTGAGCAAGCTGATGGTCAGGATTTATTTTTATTGTTCCTTTCCATTGTAGAGAATTACACTTGCTAGAAAGTGTTCACACATAATTTGTCAAACCCTGTAACGAGCTCTGATGAAAATTTTTGCTTCCCTTTTTGCTTTGTTGGAAACATTCCACAGAGTAAAGTACCAATCACTAAGTGCAAACAGTTTTATAGCTTTCATTAAATGTGCTAGACCATGGCAGCTGTGGTTATACAGACGTGTAATCCCAGAATGTGGGAGGCTGAGGCAGGAGGATGAATGTGAATTTGAAGTCAGCCCGTGCAACACTGCAAAACTCTCATCTCAAAAGCAAATAACAACATCAACAGCAAAAGTAGCAAAGAGTCTAGAGCAGTGGTTCCCAGCCTTCTTAACGATGCGACTCTTTCATACAGTTCCTCATGTTTTGGTGACCCCCAACCATAAAATTGTTTGTTGCCACTTCTTAACTGTAATTCTGCTGTTATGAATTATAATGTAAATATTTTCAGAGATACAAGTTTGTCAAGGGGAACACTACCCACAGGTTGAGAATTGCTGATCTAGGTAAATAAGTTTATTAGAAAGCTTTCAGAAAAGGCTGGAGAGATGGCTCAGTGGTTAAGAGCACCGACCGCTCTTCCAGAGGTCCTGAGTTCAATTCCCAGCAACCACATGGTGGCTCACAACCATCTGTAATGGGATCCAGTGCCCTCTTCTGGTGTGTGTCTGAAGACAGTGACAGTGTACTCACATGAAATAAATAAATAAATTTTAAAAAAGAAAGAAAGAAAGAAAGAAAGAAAGAAAGAAAGAAGGCTTTCAGAAAAAGATAGAGACAGTTCTCAGCACTGGACATTCATTAAAGAGTGTGAACTTCTTTTCTTAGATCTACTTCTGAACTTGACCTTACCAATGTAAAAGAGAAAGAATCGTTGCATTCAAACTGGAGGTCTGCTTCCTTTTCAGACCAATTCAGTTTTTGAAATTTATTTATTCTTCTCTCATACACTACATCCCAACTGTAGTCTCCCCTCCTCTACTCATTCCCTCTCCCCCAGATCCACTCCTCCTCCATTTCCCTCCAGAAAAGAGCAGGCCTCCCAGGGATATCAACCGAACATGGCATAACAAGTTACATTAAGACCAGGCTCAAAATCACAAATCAAGACTGGACAAGGCAACCCAGGAGGAGGAAAAGGGTCCCAGGAGTAGACAAAAGAGTCAGAAGCAACCCCCACCCTCACTATTAGGAGACCCACAAGAACACCAAGCTACACAACCATAACATATGTTCAGAGGACATAGGTCAGACTCATACAGGCTCCATGATTGTCTCTTCAATTTCTGTGAGCTCTGTGAACCCTGCTTAGTTGATTCTGTGGGTCATGTTCTCATAGTATCCTCCGACCCTCTGGCTCCTATGATCAATCCTTCCTCCCACTTTTCAACGGAGTTCCCTGAGCTCTGCCTAATGTCTGGCTGTGGGTTAAGACCAATTCTTAAAGCCACTCTTGGGCACCACTAGTAGGCACAGTATATTTGATCTTGTCATTAACAAACCACAATATGGTCCTATATGAGCCTGTCTTTGCCTGAGAGTCTCTGCAGTGCTCTCTCCAAAGAACTGCAAGACTTGCTCTAGTCCTCCAGTCAGATGTCTGCTCAGGTAAGATCATAACAGAGCTTTATACTTCAACCTATTTTAAATGTCCTTCTGCTCCACCTGTCCCCTCAATGTGCTGAGGTAGTTCTTTTCATCACCTGGTACAGTATGCACCTATTTGGGATTCTGTAACCCTTCCATAGAATTTTCATGTCATGAGAACAAAGAGTCCGGTGTCTTTCATTTGTGTCTCAATTAGGGATTTTTTTTTTTTAAAAATTTATCCTTTTTTTAATTTTTATTTTTTGATACTTTATTTACATTTCAAATGTTTTCCTCTTTCCAGGTCTACCTTTTGGAAACCCCGTATCCCTTCCCCCTCCCCCTGCCTCTATGAGGGTATTTGCTTACCCACCCACCCATTCCCATCTTCCTCCTTGTCATTCTCCTATACTGGGGGATCTAACACCCTCAGGTCCAAGGGCCTTTCCTTCCCCTGATAGCCAACAAGGCCCTCCTCTGCCACATATGTGGCCAGCACCATGGATCCCTCCATGTGTATTCTTTGGTTGGTGGTCCAGTCTCCAGGAGCCAGTCAGGCCAGTTGACACTGTTGCTCCCTCCATGGGGCTGCAAATTCCTTCAGCTCCTTCAGTCCCTTTTCCAACTCCTCCATCTGGGACCCCACGCTCAGTCCAACAGTTGCTGTGAATTGAATCATGGGTATTCCGAACTTTTGGGCTGATATCTGCTTATACCATGTTTGTTCTTTTGTGACTGAGTTACCTCACTCAGGATGATATTTTCAAGTTCTATCCATTTGCCTGTGAATTTTATGAAGTCATTTTTTTAATAGCTGAGTAGTATTCCATTGTGTAAATGTACCACATTTTCTGTATCCATTCTTCTCTTGAGGGACATATGGGTTGTTTCCAGTTTCTGGCTTTTATAAATATGGCTACTATGAACATAGTGGAGCATGTGTCCTTATTACATATTGGAGAATCTTCTGGTTATATGCTCAGGAGTGGTAGAGCTGGGTCCATTTTTCTGAGGGTCCGCCAAACTGATTTCCAGAGTGGTTGTACCTTAGTTGGGGTTTTACTACTGTAAACAGACACCATGACCAAGGCAGTTCGTACAAGGCCAACATTTAATTGGGCCTGGCTTACAGGTTCAGAGGTTCAGTCCATTGTCCTCAAGGCAGGAATATGGCAGCATCCAGGCAGGCATGGTTCAGGAGGAGCTGAGAGTTCTACATCTTTATCTGAAGGCTGCTAGCAGAATACTGACTTCCAGGCAGCTAGGATGAGGGTATTAAAGCCCACACCCACAGTGACACACCTACTCCTACAAGGCAACACCTCAGAATAGTGCTACTACCTGGGCAAAGCATATACAAACCATCACAATTTGTTTCTCTTCCTAGTGCCGTGAAGTTACCCTGCACACTGTAAATGTTCAGTGACTATTGTAGGTGAATGAATGAGTGGGTGAATAAAGAGTTAAGTATCAGACTTACATTATCAATCATTCCCCATTCTGAAAAGCAAGCCCTGAAAAGCCCTGTGGGGATCACTGGTGGGTCTTAAAAGTCTAGCAATCTTGGCTTCTTTTAAGACTCTAGCAGAACTAGAGGGGAGATGGTTGGGGATAGGTTCTAATGCTTTGTCTTAATTTGGCTCCCCAAATCTATGTGTCCAGACTCTAAGGGTCCCTGTCCCCAGTTGGTTTTTGATTGGTCAATAAAGTTACTAACAGCCAATGACTGGGCAGGGAGATTGAAACAGAACTTTTAGATTTCCTGGACAAGGAAGGAAGGGAAGAGGAAGGAGCAGAATCACCATGACAGAGAAGCAGAGAGATTAGACTTGAGAACACACCAACATGTAAGAATCAGGGAAAGTGGCCCCAGGGACCACTTCCCTGACTGAGTCTGGGGTAGCAGAGATGAAATATAGATTTAACAAATACTAATTCAGGAATATTGGAGGAGAGTCAGCCACGTGGAGGTTCAGCAGTGGCCCAACCATTGAGCTAGTTTAGGCACATCAAAATATAAAGGTTGCATGTGGATGTCTTTTCTTTCACAAATCCAGAGAACTCTGGTGGTGCGACCACCTCCCGGGAGCTCAGAGTAGTTTAACAATTTACCACTACAGGAGTCAGTGACAGAGCACAATACTCTGGATTTGGGCCTTGGCAGCACAAGGGAACAAGAAAGACTCCAGTAGAATGAATGGATGCCTGCTTGCTCATTTGATTTGAAAACATTGCAGCTTCTATTAAATTCCCCACAGCTCAAATTTCAAGTCATCAAAACTCATGATTTGGCCTGATTTCAAGAGATAAGCAGGTGACCTGAGCTGCTACTGCTGGGAATAGCCACTAAGGACACTGTGTTACTTCTGTCTGACCATTGGCATCAGCCAGGCAGACATGAGCCCTGACTGCTCTGAAATTCATTCCTCAATGCCAAGTGTTACTACTGCTCCCCTTCTCGCGATGACTTGCCTCTCTTGGGAAAGCCACTCACTACTGTGATCACTGGCAGTGCTACCCCTACAGTACTTCTGTGGGTCATGATCCTCAAAGGGGCTACATAACTAAAAGTGGTAGGTCATGAAAGTTGTAGCAAAATAGAACAAGGTTTCTGAATGCGCAGTGGCCCAACTTTAACTCACAATCAGATATGTAGCAAAACTTAGGAGTTTCTGATATCATTCACCTGTGGGGCATCCTGTAACCAGATGGAAGCCTGGTTCCGGACTAGGACATGTACACTACAGCTGTTATATCCATTGCCCTGCCACATGAAGCCATGGAACACTGCCCCAAAAGCCTGGGCTCTGACTTGAGACTACTGCATGCTCTGAATTGCAAGGCTTTTACTATTTATACAAGCTTTCTGGTCCTATAGAAGCAATGGTTGAATTCTAGAAAAAGGTCTTTGCCTTTTCCTATTTTTCTTATTATGTAGGTATCAGAACAGCTTATCTTTGGAGTGGATAATGCTAAAATGTTTGATTTTAAAAATGCTTCTTGAGTCATTGACCTGAGTTTCATGAATTTTGGTTTGGAATTATTGTTGGGATATGCAGTACACAGTTGTGTCTCTGTTCTTCCTCACCTACCTAAGGCATTCTCTGATTGGCTTTAATTAAAATCAGATGGCCAATTAGCTAGGCAGGAAATGGAAGGCAGGACTTCCTGGGAGAAAGACAGGGACTCTGGGAAGAAGAAAGAGGAAAGCTTTGTGTCAGGAGAAATTATAGGAAAGTCTGATATGACTACAAACCAGGAAGGTATAGCTAGCCATGTGGCTGGATGGGGCTAGGTGGTCAGGTTAATTTAGATGAGCCAGTTCAGAGTCTGCCCAGCTAAGGCCTAAGTTGTGAAATAGTACTTACTGAAAGGTCAGCTCGGGAACTTTGAGATATTCCACCAGGGTCCGCTCCCTCCTCTGAGCACACAGAAGAAACAGGTTAGAAAGCACGTAGGCTTGGAAGGAGAGGCTGATTAAGCCCCTGCTACCTCATTCCCTAAAGACCAATCAGTTTAAAAGTCACACTGTTCTGCCAATCATATTGTACCTAATGGCGGCTGCTCTAAAATCCTATTTAAGGTCCCTGAACAGGCTCTGGGGGGGTCACCCGCCCATCTTGGTATGTAGAGCGACCTCAGCATGCTGATGAATCAATAAATTTCTCTTGCATTTTGCATCAATCCCCGACTCCGTGTGTCCATTCAGAGGGTCTTCCGTAAGTTAGGACTCCCCAGAGTCTTACAGTACAAAGTCTGTATGTGGTTGTTTGGGGAACTAACTGATTAAGGAATAACTGCTGTCATGTTAATTCCCAGAATTAATGAATATATACAGATAATACTCATTTTACAGACTAGGGTGAAATTCCCAACCATTTCTGAAATTGTCCTAAACACACTTCTCCTATTTCATGCTACATATTTATGTGAAGCAACATTTTCAGTGTTGATAATTACAAATCAAATCAACTAGAAAATATGAAAAGTACTTTACATACTACAGTGTCATATACTTAACGAAGATTTAGTTCTCTGTGTGTGTGGATGTGTGTGCATGTGAGTGTGAAGACCAAAGGTTGATGCTGGGTCTTTTCTTCAATTGTTCCCGCCCTTATTTAAGATACAGATTCTCACAGAACCTAGCACTCAGCGATTTGGCTAGACTGGCTAGACAGCAAGCCCCAGAGATCATCCTGCCTCCTCCTCCCAGTGCTAGAATTACAGGTACATGCTAGCATGCCCAGATTTACATGGAAACTAGGGATTGATCTCAAGTCTCAATGCTTAAGTTCCAAGCACTCTAGCATCTAAGCCCCAAGATTTAATTTTTATGTGAAAACATATCAAGCCATCAATCTCATTAGCATGTTGATTTGCCTCTGTCTTTAAAAACTGATAAAATTACATGCATTCTAAAGAGTTATTTTAAAGTAAATTTCTTATGATTTAATATCAGTAAATGTTTGATTAGCACAGCTAATATATATATGTATGCCTAGTATATTAGGTAATATATAATTATATACCTAATATATTATATAATCATATGTATATTGCATACCTAAAGGAAAAAGAGGTCATAAGTAGAGAAAATTTAAGAAGTTCTGCCCTAGAGTAATAAGTAACAGTCACTCGGTCTTTATTCTTCATTTTTTCTTTTATGTCTATGTGTTGTGGTGTGCATGC
Source organism: Rhynchomys soricoides (assembly GCA_019843965.1). Taxonomy (NCBI): domain Eukaryota; kingdom Metazoa; phylum Chordata; class Mammalia; order Rodentia; family Muridae; genus Rhynchomys; species Rhynchomys soricoides. Next base: position 13,555,492 of record JADRCH010000005.1, on the reverse strand, counting down.
ATGCCTGTTCACATGTGTGGGCACATGTGGAGGTCTGAGGTGGACGTCAGATGTCTTCCTCAGTTGCTCTCTAGTTTCTATATGGAACCAAGAGCTCAGTTTGACTGGTTTAGCTAGCCAGCTTGCTTCTAGGATCCTCTCTAACTTGCCAATGCTGAGGACTGGAGTGCGGGTCTTCATGTTTGAATTGACCACTGAGCCATCTCCAGCCCCGTCACTTGATTTTTCTAGGAAAGTTATGATTATTATCTTAATTTCAGAAGAACTTCCTCCTGAATCATATCATATATCCACACCCTGCCCCCCAGGATATTAATTGCTTCCCCAAGTGGCCTTTCTGTTTTCTCTTCCTCCTCCTCCTCCTCCTCACTTCTCTCCTCCCTCCTCCTCCTTGTCAGGTGCATAGCCACAGAACAAATATATTTCTAGCCACTCTTGTAGACCCAGGTAGTCCAATGTCTAAATTCTAGCAAAGGAGAAATGTCATATATAACGTCTAGAAAGGGCAGGCTGCTCAGAATATAGAGATTGTAGCAGGTTTTCAAAGCTATCCCCCAGTGAAAAAGACTGAAAGCCCTTTTGGTAAGTCATCAATGAGATTATATTTAAGTGAAAATGAGTACCGGAACCTAGATGTAGAAGAGGCTCATACCTGTAATTCCAACATTTTGAATGTGGAGGCAGAAGAAGTTCAGCATGTTTGATGCCAGCCTTGTCTATACAGTGAGTTCTGGAACAGCTACATAGAAAGACATCAATCTTTTAAAAACAAGCGAAGGAGAAAGGAAGGAAAAAAGATGGTCCCAGGCTTTGAGAAGCCTGACTATAGCCCTAAACACTCAAGAAAACTTTTGCTAGTTTGAAGTCAGGCTGCACAGTATGACTGAAAGGAACACAACTAGCTCATAACACCATTCTTATTTCAGCATTCAGCCACTTCTGAGGCTGGGTAGGAGGGTCACTTGAACCTAGAAGTTCAAGACCAGCCTGGTCCACATAAACTGTTGAGGTTTGGTCTATCACTAAGTATTGTGTTGGAACAAACCTGGCACAGTAGAAAGAAGCCCCACATGTCCATCCAGGGTGCTGTGGCTCTGGGTAGGACAGGAGACACACGGGAAGTGGCTGCGAGCTCTTCTACAGTCCGACAGGCTGGCCAAGCTGTGTGAGAGGTGTCTGCAGAGACACAGCCCATGGGTAGAAGAGAGAGCTGTCCCAGGGAACGGCCATGGTTAGACATCGTGGATGCTGCCGGATGCCGGGGACCTGGAAACAGATGGGGCTGCAGAGCGCAGCTGGTGTCCTGTTGCAGGACCCAGTTTGCTGCGGCTTAGGGTGCTGGGCTAGCTGCTTAGGCATGGGTGAATGGGTACCATCTGGGAGCACTGGGAAGCTCTCAATGAGAGATTAGAATCAGCTCCTTAATCGAGGGCCAGATCCCTTGCTTCCCAAGACAGGTCCAGATGAAGAAACAGTCCATAATTCTAAGACATTTATTTTCATCATTCGGAGAGTGGCATGGATGGAATTGTACTCCCACACCTCTGGGAGAGGCAAGGCAGATATAGTAACTAGGAAGGGGCATGGCTAAGCCTCTAGGTGTCTCATTAATATGGGGATGGCTTGGGGCTGTGTGGCCATGCCTCTACCCCAAGAGGGGTGGTACGTGACCATGACTGTGACCTGGAGCCAAAAGCCTCCCGGGAGCATTGGCATAACGTTTTCCAGTCCCTTGCAGATTGTTCCACTGGGTCGCCCAGTGTTTACACCTGTGCTCAACCAGGTGCCAGACTGCCTGTCACAGATCACTGCCCCACAGTATTGTAAATGCTAAATACTGGCTGAGAGATTCCTTACTTACAAAGTAATGATATATGACCTTGCTCCTTAATTTAAAACTTGTGGTTGAATAAAGATGCTGACAGCCTATAGCTGAGCAGAAGAGAGGTAGATAGAGTCTGGGTTCCCAGGCTTGGGGTCAGAAGAGAACCATGAGGAGAAAAAATGAGGGAGGAGAAGCCACCATGGGGTAGGTGAGCCATGGAAACATGGCAATGAGGTCTGGCCAATTAGCGTTAAGAGCTGCCCAGATAGAACATGGGAAGTTATAACTCAGGGTTATTGATGGGAAAGTAGATTTTTTTCTTCTTCTTGATACTTTATTTACATTTCAAATGTTTCCCCCTTTACAGCTCTCCCCTTTGGAATCTCCCTATTCCCTCCCCCTCCCCTGCCTCTATGGGGGTATTCCCCCACCTACCCACCTACTCTCGGCTTCCCTCCTTGGCATTCTCCTATACTGGGGGATCTAACACCCTCAGGCCCAAGGGCCTCTCCTCCCCCTGATGGCTAACAAGACACTCCTCTCCCACATATGTGGCCAGCACCATGGGTCCCTCCATGTGTATTCTTTGGTTGGTGATCCAGTCTCCAGGAGCATCAAGGGGTCAGGCCAGTGGACACTGTTGCTTCCTCCCTGGGGCTGCAAACTCCCTCAGCTCCTTCAGTCCCTTCTCCAACTCCTCCATCTGGGACCTCACACTCAGCCCTACGGTTGCTGTGCAGTGACTCTTGGGTATTCCAAACTTTTGGGCTAATAACCACTTATCAGTGAATACATACCGTGTTCATTCTTTTGTGACTGTGTTACCTCGCTCAGGATGATATTTTCAAGTTCCATCCATTTGCCTAAGAATTTCATGAAGTCATTGTTTTTAATAGCTGAGTAGTATTCCATTGTATAAATGTACCACATTTTCTGTATCCATTCCTCTGTTGAGTTGTTGGGTTGTTTCCAGCTTCTGGCTATTATAAATATGGCTGCTATGAACACAGTGGAGCATGTGTCCTTATTACATGTTGGAGCATCTTCTGGGTACATACCCAGGAGTGGTATAGCTGAGTCCTCAGGTAGTATTATGTTCATTTTTCTGAGGGTCCGCCAAACTGATTTCCAGAGAGGTTGTATCAACTTGCATCCCCCACCAGCAATGGAGGAGTGTTCCTCTTTCTCCACATCCTCGCCAGCATCTGCTGTCACCTGAGTTTTTCATCTTAGCCATTCTGACTGGTGTGAGGTGGAATCTCATGGTTGTTTTAATTTGCATTTCCCTGATGACTAATGATGTTGAACATTTCTTTAGGTGCTTCTCAACCTTTCGAGTTTCCTCAGTTGAGAATTCTCTGTTTAGCTCTGTTCCCCATTTTTTGATAGGGTTATTTGGATCTCTGGATTCTAATAGCTTAGAGAGTAGATATCTGCCCAGCTCTAGCACATAAAAGACGTATTAATAAATATAACAGTTGGGTGTCTTTTATCTGGAAACTGAATGATGAAAGGTGGGGTAGAAGCCTCTGGTTGAGATTAAATAAAGACTGTAACACAGGATGCCATTTTGAAAATAAATCTGTTCACTATTTCCAAGGAGACAGTGTCATTTGTTTTATGAAAATATAAAAAAATGATGTTCTTCCTTCCTTACAGAGAAATAAACAAGTACTTAAAATATCTTAAGGTGATTTTCTTGTTTGAGATAAGGCCTCTGTGTTAACCAGGCTGTTAAAATCCTGGAATCCTGTAAATGGTGACCTTGTGTGTTTTCTTACTTTATTCTTCATAATTACCTTCTGTCAGACAAAGCAAATTACTAAACCTGAGAAACTCAATACTGCAGATGCTGAAATAAAGCAGAACTCCCTGAAGACAGTTTCACCTTTAAAACAACATACTTATAGGTAGAAGGCACTCTCAAGTGTAAGTGTGTAAGTGACCTTTTGAAGTTGGGCGTGGTGGTGCACACCCTTAATCCCAAGAGGATCTCTGTGAGTTCAAAGCCAACCTGGTCTACATAATAAGTTCCAGGACAGTCAGGCTGCATAGTGAGACATGACTGCAAGTGCCCACAGAGGTCAGAGGTGATGATGCTCTGGAGCCAGAGTCAGAAGTACTTATGAATCACCTGACATGGGTGCAGACACTGAACGATGGTCCCCAGGAAGAGTAGTAAGTGGTTTTAAGTGCTGAGCCATCTCTCCAACCCTGTAAATACCATTTTAAAAAGAAATGAATAAGACAGAATCATGTAACAAAATTAAGTAGGATGGTAGCAGAAGAGCCTGGGTTTTAACTCTTATACCAGCTGTAAAGCTCAGCTTTATATACCTCTAAAAATGGCTCTAATGAGCACTAACAATCTGCCTGCATACAGTGGGCATGTACCAGGCTTCACGTACTTCCTCCTTCCACCAGTTCTAGTATTAGAGGACATAGAGCCAAGTATCTGTAGGAAACCTTGAGGCTACATCTCCAGATATAAGTACAGCCGACTTTGCCAGCTCAAGAATGTGGAACACTGGCAGGACCATGTATGTGCTTGTATGTGCTCCTTCAAAACCAGGGTCCAGCAGGCAAGTGGTCTTCATCACAGAGATGTAGTGGCAAAATGAAGACAGGCTCTGCTGTCTCACCACCTTCTCAGGGGCCGGGACTGCCCGCTGGTAACCTGTAGTAGGTTTTGGGGACTTCCTACTGTAAGGTATCCCAGTTGCATTGACTCAGCATCCCCAGCCTGTGTGTTGTTCAAGGACAGCAGACCCATGCTGTGCTAACTGATGCCTGTAAATCAAATCACACCGAGAGACATTTCTAGTCTCTCACTAACATGTTGGTACAGGCTGCCTCCATATTCACAAAACTTTAGCAACAAGCCTATTCAAAGAGTCTTGCGGGGATTACGTGCTTCAGTTGGTACTGATTGTCTTGGCCCTGGTGACAGGCTGTAGCCAACACTTCTCTGAAAGCACTATAAAAATTTGTTTAGCATGCCTAAAGTTGGAGGTTCCATCTCTATCACAGCAAAATAAATAAGTGCATTTGAACAGGAACAACAAAGCCCAATGAATCCCTTGTTTATAACCTGGAAAAGCCATGTACGGTTGGGAGAGAAATGACTGTTGGTCCACCAAACTCTGATGGGTATGCAGAGCTAAGCCTACTTTATTTCCCCACAAAAGTGTACTTGACATTGACATTGGTTCTGCTGTGTTTTCTATAGGTTGGCCACATGAGAATTAGAGTTTTCCAGCACTTCTCTCCCTGTCTCTGTGTCTGTCTTTCCCAACTCACCCTGCATCTTGGACCTACACATATGTAACTACATATGTAGAATCTCGTCTATGGGCTATCACAACCTAGCTAAAATGCCTGCTCAGTCTCAAGGGACATTTTCATGCACTGGTACTAAAAGCTCTACGGGTGCTTCAGACTTCCCTCTTCTCTATATCCATCTTGTTCATAATTTATTTAGCATCTATCTTGCCTGTTGAGTGAAGCTTATGAGGGTAAGAACTTCTGTCTAGTCACCAATATTTGGTAGAATAGGATCAATATTCATGGAGTGGTAGCCAGGAATGTTGGCATCCCTTTAATCTCAGCACTTGAAAGGCAGAAGCAGGCTAATTCCATAAGTCTGGGGCCAGCCTGGTCTACATAATGACAATCTGTTTTCCCTCCACCCCCCCAAAAAAAATCATGCTATGTGGACAATGTGTTTTTTGTTTAAGAAGATTGTGTGGTCTCTAATACTCTCCGTGTCAGGCAGTACCACAACAAAATTATCTAGAGTTGTTCTAGCTATACTAGGAAAATTGGCCTTGCATCTGGATAGTTAGGAGACTTTCCGGATATACCCCTTGGAAAAGACTCGGGACAATAAATGGCTGAGGGACTGAGGCCCTGTGGCACATCAGGTAACAAAGAGGTTCCTAGAGAGGCCATGAGGGAGGGGATGGGGTGGGGTGGCACAGTCTTCCTCCCATACACACTCTAACTTCTGACTCCCTTCACCTCATCTTGGTCTGCCTCAAAAGAGCCGCCCTGGGCCATGCTTGAACAGTAAAGATAAGATTATGTTTGCTGACTTGGCTTAGCAACAAGATCTCACTCTGACCTTTCCCCACACTTTAGTGAAAAGGAAGGACGAATTCAAAGTGAATCACACAGGTTTCCCATGAGGAAACCATATTTTATTGAGAAACAACCAAGCATTGCTGCCTAAACTGGCAAGGGCATATGTCCCAGCCACCCTCCGTAAGAACTACCTCAACCCAGAGGCTTCCTGGCAGCAAAGGAGAGCCAGGAGAGCCAGCTCTGCTTCCAGGAGCTGCATAGGGGTCAGATGGAACCTTGGGTTTGTATTGTCAGCTGAATCTGGTGAAGGAATTGAGGACCCACATTCATAGTGGACTGTTTTTAGAACATTTAGTCACTAAGGAAAAGAATGCTAGGCCCATGGCCAGGGTTTGTGGACACTCAGGATGTTGTCTAGAAGACAGAGACAGCAGAGGAATCTGTAGCAGCTCTTTCACCTGGGCTTCAGATTCTGAGAGATTTTCTGAAATTTTGAGGCTGGATTTTCTCCAACATTAGGATGGCTCCTCGTTCTTCCATTCCTCTTCACCACCTGTTTCCTCTCACCAGTCTCTCTCTATAATCCTCCTCTCTGCCTCTTCACTCTTCTGGGTCTCTCAGTAGTGCCTTCTCTAATCCCATACAAGGTCAGCTTCCCTCTAGTGAACTCCCAATATGTGGTGTTTAATAGACTCAACTTGTGGGATTTAATAAAAGGTGAACTACCTTTGGATTAGGAGCTAAATTCTGGCTTAGCCAATTAATTTAACTGAAGCTCCCTAGGAGGTTGTCTTAGTTAGGGTTTTAATGCTGTGAACAGACACCATGGCCAAGGTAACTCTTACAAGGACAATATTTCATTGGGGCTGGCTTACAAGGTCAGAGGTTCAGTCCATTATCATCAAGGTGGAAACATGACAGAGTCCAGGCAGGCATGCAGGAGGAGCTGAGAGTTCTACATCTTCATCGGAAGGCTGCTAGGAGAAGACTGGCTCCCACATGGTTAGGAGGAGGGTCTCAATCCCACCCCCACAGTGACACACTTCCTCCAACAAGGCCACACCTACTCCAACAAGGCCACACCTTCTAATAGTGCCACTCCCTGGGCCAAGCGTATTCAAACCACCACCAAAGTTATGTAGTATAATCCACGCAGCACATTACAGGCTCTAGCATGGAAAGTATACCTGTGAAATAAAAACACAAAACTTTGCCTTTGTAAATTCCACCTTCTACTGGGGCTGGAAGAGCTGACAAGAAAGAAGACAGAAAGCAGAACATGGGGTTGAGGCTGAGCAATGTGATGGAAGAAAACAGGCCAACATAGGGGTGTAGGGAGTGCCTGGAACACGCTGCATATGCCAACCTCTCTCTCTCCCTCCCTCCCTTTCCCAACACGTTCTCTCTCAGTACAGTCTCATTATGTAGTCATGGCAGACTTAGGCCTCACTGTAAACTAGCTGGGTTCAAACCTACAGCCACCTTCTTGTCCCTGCCTCCAGAGTCCTGTGATTCCAGGCGTGCTCCGCCACTCCCTGCTTTAATTTCCGGGAAGAAGTTGGGAAGGACCATTTGAGAGTGCGATTGTGACTCACAGAGGACACAGAGGAGGTGACAAGCCTGCATGGCACTAAGCATGGGCAGAGGTTGTAACACAACAGCATGGTCATCACCAACATGCATGGATATGCATTGCCCCCTGGCTCTCAAAGACAATTAAAAAAATGAATGTCCACAGATGCCAAGCCCAAAATATGATAGTTAACACCCAGATCTGCATGTCTAATCCTTTCCCAGTTGAGAGTGATGTAATTTATCTAGGTACCACATTCTGATTTGCATACTATCATTTGTACCCAGCCTACCACCCCCAACCCCACCCCAACTTCCTCCTGGCTCTTTCTTCTGCCTGGAATAGCTTCCCATTCTATGACTTTTTTTTTTTTACAGAAGTTAAGCCAGGACTCTACTTTCTCTATGAAACCATCTCATATATTCCCAAGCAGAATTTTGCAAGGCCTACTGAGTATTCTGGAGGTAATTTTATTTGCTTGCCTGCCTGCTTGCTTGAGGCCACATCTCATACTGTCCCTCAGGTTGGCCTTGAATTTAGGATCCTTCTGCTTCTGCCTTCTGAGTACAGATATTACACACATTGGTCACCACACCCAGATCCTCCCTTGAGTACCTTTTCTTTGCATTTTTCATGCCACCTGGGGACTGTGCTCAAGGTCAGGGACTATAAAAAGAATCTGAGGATGTTCTCTCCAGCTCTCAAAGTTCAGGGTTTTGTTTTTTTGTTTGTTTGTTTGTTTTTGGTTTTTCGAGACAGGGTTTCTCTGTGTAGCCCTGGCTGTCCTGGAACTCACTCTGTAGACCAGGCTGGCCTCAAACTCAGAAATCCGCCTGTCTCTGCCTCCTGAGTGCTGGGATTAAAGGTGTGTGCCACCACTGCCCAGCAAGGTTCAGGGTTAAACAAAACTCTCAATCCCTAGGAGCATATGGCCTTGGGACTTGGTGAGGGGCTAGACTAAACAAGCTAGGAAGCTGAGGGGAGGGAACTCCTCTGAGGCTATGAGGGTAATCATCCCTGCTGGGTAAATGTTTTCCAGTACAGTCACTTGGGTCTTTTTCTTTTTTTCTTTGCAACAAAAGTGCCACACTCCAGTAATTACCTCCTCACCTGTGCTCTGTAAAGAAGCCCAATAAACTCATTGGCTCTCCACAGTGAATAAAGCGTCCATTCGTCATTCAGACCTTAGAAGAAGTACACATTGCTTATGTTTTCCCCTGGGAAGAAATTTTAGCAACCTGGGCCTAAGCACACAGGAGAAAAGAGAAATGACCTCCTGAGTCAGAGGTCACCAACAAGGAAAAGAACCGGCCTCGCAAAGTAGTAGCAGGGGAGTCTGGGAAATGATACTGGTAAAATAAGTATCACATCTCCAAAATCTTTGTCTCTTCAAATACAGCATGTAGCCATTAACTTCAAAGCAATGAAGACTCAGTGCAGTCTATACAGAGTGTGTCAGGTCAGCCTTGCTCACAAAGATCACTCTGGCTGCTGGGCAAAAAATCTGAGTGAGAAGAAGAGACCAGAACAGAAGATACCACTGCACAGACCCAAGAGAGAAGGGTGATGACCAGAGGTAGTGACAGTTGGTGTTTGTTTGAATAAGAATGGCCCCCATGGGTTCCTATGTTTGAATGTTTGGTTCCCAGTTGGTGCACTGTTTAGGAAGGATTAGGAGGTGTGGCTTTCTTAGAAGAGGTGTGTCACTAAGATGGGCTTTGAGATTTCTAAGACAGACACAGTCTCACTCACTCTCTACCTGTGGATCACAATGGAGAACTCTCAGCCACTTCCCCTAGCACCATGCCTACATGCTTGATGCCATGCTCCCCATCATAACGGAAATGAACTAACCTTCTAAAACTGTAAGCAAGTCCCCAATTAAATGGTTTCACTTATAAGTTGCCTTGATCCTGAAGTCTCGTTACAGCAGTAGGACAGTAACTAAAACACAGTGAGAGAAGTAAGGTGTTTCCGCATCCTCAGGATTGAGTGATAAACCAATGAGAAAATGAGAGACTCAAGAATGCTGTGGCCCCTGTGACAAGAGGACCAGAATGGATGCTTAGGTCTTTAACTTCAATGGGGGCGGGGGAGGGGGGTAGAGGAGAAGATGGAATCAGTTTTAGGAGACAAGGAAAACTCAAAGGCATGGGCTACCTGACCCCTTTTAGAGATCTCTGGGAAAGTGTTGGGTTAAAGGTGGTGAGGTAAGGAGTCCCTCGTCTGCCCCAAGGCTCAGGCCTCTGGGAGAGGCAGGACGTGGAAAGTTTAACTGTGCTCACACTGGGCAGGTGTCAGGCTATGAGAAGCCACAGGACACTGCCCCGGGGGTGGGGAGCACTGCCTGGGGTCCCGGGGACTGCATGGAGCGGGCTCCATCTGGTTCTCAGGTTCTTGGGCATCCCAGGCACTGCTGGATGCTGCGGAAGAGCTGAGAACAGAGTGGGGGCCTGCCGGCTGGATCTAGCCCAGAGCCGAGGGGGAAAGGCAGGGAGGAGCCCGGCTGGATCCTGCTGGGGACCGAGTCTTTGGCTTATCTCCTGCTAGCTGGGTTGATTTGGTGGAGACCGTGGCTGGGAGCACTGAGAGGCCTTCTGCGGGAGACTAGAAGGGGCTCTTTTAGATGAAGCCCTGTTCCATTGGTCCCCATGGTGGATTCTGATGAAGAGAGATAGTCCATGGTTTTAGGGCATTTATTGTTGTGGCAGAGAGTAGAGATAAGTGAAACCGTACCCCATAACCTCAGGGCAGGCCTGAGATTAAAATACCTTTTGCAGGGAGGAGTGACTGGGAAGGGGAAGGGGAAGGGGAGTTTATTGGCTAAGCCTCTAGGTACCTCATTAAAATGGGAATGTCTTGAGGCTTTGTGACCACACCTCAACCTGTGGAGTGGCTTGGGCATTGCCCTTATGTGATTGATGGTCACAGACCTATGGAGAGCTGCAGCCTCGTGTCAGGAGCCTGGGGCCCAGGAGCATGGCAAAACGCCTACTGTCCCTGGTACAGTTGTTCCCTGCTGGGGACCTGCTACTGGGGATCTGGGATTTTAAACCTTAGCTCAACCAGAAACCAGGCTGCCTTTCACAGTTCCACAGGAAAGAACTGGTGACTTTAAGAATGAAGAAGGGAGAGCAGTAACCAGTGGCACAAAGTCCTGAGGCCAGCCTGGGGTACATAGTAAATTCTAGGTCAGCCTGGGCTGACCTAGTGTGAGCTATCCTAAAACAAAATAACACAACTACAAAAAGAAACCACCCAAGAACAACAGCAATGACAAAATTTCACATGGAGTTAGACAAGTCAGCATGGTAGACTAGAGCTTTGTACAGGAGTGAAGCCACCCCTCCACATACACAGTGGGAGAAGGAAGGAGGCAGCACAGGTGTCTACACTGGTCATTTTTCTATTGCTGTGATAAAACACCATAACCAAGGCAACTTATTTTTAAAAAGTGTTTTATTGGGTTTACCATTCCAGAGGGTACAGTCCACAATGGTGGAGGAAAGGCCTAGCAACAGGAACAGCTGAGAGCTTACATCTCAAGCTGTAAGCAGGAGGCAGAGAACAAACAAAAAGATGGCAGGAGGCTTTTGAAACCTCAAAGTGGGGGAAGGATGTCCCCAGGATACAATTTCTCTAATAAAGCCACACCTCCCAATCCTTCCAAAACAGTCCCATCAGCCAGAAACTAAGTATTGAGACTTGTGAGCCTATGGGGCCATTCCCATTCAAGCCAACACAGCATCCTTGGCCAGGGGAGTCCTGCCTCTCCCTGTCCCACTGGTCTCTGACTCAGTCTATTAGTCAGTATCTCACCCTCAGATACTGCACTCACTGACCATTGCTACCCAGTGTTGGTCAGTGCTCCCTGTTCCTTGTGTTTGAGGGTCAACCCCAGGGAATTGTAAAGATAAAGGCAGTTAGGTGTGCACATGCTCAGAATAGTACCTGGTGGGTAGAGAATGCTTTGAAGTGCTCACCACTAGCATTCACAGCAGACTGTGATCACATGACCAGAAATGCCATGTTTACCTGGAGTTTCCCAGGGTTCTCTCTTCAGAAACAGACTTCCTGTGTCTATCTGCCTCTTGCAAAGCCATAAAATATATAATTTTGACTGTTAATTGAATTCCTGCTTCTAATTTACTCTTTATTTGTCGAACCAAAAATAATAAGCTGTGTAATCTGAACAGAAATTTCTCAAATTATCTGGCATCTGAAAAAAAAATTCTGACCCAGTGATTGTCCAAAGCTCTGGGATCTGGGGCTACAGAGAAACTTTTATTTCTAACCCTGGTCTAATGGAAAAAAGTTTCTGAATTAATAAAAATCAAATAAGAGTTTAGCCCCAGTGATTCTGGGTACCAATACAAGTTTTCATTTCTTCTCCCATAAGGACCTGAGAGTTACCATGAAAATCAAAGAAGTCAAAGCCTGGTCATGTGGACCAGTAATCCCAGGTACTCAGGAGGTTGAGGCAGAAGGATTGCTAAATTCAAGACCAGCCAGGGCTACCTAGTGAGACCTTTTCTCAGAAGAGAAGGTAAAGAAGGAATTAAGGAAACATCCAGCGGCAGAATGCTTGCTTAATTATCATTCATGTCCTTAGCTTCAATTCCTAGCTCTGGAAAAAAAAAAAAAAATGAAATCAGCTACCACAAGGCAAAGCTTGTAAAAAGGATACAATTGTATACAGACATAAAATATTTTCATGGCGTTTTGAATTGGATGCCCAGGTTTTATATAACTGAGCTCCAGAAGCTTTTCTAGAATCTTCTGCTATAACAGTTGCATATCACTAAGAACTTCCTAATACACATTATTATTTTATTATATGTCTTCCCCAGATTAACATTATATATTATTATATGTTAGTTAAACCTGTATGTTCACCACTGATCTGTTGGGCTCCTTCTGCTTCTATCTGCATAGGCCTTCCACTGACCTTTTCTTAGCTTTGAAGCAAAACCCAAGGCAGCCAGCATCTGAGGGGCTGGAATCCAGAGTTTCATGAGCTCTTGGTGAGCTTTCTTAGTTCCCTGCTAATCTGTTGCACTGAGACAGGCTACTCCTAACACAGGAGCCTACCTGGTGTCCTCCTCTGCATACTCCATCCCATCCCCAGGGGCTTTGTGACACAGACTAGGCAGGGCTGCTTTACCTTACTCTTTCCACCCATGAGCATTTTAAACCCAGGACTCAGTAGCTGGGCTGCCTCTCATGGGCTCTCCACCACCACAGGCCTGGGAGCCAGAGAAGAATTTGTTCTCAGTGACACAGAGCTTTGGCCCTGGATTTGGTTCATCTGAGATCACTGCAGGAGATGGGAGGCAGCTCAGGTACAGCTCCATTCTTGTCCTTGGGAGACCGTGGGCTTTCCTCTGTGGAAGATTCTCCATGGTGGCCTCTTGGAACTTGAATCCTAGCATTTCCACACATTTTCTCTTCTTACAGTGGACTGTTTTTACTGAAGTTTGAAGAGCTAAATATGGTGACTCCCCCAGATGTGCCCTCTTCTGAGTCCTCAGCAGCCTCTAATCTGTTTGATACCTGAAGTGAAAATTTCCAGTTTCTTTGGAAAGTCAGTTATGTCAAATGATGTCTTCCTGAAGCGGACACAGGTGAAAGAATGTGATGAAGGAGAATCCATGTGACCTCACAGACAGTGGGAGAAGGAGAGAAGGAACACTGGTTTGGTTTGCTATGCCTCGCTGACAACAGGCATGTATTGCCGCTGTGGTAGTATGTTAATCTGCTCTGGACTCCCTGGATGGTAACTGTGAGAGTTCCTCACTGCCTGCCCAAGCGCTCTGGACTCTCAAATGAAAGACACACATACACAGACACACAGACACACAGACACACACACAGGGAGAGGGAGAGGGAGAGGGAGAGGGAGAGGGAGAGGGAGAGGGAGAGAGAGAAAGAGAGAGAGAGAGACTTCTATTTTAATATGCCTTAAACTGCTCAGTGGCTGGGCCACTTCAGTCCTCCATGTTGCTAGCATGGAGGCTAGCATGGAGCATTCAGGCTCTGATACTCCTGAGTTATTATGTATTAAAACCTCTATTCCATCCTGGCCGCCCCAGACCCAGGCCTGCAGCCCTTCTGGGTCATGAACCCTGACTCTTACATGTTGGCAGTCTCTCTGTCCTATACTTCTCAGGCTTGAAACTTCTCCTTCCCCGGTACGATGCCATTTCCTCCTCCTGTGTCCTTGCCTGGGAATCCTAGCATCGGTCTCTGCCTCTCTGCCCAGCCATTGGCAGCTGGGAGCTTTATTCACCAATCAAAGCCAAGTAGGGGCAGAGACCCTCAGCGTCTCACACACAGATGTGTGGATTCCCATCTAATTTCGGGAGCCAAATTAACACACGTAGCATTTGAATCAATCCACAGCATATTGGTTCACCTTACATAGAGTTGTTGTTGATCTCCTCTTGTGTTAACGTCACCATTGAGAGAAACTCGCCTAAGAACTACTGTGAGGTTCTTGTGGCTTCTTGACACTTTGATGGCCTCAGGCCAGTTGGCAAGCCTTGGGGTTTCTTCAGGATTGAACTACAGCTGCTGGTTCTTGTATGGTGTCTGCCTGCCTAGAGGAATGGTCTGCAGCTGCTGATTTGTGTTTGGTGTTTGCTACAAGATTGAATTGCTGAGAAGAAGATTGAGCTCACCCCCAAAGAACTATTGCTGAACATGTTCATTTCCCACATCCTAATAACTTTTCTCTTCCACTGTCTCTGCTGGGGGTGGGGCTAGAGGAGAGGTTGAACCCGTATTAAAGTAGGTTAGAAAAAATTTATGCCTACAGAAACCTCATTTCTCCTCACACACCTGGTGTCAAATTTGCTCTCCAAAGCTTTTTTCAGGCATCTTGAGGAGGAGTGGCATGATAATTACCATTTAAATTGATTAGACTTTTAGGATTCAATTCTGTAGAGCTGGAGCCATCTTTATTTATTTTATGTTTATATGCCCTTAATTGAAAGGTTGGTTAGGTTTTTTATTTTTTATTTTTTTTTGGTTTTGAGACAGGGTTTCTCTGTGTAGCCCTGGCTGTCCTGGAACTCACTCTGTAGACCAGGCTGGCCTCGAACTCAGAAATCTGCCTGCCTCTGCCTCCTAAGTGCTGGGATTAAAGGCGTACGTCACAACTGCCCGGCTGAAAGTCTTTTTTAAAGCACAAAGTCTTACTGCATCAGGTGCATCTAAAGATGATCTCAAGCCTTCTACCCTTTTGTTTTTTGTTTTTGTTTGTTTGCTTGTTTGCTTTTCAAAATAGGTCTCTACGTAGGCCTGACTGTCCTACATAGAACTCACTGTATAGGCCAGATGGTCTTGAACTCACAGAGCTCTGCCTACCTCTGCCTCCTTAGTGCTGGAATTAAAAGTGTACATTACCATACTCAACTGATCTCAAACTATCAGAGCTCCTGTCTTTACTTCCTGATGCTGGGGTTGCTGGTATGCACCACCAAGCCCACCTTGAATGGATAGCATCCATCTTGACTTTAAGACTCTCTTCAAGGAGGGCCAGCCATCTCTTTTACATATGTGCCATTTGCTTTGGACCAACAGTGTCCTTAGTCAAAGCTATACCCAGCCAGGTGTTGTGCTGCATTCCTATAGCAATAGCTTCTGAGAAGGCAGAGGCGGGATGGCTTCTAAGTTTAGGAATTTAAGTTTAACTTGACCAATATAGAGTTGCCATCTCAAAAACAACAAATAAGATAAACATTCTAAAAGACCAACTACCCCTACAGAAAAAAGTCAGTAGGCACTTTTGAGTAAATTCCTTAATATGACAGTCCTCATTCAGTCACTTGAAAGCTTAAATAGAACAAAAGTTTGATAACTCTTGACCTAGTTAGCTTTAACTGTCAACTTGACACAGGCTAGAGCCACCTGAGAAGATGGTTTCAACTGAAGGGTTCCTCATATTAATTTGTGGGAGGCTCAGCCCACTGTGGGCAGCATCATTCCTTATACAGTGCTATACTGTATAAGAAAGCTAGCCAAGTAACAGTTTGTGAGTAAGCCATCAAGCAATGTTCCTTCATGGTTTCTGCCTCAAATTCTTGCCCTGACTTTCTTTAATGGTGGACTGTAACCTGCAAGCTGAAATAAATCTATTCCTTCTCTGTATTGCTTTGGACAGGGTATTAATCATAGCAACAGACACAAACTAGACTGTCCCCTGCAGCTACCCACCAAGAAGGACTCTGCAGCTGATTGTTTTGGGGCCTGAACACTGGTTCCTCCTTGGGTCTCCACTCTGCAGGATTTAAACTTGCTATCCTCTGTAACCATGAGAGTCAATTCTTTAAATTCTCTCTCTCTGCCTCTGCCACACCCACTACTGGTTCTGCTTCTCAGAGCAGCACATCTCCCTGTCCATCTTGCAAGAGTCACTACCAGTCGCTGAGGTTAGTTATTGAGCTTATACCATGCTTCCCAACTTGCTAAGAATTTACCATTACATCTTCATTGCAGAGCTAAGAGCGGGGTACTCTGCTTGTCCCCTGTGCACAGTGAGAAAGCCAGGGCTTGGAAATATCTGAGTCACTGACGGGTAGTAAAGGGTAGAGCTGCCATCTCTGTTTTAACCAGCACACACAGTGCCTCTCTCTGAGTCCCTAACTTCCAGATGCTTCTCTTGCCCACTAAATGTTCTATTCCACCCCCACTTGGAAAGTTGAGACATTTTATTCCTGAATTTGATTTCTAAAGAGATTGGTTTTTTAGTCTCTGATTTCATGTTACTCAGGATCTGTCAGGAAATAGCCCAGAAAGACTACATTCCCCGGCCACCCCATAAGACCTTCCTTGGACCCATCTCTATTGCCTTCCTGTCTCTGTCTGCAAGGCTGGAAGGTAGCCCTGCCACTTAAGTCAGGACAGCTTCCTGGAAATCACGGCCTCTTCTTCCTTTCTGTGAGCAATGTGATCTTGTTCTGACAAGTTTTAGGTGTCCTGGTTTCAAGGAGGAGCAAACTGGCTAGATGATGACATGCATGGAGACACGGAAGTGACCAGGAATTCACTTCAAAGTTGTTCATCTAAACCTTGTTTCACTGATAAGCACACGCACAAAACCAAGTCACTCAGATGGCTGGTTTCCAGCGTGGCAGACGGTGGGGAGAATTGCAGCTTGCAGGGTGCTGAGGCTTGTCATACTGCTGCCAGAGAGGCGCTGCTCAAATCCACCAGGCTTAACCCTGTCCCACCTGGTGTCACAGTGTATCAAGAAGGAGGGTACCTGCCCCGTTCTGGAGAGAGATGTGATAGTTCTCCCAGGTTGCCTTGTTGATAGGAGTTTCCTTGGAGTCAGCATGAGGACATGAGTTTGATACCCAGAACCCACATGAGAAGGCCCACAGTGGTGGTGTACATTTGTAATCCCAGTTCTGGGGAAATGGAGACAGGTCAATCCCTGGGGCTTGATGGCCAGACTGCCTAGGGTACAGAGGGAGCTCCTGGCTAATGAGAGACCCTGTTTCAGAAACTAAGGGACAGCTAGCTCTTGAGAAACAACCCCTGAAGTTGAACTGTGCTGTCCACATATGTGCATGAGCACACATGCGTGCACGCACACACACACACACACACACACACATCTCTTGAGTCAGGCCAGTGCATATATTTCACATGCAATTTCCAGCTACTCTGCCCCCCTTGTTACTTTGCTAAGAGCTTGCTTTGTTGTTGTTATGTTTGTTTTGTTTTTAGCTTGTTGACTTTGCTGGGATTTGAACCAGTGCTTTGCTTATGCTGGTGAGTACTTACCCACTGAACCATACCTGTAGCCCCTGTACCTTGTAAGAGCTTTGTCTATATGACATCCCTTAATGTTAACAGGACTGGTTTGATGGGACCAAGGATTTGTGCAGGGTCACAGTCGCAAAGCCATTCTACCCAGATGCCCTGGCAGAGCATTACCACCAAGATGGATAGCCAGAGCAGGAGGGATGTAGGTCCCACATCCAAGCTTCGGCTTGGAGGTGCACCTTGAAGGGATGTGTAAAGATGGAAGAACCAGTGTGCCAGCTCCTGCATCTGTCCTGCCACTCATCCATCCCTCTAGCAGACATCCAGTGCTTCTGTTGTGCAGCAAGGCAGCTCAAGACACTAGAAATACGACGTAGTCCTGTCTGGACAAAGGCTGGGTGGGTTGTCATTATGCAGAAGATAAACCATTTTAACCGGCGAATTCAGGAAACTTTTTCTGATGGATCTCATTTAATCTGTGTGGTTAAAAACTCCCAGCAGTGGGTTTTGCAAGACAGATCCTTCCCCTGCAACCTCTGACCCTTCCCTGACAAGCAGTTGTACAGTATTAACCCTTTCCCGAGGCCTTTGAGAACCCACCAGACTGTGGTTAGTGGCACCATATGCCCTTAGCTGATATGTAGCAGGCACGCCACACTTCATGAAAATTATTCCTGTTATGTAATTTCCCTATAGAATCAAAATCTTCACACTTACGCAGATCATCAGTTTTATTTTTGAGCATTGAACTGCATGCTCTGTTTTCCTATCTCTGCTCCCTTCCGCCCTGTTTCTGTAAGGTGACAGATTGTGTATGGTATATTTTGAATTCGGCTGGTCAAATCTCATGCTCCTGGAAACACAGGCAACCTAGAAATGTTAGACAGAGATACGGTAGCTCTAAGGGACCAATTTCTTCTGCTCTTCCTCCTCTTTCCCCTTCTTTCTCTTCTCTCTCCCCTCCCTTTTAGCTCCTCCATTCCCACCCCCTTTTCTCACCCTACCCCGGTTGAGTTTATAGTAAACAATTTTCAAAATTCATACAGTAGCTTCAGGGTAAACAAAGCTTAGAGAACTCTGGGGGAGGTTTACTGACGTGTACTGTTTTTCCTCAGGGTTCCCAGGGCTCACACTCAAACAGTGAGACTTCTCTAAAAGTCTCAAAGAGAACAAAAGCTTAGGAATGTGATGGCTGCCAGTGTGGTCTCGGAGGAAGAGTACATCGGCAGTCCTGGGCGAAGTGGGTTGAGAGGGCAAACCGGCAGACCTGGTCCAGGGTTGCGAGATTTCACACGTGGCAACCTTGCCTAGCCCAACCGCCAGCTTTGTTTGACCTTGAAGCCATACCTGCAGGGCAAGGGAAGAGCTGGAGGATTCCCTAAGCAGTGCCAGGCACTTACTTGGCCAGCTTGGAGCGCTATTGATTTCCCCAGGAGGTTCTGGTAGCCTCCTCACATGCTAGAGTACCAGTCATGACCGGCCTGGCCCTGAAGGTGACCTGGTGAAGCTTAAGTCCAGGGGGCAGTTCATCAGAAGTGAATGCCTGGTGGGAAAGTCTCCCTTTTCCTAAAATGACCTCTGGCATTAGGGTGTGAACTCTCCCACCCTTCCAACGAGTACTGGTGGGAATTTGGGATTTACCTTGCCCTCAAGAAGTGACAGAGAGGGGGGTACCTTCAGGTTGAACTTGCTGGCGCACACAAATTCACTGAAAGAAAAAAGAAAAGAAAAAAAAAACAACAACAACAACAACAAAAAACTCCTGACAGGTTCTTTCCCCTTCTCCTCCCTCCCTCCCTCCCTCCCTTCCTAGTTTGCCTTGAATTTTAATCCACCTGCTTCAGTTTCCGGAGTGCTGGGATTACAAATGTGCAGCGTCACATCCAGTCCCACATTACCTAAAGGCTCTTTCTAGTCAGTGCAGAAACCCCTGATCAAATGAGTACACACTGCCCAGTGGTCACTCCAGTACTGGGTTAGGTAGGCACTGTGAAGACAGCTGAATTAGCTGGAGGCCACCTAGGAGAAACAGGACTTTGACAGGCAGAGCAGAGCTCTGAGAGATGTGGGGAATGGTAGAGGTGGTTGTAAAGCCCTCAGCACAGGGCTTCACAGACTTTAGGGAAGGGGAATCGAGGCATGTCCACACAGACAGGGTGTCTGGTCCAGGGCCGCAAGCAGCCCAGACCACTCCCATTCTACAGCTGCTGGAGATGGATGTCCACCTCACTGGCCAGGCTTTTGTTTTTGTTTGAAGTGAGGATAAAAACTAAATTTTTAACACATTGGCAACTACTTTAGTTATTTTTAAATACTGTGTGGGCCCAAACGGTATAAGCTAAAAGAAATATCTGTACACTCTGCTTGGCTACCAGAAGATTCTGCACAGGGCCATATGTGCTTCCAGGGACAGTCAAGCCTCATATCCCCAGTTTTAATAACCAAAATGATGTGTTTGGCCAGCCCATTCAATCAACCTGCTCAAAATCAGAGCCAAGTTCAACATGGCTATCACATCTTAGACCACTATCTATTCTCTTCTTCTTCTTCTTCTTCTTCTTCTTCTTCTTCTTCTTCTTCTTCTTCTTCTTCTTCTTCTTCTTCTTCTTC
>JADRCH010000005.1:13476905-13535617 GCA_019843965.1 Rhynchomys soricoides | reverse complement strand
TCTTCTTCTTCTTCTTCTTCTTCTTCTTCTTCTTCTTCTTCTTCTTCCTTTTCCTCCTCTTCTTCTTCCTCTTCTCCTCCTCCCCCTCCCCCTCCTCTTCTTCTCCTCCTTTTCCTTCTCTTCCTTCTCCTTCCTCCTTCCTTCCTTTCCTCCCTCCCTGCCCCCTTCTTTCTTTCTTGTTTATGTATTTAGTCTTATTTAGGAAGCACAGTGTCACTCTATAGCCCAGTCTGGCCTTGTACTCAATCTCCTGCCTCAGTCCCCCAAGTGCTGAGGTTACAGGTATGATGAGCCACCACACCCTGATCAGACCCTGATCTGTACCCTGAGGACAATCACCCCGAAGGCAAGCCTTTATTTCTTTCTCTTTGTCTTCCACCAGTTCAAAGAAAGATGTCTCCAAGCTTCCCCAAGCCAGTGTCTCAGCAGAGGCAGCACTTGGCTTTCCAGGGGAAAACTCCTGGCCACTTCGTTAGGGTGCTCTGGGTTGACTCGAAGATGCTAATGTTTTAAACACACACACAGCTCCCTGGATAAATGTCTTAATGTCTCTGATTCTCTTCTTTAGTTCAGAAAACTTTCAGAGTGGAAAAACAAAACAGCCCAAAGCATCTGACCTTTTCTTCCTTCTTCAAAAATACCTTACACCCATTTCTTCCTCTATCAAATCACTGGAGCAGACCAACAGCCTCTAAAGGCCAAGGATCCCTAAAAGACTTGGGTACCTCTCTCAGTGGGACGGAGGCATGCCCTCCAGCCAAAATGCCAAGTGGATCCCCAGATCTGTTTGCTCTCCATCCCAGCCCTAGGTACTTGATGCCCTCTACCTGAAACTAAGATTCTCCAGGGACACCTGACTGAGTAAAAACTGCAGGTCATTTTACCTAACAATACAAGGCATGTGTATGTATATGCCCCAAATGAGGAATATTTCAACATAGGGTCATCATGGTACAAATCCATAGTATTGATTCATTCATTTTTTTTCCCCTTTAGTGTTCAGAATGCTGTGCAGAGGTCACATCCAGAACTCTCTTGCTGAATGCCGCTGAATGTTCCGGGTTGGGACTCTCTGCTGGTCCTGACTTGGAAGCAAATATATTTATTCAGTATGAAAGGAAACATTTGAAGGCACAAATGTCCTTCTCTGTGGGGTTTAAAAGCAGCAGGACTGGACAGACAACTTTGTGAGTGAGAAGACATCTTTCTCTGTACTGGATACCAATCACTCTGCTATTGTGACCAGAAAAAACAGGCTACACAGGAACTTAGTGCAAAAAAACGAATGGGAGAAGTTAGAGAGGTGACAGGTTTAATGATACCAGCCAGCTGTTCTTTTCTGATTCCCTTCTGTGATCTTCATGTGCTTATTTGGCTGTTTTGTCTTGTGACAAGGTCTCCCTTTGTAGCTACAACTGGCTCCTAAATCACAAATCTCCTGCTCCTGTTTCCAGAGTGCTGGAATTATAGGAGTGTGCTAGCATACCTGGTTGATTATTTAATTAGAAAAATTTTATTTTATTTTATTTATCTTATTGCAGTGTTGAGAATCAAGCCCAGAATCCTACACATACTAAGCAAGCTTTCCAACACCAAACAATATCTCCAGCCCTTGGTTATTTGATATTGTTGTTGTTGTTGTTATTATTTCATCATGCTAGGGACAGAACCCAGAGCTTTTCATGAGCTGGGCAGTTAAGCTACATTCCCAATCCAGTCATTTAATTTTAAAAATATTTTTAAAAAATGAAACTGAAGATTCAAAACAACGTTTTCATGAGTATTTACAAAATTGCTCAAGACTATAAAATAAGTCTCACCACCCACTCATTAATTTCCCTAGGTTATTTAGACCCAGCTGTCCTCCAAAAACACAGATTTGCATAAACAGATGAAGAGCAAAGTGAGCTGCTGAGCTGCTATAAGAAACAGATGTAGTTTATACTTTTTCTTTTGAGACAAGGTCTCTCTATCATTAGTAGTCCTGGCTGTCCTGAAACATGCTCCAGAGACTGAGACCAGGCTGGCCTCAAACTCTCAGAGATCTACTTGCCTCTGCCTCTGAGTGCTGAGATTGAAGGTGTGCACCACCACTCTTAGCTTATTTCTCTTTCTAACCTTCCTCAACTCTAGGCAGAGTGTTGTCCATAAGAGTAATCAAGTAAACCATTGAATAAACTGAGTTGCACAATAGAATAGTTTAGCAAATGCTTAAGAACCTGATAGCCAAGAGTCAACAGGAAGGCTGAAGGGCTGTCCGCTGAAACCCCACCCCCAACAAACCTGAGCAGGCATTGAACAGAGGTTGCAGTACTTCCCCATGCTCAAGCTGTCTGCATTGTACTGGAGCTCCTTCTGGAAAGTTCTCTCTTGAGGTAAGTTTACCCTTGCAGCCAGCTCATCTTCTTGTTGTGTAGCATTATCCTCTGAGATCGGACGTTCTATCTTGCAGGAAAAGTTATTAAGATAGGAAGTAAACAACTCAAGATAGCTTTAGGAAATCCTTAAAACTGACCAGATTCACTAGGCTGCTCCTTCTCTAAGAATATAAGCAGTAAGGACTGATCAGTCTCACTCTTAGACAAGTTGAGCTGCAAAGATGAACTGAGATGCTTGGAAGAGGCTCAGTCCAAACATCCTGGAGGAAGCAGAGGCAACACAGTCTGAGAAGGAGAGACCACCTGGACTGTTGAAGAGGACACAAAGACGACAGACTGATTTAGCCACTGGAAAAAACACTCTCCAACCTGTTGAGCTGTCTGTAGGTGTGCTCCTGGTTTCCAGCTTTCAAGAACTGGTGCTTATGCTGGGGTAGGTGGGCTTTTGTAAAGCAGCTAAGTTTGAGTTATTTCTGCTCCCATAAGTCACCCCCCACCCATTTTGTTGTAAGTAAGCCCAGAGTTGTTACTTTCATCTGTTAAAGGCTCCTTTTCTGGGGTGGGTAAACTTTGTGTGTGTGTGTGGTGTGTGTGTCTGTTTATATGTTGTGTGTGGTGTGCATGTTGTGTATGTGTGGTGTGTGTGTCTGTGTGTTGTGTGTGTCTGTGTGTGTTGTATGTGGTGTATGTGTGAATGTGTGTATGAGTGTGTGTGTGTGTGTGCATGTTGTTTCCATCCAGAAAGTCTGTCACACACACACTTTCTCCATCAAGAACTATTTAACTCTTCTAGTTTCTTACAAAAACTGATAAATAACACTCTTTACTCCATTCTTGGCTTCTTCTCCTCTCCCAAGAAAGCAATCATTTTGACAATGTCCTTTTTAATAATTTAGAAGCCACTAACAGAAGCAGGATATGGCCAGTGAATTCTACCCACTTTTCTTCTCTTCTGATTGCTGAGGTTCGACCCTAGGGCCTCTTACATGTTGAGTCAGTGTTCTACCACTTAGCTGTGTTCCAGCCCAAGCTCTCTTCTTCTAAATGGCTGAGCAGAAGCCGGCCATATGTCGTACCCTGTGGCATATATTGAAGATATGTCAAGCTCAACAACACCTGGGACCACTAGAATTTTCTTTTATCTCTTCTTAGCTCTAGCCTGTCAGCCAGCATCCCTCTATTTATGCAGCTTGTGTTTGTCCTGACCTGTCCTTTTTCCAACTCCCTAGACAATGGAGCTGTTAGAATGTGTTGATGTAACTTTTGCCCCATCATGGTTCCTGGAGCTGGGGCCCTGAAGTATGACCTACTGACATAACAGGGCTTGGTTGGCACTGGCTGGATCCATCCTCATCATGTGGGCCCGTGTGCAAGGGGGAAACTCCTGGGAAGGTCAGCTCCAAATTTCAGTTTGTTTCTTAAGACCATTTCTGGAAGTGGATTTGATTGGAGTAACAATCTTACAATGAAAGCATGTAGGTGACTTTCCAAGAGGCTACATGGTATGTCTCCCCATCCTCATCCCAGGGATATATCATAGTAGACTCTGTTTCCAGATCTCACAATGGTATTCTATATTATTCTGCTACACCAGAATAATATAGAATCTGCTCTTTTCTGGGTGGGAGATACTGTGTAGGCACTGATTAATTTATACATGTCTCCCAATGCTCAGCTTCTGATTGTGAGTTCACAAGTGTCACAGCCATGTCATGTCCACAAGACAGCATTTCACAGTCTTTATTGGGACCATCTAACTTTTACAATCTTTCTGTCCCTCCCCTGCCCACAACTTTGTGATGTCCCCAAACTCTTGGAAGGGGTGATATGAAATGTCCTTAGTGTTTAGCACACAATAGTCACTAGCTCTCAGCACCTAGACCAGCCATGAGTTTCTGCGTGAACTGCCATTCCCTGCAAGAATAAGCTTCTTTGATCAAGACACTAACTCACCAATATAAAAATAACTATTCAAGAGGCATTTTGAAAATGTCCAATTAGCAAGACAAAATTAGTAAAGTGATTAGACGTTAGTGACTCTAACTCCCCCAGCCATGAACCTTTGAACCCAATACCGAATACCAGGCACGAGTTCTTTTCTGTGACCTGGCTCCAGATCAAATAAGAAATCAGTAGTTTTCCCTGCAACAGTCTTGACACCCCTGCACCAACAACTACCTTCCACCTGGTCCAACACCTAACTTCCTTGTTTATTGTTTTTGTTTCTGTGACAGGGTCTCACTATGTAGCCTTGGCTGACCTTGAACATATAGACATCTGCTTGCCTCTGCCTTCTGAGAACTGAGAAAAAAAATGTGAGCCACCACAACCAGCTCCAATACCTTTTGAGACCAAGGATTATAAGGTTGACCTAGACCCTGAAACACTAGATACTGAATGTGAATTGAATTCTACTGAGAATTATCACAAAGAAGCATTAATCAAAGTAGGACTAGAAAAAAATTAAAGTAATGCTATGTTCTACTTAGGGTTACCGTTGCAGTGATGAAACATCATGGGGGAGGAATTTGGGAAGGGAAGGGTTTATTTTTCTTATACTTCCATTCACCATTAAAGGAACTAAAGCTGGGCTGGAACCTGGAGGCAGGAGCTGACACAGAGGCTATGGAGGAGTGCTGCTTACTGACTTGCTCATCATGGCTTGCTTAGTCTGATTTCTTAGAAACCTAGGACCACTAGCTCAGGGATGGCTTCACCTACCATAGCCTGGGCCCTCCCCCATGGACCTTGAGAAAATGCCTTACAGCTGGATATAATGGAGGTATTTTCAGGCCCTCTCCTTTCAACTTATGTCAGTTGACATAAAACTAGCCAGCCCAGTCTATAAATAGACTAAAGCAAGAAAATCCACTTAAAATTTAAAAAGTATTATTTGTAAATTTGTTTACAAATAAATTAGTGTAAAAATTAGAAGTGAAACCAGAAGGAACAAGGCTCTTCAGGGCTGAAGGGGGTGTGGAATGACCCAAAAATGAACTGCATATGAACAGAGACCAGGTTTTCAAAAAATTTGATCTTTGGTTTTACTGCTTGTTAGAAGGGACCTCCAACTCAGTGCACAATCCTTTTATGGCATTTCTAGCAGAATGCTTTTTGAAGGAGTACCTCATACAATTTCAATGAAGCACTGTTTCAGGCCTCAAGTTTATACTAATTAACAGATTTCCAAGAGTATGTAAATTCTAAAAACTCAGAGCTCAATTCACCACTCTGTGTGTGTGTGCGTGCGTGTGTGTGTGTGTGTGTGTGTGTGTGCGCATGCATGTGTGTAAACAGCCAGGGCCTCCATCAGTTTCCTCCGATAACTTTTGTGCCTCCCACAGTTACCCAGCAGGAGTCTGTTCTTACCCCATCCTTGCTCTGGATGTGTGCTGTTCTTCATGTTAAATTCTCTCAAAAATACAGAATGCAGAATACAGTAGAATAAAAACTCTAACATTCCTCTAATGTGCTTAAAATGCAGACATCCGAGCAAAAATGAAAACAGACTTCTCAAGCAAGCTGGTTTTACTGACCTGACTAGGAAATAGTGGAAATCACACAATAATCTTTATAAGCCATAGGCAGACACTTCCTGTAGGCAGGCACTCCCTCTAGGCAGACACTTCCTGTTGATGTTGTCACTTGACAAGACCCAAGGACATGTCTACTACGATTATAAAACCTTTACTGAGGGCCTACTATGACCTGTTTGAAATTCAAGTTCCAAGTTCGTGAAAGCTCATCGTTTTTAGTCTTTGGAAATCTGTAGGAAAAACGGGGTTTGGCGGTTCACACACCTAACCCCAGTGTTTGGAAGGTAGATGCAAGGATTGCTGGAATTTGAAGCCAGCCTGGGCTACAGTGTGACACTGTATTTCAAAACAGAAAAACCAGCCTAGAACATCTCCGGGATGGAAATTCTAGCCTTGGAAAGTCTCTCCATGGAAGATCAGCAAGCTTTCAACCATGATGGATTTCCCCACTGCTGTGTCTAATCCTTGGGGTGCCTCATTTTGTTTACTATTATGGGAAATAAGAGCAAAGGAGGCTACTGAGGATCCAACGTGTTTGTTTGTTTGTTTGTGTTTTCTGATCAAAGGAAACAATAGAAACAGAAATAGCAGCTAAGGTGGCACATGCTAAAAGCTCAAAGAAGAATGCCAATGAAAGTATTTGGTACAGGGATTCAGAGAAGGAAGCAAAATAAAACAAATGGGAAAGAGCAAAAGGAACACAGGTTTGGCTCTTGGGAGCTGTCCATCTGCACAACAGCCAGAATTTGGATCAGACTGGTAGTGGTGCTGGTAGTGGTTTAGACAGGTCAGCCACACTCACAAAGGCACGCTCCAGGGCTTAGAGACCGACCAGACGCTAAGGAAGGACCCTGAGGAATGTAACAGGGTGGAAGTTTGGAACAAAAGTAACTGAAAATGTCTGTAGTAATGACATCAGCCATCCAGAGGAAATCGTTGAGAGGGGGGGGGGGGGGGACCGGAATGACTCTGACTTGGTCCACAGAGCCAGTGTGAGGTGACACTTGTATTTATGCCTGACAAAAGGCAGTTGGTGGTGCTGCAGGCCTTCCTTGCTGGGATGTGCCTTGGTGCACCAGTGACTTTCACAAATGGCCCCAGGCTGACTAGATCCAGATGTGGCATTAACCCCTAACCAGCCACTGAGAATTAGCAGCTGTTTAGCTATAAAAATTCCCGAGAAGGCTTTGCAATGAAAGGGGCTGTGTGACTGTGTGCTATGTTCTGCTTAGACAATAGACCAGCCATATGATCCATTCTCCACCGCAGAGTCTGTGTAGTAAGAGAAAAGAGAAAATCCCTCGTTAAGTCCTAAGAGGACATTCAAGACTCACTAACCAATCCCCCAAATGGAGAAGCTGATTATCAGGACTGGGCTCAGCTGCCTCTTAAGGAATAGTTGAGTTTGAGAGGTAAAAACCACAATTTCAACCATCAGTAAGCACCTCCCTACAAAGATACGTGTGTCAGCATATTTCTGTTGCCACATCACTGTCATTTATTGCAATGGGGTTTTGTTTTGAAATGATATAGATTTGTCTTATTGAAGAAATGAAACACATGAGTAAAAAATGCTAAATCAAGAAACTATGGCCGGTTGTGGTGGCGCACACTGGTAGGATTTGCTGAAGGAGGCAGAGGCAGGGGGATCACGAGTTCGAGGCCAGCCTGGGTTACACAGTTTTTAAGCCAGGCAGTGGTGGCATGTGCCTTTAATCCCAGCACTTGGGACGCAGAGGCAGGCGGATTTCTGAGTTCAAGGCCAGCCTGGTCTACAGAATGAGTTCCAGGACAGCCAGGGCTACACAGAGAAACCCTGTCTGGAAAACAAAACAAACAAACAAAAAAACAAAACAAAACAAAAAAAACCCTATGACATAATTTCTATTTTAAAAACAGTCACAAAATGCTTGTTTATTTTTTATTCATAATTTAATTTTTAATTGAAAATAGATTTTTTTAGAAATATGATACATTCTAATCGTGGTTATTCTCTCCAGCTTCTCCCTGGCCCCACCCTACCTCCCCTGGAACCTAAATTCACACCCTTTCTTTCTCTTTCATTAGAAAACAGACAACTAAAAAAAACAAACAAAACCATAATAGGACAAAACCAACTGGAAACAAAACAAAACAGAAAAACCCAAAGTAAAAGCATAAGACACCATTTTTAAAAAAACATTTCAAACATAGAGGAAAATTTCCAGGAGCAAACATCAAATGCCTATGTGCATTAGTTACTTTTTCCTTTGTGACAAAATAAATCACTGTTCTCTAACAATGCCTCCAACTTCTAAGGCCCTCTCGCCCAAGGACAGATAACTCCCTGAAGTGCTGGGGACTGTCGTTCATGTAAGACAACAAGCCAAGTGATTTCACTTCTGTAAACAAGGTTGGTTGCACAGGATGTGCTCGATCACATGGAGGCAGAGGGTAAGTCAGGATGCATGCTCGGCCCCAATTGGATGAAAGCAGGAAGTATGAAGCCTTATGGGTTTTGCCTTTATAGCTGACTAAAGTAATTTGGTGCCATTCACTGGAAATCCAAGGTATGGACTTGGATAGTGTCCATCATCCTGGCTAGTATTTAATAAAGCTTGCCTCAAATGTGGCTTAAAAATTGTGTTAGTGGTCTTATTTCCAGTCAAATTGTAATGAAGATCAACCATCACCCTGACTGTACCTCCTGAATACCTACTGCTTATTTGCTTAGTGGTTTTTGTTTGTTTGTTTTTAATTTAATAAGATCAGGATGGTGTGCAGTGGCACTTACCACTGAGATTGAGTTCTAAGCACAGTATGAGGAAGGTTGAGGGTGGGGAAGAAAGGGGGTAACGAGAGCAAGAGGCAGGAGGATTGCCATGTGGTTGAAGGCAGCCTGGCCTACAAAGGGAGAAGTTAACTCAAGCAAAGGAAGAAGGAAATAAAATGTTATAGATTTGATGTTCTCTACCTTCTTCCCTAGGTTCTCCGAGGTAACTGCCTCTCTGAAATAGTACATCCTCTCTGCCTGTCTTTTATGCTTTTACTATGTGTTTAATTTCCACATATATTATGTAATATTATTTTGTGTATTTATA
Organism: Rhynchomys soricoides; assembly: GCA_019843965.1. NCBI lineage: Eukaryota > Metazoa > Chordata > Mammalia > Rodentia > Muridae > Rhynchomys > Rhynchomys soricoides. The sequence goes on along the minus strand of JADRCH010000005.1, from coordinate 13,526,623 downwards.
ATTGCACATTAATGATATCATGTTGTAAATACTGTATCCATGCTATATACCACAATGTATTTATCTGTTCTGCCACAGCAAGACACTGGCAGTCTCCAGTTTTCCCTTGGGATGGATATCCATGCATGTGTGCCCTTGTGTGTGGCTGTTTCACTCGAGGCCCTTAGTAGACGGGGATTATTTAACATTGGAAATACACATCTTCACTTTAGAGATGGCCAGCCTGCAACGCTCCCTCTGAGTGCTGCTTCCCCAGCACTAACTGGAGCATCCCTGACTCCTCACACTTGTTAACTATTGATCATTTTGCCAACTAGTGGGTGTGGTGATTTTTATTCCTTGGTAACAGCTACCACTCTAGTTGGCAGCGTGAACCTGGGAGAGTGGAGCCTAAAAATGAGGCGGACTAAAGTCTCATGCAATAGCCAACTTTATTCAGGGCATCAGACAATCTCTATTCTGAGGGTTAAGCAAGAGCAAAGTTCACATGTATTTAAGCTGTATACAGTCACTAGTGCGACTCAAGATTCTTGGAGATGTTTTTGAATAACAAAATAAAAAGGTCTGGTAGTCTGAAGTAAACCTACTGCTGTTTACTATTCCTGGGAGGGGCACAAAAGCACATGCCAGGAACAACCCAGGGTATGGAGAAACAGAGGTTGCAAGACTTTGTAAGGTTTCCTTGACATTGTCTCACTAGCTCTCAGATTCTCACACAGCTTCATTCATGGACCATCTTGTTTCAAAATGTGCAAGCTCTCATTGGTTAGCTAGAAATCTGTCTTCCGTCAATTAATGAAGACAGCCTTTTAGCAGGAGGATATTAATAGTCAGGTTAGGGAAAATTGAAGTCAGGGCCACCTGCTTCTGCCAATGCCTGAGCCATCCATGATAACTTGGCATTACAGGCAATGGGAAGGCACAGATGATTTTTGAAGTTTGCTTCAGAACTGTATAGACATGTGAAGGCACCCCCCCTCCCTTATAGCTCTAAGAGGCATATATGGAGGCACAGCCCCAAAGCACCGTCTTGATGGCACCCCAGTCACACATGTAGAAGCCCAACGCAAATCTGAAGGACTACTTTGAAATTACAATGGGATCTACAGGTTGGACCCAAAGTGGCATCTAGGTCCCTAGCTCTTTGTAATGACAACTAAATGGTGACTTAGGGGTGAGAGTCTGTGCTTCACAGAAGTGAACAAGCTGAAACTTAATAGTCCACACTAACAGTCTATGAAGCAAGAGATGGGCTTCTGTACTGGGGAAAGCATACCCTGGGTGAACCCAGCCCTGCGGTTTATTGCCTTTGAGTCTCAGAAGATAGAAAGTGGCAATTATCCTTAGAACAGGAAAACGTGCATATAAGAATTTAGTACAATCGATTTTGCAACAAAATAACTGAGTGTGATTGCACTCCCTGAAGTACTAGGCACAACAGTAAAGATTCAGGCCAAGTTACATCCATCAAGAAGTTTCTATTCATACCTACCTGACAGAGGAGATACCAGGATCAAGAAGATGGTTTTCTCAGGGTGAGGCTTACCCACTGGACACCAGATGTGCTGGCCCCCTGTGATTTCTCCAAATGCAGGGAAACGTCATAATTTGTGGCACTGGGGGATTGAATTCATGCTGTCCCCTGGGGGGTGGGAGAAAGGAGTTTAAGATCACCCTTAGCTGTGTAGAGGAGTCCTGTCTGCAATCATAAGCCTCTGTCTGAATAATGAAATAAAATAAAAATAAAGAAGTTCATGTCCCAAAGGAAGGTGACCAATAATCAACAGATAATCCAGCACATACTGAGTGGTGAATGCAGTTGGGAGAATTGACTCAAGGTAATAGAGATGAACAATCAAGGGGTGGGGCTGGCAAGCAATGCTGTTCTCTCTGCTCTTGGAATAGTTTCACTCACAGGCTACCTACCCTGGGAATTACTTTCTGAGTTATTTGGGCTCTGACTTTCTTAAACTATGAAATGGGGGAATAATCATCACATTGTGGGTGGTTTTATTTAATTCACTCAATCAAGTTTAGACAGTCTTTCCAACTTTGATTTACTTGCAACTTTATCCTTGAAGCAAAGAGGGGTGGGGGATGAAAGATTAAAAGATTGCTGGAAGGCTTTACTGATTTGACATTTACAAAATATTTGAAAGTTGTCCAAAATTATAGGTTTTCGTGAAGGGGGAAAGGATTTCATCAAAAAACATATGTATATCTAGACAAACAAATGTGTATAATAAGAAAAGCAATTGGCAGAGACCCCAGGAAGCAGGAAGTGTAATTAGGCTCTGTTCTTGCTTGACTGTGGCAATTGCTGTGCCTCAGTTTCCCTGAGGGAATCCAGTCCTGCCATTTTCTTTCTCCGGAAACTTCAACTCCCACTTCTGTTTCTCAGAACAGAACTACTCCTCCCTTCACTTCTGATTCAGTTTCTTTTAATCTGACGTTGAGCTACAACGATTTCCGTTTTAGATAGAGAGACCTCCATTGCAGTGAAGCTTAGCTCTGGTTTCTTCTTGCAGTCTCTCTGGTTGGGGAGTGGGGGACAAATTAGAAAACGTTAACAACACAAAATCTCCCCATTCTTTGAAAAAGCCCAAGTGCCTTTTCTTCATGCCTCATGCTTGGTGGTGATCTTAAAGATATCAGTAAGCCTCTGTTTTGGATAGACTTGTTGAGTGCACTATCACTGGCTGAGTGAACTATCTTATTGGAAAATCATTTTCTAAAAGTTTTGTTTATGTTCATTTGATTTTTATGAGTCTTTTGCTTTGCTTGTAAGTCTGTACACCACATGAGTGTAGTACCTCCGGAAGTCAGAAGAGGGCATCAGATCTCTTGGAACTGGAGTTATAGGTTGTTGTTAGCTTGGATGGGTGTGCTGGGAACTGAACTCTGCAAGAATAGTGTCTTTAACTGCTGAGCCATCTCTCTGGCCCTTTAATCACTTTTAAAGCCAAAGTAGTGTGTTAAAATTTTGACTCAAGCATACTCTTGTTTCCTTTTGATATAAACAATCTAATTGTTATTTTTTTTTAAGTTGCAAGTTTTCCTAGGCTGAGGGGGGGGGTAGTCCCAGCTATAGCCAGATTCCATGCCCACAAACAAACCAAAAGACCAGCCCTGGTAGGAGACAAAGAAGGCACAATGCAAGTATAACCCTGCCTGAGGAGGGCAGGGTTAGGCCGGACTACCAGACAAGGCAATGAAGTATTAAAGTGAAAATTTTAAAAGGGGACTCTGTGGTGGGGTGCTGGCTGGCTAGGAGAGGCTGTAGTTTCAAGCTCTAGTACCAAAATAATAAAAGAAATAAAAATTCCCACGCATTTTCATTCTCACTTCAACTTGTTAACAAAAGAGCTGGGCTTAAGACATAATTTTAAACACCATATCAACAGGAATTCAGCTCCCTCACAGGATTGACTTTTCAATACTTGGTTAGTGTTAGCTGTAGTGGCACATATATAATCCCAGGCTTTGGGAAGCTGAGGCAGGAGGATCAAGATCTTGAAGCTGACCTGAGCTACACAGCAAAGTCATGCTTCCAGTAATAAGAATAGTCTTAACGTTTCATAAAATTATTATTAATATTATTATTCATATGATATTCATATTATTATGATGATATTATGATAATAATGGTGTCATGCCTGGTAGTTCTTCAATGTCATACATCTAAAAAAAGAACATTCTTGCCTTTTTTTTTTAAAGTGTCTTGGGGCGTTGTAAGATGACTCATTGTATAAGAGTGCTTGCTGCCACCTGACTATCTGAGTCCAATTCCCAGGAGCCACATGGTGGGAAGAAAGAACCAGTGTCACCAAATTGTTGACTGGCCTCCACACCTGCACCATGGCACATAAGTGCTCATGTGCACACACATACACATGTGCTAAATAAATACATATTTCAGAAGAGGAAATCTAAGCAAAACAAACTCCAAGAAGCATTTCTCCTCCATAGTCTGGCCTTGGTTGGTCTGTTTCCCCCTATTCTCACAGTTGAAGACACAGGACAATGACCCATTGCCATGTGTTCATTTGACTCTACGGTCTGAGGTCAGATCCTAATAGCCTAACACTCTGTAGGCGAGTTCCTTTCCAGATAGGTTGTGTGTGGTGATCTGTGAGATAGCACAATGCAGATGAATATGACAAAGATTGGCTTCAGCCACTTGCAAGATAGAGAAGCACTGCCTTAGATTGCGTCTTAGCATTCAATTCAGACGATCCTGCAGCCCCAGATCCTTCAGAGCACTCAGCAGCCAGCAAACTTAGAACTACAATGTTTCCACTTACATCTTTGTGTTTCTGCAAACATAAAGGCTAGATTTCACTCTATCCAGCCACCTAGGAGCATGTGTGATTGCCGTCAGTTGGAGGACTTTCAGGCTGTCTGCAGGAAAGCATCATGCTTCCTGAGGTCAACTTCACAGAAGCTCTTCTTTCCTAATCTCTGCTATAGCTCCTTCCATCCAACATCAGCATCTCCACCTTTTTTGCTCTAATACATTTTGTAACCTGCTCCAGAACTCACCTTTCCTCAATTCCAGAACATTCTGAGATTCTCATGCTCAAAACCAGGAAGTCCTGGGTGGTTGTGGCGGCCCTCATATGTAATCCCAGCGCTTGGGAGATTGAGGCTGTGGGATCATGAGTTGGGGAGTCGCTTGGGGTTAGGGCAAGATCCTGACTCAAAAACAAACAAACAACAAAACCACTCTAGTATGCCTTTAAGAGCCCTCAAATGTCCCTTAATGGTCATAGTCAGTGTACTTGGTCTGACGCTCAGAAAGCGCTCTTCAGGTTAGTAACAGCTTTCCAGCCCAACCTCCGGTTCCAGCTCATGGCTCCCGCCCTTGCCCGTCTCCTAGGATAGGATGTTTTCCACCCAACTCTTGTCCATTCTTCAAACTCCACCCGACACCATACTTTGAAACCATATCACTTTCTCAGGCCATTGTAGTTTACAGTGATTTCTCCCCACCTCTAGACACATAGACCATATACTTGAGGTATATGGTCTTGAGGCCCTGCATCCTGGGCTCATCCTCAAAACTGATGTATGAGGAGTTCATTTTTGATGCACAGAATAAGCAGTGCATTTTAGAGACCAACATAGTGTTTCTTGAGACATGGAAGAAGCCTGGCTATCAGGCTGACTTCTGGATGAGCATCATTGACCTGTGGCCATTTCCCCCTCTGTGTTGCTCTTATCATTAGAAGCATCTACTTTTGGGGGTGGGGGATCCCTTTCATTCCATTCCAACCAGGTGAGAACCCAATGTCTCTAGGGGTGACTTCCCTCTTCCTGTGCACCTAACTCATAAGCCGGCTCAACTTCAGCTTCCCCAGCGACATGTGAGAAATGCAAGTTCATGAGCCTCAACCCAGACCAACTGACTTAGAGACAGGGTGGGGCCCAAAAGTCTGAATTTCAAGTTTCAAGAGTTCATTGTGTCTCCCAGAAAACAACCGGCCGCTCTCTGTAGCTTTGCTTAATTAAAGGTGACTCGTGTCGATAGACCATCTTTCTTCGGCTAAATCATCTCTTACGACCTTCTTTCGATGATTTTTTTCAGTCATGTGATCGGCCACATGCCCCACATTTGTGAAAAAGCAATGGCCCACGTTTAGAGGGGGTTCCACATTCCTCCAGACTCCAACCGCATGAAACCCGTGCTTTCAAAACAGCTACTTGTGGTTTCTGTCTCAAACGCTGAGCCGGAAAGGGGTTTGTGGTTGTGCGACCCCGGCTGGGCCTGAGCGACAGTTTTGCACATTGGGGGCGGGCTGGCAGAGGGGTGGACCGATGACTGGCAGTTGCGTTCTGAGTGTTATTTGGAGGCTGTTTATCTTGCCCCTCCAGCCTGCGCACAAGCTCACCCTTACCGTTTCTTGTCAAGAAAGGGGAATCCTGTGTCTCGTAGACCAAAAGACATAAGCGACATTCGTTATCACCCCAAAACCCGAAAAGCAGGCACACGCGGGGGGAGGTGAATGTGTGAGGGTTGTCCCCGTGTAATCTCTCTAGAGGAAAAGGAACTGCAATGTTTGTCACTCAGTCACTGAGCAACACCCAGGCGTACAGGGTGCCTGTGGTCTGCTGTGGTTTTTCTTGCTCTTCCCCGCGCTGGTTCACTTCCACCCTCCGAATGCTCCAAAGCGCCCTCCATCTGTGCGCTGGGCTCCTGCTGCAGGGGTCCCGGGTGCCTCTCATTCCCTTCCTCTCGCAGAAGGCGGGTCCTCGCTTACCGGGCGCTGCGCTGTGCGACCAGTAGGGGTCGCTGCTCGGCGGCGCGCTCCCACCGCGGAGAATAACGGGGCCGGGCGGGAGGAGAAAGGAAACCTGCTGGGGGAGGCGGTGCGGCCCGCGGGCGGGCGGGCGGGCGGGCGAGCGAGCGAGCGAGGGAGGAGAGAGTTCACTTTTGCCCCAGTGTCAGCGAGACGCGGCCGCCTCAGGCACGGGAGAAGGAGCACCGAGGGAGCGGATCGGCCAGCTCCGAGAAGCCCGGCGAGGGCAGCCAGAGGTGGGATCGGAGCGCGCCCGCGGGGCGCGGAGCCCGCGAGTCTGGCCAGCGAGGGAAACCACGGGGGGCGCGCCCCGGGAGGGCCCCGGGAGCAGCGCAGGATGCCCCACGAAGAGCTGCCGTCGCTGCAACGACCCCGCTACGGCTGTGAGTGTTCGGGCTCCCGCTGATCTCGGGGCGCCCCTCTCCCTGGGACGGCGTTGGGGAGGCCGAGGGGCTTGTGGGCGCGCTGCGGAGGGCAACGGCTGGCAAAGTTGAGAAGTGGAATTGCAAAGGAGCAGGGCGCGGATTTCCGCCCCTTTCTTCCAAATTCCTAATTGCAGCTTCCAGCTACGTCCCTCCACCCCGCAAGCCTCAGCTGCTCTGGTGCAGACCAGGTTGTGGTTTAGGGGTATCAGGTGAGGAGCCCGCCTAGTTTCGGGCGCTGCCGGCTCGGGCCAGAGGGTGGCGTAGGGGATCCTATGCTTCCCACCCAAAAGGGGCGGAAAGTTTGTTTGCTGTGGCTACAGGTGGGCAGCGTAGCTCCTGTGCCCGCGCGCTCTACAAGAGGTGAAGGCACTTTCCTGGAAGGGCAGGCTTCTCCTGCGAGCCTCTTTTGGGCCTCACCTGAGCAGCTAGAGCCACTTAGGGCCCACAGGTGTGAGGCCCTTCCAGCCAAAGCCTACAGGGACATGTACCGCCCCCAGCCACTTTCCCGGTGGTTCTCCCCGCCCCCGATCTCCTGAGCGGGAGGATTTCCGTGAGGACAGGCTCCGAGCCGGTCTGATTGAAGGCGATGGTGTCGGTTACCCAGCCGCGGGCTGCCGGTGGCAGAAAGAGGTGGCTTTGACTAACCAGAGGGAACCAGATTATCGCCAACCACGTGGCCTCGTGTGCAGAGTTCAGAGTCCTAAATAAGCGCTGGGAAGCCTTTAAAACAAACAGAGCATTGGCTTCTTCTCCTGGGTTGGCCCTGTCGACAAACGCATGGCCGTGAACTATGGGTTAATCTTTTGCTTGGACTGGCCTTGGTAGATGAAGTACCAGGTTTTAGGTTAAGGTGGTGACCACTGCAACAGTTAGTGTGTTTGTGTGGTTTGTGGTGTTTGGTAGGAGCACAGATGAAATCTTTGGAAGAGGGGCGCCAACTTCCCTAAGTCATTCATTCTCTCTCTCCCTCTCTCTCTCTCTCTCTCTCTCTCTCTCTCTCTCTCTCTCTCTCTCACACACACACACACACACACACACACCAGTCTCAGAATGGACTGTCAGAGGTGAGGTTTGTTTTTTTCCTTGTGACAGCAAGAAAGAGCCAGCTGCAGCTCCTGCAAAGTGAGAACATGCATTCAGGGACCCAGCATTTTGCAGCCTGTGCCAGTTTGCTGTTGGTAAACCACACAGAGCTCCCGGGGCAGGAGGAGGAGCCCTGTGCTCATCTGGTGGTTGCAGTGTCAACCTCAGGTCTTGGGAGGCCTTTCATGTGACAAGCTCTTGGGACAGTGGGTGGTTTCACTGTGTCGAGCTGTAAGGACTATAAGGTCTGTAACCAGGTGAGCACACGTTACAAAATGGTTTGACACCGCATGGTCTGCATTACCCCTCACTAGCGATACACAATGCAAAGGAGGCGAATGTCCAGAAATGCAGCATTTCCTTTAGCCCCTGCACGGGCATCTGAGATGATGCCTCATTTTTATTGAATCAGCCTGTCCCTGCAGCGTGCCTTGGAAGACTAATCAAGGAGACACAGATCTGGCAAGCCTGAAGCCCGCTTTGCTGAATGAGCCACATTCCTGAGAAATTCTCCTCTAAGTGTCTGCGTTGATCTGGAGCGGCAGGGTGGGGTGCTGTGGTTGAAGCCACTTAGCTTCCTTGGGCTTATCAAATGCCGATCTCCATCGATTCAACATGGTTAAAATGGGGGATGTGTGCTTATGTGTTATCCACACTGTGAAATATGAAATGTTTAATGTAATAGCCAGCTATACCATTTACATGAACATTTTAATAATACTTTTGATACCGTGCTCATATCTAGAATATGTTTACGGTAGGTTTAAAAAAAAGATATCTAGAGCTGGTAAGATGGCTCAGCCAGTAAAGATACTTGCTGCCAAGCCTGAGAACCTCAGTTCAATTCCAAGGACCCACAAGGTGGAAGGCGAGAACTGACTCCTCCAAGTTATCATTTGACCTCCACAGGTACATCCAGCAGACTATGCCTTGATGTTAGTAGACACTATTAAATTCTTTGACTATTTACCCAAAAGGGCCTGGTTTGGTATCTGAGTTGCTGGTTTTCAGGGCCCTTTGTCAAGGCTGAACACTGTGTCAGGAAGGACAACAGGGTTGTCCTCACCTCGTATTATTGTTGTTGTTATTGTTATTATTATTAGCTCACTGGTTTGATAAGCAGGTGAGTTCAGGAAGCTTTCAGCTCTACCACACAGGTTGGATCCCCAAGTCTAAAATAGGGAAAGCACCAGGAGTTGTTTGTGTGTCATTTCAGCACTAACTATCCCAAGTCTTCGAGACTGCTGTAAACTCTGTTGGAATAACAACCTTTCAGCAGTTTGAATTACTCTGTTTTACTTGGTTTAAGTGTGGGCTTTTCTGCGTTCTACCACCTTGGACTGTTTTTACAGTCAGTAATTCTTATACAGTGCAACTAAATTAACCTGCCTCGGGTCTCCCTCCTCCCCTTCAGGGTAAACATCTGTAAAACACCACCTCCTAAGTTGTGCTTGAGGGTTTGTCAGCAGCCTCTCCACAGTAGCTGTGAGCCCTCTCAGATTCCTGAGAGTGGCCTAATTTGGACATAGGTGTACACTCAAGTAAAACTAAATAGACCAATTTTCATTGCATTCCTGGTACTTCTGGTCATGTGTTCCTGCAAAGTCATGTGATGAGATATTAACAAAAAATGCTGAAGTGTCATCTCAGCAATGCAATGCTGAGAAACGGCAGAAAGGAGGAAGAGGCGGGAGCCATCTGTAGGCAAGCATAAGCATAGACGTAGATACACATTTAAGCAACACCTATGCTCAGGTACAATTCACAGTTCACTTTTGTGAGGTTGTAATGACTTATGGTGTGTTTGCTGAGTTATTTCTGAAAGACCATGGCCACCATGCTCTGTCAAAAGTTTGTCTCCAATTAATTCCTTGAGAGTTAGAAAGGCCAGTGAAAGCCCCGATGCCTACAGTTAAGTTCCCTCCTCCTCACTAGCTATCCAGTCATTGTGGAAGTATTACTCTGGGTCACTACTGACTGTGTATATGGCAAGAATGGTGGATTTCTACTCTGAAAAATACAGGTTCTTCTCGTGAGTTACACTGTAAATAACACAGACAGGTGAATCCTTGTTTACTCCTTTTAGAAAAGAAAGCATGAACCAGGTTTGGTGATACAGGCTTGTGCTTCCAATACTCAAGGCCAAGGCAGGATGAGGATGATTTAGAGGCCAGCTTGGGATGCATGAGGAATTCGAGGCTAGTCTGAACCACATAGCAAGATTTTAAAAAAACAGTTCAGCTGAAGGTTGGAGAGATAGTGAAGTCAGTAAAATGCTTATCTGGCAAGCATGAAGATCTGATTTTAACCCAAGAGCCTGTGTCAAGAGGAGGAAGAAAAGAAGGATGATGATGATGGTGGTGGTGGTGATGGTGAGGAAGAAGAGGAAGAGGAGAGGAAAAAGTGGTGGTGCACACTTTTCACAGTGCTGGGGAGGCAGAGAATGGTTGAAGCTCTCTGGTGAGCCAGTCTTTCCTGATCAGAGAGCTTCAGGTCCCAGTGAGATGCCCTGTCTCAAAATACAAGGTAGATAAGTTCTAAGGACCAACACCTGAGAATGACATGACATTATAAACTCACCCCCCCCCCGTCTGTGTGTGTGTGAAAGCTTCAGCTGATAATGTTGAATTTTTGAGTGATGATGTCCTTGTCTGAAGTCTGAATGGTGTGGTTTCTAAGTCATGTGGGAAATGGGCCTCTGAGGGGGGCCAGTGAAATGCTTTCCATTTTCCAGTCTGACATGGAGAAATGTCAGTCCTGAAGTAGCCAATTCCGCTGTGTAAAAGGGCAGAGACCATGGCTTTGTCCCATGAAGCTCAGCTCTAACACGACGTGCTTTTCTCAGAGGAGGGAGAATGTGTGATGTCACGTGACTCTGTCTCCACAGACCAAAAGTCAAGCTAGTCCTTTGTGTTCTAGTGTATTCATCAAGCTCCTGAAAGTCAACAGCTACAGGGTTATTTTAGTGTTTTTAACTTTAATTACACAGGCTGAACTTGTTTGGGAGAGTTTAAGCTTGTAATATCAAGGTTGCTTTCAAAGTTCATGTTATTTGGGCTGTTAGCTAACCCTCTTTTCTCTAGGGAACTGTTGGTCGGCAGTTACCCCCTACTCACCTGCTCTTCAAGCTTCTTAGTGTGCATGGTGCACACTACGGTGCTGGGAACCAAACCCCAGGCCTCGTCTAAGCTAGCAAGCTCTCTTTCACTGGTCTGTACCCCCAGCTCACTACAAGCTTCAGAACAGTTTCCTTTGGTTCAAGTCTTCTAAGCAAACAGCATTAAGGCTTGCTCAGTCTTCAGGATAACCAAAGGAGAAACAAAGGTTTAAAAATAGATACTCTGTATTCTTTAAGGTGGATTTTAATGCTTTCTTTTCCCTACCAAAAAAGCATAGGCAATTCATGGACGTATATTCATAGAGTACATTCAGGCTTGTCAAAGCATTCTGTGTATAGATAAAGACATTCTGTCAGACTCTGGGGTCCTGATTCGAAAGGAAGACTGGCTTTTCCATAACAATATAATGGCACGCACCAGTGACTCTAAATAGGATACTTTGTAAAATGTGTTTTATTACATATACTGTCCTTCCCTTGAAATCTGGGTTTGACGAGAAAAACTCATTGGGGTGGCTGACTGACCAGTGAGCTGCCACTCTCTGTTTCTTGCTCTAGTTTATCTTTCCTTCTTCAGAGGAAGCCTAGTGTGAAGGAAATGACAAGAGCTCTAAAGTTGAAACGCTCTCTCTAGGTCTGAATTCTGACTCCCATCGCTCCCTGAGTGACTTTGGTGTCTCCTCCAGCATCTTGAGAGGTGTGTGTTAATCATAGAGCTACCGACCTGATTCCTGCATGGTTCCTGGCTCACAGGGTAAACATGGTAGTTATTTCAAGGAAGTGAGCATCTACCTCCTATATACAAAACATGTGGGGGAAGGAAACACAGCTAGTTACAACTCAGAAGGAGACCTGGGGACTGGGGATGTGGCTCAGTTGCTAAGATGGCTGCTGAGCATGTGATGCCTTGGGTTGGATCTCCAGCACTGCCCAAAACAGGCTAGGTGGTGAATTCCTGTAATCTCAGGAATGTGAAGGTGAAGGCAGGAAGATCAGAAATTCAAGGCCATCCTCAGCTACAGGATGAGCTTGAAGTCAGCCTGGGATACATGAAACCCTGTCAAAGGGGGTGGGGGGGATGGAGAAGAAAGGGGGGTGGCAGGCAGGCTGGCTGGCTGGCTGAGAGATAAGGAATAACACTTTTACTAGTGCATTTTCAAGTTTTCTAGAAATGAAAACGGGAGAGGAGTGGGTCCAGGGCAATGAAAGGGCTTTGTTGAGGACTCTGCATTTGAACAAGACCTTCAGGTAGGTCAGAGGCAAAGCTGAAGAATATTCTGGTGTACTTGTGAGGATCAGTACTTGCCAGGATTGATACTTATTATGGAGAGATGCTGAGGAGTGAAGAAGTCACTGGAAGGGGACACATGATGGAGTCCTTTAGTTATAGGCAGTAAAGGTCAGTTTATAGTATCTTCCTGGGCTTTGAGACCCTAAAACAATTTTTTTTATAAACAAAATGTTCTTGAGTGAATAGCACTTTGGAAAGCAGAGTAGGTCGAGGCTAGGTATGGGGTTGACTGGGGATATTACTCTCTGTTCAGACTTGGCCAGGATCTTCTGGGTTTGGGGGTACCTTCAGGATGGCAGCATTGCTAGGTGGCTGTGCTGAAGGTAAGTGGATTCTCTGAGAACGTGTGAGGGACACACACTGAGTGGGGTGAGGATCTTGATGGCTAAGTTACCAGGGATAAGGTTTCTTCCTCTCCTTGTTTCCTTTCTCTCCCTTACATGTGGTAGTCTTCGCCTCTCACATTCCACAGTGATCGTGCCCTCTGATGGTCAGCATCTCGGCCTGGCTGAAGAATGACTCAGGCCACATTTGTAGTTGGAGGTGGGGCTTTTCAATAGTTATAATCTCTTTGGCAAGAGACCCACGGGTTTTACTAACGTTAGCTGCACCTTCCTTTAACTTTGTAATCCTGTACTGCTTCTTGGTCTTTGGCTAGGGTAAAGAGTTATTTTACAATCATGTGTTGCACATGGCCTGTCTTTGTCAAGGGAGTGTCTCCAACAGGACGCTTGCTGGAACAGCAATGGTAGAACATCTTTCGGAAACTTATTGAAAGGGCAGATGCCTGGCCTTCCCCAGCTTGTAGAAGTTCTGAGCTTACTCCTCTCACTCTGCAGGTTTGAAGAACCCTTCCAGATGATGCTGATTCCCTGAAACACTGCAGAGAGAAAAGCTATTTCCTTCTTCACTGTCCTTGCAGGGCTTTGTCAAGTTAGTGCAAACATAGGTACCTTACACACTACTTATTTATACCATCGGGTTGTGTTTTACTTGAGCACACAGCTGTACCATGTCCCAACCGAGGCACTGATTTCTATATAGGTTCATGTTTATTGTGAGGAATTTGTTTTAGCGTGGCTTTGAGGTTGCTTTGCTCTCCCCTGGGAAACAAATATGACACAGATGGGAAAACAATCTCGTCTTTATGGACTGTGCAGAAGTGAGGTTAGCTGCCCAGGGATTTGCAGGGAGAGAGGCGCTACTAGAGTCTGCGTGTAATGGTTTGAATGAGAATGTTCTGCACAGACTCACAGAGCTGTACACTTGGACCCCAGCAGGTGATGCTGTTGGCTGTAGGTGGGCCTTGCTGGACGAATTATGCCATTGGTAGCAGGCTTTGATTGTTAACGACTTGAGCAGCTTCTAGTTGACGCTGTCTGTTCTATACCTGTTGAAGGTGTGAGCTCGGTTCTTGCCCTAGCTTCCACACAGCCATGCCTCCTTCTCATGATGGTGATGGACTTTTATCGCTAAGGCACCAAAAGCCCAAACAAATCTTTTCCTCCTCGAGTTGCTTTTGGTCCTGGTGTTTTATCCCAGCAATAGAAAGCAAGACATGGGAAGGTTGGGTGAACTGCAGAACCTCATCCGGAAGGGAGGCCCCAGTGGCTGCCAGTTTCAGGCTTCTAATCGTTAGGTTTTGCACTGGAGGGTGTACAGTGGGCTGTAAGAATTAGAAAGTGTTTGCTTTTTCCTCTAGGTAGCTCACAGTTTTCATTCATTCACTCAGTTCTTAAGAACTTTTCAATGTGTGAGTAGAGATAATAGAGATAGATGTACAGCTACTAGTGTACCCGGGCCTTCTACACCTTGCAGTGGAATGACAGATGTGTTCATTTTGCAATTGATGACATGTAGAAGGCATTTTTATGATTTTAGCTTGAGATTCCCCCCCCCCTTTTTTTTTTTCTTTTAAGACAAGGTCTTACGATGCAGGATGGACTGGAGAGAAAACTGCTTTGTTTTGTTTATTTTATTTTGGAGAGAGGCAGAGTCTTGCTATGTAGCTCAAGTTGACCTAGAACTCAATATTCTACTTTATCAGCCCCCTGAGTGCTGGATTACAGATATGAACTACTTAGTGTGGTCGAGAGAGCTTTTAACTGCTTTCATTTTTCTCTTTCTGCTGAAGGAAGACCTTTTTTGTATACTTTTAAAAAGATGGAGTTGGGCTCGGTGGTTTATCCTTGTGGTCTCCACCCTTGGGAGATTGAAGTACGATTGTCACCATTTCGAGGATTTCGAGAACAGTCTGTCTGGACTGGACATCTGGCTGAGTGTGGCTAAAGCACGCACACACACACACACACACACACACACACACACACACACCGTACTTAGGAAAGGGTAAGTTGAACAGGAGGAGTTCGGAACCAGCCTGACCAAGGCAAGGAGACTTTGCCCCAAACTGAACCTAAATCAAGGAGGCTGGAAGGATAAGGCTGGAGCTCAGTGGTGGGGAGTGGGCTCAGCTTATGTATGAGGGTAGCTTAGTTCCTGGTGATTTTGGTCAGTTCTCATATTTCATTGGCAATATGAGTTAGTTCACTTTTAAGTAATGCTAACAGCCTATTTCCTGCTGGCTCTTGTTGATTTGGTTTGCATGTGATGATATATTTTAAATACGTAGGAATCTAGCTAGTACCCTGCATTTGGCACCTGGAAGATACTCAATGAATGTTGTTATTATATGTTTAGCTCAATATATATTTATTCTACTTTTTGTCTAAAGAAGACACCCATTTCCATTATTTTGAAAGCAGACAATTCATCTGGACTTAGGCTTGCTCTCTCCCGGGGAACCCAAGCAAGTTATTTCGGTTTTTATGTGTTCTCGTTTGCAAAGTGTAGTTGGGAAAGTGCATTCTCAAAGGGTTCAATGACTTTATATGACCTGTGTGTGCAGAATGAATGTCCATAGGCTCATCCCTCTAACGGTGGGTAGCATGGTGGAACCCCTTCACCCACCCCGCCTCATCAGTCCTTCCATGTCTCTGCCCTCTTTCCTTTTCAGTTCACAGGCTATGTACATTCCTAGCTCCTTCTCCTGTGAGGATATGAAATTTCTCCAGTCATTTCTAAGGACATCGAGAGTTCTATTATTTCGGGTGGGAATCAAATTAAACCTTGTGGGTGATCACTTAAGCGCCTGTATTCTACTAGTGTTTCCAAACAAGGCTGCAGGGTGCTGGCCTGTTTGTGTTATTGGGTTCTTATACCCCCTAATTCCCTTCCAAACTTTACTCTACCCCATTCCCTTCCGACCCCTAACACTAGATAGGAGGGGAAGAAGGTTAGAGTGGAAAGGGGTGTAGACCTCTATAGGCTACTTCCTGCTGATTAGGTTCATCAGGTTCCAAGTCTTATCTTCATCATCAGAATATTCTGTAGACCAGAAAACCAGCAATCCAGCAATAGCAAACAGCTGCCACCCTCTTCTTTGGAGTACCCCTGGCTGCTCTAGGGCTCTGGCATTTCTACTCTTCCCAGAGTCCCCAGAATTAAACCATCTGCAGCTGGCAAAAATCACAGCTCCCTAGAACAAGAGGCAATCATAGTTAATGGCTGTGGACAAACTGAAGCAGCCCTATGTCCTACACCTGGGATTAAACAACACATTTACATACCATAGCTGGGTTCTAAAGATACCAAGACTCTCACTACAGGAGAGGGTCTGGGTTTCTCTGTCAACATGTTTTGGTCTCCTTACAGTTATCATCAGCCTATCTGACATATTCGTTTTATTCTGAAGTTATCGGGCCTTCTGTCTTGTCTAGTCTTAGGGTTAAGTTGGTCTTTGCCACTGCTGCTGGTTTGAAGGGTTTCTAGTGCCAGCTAAAAGGAAGGAATGACTGGAAATGCCCTGATATTTTGTGCCTGGCTTCACCATAGTGTTTGACTTTACTGCCAGGGTCAGCCGGTCTTTTGAGTACCACTGGTCTTGTGGGAGGTTAGCAGGGAGGTGAGGAGGAAGAAGAGGAAGTACACTGGGTTCGTTAGGCATCTTTCAGACCTCACTGCTTCCAGAACTTTTGCCAAGTTTTAAATCCACAGGCCCAATGAAGCTGAACTGTGTGGTAACTGGGGTGTTGGAGAACCTTGGAGGCTGGGGCTCTGCAGCATAGCTCTTGCTTTACACACTTGAGGCCCTGGACTTGCTCCCCATCACTGGCCCCTAAGAAATAAAAGTCCTTGGCTATTCACTATCTGATGATTCAGTCTTTTACCTTCTCCTCTCTCCCTTTCCCTTTTGTTTGTTGGTTTATTATTGTTATTGTTGTAATTACCTATTCCAGTGAATTTCTGTATACTATCTTTATACTGTTGTTACCATGACACCCGACAAAGATAACTTACAGGAGGATTGATTTTTGGCTCCTGGTTTCAGAGAATTGCAGCCCATCACGACTGGGAGGGTGTGGTGGAGCAATACAGCAGGGACATTGTCCGGGTCTGTTCTCATCACTGCAAGGCCATGAAGCAGAGAGAGGCAAGCACTAGGTGCTAGCTGTAACCTTCATCCTAATGACCCACTTTTGTCAGATGGAGCTTGTCTTTTAAAGGTTCTACAGTCTCTCCAAATAGCACCACTGTCTAGGGAACAGGGTTTACAATACACGCTGGTATCTCAATGGGGAACATTTCAGATTCAAACCAGACATTTCTTAGAATCATTTATCAAACTCCCCCACATTTATCACCCCCCAACTCCCCACGTCCCCCAAAGGAGCTACTGCCATCAGCCACACTTGGCAGATTCCTTAATGGGAACCTGAGTAGATCAGCTTCTCATTCTTTGCCTGAGCTTTGGGCTCACTGAGCAGGCTTTGCAGGGTTGCACTGTGTGACTTGGCAAGGTGTCAGTCACACAGCTCTACTCCCCTCCCCCTACACTCTGCTCCCCTTCCCACACCCCAGGAGTTCTAATAAGTCGGCTGTCTGGAGCCTTGCTGCCTATTAAACCCTTAGTAAGTTTGTCCAAGAAATGACAATTACAGAACTAATACAAACATGTGCTGGCTTTGTTCTGCATTTACTAATGACTTGTATTCTGCAAATGGAAAACATTAATTTTTAAAGAAGCATACATAAAGATACTTTTCCTCTCCATGCAAACCAGGACCTTCCTTCAGCACTGATTCTGGGTACAGTCTCGAAGCTTTTCTCCTCATGTCTCCTGCAAAGTGTTTGCTCTTGTTAGTCTGACCTGGCCAGTAGTTTGTGCTTATGTATTCGCCCCCAGTGTGAGCTGTAGCTATCAGTTTGTGTATTCAGTGAGGTGAACTCAGAGAAAGAAATGAAATTTCTTTCCTCTCTCTCTCTCTCTCTCTCTCTCTCTCTCTGGTTTTTGGTTTTTGGTTTTTTGAGACAGGATTTCTCTGTATAGCCCTGGCTGTCCTGGAACTCACTCTGTAGACCAGGCTGGCCTTGAACTCCCAAGTGCTGGGATTAAAGGATTGCGCCACCACTGCCCTGCTAAGGAAAAAGAGAGCGAGCGAGCGAGCGAGAGAGAGAGAGAGAGAGAGAGAGAGAGAGAAATGAAATTTCTAATGTGCTTTTACATGGTAGTTTTGGAACCTCTGCAAATATACCTTTGGTCTGTTAAGTAAAACAAAATCTAGTCACCAAACAAGGAATGTTCTATCTTACCTATGTTTGTATGATATTTCTAGAAAGTTCTGTAGAATCCTTTTAGAGATTGCCTTTAGGAGCGGGACTGGGTACACTATTTGAAATTTTTTTTCACTATGTATTATTTTAAAAAAAACAAAAAGCAAATGTATATTTAAAAAATATTGTACCCCATTGATTATGCCGAGCATAATGTAAATAAGAACAGTCTAAAGTCGATGAGGGTGAGAGCGTGCTTTTTAGTTGATGCTGGCGCATAAGCTATGTCACCTGTTTCTACACTCAATTTTAGTCAAAAGGCAGCTAAATGGTCATATCAACTGTTTCTATGTCCTGCGATACTGGAGGAGCTAAATATTTTCCCCTCTTCTCTAAATTTCTTATGTGATTCTATAGTTAGAAAAGCTAAAGTAGTTATTTTTTGCTTCTCAAGATGTAGGATTCTTTGTATCCTCAAACTCTGCTTTGAGAAGAATCAGAGCCTGTAGACATGTTTAATGTTATTGAGAAGATTCAATGATAGTTCAGGTTTCTAGGCATGTTTGTGCATGCATACGAATAAATGTGTATGTGTGCGCATATGTTTATGCGTGTACATATGAGAATGTGTTTACATATGCATATGTGTGTGAGACTATGTCTGTGTTTGCGGATGCATATGTATATGCATATGTGCATGCATATGTGTATGCGTGTGTGAGTGTGTGTGTGTGTGTGTGTGTATGAGAGGTTGCCTGACAGGGGTATTGAGGGCTCCAGGACTCTGCTGAGGGGTTGTACATGAAATGGAGATAATGAAAATTTGAATCAAAGGCATAAGGCTCAGAAAAACAAAGAGCAATGGTGACAGAAAAACAAACAAACCATGTAGGCAGTAGCTATTCAGAATTTTTAAATTTCTAGAGAAGGGAGTTTATCTGCAAAAGATAATGAATCAAGTAGTATTTCCAGTGAATAAAGACCGCTGGCATAAATGCAGGCACTGCTGCCTTGAGTTAGAAGGAGAACTCTTCACAACCTGGGAAGAGGTGGGCCACTTGTCATCATCCCCTCATTCAACAAGGGATAAGAAGTGTCTTTGTGCCGTGGACTTTGCTCAGAGTTTGCAGATTAGGTATCTTTATGGGTCACCAGTGACCAAGGCCTAACATCAAATGACAAGAAGCTTTTTAGTGTCTCCTAAGCAAACAGTGCCTTTGTCCCTCAAAAGGAGAGGGGAAAACATTTGTGAACAGTGTACAGGTAAAACAAGGTTGGCTGTTCCCGCTTGGCCTGTTGGGAGCTGCCTTTGTGTGCACTGCACTGTGTTGCAAGACTGAGAAAGGTTGGAAGTGTTACCAACCTTGACCTGTGAGAGATGAGGAGCCAAGGGCAGTGGGATGGAGTGATGCTTACTGGATGAGACTGGGTGTGGCTTCTCTGAGCCTTTTCTATGTCTGGAGGATGGGTTCACGCTTACTTTGCCTCCAACGGGGCATGAGGCAAAGGAGGGTGCTCTGGAAGCAATTTCAGTAAGTCTGTGCACGGTGGTGGGAGGAGACAAATTAGCACTTCCTTGAATAACTCTCATTCTTGAGTCTCCGAAGCTTCATTGAAAAGAGTCATCCTCTAATCATTGGCCTCAAAGGCAGTACCACCCTAGTTTTGTGACACCCACATTTTTGGGACTCGTGTTTGAAATGAGTCCTTTCTTTTCCTCCAGCTTGAAAGGTCAAAGTCTGGTTCTCTGAGCTTAACTCTTTTGGCCACTGGACAATTTCTCTTACAGGAAGTGTAACTATTGAAACTGAATCAATGGTAGGAGTCTAAAACCTGGAAAGCCTTTTCCATAGGAGTTTCTTTGATCTGGAGTAGTTGAAATGTATTGATGAAGAAAAGGCCATTGTATGAGACCGGTGACATCTCTGGTTTACACAGAAGGGGAGAGGATGAAGCTTGGGAAGGCAATTTTGTTTCCTTTTCTGTTGGTACAGACTCTTTTTTCCCTCAAACATAAGGTGAGATGCTGGGACTTGTCCTTGGGAACGGGGGAGGAGGTGTGGCGGAAACTTGGGCAGCTGGAGGTTGAGATTACCCATGGTTGAGCCTGGGTATCAATGTCACATGTTGAGTACACACCCTTGACTGTTCTCTATGCTGTGACAACATCTTGCCTTAAAGCTCTAATTCATTATGGTCAACCTGTTAGTTTTATGTCAGCTTGACCCAAGCTAGACTCATTTGCGAAGAGGGATTTTCAATTGAGAAAATGCCCCATAACATTTGCCTATAGGCAAGTCTGTAGTACATTCCCTTGATTAATGATTGAAGTGGGTGGACCCAACTCACCAGGGGTGCTGCCAGGATTCTATAAGAAAGCCAGATGTGAGGAGCAAGCCAGGAAGCAGGACTCCTCTATGGCATCTGCATCAGTTCCTGCCTCCAGTTCCTGCCCTGCTTGAATTCCTGCCCTGACTTCCCTCAGTGATGGACTGTAACCTGGAAACATAAGGTGAAACAAACCAGTTTCCTTCCCAAGGTGCTTTCGGTCATGGCGTTCCCAGTGGCAGAAACCCTAACTAAGGCAACGTGGTTGCCAGTTGAACTCTAAGGAGCTTGCCAAAGCAGAGGATGCTGTGCCCTTTTGCTTATTTTTTTGAGATCTTGTATTTGTTCGAGGGGATATTCTTTGTTCTTGCAAGATATCTTCATTTTAATTGAATTATTTTACAATGAGTTGATCATTTTTGCCTTTTAAAGTAACATATTCGCATGTGTTGGTTATATACGGGCATTTCATTGACCAGTGAACGTGTATGTGATGTATTTTGCTCGAATCCATTCCTCTATCATATCACTGTTCCTTATCCTCTCTCTTCTTCTCGTTTGCCTTCCACATCCCAGCTGTCTCCCCTTTCACTTTCACATCTCTCTCTTTTTTATACCACTAGTCAGAATGACTGTCACTAAGAAAACAGCACACGCTGGTGAGAACACAAGGAAAACAAAGTCTCCACTCACTGCTGGAGTAAATGGAAATTAAATTAGCACTGTACTGTGGAAATTAATATGGAAGCCCCTCCCCCATTAATTATAGAACTTCCATTTGATCCACTCATACCACTCCTGGGTCCATATTCAAAAGAATTAAACTTAACTTACGGGAGAGATACTGCCTAAACCTGTTTATCACACACTGTTCATTATAGCAAGTTACAAAATCAGACAAGCTGCCCATCCATAGGTGAAAGGTTAAAGAAAATGACACACACACACACACACACACACACACACACACACACGACTTTCATTCAACCATAAAAAATGAAATAGGTTATTTAGCTTTTATGTTTGACCCTTAGGAGCCTCAAAGATCACAGTGGGCATTAACATAGCACCTCCACCCATCCATCTGCAGGCTTTGGGAAAAGCTCACCTCTGAACACTTTAGCATATACCTCAGCTACCAACGATGAGGACATTCTCTTCCACAGATACATTCTCAAGACCACGCATATTTTCATTTTTTTTTTTTTTTTAATAAAGACAGTGTAAATTCTACATGGAGATTCCCCACTACTTTAGAGCCATCTTTCAGGGTCCAGTCAAGTTTCTCGATTGTCTTTGGTGGCCATATTCTTTTCCCTGGCTGGGGCAGCTCCTGCATCCCCCTCTGTTCAATGATACAGTGTCCCTAAGAAGCCTGGGCCAATTTCCTGATGTGGGTGCTTCATGAATGTCTGCTTCCTCTGTGCATGTGTTGGGGCACAGTCTTACCTACCATTCCCAGTGATGAGCAGATACTTTGAAAACTTCCCTGGAGAGTCCAATGTAGCCAAGGCTTGAAACTTCATAGTAGTTAAAACCTGGCATATGACACAAAATTGCCTTGGCTATGAAGCATCAGAGCGACATTCAAAGTGAAGGGAGAGGGAACGAGAGAGAGAGAGAGAGAGAGAGAGAGAGAGAGAGAGAGAGAGAGAAGCTGTTGGGAGAAACAGATACTGCATATTTTCTCATGTGCAAAATCTAGATTTAAATATACACACAAGGTCAGGCATACTACTGCACACCTTTAATCCCAGCATCCCAGCACTTGGGAATCAGAGGCAGGCAGATTCTTGAGTTTGAGGCCAGCCTGGTCTACATAGTGAGTGTCAGGTCAGTCAAGAGATAACATAGTGAGATCCTATCTCAAAGAACCTGTGTGTGTGTGTGTGTGTGTGTGTGTGTGTGTGTGTGTGTGATAAAAGAAAGGAGGGAACTGTTTGGGGATAGGAATGGTGCCAGTTGGGGGAATGTGGAGATCAAATATGAGCAATATACAATGATATGTGTATATGAAAACATGGTAAAAATCTATTATTTTATGCTAACATTAATCTCAAAGAATTATGTTATCTGTCCTCCTTATCCATCCGCAAAACCTTTCGTCTTCTCAGACTGAAACTCTGCACCTCTGAAATGTCAATTCCCCATTCTCTCTTCCAGCTACAACCTTGTCCCCACCGTTACCCGTCTGGAATAGCTGCTGTAGATACGTTATGTGGGTGACATCATTCAGTTAGTATTAGGCCTTCTGGACCAGGCTTGTCTCACTTACCATGTCTCCAGAGTTCATCCAGGTCAGTGTGTGTCAGTGTTTCCCTCCTTATAAATAAAACCAAATAATACGCCACGTTGTGGACACCATGTACACACAATATTTTCTGTCCATTTGTTGATGGGCACTTGGCTCTAATGAACCAACCTGCTATGAACAGAGTATACACTTCATTTGGATATGTACCAGTAAGTGGGATTGCTGGGCTGCATGGCAGGTCTGTGTTTAATCTTTTGGGGAGCCACGGTGTACCTCTTACTTTAAATGGAGTAAATTGAAGACTGCTTAGAAAAGTGAACTATCTTTGCATTTAAGGATGCTCTTATTAGCTCTGTAGGCCTTCAGCCTCCTGCTTAGATAACTTCCTGGGAGGCCACGTGTGGACCTATCTCTTCTTCATGGAGAAGAAAGTACTATGCTCATAAAATTGAGCTGTATGTAAATTCATTTCTTGGTAATCTGAGGTGATATGCAGAATCTAGATGTCGTTTGCTTGTTTTGTGACTTTTAAGAGAGTTTCTTGATTGGTAAATTGGAACAGTGCACGGGAAATGAGAGTTGCCTATGATCTCTGTGAGTGATGTTAAGTGAAATAAAGGCTGTTCTCCCAGAACATATGGGATTTAAACATATAGTAGTGTTCTGGTGTACTAACCCAACTCCTTCAAATGCTAGTGATGTGACTTTAGGCAAGGTATAAAATACGGATAAGAATTCTATGTATTTGGATGAATTAATCTATGTGAAATGTTTGCTACCTACAAGACACTCATTCAGCATAGGCTATAAAGATTCCTTCTGCATAGGCTATGAGGAATAATATAGTGGGCTGGAGAGATGGCTCAGCACTGACTGCTCTTCCAGAGGTCCTGAGTTCAATTCCCAGCAACCACATGGTGGCTCACAACCATCTGTGGTGGGATCTGTTGCCCCCTTCTGGTGTGTCTGAAGACAGCTACAGTTTACTCATATACATTAAATAAATAAATACATACATACGTCTTTTTTAAAAAAAAGAAATAATATGCTTAAAAGATGGTTAGGTGATCCTAGCGATTCCCAGAAGCTGGTATTTTTAAATGCTTTATTACTTACTGATTGACTGGACTTGGCCTCTTAAGAGAGTCCCAGCTGCCTTGGGACTGGCAACTTGTGGCATCTAGAAGAGTAGATCTTAGGGAACATGAGGCATGCGTGGTAAGGGTGAATGAGAGCCAGTGCTCTAAATAACTGAACTGCACGTAAGGGAGAACAGCTTCCTGAGGATGTGTGAGAGACGTTCTTAATGTATTGCCAAGGGAGTGGAGTGTATATAACGCACACATGTTTGGGTAATTCCAGCTTCCTTATGCTTTGGCTAAGGTGAACTTGGGACCAGGCAGCCTGTGGAATTTGAAGGCTGCTTATTCTTTTATTCCCTGGTTGGCCATGAGCCAAGAACACTATGAACAATAGTCTAATTCCATAGTACCAAGTTGTTGGCTTGATGTGTTCTTGATGTATCTGAGACAGGGTCTCATGTATTCCAGGCTGGCCTTGAGTCTGCTTTGTTTATGATGATGCTGAACTCCTGATCCTTCCCCCTCTACCTCCCAAGAGCTGGGATTATAAGCATGTACCACCACACCCTGTTTCCCAGTTGTTGCCTCTTAATGACTAGTTGGAAATTGTGCTGAGCACACTGTGTGGAGTTCCCAGGGTTATTTATCAAGAAAAATGTTGGCTCTGCAGAAGAACCTAGTATATTTTGAAACTCAAGACAATTCTACTTCAGCAGAAAACCCAGATCCTATTTCTGGGCCTCAAGTCTGCCCTCACTCCCTTGGACAGCCTGAGGAGACCATGATTCACATATAGTAGGAGGTGACAGGGTGAGGTGTGGCATTGTATACACATCTTAAGAGATGGGGATTAGTTGCTACTCTTCTCTGTCCATTTAATTCTGATGCTACTTATAGCAACAAACATATCTAAATGCTTACTTGTGTCAGGTGCTATTCTAGAAACTATTTATTTGTTTATTTATGAGATAGGATATGTATATGTATGTATGTGTATCCACCAATGGCCTTGAACTCCTGATCTTCCTGCCTCTACTTCCCAAGTGCTGGAATTACAGGCATGTAGCTCCACCCCTAACTTCTAAACACTTAAACGAAAATGAATTATCCAACAAAAGCCTCACAATAGTCATGAGATTTGTGGCATTAGCCTCCATCCCACTCGTGGAAAAACAGGGTCGGACAGATTAAGTACTTGTGTAAGATGTGGCTCATCAGTAGTAAAGTGAGGATTTGAACCCAGGTAATGTGACTCCTGGCTTTGTGCCCATCGTGCCTGTTGAGTTCAAATTCAAGGTTAACATTGTTTCCTCTGTACTCTGTATTCTGGGTAAAGTATTTAATAGTTGTCATCTTCCTTTCTGTTCCTGTTATGATACATTGCCACTCTTCCATCCAGGATAGCCATTCGGTTTGGGGCAAGGAAGACTTCTAGGTATCCTAGCAGAGTGTCTAGCTAATCTTAAACAATGACATGTATCTCCAGGCAATGAAATCAGCTGGTGCCCATGTTTATTAATCATCACCACCACCGCCATCAGTTCCATCACTGTCATCATTATCAGTCAAATGTAGGGTCTTCCACATGTTAAGCAGACATTCTATAACTGGAGCTACATTCCTTAACCCTGGTGTCTGCTATTACATCAGCGTCTAGTTTTCACCCATTTAAAAAGGCTGTTGTGTAAAAGAAGGCAGAGAGAGCAGGAAAGATGGAGGAGTGGCAAATATCCCAGTAAGGGTGTGGAAGGATCTGTAGACAAAGGCATGATGGGCCCTGACCTCAAGAGAGAGGAGAGAGCAAGGGCACACCCACAAGCACTCACAGAGGCAACAACCCTGTGGTGGAGCAAGTAACCCACATGTTTTCAACACTCTCCTTGTGCCTTTAGCACATTCCGAGGAAGGGAGCTGGGGGTATGTGGTCCCTTTTTAGAACAGTTTCTGTCAGGTTTACACTGCAGCGCCTATAGGGTTTAGCCAACAGTTCAGCAGAAAATAGACTCATTTAGAAGCCCCTTTGATCAGGCTGGATGGCTGAGACAGATACGGTTTCTAAGAGAATTTCTATAGCAACAGGACTTTCTGAAATAAATCCATAACCATGTTTATGAATATCCACTTTCTGTATTTTGCCTGGGCTGCTAGAAAGCACAGCCTGGGAATGTAACTATAGAATTGGTGAAGGGCTCGCACGATTTCCAGTGTATTTATGGAGCCTTTGCTTTCATTGATCTTTTATCTCCTGACTTCATCTGTATAGACAGGCCCATTTTTGTAAACCTCAAAATGCAGCAGGACAGAAGTGGGATATTAGTGTTCCTTGGACAGACCTGAGCCAGGACTGCCCTTTGTCTCCATGGGGCCATGGTGGCATGGCTTAGAACCATGTGGCTCTGTAGTGTACTACTGCTCAGCCCTGGCTTTCTCTCTGTGAACCGAAGTGCTGGGTCACTGTGATACCAGAGTTGTCAGGAACAAAGCTTTCTGACCTGGCTGCCCCAATAAGCAAGGTTAAGCCGCTTGTACCCTATATGCTAATGAAGGAGACAGGTAACAGAAAAACAGAGAAAGGAGATTTTTTTCAGTGTGACTGTGTCAGGAAGAACAGCAAATAAAAAGATCTAGTGGTCTTGATCTAGAAAGAAAATCTTCAGAGGTCTTAAAAATCCATTTCTGTGTTTATTTACTTATTCATCTGAGGGTGCGTGCATGCCAGCATATGTCTAGAGACAAGAGGACAACTTGGAAGTGTCAGACGACAACTTTGGGAAGTCAGTTCTCTCTTCTAGGGATATATCTCAGATTGCTAATCTTCCTAGCAAATGCCTTAAACCTTCTGAGCCAGCTCATAGCCCCTCGGGGTCCTGGGCATGAGATTTTCGGTTTACATAGGAGTTAAGAGGGACAAATAGCTATGCAGTTCTGGTCAAGGTGTGGTTCCACCCATCACTGACCCATCACTGTCATGTCCTACCCTCTAATGCGGTCTCCTCCTGGGAGACAAGTTCCTCCTCTAGCTGGCACCAAGGCTTTCCCAACCCCTGGCATGGGTTTCATGAAGAAATGGTAATTCCATAAGGTTCATTGGTTTCCAATGACTGATACCCAAAGGAAGGGGCACATATATCTCTTTAGAGTGTTTCCTCTGACAGTATGGTTGCTGTAGTCCCTGTCTGATGACATCATTAGGGAAAACTACAAAGTGCTAAGCCATTGCTGGGCAGGGGGAGTGCTCAGCCAGTGGAGATGGGGAGGAGGAGCATTTGGGAGGACTGTGGGAGGAAAGTTTGGGTGAAAGTACACACACAGGTGGTGTAAGAGGAAGAGAGGGCACCTGTAGCTGCTCCGGTGCTCAAGGATTCTCAAAACACCCCAAACATGCGCTCTACTCTGTCTCCTTCTCACCTGGTGATAGAACCTGGACTTCTTTCCTTGATTTGCCTGACCTGCTAGAGCCTGCATGTGCTCCATTGCATCAAGGGGGCTGCAGTCTTTGCCCAAAAGGATCGAAAGAAGGCCTCAAAGCTCACCACACTGGGGATGTAGAGAACTCGAGGAGATGGAATTCTCTTTAACATTTTATTTTCTGCTTTTCTTTTTCATCTACATATTTACTACCTTCTGTTGTGCATAAACCTCTGAAGTCTGAATAGCAAACAGCTGTTCATGTTGCCATTGGAGAGCCATAGACACAGCCTAAATAAACAGACTAGCCTATTGTGAGCCGGAGACATGCTTATAGAATGGAGTGAAAAAGCAGGACCCTCTAGGGGAGTTAGAACCTAGAGTGCATGAGGGAAGCTTGGAAGGACGTGAGTCTCGTGGTTAGCAGTTGTTTTATACAGAATGATGTTTCCTGTTCTGCAGGCTTCTTTTTTTCCCAGAGCGACCTGTAATCCTGTTAGAAGAAGAAATTACATTGGTTTTTAAGTGATTCCTTCTGACTGTGAGAGACGTTCCCACTGTCTGCACTTGTGACGCCAAGGTTCATAGTCTTGGTGGAAGTCAGCAGTGGGAGGCAGGGACTGGCCAGTAATCAGTGGACCCCACCTCTCTTCTACCTGTACCCGTGACATCCATGACACCATTGGTGCCTCCTACCTTAACCCACACAGAAACAGGAGTTTTCATGCAATGTAGGAGTCAGCAGGTGGAATTTAACGTGAATTTGGGTTGAAAATTCTTGGGTAACTCCATGGGTCTGGTTTAGAGCAGGTTTTCCCATAGCCTGTGCCAACATCCTCCTTTCTTGATGCCGTCAAGTCACAAGATTAGAGTGTGTTTGCTCAGCCCTAGGTTTTTCTTCATCAGTGGCCAGTCATTTTCTTGCAAGCAGAATTTCGGTCAGTGGGCACATCACCAGCAAGGGCCAAATTAGACATAATTGCACATGAGTTTAACTTTAAGGTCTGTGGCTTAAAGTGCTCTGCAAAAGCATGCCAAGCCGGCAGCTTTGTTCTCTCTGGGAACAGCATGCCCCGGAAGAAAGGTTATAACTCATTGTCCAAACTGAGGTACGTAAGAAAGGGGGGGGGGGTATGAATGTCCACACTGGGATGCCTAGTTTTCCTGGCCTTTAGGACCACTCTTTCTCCATTCAGTGAAATGAAATTGACTATCCTAGACAGCATCTTTGCAGCAATCTTGGAGTAGACAAGAGGAAGCCAAAACAGTGGGAAAGTATGCTGGAGGGTTCATTTCAGAGCAGGAACAAGGGGGGGGGGTTCCTTTTCAGCAAAGTTGAGCTAAAGCTAGAGGGGCCATTCACCAGTTGTCTACACTTTCAAAAGCTGGGCTTGCTCTATTATTCCTGTGCTCAGTTTCCTTGCAAGCCCTGCTCCTTTTCCTGTCATAAAGGAGAGGGTCTGTGCGCCAAAGTCTGCCAGGATGGTGGTCCCTTTCAAATCCCAGGGAGCAGCTTGAAGGAGTGCTTTGGCCCCTTACAGCTCTCACAGTGCAGGCAGGACGGTATAATAGGTAATCCAGGGCATGTGCTGCATGAATAATGAGGACAGGACAAGCAGGTCCTTCCTCTGTCCCCAGCCTGTCACATAGGCAATGGCAGGCTCTTCTTAGAGCCAGTGGGAAAGCTGGAGAGGAAGGGGGATGCAGGCCACTTCTGGAGTTGAGTGAAGAGCATGTGATGGGAAGGGCTGGGGGAAGGAGAGAAAATGGGGAGCGAGAGAATCCTGAAGGCCAGGATTTCACCCTGCATTGGGGATGTTTTGCAAGAGCCAGTTCTTAGCTGGGTTGGTTTGGTTTGGTTGGGGGGGGGGGGTGTTGGGCATTTGTACAAATACTGTGTATTTGTACATTGTCCTTTATGACAACTCAAGATATCTCCAGACACTGCTAGATTCCCCTAATGGAGAATCATTACTATTGGTAAAGAAACAAATTCAATTACAGCACATTTTGTTTTGCGCAGCTGTGTTTCCTCTGGCCTGGCTCCCACCTGAAACTTTTATAATAGCATGTGCTAGACCAATTAGCGTTTGTGATGTCGGGTGACAATTTCATTTCACCTTCATGCCCTTGGGATTTGGCTTGGAAATACAGCAATCTGGGCTCCCTTTCCCCATGTTAAGAGTGCATGAATAATGAGATCTTTCTCCAAGAAAGGGGATTATGCTTGTCTCCCACCCTTAAAATCCTCTCTCCAAAATAGCTACTATGACTAGTGTCTTGGGCGTTATTGGGACAGAGATGTCTAACACCAGATCAGTGTTCTCCAGTGTAGAACTGCCCACCCTTAGATGTGCAGCTCTTGTGTGAGAATTTAGTTTAACTGCAGATTCTGCTCCAGTGAGGCTGGACTTGAGGCAAGACTAGCTCCTAGGTTTTTAGGCCACACTTGGAGTGATGAGGCTCCAGTAAGTACCAATTCTTGACAGCTAAAAATGAATTGGTACATGTGTCCAAGGGAATTAGATAATGCTCAGAGTGGGGTCGGCCTAAGGCTTTATATGGTCTACTTTGTACCAGGCTGATCACAAAACCTCCTGTGGTCACTGATTACTCTAGTCTTGAGAATGGTCAGACAATGGGAAGAGCAATACTTGCAGAGACTTGCCTGGTACTGTGACAAGTGTTTTAAGGACAACCTTGGACAGATGGCTGCACTGTCTGCATGGGCAGAGAAGGAGCAGAACAGGTCTGCAAAGGTGTAGGGTGGACTGCTTTAGGTCTGAGGTGCTTGTTGATTTTCTGCATTTACTCAAGCAGAGAGCACACAAGCTGAGCATCCCTTCAGAGGGTTCCTGGCCTCCCTTTAGCACTTGAAGTAACCAGAGGTGTTTGGTACCCAAGTCTTTGCCTTCTTAGCTCAGTATGCATCCCAGGGTTTGGGGAGACAGCAAGAACAGTTGTGATGTTCTATGACCCCGAGCCTTTTCTCTATTGGCCACCAAGTATGAGAGGCAGGGGACATGATGTGAAGCACCATGTGAAATGTGTGACATTTAACTCTGTGATACAGAGGGAAGGCTGGAGCCTGGGTACTTGCTGCTCTGTTCTGGGAGCTGGCTGTGGCCATGTACTAGCAGGTATGATGTTGTCATCCTGTTTCTCAGTATGGCAGCTTTCCCCCCTTCAAGACAGGGTTTCTCTGTGTAGCCCTTACTCTGAAACTCACTCTGTAGACCAGGCTGGCCTTAAACTCAGAGATCCACCTGCTTCTGTCTCCAGAGTGCTGGGATTAAAAGTGTGCATCACTACCACTGCCCTATGCAACTTCTATTTTTTTTTTTAATCTGAAAATAATAAAGAAAAAAATTGAAAGTCATGGGGGAGAATGACACAGAATGTTATAAACTAAGCTTTTCTCTTATTCATTAACTATAATCACTATGAGCACTAGGTGCATTTCTTACTTGTTTTATTCCTGTCTAGATTTGTTTCTATTTATATTTTTTCACTATCTTTCCCCTTATATTAAAATTAATTATCATTCCTATCAATCCCAGGGTCTTAAAGGAAATTTTTATGAATCACAATTTGTTGAAATTAGAAGACTGTCAATCTTTGAAAGTCATTTTGGGAGATTCAAGTCCAGAGCAGCCGACTTGACCTTTCACCCCACTTCACTATCAACTTGCCTTTGAATATCTTCACCCTGACTGATTGGAGATGATTAACACACACATACACATACACACTCAGCAGAGAGAGAGACAGAGAGACAGACAGAGACAGAGAGAGACTTGCATAGAGGCTCGGCGTGTCTCTCAGTTTTCTCACAGCACCTCTGTGCTCTAAGGAAGAAAGAATAGCTGTCTCTGGTTAGTGAGTGAGGACAGGGGAGTTGCCATGGTTTAATTGGAGCTTCTAGTCCAGATCTCAGAGTCTTGGATATGTCTTTCTACCCAGATGTAACAGAACATCACATGAGAGGAAAGGCAACAGCCCAGGTTAGGTGGGTGGACCTATGCATGTTCTCTGTGTAGTGTTGTATAATAACACCCCAAAACTTATGTTCACGGGTTCTCAGAGCTGAGAATTCAGACAGGACTTGGGGGGGGGGGGGCTCGTTTCTGCTTTATTTGCTGGACAAATTAATGAACCTTGGCTGGAGGGACTCAAGCTTCCGGGTGCTGGAGTCTGGCCCCTTCTACACTCTTGAACTTGAGGCTGGGATGACTTGAAGGCTGGTCCCAACTAGTCTGCTCACCAGGGTGTTTCCTAGCATGGTGGCTGGCTTCCATGAGGATTATAGTCAGGGAGAGGTACTGTTCCAAGAACCTGTGGGGAAGAGGAATGGCTTTTTTTATAATCTGACTTTGGAAGTCACATGACATTACTTCTGCCATGCTCAGTTGGTTGAAACCATTGTAAATCTACCTAGATTCAAGGGTTATAGATTTACTTCTCTTTGGAAAAATTAATGTATTTTTGGCCACTTAAATACACACACACACACACACACACACACACACACAAATTATGAAGCCTGTACTGTACCATGGCACTGATCCAATTGAAAATTAGCTTGAGAAGAAGTCTACCATACTGAATCAAGAGGGAATTAATTGTAAATAGAAGAAAAAGAACCATGAATATTGTAGAGAATTAATGAAAAAAATGAATCATGCAGAAAAAATTGGTGCTAATTTAAATGCCTAGTCGCTGGAGAGTAGTTTAAATAGATATTTACATAAGTTATAATATGCAACATTGAAAAAGCAAAATATCGCTATGAGAAATATACCAAAAAATCTATTTCATAAAAAAGTTTATTTACTAAAACATGAATGCAGTGATGAGTAGCATTTTTATAAACACACACACACACACACACACACACACACACACACGCGCGCGCGCGCACGCACACACATGCAAGCATTTAGGAAATAGTTCTATACAAGCGTTTTATTATTATTTAGTTCATGTGTATGTGGGTATGTGTGCACGTGAGTGTTTGTGTGCCATAGCATGCACACAGAGATCAGAGGACAGCTCTTTGGAAGGCGTTTCTCTCCTGCCTTGTCAAGGCCCCCTTCTGGTATTTCTGTCACACTGTGCACAGGCAGCTGGCCACCTCTCCTGTCTTTGCCTTTCGTCTGGAAGCAGGAGTGCTGGGGACACCACTGTGCCCAGCTTTGTATGTGGGTTCCAGAATCAAGCTCCACTGTCAGGCTTGTACGTTCAGCACTTTTACCCACCGAGCCATCCTCCAACCCTCCCACCATGATGTAGTTTTGAAGGTGCCGCACTAGACTGTTCGTGGCGATCTAGTGGGGAAGAGTTGAGTTTGGGGATGTGGTAGATATGCAGAAAATGCCACATTTTATTTTTTCCTAGTTTTGTGTGCCGGCTCAAGTTTTTAATCAATTAGATATTCCTACCCTGCTTTTATGTTGAGTTATCCTATGTGATTTTAAAAATCTACTAGTTTGGTTACTTTATAAACACATAAACAAAATCTCTCACATCTTGGGGCTGGAAATATGGCCTGGGGTAAAGGCAATTGTGGAGGATCAGAGTTTGTTTTCAGCATTCACTTCAGATAACTCCATTTCCAGGGCATCCAACCCCTTCTGGTCTCTGCAGGCACTCACAATCACGTGGCTTACATGAACACACAGACACACACACACACACACACACACACACACTAAAAAACAAATCTTAAAACCCCATATCTCTATCAGCAATCAGAGGCAGGAGTAATGGTACATGATGCTTAGGTAGGCACCAGCCTATCTGGCATTTATGGTAGCTGGCGGACAGATTTTAGAAAATGGTCTTGGTCTTTTGTCTTTTTTCAGACAGGATCTCCCAGGCTAACATGGGACTCACTACATAACATGGGCTGACCTTGAACTTCTCTTACTTCAGCTTACCATGTACTGAGATTATATGTGTACCAGTACGGCCTGTGGTCTTACTGCTTTCTTTCCCTTATTCCTGAGCAGTCTCCTCAGGGACAGCACCACACCCATAGTCTTTTTAGAATGACTTCAGCAGAAATGAAGAATACGCATACTTATGTTTGGTTGAAACATTTAAACTTAAATGATCCCCAAAAGAAATTAACTGTGCTCACATAATGAAATCAGGAAAATTCCGTGCCGTTAGAGGAGACGTACGGCTTTAATCGGAGTATTTCCAAGCTAATATTCTGGGGTGGGTTGGGAGGAGCAACATGTACCCCTCCAGCTAATGAAACACATGGAAGCAGAAATGGGGACCCCTCTGGTTTTAAGGGTGCTATACCATACATCTTCCCTGAGTTGTATAACGATTTGGCCATATCTCATTTGTTAAAAATAATTGCATTTTTAAAATAGTATCATAATATGAGCTTGTAAGAGTGGCCTCCCCCATACAAGGGCTTGGGATATGTTCTGGCCCAGCAGTGGATTAGCTGATACTTCCTGTCCTTATGGCATTGGCTACTTATTAAGATGTATAGAAACACAGAATAACCGATGATGAGACGATGACACCAGGCTGGCTATTCCGGTGTCCCCTCGGACCTGCTGTGCAATGTGTGCTGACACAATAACTGTTAAGGGTCCAGTATAGGCTCTGCCACTCTGGTTCTGAGAGATAAGAGGCTGTGTGTCCCTTGCTCCCACTTCCCTGGGCTGTGTGTGTCTATGGAAGGAAGGAGGGAAGAATGGAGGGTGGGTCTGGTTCCTCTGTTCAAAGTCACAGCTCCTGTCAGAGTAGCTGTACTCCAGCAGCTGCTGTTCCAGATAAATTCTGGCCTCATCTGATCCTCCCAGCCTTCTTCCCGGTCCTCCCAGCCTTCCTCCCTGTCCTCCCAGCCTTCTTCCTGCCCTTTCAAATCTGGGAAGCCATGGCTCTCTGTTCCTGCTTTCCCTCTGCATTCATGGTACTTAACTTGTTTTCTCCATTTTTTAAGTAGTTCTTTTGTTAAACTCTGGTCAGCTGGCTGTGGTGGGGCCCACCTGTAACCAAGCCCTTGGGAGGCTGCTGCAAGGATTGCAAGTTCAAGGCTAGCCTGGGATAGCAAGTGAGCCCCTATTTCAACAAAACCAAAGACAAAATAAGCTGCTGAAATGCAATCTCTTCCCTGCCTGGATGTTACCTGGATAGATGACAGACATACCCATTTTGCAGTGAGTATGTTGAGGCTGACGCTTATGCTGACCGAAACAGGGTAGTTTATGTCAAAGCCCAGTTCTTAACCTTAGCACCTATCTCCCTGTGGCAACGAACAGATTCTCATAGTTGTTTTCAAATTGAGGAGAGAGAAACTTAAAACAATAATTTTGTTTACTTTTTCCCCTGATAGATAGATGAAGTTATGAAGCTAACTACGTAAAGCAAAACAAACCACTGGCCATCCTTCCCATTAGTTTCTGTAGCTTTGAGGGATTTTTTACTTAGCTTGCTTGTTTGTTCATTTTGAGGCAGAATCTCTCTAGTCCCAGCTGGCCTCAGACCAGTAATCCTCCTGCCTCAGCCCTCTGGATGTTGGGATTACAGTCTGTACCACCAGGCTTTTTGTTTTTTGGGTTT
The DNA here is from genome assembly GCA_019843965.1 of Rhynchomys soricoides. Taxonomy (NCBI): domain Eukaryota; kingdom Metazoa; phylum Chordata; class Mammalia; order Rodentia; family Muridae; genus Rhynchomys; species Rhynchomys soricoides. The sequence goes on along the minus strand of JADRCH010000005.1, from coordinate 13,492,135 downwards.
TTTTTTCTTGCCCCCCCTCCCCCCGTGGAAATCATTTTCTGTCAAGAAGGGTAAGATAAAAATGATCAGTCTACTCTTTATAGAGTCGGGCCGATCATCAGTTGTTTGCAAACATCTTATCTATCACTGATGACTCAGTTTAAGGGCGTTTGAAAGAAACTGAGTTGGGGCCAAAGGACTTGCTCCACAATGGATGCCAAGCTGTGAGGCACACTGGGCTTCTGATGACTCTTTTGAAAGACAGACTATTTCTGTCTGTCTGTGATCTCCTGAGTTACAGATACCAGAACTTCTTCAGGTTCCCTAGTGCACCTCAGAGGAACCCACAGAGGCGCTCCAGCCATTCACTTCAGTCTAGAGCTGGGGCCCAGAGCCAACTTGCAGAGGGGACACTCCCAGTTCCACAAATTATCACGTAGCATCTATGTTCCCCGTGTCTTGGTTCCATCATTTGACAAGTGGGAATAATGATACCTCCCACACACAGGCTTTGTCAGGATTAGATTAGTCTCATGAAGGGCTTAAGGGAGCATCTAGTCCAGCTGTGAATGCTCTGTGGTAGTAACATATGGTTCTCATTGCAGTCCTCATCAGTATCCTCAAAGGCTGGGGCGCTTGCTGACCCTTCCCCCAGCTGGGTAATTCCCATGTGCTGTATGTCTTTTCTATCACATTTCAGTGGATAGTTTTTCATTTCTTTCCTGGAAAGAATATAGAAATTCCCCAGAGTACCTACTACTTGTTTATCCAGAGTACCTACTATCTATCTATCTATCTATCTATCCATCTATCCATTCATCTATCCATCTATCTATGTACTGTGATCTACTGCTAAGCTAAAAGTTCCTGAAGAGTATGCTAGGCAAGTGATCTACTGCTGAACAATATACCTAGACCCGAGAGAGAGACAGAGAGACAGAGAGAGAGAGACAAAGAGAGAGAGACAGAGACAGAGAGACAGAGAGACTTGTCTCCATGTCCTCACTGCTGGGAGTACAGGCATGTACCTATGTTCCAGGTTTTTTGCACAAGTGCTAGGGATTGATTCAGGTACTCATGCCTGCCCAACAAGTAATCTACTGGTTGAGCTTTCTTCTTAGCCCTTGAAGTACATACTTTTGATGGTGTGTCTATCATGGACTATGAGGAGGAGGAGGAAGAGGAAGAGGAGGATGAGGATGAAAAAGAGGAGGAGGATGTGGAGGAGGAGGAAGATGAAGAGGAGGAGGAAGAGGAGGAGGAAGATGAAAAGGAGGAGGAGGAGGAGGAGGAGGAGGAGAGGATTAAATGTCTGGAGGGAAAGTGAGAGGGTTGGTTGCTAAAGGAAAGGTCCAAGAGAGCCAGCAGTTGGGATTCTGTGAGGCTTAGGCATGAGTTTGGGTTGGATTCTCCTTTTGGTTCTGCTGGGAACAGCTAGATGTCATTAGTTATTAGTTTTCATATTATGTGTCTGCCTGCCTTTAGCTCTAACTTTCCTATTAGCTTGTGGATTTGGCCCACTGCAGACAGTAATCTCTGGCATCAGACATGCACAGGAGAGCAACTTGAAAGAAGCGGTGCCTTGCTTAAGACAACTGGAGACCCTTTCGAGCCATCGGTGTAAGAGAGAAGGTCTGAGCGTTAGCTACTCAACAAGTAGCAACCACACGGGGGGCATGGGCAGGATTTTTGAGGCACAGGAGGTGGCACCAAACTCTCTTCATGTTGGTGCCACAAGCCAGGAGGGGGCTTCTCTGTCACTAACCAAGGCAGGGCAGCAAAGGAAACCCTACCCACTGGGCTAAAGAAATAGGCACGAGCCCGGGGGGGGGGGGGGGGGGGGATGGAAGAGCTGTAGCCCAAAGCCTGGATCCCTGTAGGTGAGGTAGTTGAGTTCCCACCTCCAGGGGAGGCATTAACAGTTATTTAAAGCCCATGGAGAAGGGTCAGGGGCTGTACAAATGAGCTGGGCTAAATGGCCTTTATTGACAATGTGCCTATTCTGTTTCTTAATAGTGAATTGGTATGTGTGTGTGTGGTGGTGGTGGTGGTGGGGTTATAAGTCCCCATTGCTAGCCTTTATATTAAAAAGTAAGTATATGGTATCATTTACTAAAAGACTTTTAAAAGCCCCAGTTCACATCCTTGAATGGAAATTCCATCACAGTAATACAATTTGGCTATAACATTTATAGTCTTTGTCACACTGCAGACCTACGGATTGACTCTCCTGCTGAGCAGCAGTTACAGGACATAAGTAAGCTGCGTGTGTTGCAGGGAGCAGAAGGCATGTAACCCTGAATCATACCAAATGAACCACCCACTCCGCAGTTTTAGAGCCACAGAGCAGACGTGAGAACACACCTGGCCCCATATGCTACCCTCCTGGTTTCAAAAGCCAGCTCCCCTCACCGCCCTGAGGCACTACTTACACCACCCAGTATAGCCCGAATCCTCTTCCTTAGCTAGAAAGCAGCAAACAAATGGTACCAAGAATAGTGGCCAAAGTCAGCCTGCATGACTCCAAAGAGATACAAGATGAAAATACATCCAACCCACATCTTGGTTAAAAAATGGTTCCCGGAAGGGGCTGAGCAATGGGAGTTCCCGTTGCCCCACAGCAATGGAAATACTGTGAGTTACAGCAAGAGCATATACACATTAATGATTTCCAGGCTTTTAGAGCATGCCCTCAGTATACGACCTCTTTTTAATATAGTAGTAATCTGGCATATGAAGTGGATGGAAGCAAAGGTTATAGGAGGTTTACAAACTGTAAAGTTTAACTTTGTCCCACTGTTTATTAGTATGAGGTCAGAGCTAGTAGGAAGAGGGCACAGGCTGTAGAATCCACACCCTGGCCTTGGGCTACCTGGCACTGAGGCCTCCAGCAAGTCCTCAGCAGTGTGAGCTGCTTTCAATAATGGCTGACTGGCAGCATAGCAAAGTTGTTGGGAAGATAAACTGGGTGTCAGACTGTGAGCACGGAGCCTAAAGAAACCAGGGATGACTGTGGGACACAGCAGGGTGTCACCGTGGGGTAGGTTTGTGGCGGAAGCTCATCACATACCCCAGTTAGACTCTAGACCAACCTTACAAGCTATTTATCTTCAATTTTAATCCTTTCTTGATCACTTTTTTTCTATTTAAAGCCATTTTGATGTAGTCACTCTGTATAATTCAGAGACATCAGGAAGATTGAAAATAGAATCCCAGGTCTAAACTGACAAAGAAGTTAGGGAGAATGCCCTTCCTTACAATAGTGGAAGAAACATTGGCAATAGAAAATCAATAGCTGCCCACGAATCTTATGGGCAAATTTAAAATTTGTAAATAAAGGGATATTCATACAGTTTTAAAGTATCTCCCTACAGGTGTGGAGAAATATAGCTCAAATTCCAGGAATCAAGTGATTAAAGTTAGCCTCACCGTTCGAGTGACAACCCCAAATCATGTGCTCTGTGTGAGCCAAATAGAACTGACCTTTTACATGTGTGCTTAGATGACAAAAATGCTTACTTGTTACAAAGAGATCGACAGACTGAGATCAACAGATGTTCAAGGTAAAAACCAGTGGCTGGGAATCTTTAAAAACATAAGACAAAAAAAGACAAAAGCTACCAGCCTTGTGAATCAATATGGCTGGAGACATTCGACAACCAAAGGCAAAGAGCAGGAAGAAAGCAACACAAGGGACCAAGGATATAGCTCAGAGGTGAGGTGCTCGCCCAGCATGCTTAAGTCCCTGAGTTCAGCACCCTGTGCCTAAAAAACAAGCAAACGAACAAAATAAAAGAAGGAAAAAAGAAGGAAAAAGCGCCGTAAGACATTTCTCAGAAAGAGTTAGCTCCCAAGTCTAGCTCGTTCTATTGTCTCAATGTTAAATTTCCTGATTAGGATACTTTTATTGAGGGTTATAGAATACACCGTTCTTATTCTTAATGTGATAAAGTAAGACATACTGTAGAGGCAGAGTGCTTTCAGCCCCCATCTAGAGGGGTTTCTGTTGCTAATGATGTCTTTGTATCTGGCCATCTTGTTCCAGCGAGATATGGGGGAGAGAGTCATAGAATAGAGTCATTAAGCAAAAGGCATTTGGATTGAACAGAAGTGACACATTGTGTGAAGGTGATGGATCCTCACTGCCTTTTAGATAGCTGAGTGGGCTGAATGAGCAGTGCTTGAGGGATCTACATGTAATCATTATTGAACTCTTCATTAACCAATGTATTTAGTGTGTGTGTGTGTATGTGTGTGTGTGTGTGTGTATGTGTGTGTGTGTGTGTGTGTGTGTGTGTGTGTAGTTGAACGCAGGCCAGAGGTCAAAGTTTTCCTAAATTGTCCTCTTATTTTTTTCTTTTGTTGAGACAGTGTTATTCACTAAACTTGGAACTCATGGACTGGGTGGACAGTCTAGACATCAAACCCTAGGGATCTACCTGTCTCCGGTCTAAACAGTAGAGTCACAACTTTTGACCTGGGTGCTGGGGCAAGTACTTCCCTGATCAAACTGTCTTCCTAGTCCTTACCTTCCTGGTGGTTGGAATTTTGAGAATAGCATTTTACTTTAAAAAAGTATTTGTGTGCATGAGAAACCCCTCACAAGTGGCCAGAACTTGGTAAGAGAAGACAGAATACATCTTTGACTTGTTGGAAGCCAATGAAGTAAGAGCCAGAGAGCACAGCCCTCCTACTTCTAGCAGATGTAGAGCCTTCATCCTGTGGCCTCCTGGATTCTTTCATAGGCCACTCCTTCTGTGACCCTTTATATAAAATATATATATATATATATATATATATATATATATATATACACATACATATATATGTATATATACATATAGATACATGTATACACACATATACATATATATAATATCGATATATATATATATATATATATATCAATGTTAGCATATGAAATACATGAAAGCAAGCATGTCTCCCTGGTGTCATGTGACAGACATGTTGTCTTAAAAAGAGAATTAGCTCAGAGAGCTTCTCTTTCTAATTTGAGGCCCTGATCCTGTGAAATTAGTCAAAGCAACTGAATCCATTATATGGGAGCTGAGTGGTCTGGTGTCTAGGGCCTCCTGATAGTGTGTGTGAGAGTCGTAGGCTCTTGTTCTGATTCTGTGTGACATAGTTGGTAGTCCCCAAGGCCTGGTGGTCTCAGCCATGTGAGCAGTCCAGCATTTCAAGACATGGTTTTGGAGCTAAGTCAGCTGTGTGGCTCCCAGTGAGGTGACAGGGAAGAGGACGATGATTATACTTTTTCCCTTGTGGCTGAGAAGAGCAAATGGTTTGACATTTGTGAAAAAGTTGGTGTCTGACTTATAGGAAATGCCTCTTAGGTATTTTTCAATTATGACACTAGTCAAGCCATGTTTAAGTGTCATTCAGTTGACATGGTACGAATGACACTGGTCCTTCTGTCTCCTTTCCTGTCCTTCCTTCCCCTTCCCTGTCCCTTTGAAACATGTATTCTACTCACAGTGTGTACGAATTTACCCTAAGCACCTCATGTAAGTTGATCTTACAGCATTTGGCTTTTGTGACCGCCTTGTTGCTCTTAGGACAATATCCTCAAGGCCCATCCATGGAGCAGTGTGGCTCAGGTTTTAGTCCATTTACCTGTGTGCACCACACTGGGCTTATCAATGTACTTGTTTCCCTCTTTGGGCTGTTCTGGATATCACCGCTGTGAGCATGAGTGTTAGAACGTGTGCTTTCAATTTTGGGGGAGTCTGTACCCTGTATAATGGACAATTTTATTTGACTTTTATATAGAGTATGCAGGCTGTCCACACAGGCCGCATCATTTTTGCATCATTTTACACACACACACACACACACACACACACACACACACACTGCTCCAATTTCTCTATATCCTGGCCACTACTTGTTATTTTCTGGTTTTCTTCTTCTATGTGTAATTTTATATATAGAAACACTATCTGCTGATTTGTTGTCTCAATCTTTTTAAAGAGAGAGAGGCAGAGTAAAACATTTGGATAAGCCAAGTCCGGTTAATCACATGCTAGTTAATCGATGTTTGCCAGTACAGCTTGTACCAGAAGCCTCTGCTTAGCCTTTCCCAGGGCTGAGAACTCCCTACCCCCTCTCCACACCCAGTGCTCCTTGCTTTGAAAGAGAGAGCAAGTTACAGGTAATAAGTCTATGACAAGAATAGAGAGAGAACAAAGAGGCCCTTTTGGCTTAGGTGATCATATGTGAAGAATGGGTAGAGTTTTATCTATAACTTGAAATGAACTTATTCTGCAAGTACTTCATAAAACTCAATACAGAAAAAGCCTCAAGGATCCAGCTTGAGGGGAGTCCAGCCCTGAGAAACCAAATGGGAAAGGCTATGACCTGAGAGAGTTCTGGTTTTTTCTTGGTCCATATTTCATCTTGGTGTGCTTCCTTTCTCTGTGAAGGGTACAGGTGTGTGAGGGGTCAGGTCCTTGCTAACCAGGTTCTGGAGAGCCCTGTAGATGGGTCAGGAGGCTGGGATAGGGCTTCCTGGGAATGCCACTTTCTGGCTGACCTTGCAGATCTTCTGCACTTAAATGGCCCGGTGTGAATTGAGCAGCTGGAACCTGGACAGCTGGGTGTGAAGTTTGTTCACACACACTGTTGAGCCAGGCGTCAGTGGTGTGCAGGTCCATGCAGCTCACAGGTATTCAAGGCACACTGGGAATGCTGGCTCGTCAGGTTTGCAGGCAGGGAGCCATTATTATTAAATACTGAAACCCTCACCGGTGATGCCAACAAGAAGATGTTCATGGCAGCTGGGCTTCAAGTCCTGTTCTTAGAGAATCTTCTTCATTCTGTCTTCCCAGTTCTTGCCTCTGTCCTGTGTGGATGGCAGCTGTTTAATTCATAGCTCAGGAAGCCCCGGGTTGTGTGGAAAGCAACGTGTCCAGAATGGCTGCTTTGCATCTCCCAGAAGGCTCACTGTCAGAATGGGCCCACTGCACGTCAGTCCTGACCCGGAGAAATGATTGATGTTTCTCTAGTCTAGAACTATGTCTAACATAAAAACAAACCGGCCGTGTAGGATTTTGTGAGCGAAATTTGGTAATCCAGGGTAAGAAAAACTGTGCAGAGAGGGCAGGCTGGAGGAGGGGTGTGTGTGTGTGTGTGTGTGTGTGTGTGTGTGTGCTGACACTGTCTTTGTCTGTGTCTGTGTGAGCATCAAGGAGATAGAACCCGCCTTTGTCAATTTTCTATTTCTGTGAAGAGACACCATGACTAAGGCAACATTTAGTTGAGCTGGTTTATAGTTTCAGAGTTCAGTCCAGTATTAGCATGGTGGGAAGCATGGTGGCATGCAGGCAGACATGGTGCTGGAGAGGGAGCCAGGAGTTATCAGCATCCATAGACAACTGAAAGAGAGTGAGAGACAAACACTAGGCCTGACTTGAAACCCCAAAGCCCACCTCCAATGACATTCCACCTCCAACAAGGCCACACTCCTTCAATAAGGCCACATCTAATCAAGTCAAGTAGCACCACTCCCTAAGGATCAAGCATTCACTCATATGAATGTGTGTGTGTGTGTGTGTGTGTGTGTGTGTTGGGGGTGGTGTTACATTCCTGTTCACACCACCACAGAACCTCAGTGGCTAGTCTCTGATCTTCCCTGGTCATTCTCCCTCCTCGGTCCTGCAGCAAGGCTATCCTGGGATACATAGCCTTTCTTTGCTGGTTGGAGCTCTACTGTCTGCCCTTCAAGTTTCACAAAATAGTTCCAATTTCTGCTGGCTTCATAGAAAGATGGCAGGATGGCCTAGCATGATACAGGATCACTTAGAATGGTTCAGAAGAGTGTAGCTAGAACACGAAATGGCACATATAGACAGAGGCATCAAGTTGGCAGTGGAGGAAGTGTGAGGGGAGGGACTGAGAACCAAGATCTTAAGAACAGATCAAGGGCCATTTCCTTTACCTGCCTTCAGCCCTGCCTCTCATAGATGCAGCTCTATGTATGTTGCCCAGGGAAATAAATGAAGTGCACTGTGAATACTAGTGAGCTGGCCAGTGAGGAGTTTGTCTTAAGTGTGTGTGTGTGTGTGTGTGTGTGTATGTGTGCACACATGTGTGTGCATGTGTGTGTGTGCTCGCCTGTGTGCCTGCACTAATGCATGCACCTGTGGAGGCCAGGCGTCTTCCTTTTTTGCTCTCGGTCCATCCTACTTTTTGAGATAGGGTCTCTCCCTGAACCTGGAGCTCCCTGTGTCAGATAGACTGTCTATACAGAGAATCTGCCTGTCTCTGCCTCCCAGCACTGAGATTACAGATGCGCACCTCCATACCTGGCTTTGTTGTGAATTCTGGGGTGAGTATGGGGGGGATCCAAACTCAGAACCTCACCCTTACACAGCGAGTGCTTTACCTACTGAGCCTTGTCACCAGCCCTGAGTATTTAAATTAATGGTGACTGTGGTACTTTTTGTCTGTGAGGTCACAGTTGCTGTCCCTGGAAGTGCACATGGCTCTGCTATAGAGGTGAGTGTTATTAAGGGGGTGACTTAACTGGGTTGGAAGGACACATAACAATGCAGCCAGGCTCTGCTTGACCCCATGACTTTGAGATGTCACTTGGTCACTGTGATCTTATCATCTCACAGCTGTGGGCCTCAAACCAACATGTTGGACACAGCCTCTGAATAGTTCCCTGCTCCTGCCATGGGAAGCTCAGAGACTTTGGGGGAGGGGTGGGAAGGTAGGGGCTGCCTTAGGAGATTTTGTTAAACAGGCTTTGAAAGCTGAGAAACAGTGCAAAAGACTGGAAATCGAGGAACGAAAGTACATCTTGACATTTATTTACCATTTCTTGATTCCTTTTCTTTTCCTCTTTCCTTTAAGAGAAAGCCCCTGTAAATATCCTAGGCTATCCTTAAATGTGTGGTCTTCCTGCCTCTTCCCTACCAAGTGGCACCTCCAGGTGTATGCTTCTTTCCATAATTACACCCTCAGAGCATGGGTGTCGCATTCTTATCACTAGATCTGCCTCTCTCTGTCTCTCTCTGTCTCTCTGTCTCTCTGTCTCTCTCTCTCTCTCTCTCCCCCTCTCTCTCCCTGTCTCTGTCTCTCCCCCCACCCCCTCTCCAGGCCTTGCTGGATGGATAGCCCTGGCTATATGTAGCCCAGGCTGACCTTGAACTTCTGCCATTGTCTCCCGAGTGCTGGGATTATGGACAAGAGCCACCATGCCTAGCTCCCAAGCCTATTTCCCACCAAATTCCTTTCTCTTCCCCTCCTTCGAGCCTGACTTCACACTATATCCATCAAGAAAACCCACTTAGATTAATCCTTCCATCAGGCGGCCTCTCGTTCCCCTGGTTCTCCAATTCTCTGTGCTCTGTAATTCTTTTGTACTTTTTCCAAGGACAAATGCTCGTAACTGCAGTAACTTTCCTTCACCGTGAAATGTGCCTTCCCCTGATGGATTAGAAGCCGGTCACTCTTAGATTCTTCCCACTCTGCTCCTTTTCTCTCCCTGCTGAAGTGCTTTCTGGCTACTTAGCTGTGAGTTAGCTGTGAGTTGCCACAAACCTAAAGAAGCCTGTTATACTGCCTCCATCAGCCTTAATGACAAGGCGTTTGGAGTGGGTTTGAACACTCTGAACCTCTGTAACTCTCTTCCAACATTTTGCACCTAGGAGACTATCAAAAAGAAGAAATTTCCATCCCTGCTTGGCTCCATAATTATGGATACTTGTGCTTCACAAATGCTGGCAGGGCTCGAAGGTCTGGAGTAGAAACAATGGCTTCATTCTGAAATTGTGTTCAAATCCTCTGAGAGACTCTTGCTGATACACAGAGATAGCTTGAAGCTTGGCCGTCTCCTCTGGGCTGCAGTAGACACATGTGAGGGGGAATTTACATAGAGCGCTGTGGTCTAGTCTCAGGCCAAGAAAGCAATGCCTGAGGAAGATGGGTTGCATCGTCAGACTGAGTCTGGAGCGGAACAGCGTGTATTATATTTAAGGTCGTGGTATCCTGTTGTGCTGTGTCCAGCGCTCTGAGCTTTGAGTGAGCGACAGACAGAAAGCTTCTGTGTCTACTTTCTGTTAACAAGAATATGTACTTTCTAAAACCTGGGACCATCCACTTTCCAAGAACTATGCGAAAGAATAAACCCACACCTGAATGTTTTTACGTTTGTTGCCCTAGTGGGGCAATGGCTTTCCATGAGAGAGCGTTCTCTGTGTCATCTGTATATTTTCCAAGTAGTTTACAGTCAAAGGTTGTATCCATTCCCTCTATCCTGCAAACTGTACCTGAGCCGCAGCCATTCTTACTGGTTCAGCTCCCCACACCAGCCATGGCTATGCCTCCTCGGGCTCTCTGTGCTCATGTCTGAAAACAATACAACTATTTGACCTGCTACAATGGCACGCCATACAGAAACCCTGGGGAGGTTTCGAACACAAGCCAGCTTTATAATCAGTTAGCCCTGGCCCTTGAACAAACCCATTTTTGTCTTAGGCAAGTGGAGGCAGCTTACCCATCTGTCTGAAACCTAGTCTTGTCATCTGATCTCATGTATAGTGTAGTAGCACTTTATAAACATATGACCCCATGGATGTAAAGAGCTCAGCCTACTAGGCTCAAGGCCTGCTGCTTGGGCCTGACCCTATCTGCCTTGTATTATAGATTCTCAGAAGAGCCATCTCCTGAAAATTGTGCACATGTGCTGATTGATACTGCCATTCGTGGTTTTCTTGAAGCTAAAGAGACTCCTGCAACTTGAGAACTAGCCCATTCTGCATTGGTCCAGGATGTAGTCATGTTGCAATGTAGTTTTGTTCCATTACAGTTTGTCAACACGTTCCTATTTTCGTAGTATGGACCATTCGAGGCTGGATTTTTGGCAATATTTTAAGAGTCGAGTGTCCTAGATTAGGTGCTAATTCATTGCCTAACAAACAGCATATGCTTGCGTTAATAGAGCCCTTCTGTGTCCAGCAGGCTCCTAACTGCCTGTTAGACTCAACTTCCCTTCCAAACGAAGTTTCAGTGGGAAACTTAGTATAATCTCAGAACAGTGGGACGTACCGTATTTCCTCCCCTTAATTATGCAAGTTTGTCTTTATGCAAATTGGCACACTGGGTGACTTTCTGGTGCCCAGCCATGTGCTGTACCCACCTCCACCATCCGAAGTCACAAAATGAGTTGGCTGTTACTCCTTGGCTTTCCCTTTCCTCCCGCCACCCACCGCAGTGTTCTTCTTCATCCTGTCCCTCCCCCTGCCAGATCCTGCCCATTCAAAGCTCACACTGTTTCTCTTTCCTCTGGAATTTAGACTCTCAGGGTTGCCTGTTGCACAGGCTTGTTGGAGCCGTCTCAGGAGTCTTCGGATTGGGTGCCTTCCACTCCCTCCTCCCCCACCTGCTTTCTCTCCTAGGCTTACCAGTCCTGCCTCTCTCCAGGCAGCTGGGCCTTCTAGTGGGACACCGAAAGGACACCCTAGCCTTAGTCATCAGCTCATGTCCTCTCTGCTGCCTGGCGCTTCCGTCATTGTCTTTCTCTACACAGCAAAACTGGCACTTTACTCATTGTGCCCTCTGAGTGACCGAAGTCTTTTTCTCTCTGTGATCAGATGGGTCAGTTAGGTGTAGAAAAGCTGTCTCTTGGACCACACCTGTTATCGGGCTTCATCCTCATCTGATTTTTTCCGTGGCTGAATATTTTAACAATCTTTTTTTTTTTCTTTCTAATATTGACATTTTAAAAGACTATATGGAAATGGTATAGAGTTTTTGGAAGATGTGTAAGAATAAAAAATATATAAGGATAAAATCTTGGAGCTGCCCTTTTGGAAACATTCTACTTGTATTTTGGCCTTTCCTTATTGGCTTTCAGCTTAAATAAAATGCATGTAACATAATACTATATACTTTTAATTAAAATATACAGACTATATATTCATTATGTGTACAGATGTGTGGCATTAAATGTGTGTGTGTGTTTACCATCTTATTGCTGTAATGAAACTTTTTATTGCTGTAATGAAACACCATGACCAATGCAATTTACAAAGAAAATGTTTAATTTGGGGCTTATGGTTGTAGAGGGCTAGAATCCATGACCATCATTACAGGGAGCATGGCAGCAGGAAGGGATGGTGCTGGAGCAGTAGCTCTGAGCTTACATCCAGATCCACAAACAGAAAGCTAAGATAGTTAACTGGGAATGGTGTGGGTTTGGAAGCCTCAAAGCCTTCTGCCAGAGTCACACCTCCTCCAACAAGGCCACACCTCCTAATCCTTCTCAATCAGTTCCACTAACTAGGGACCAAGTATTCAAACCTATAGGGGCCATTCTCATTCAAACCAGCACAAGTACATTGTTTGCAAGAGATAGATGTTAAAATCATCAAGTAAGAGCAGTGAGTATTATCTTAATTACTCTTGAAAAATGAGCTTCTGTAATAATTTGTTGCTAGCTGTATAATGTTTTTGCATTTATTTAATGACTGTTTATGCAATAGTGTGGCTATTAATTTAAAATGAATATTTAATTTTCATGTTTATGGGACTATAATTTCATATGTGTGTGTGTGTGTGTGTGTGTGTGTGTGTGTAAAATGTACTTTGATCCTGTCCCCTTGTTATCCACGTATGTCTCCAACCTCTGCTTCTGAAGTCCTGCTCCTCCTCTGTTTCTATGGCCTACTGCATTTAATTAGGATTATCTGTGTGAGCTGGGATAGAAGGTTATTTACTTGAACAAAGGCAATGTAACAGTACCTACACCACTTCCCCTCTCCCAGCAAGGTTAACTTGCCCATATGGTCTTCGGGAAGAGGTGGAGCCCCTCCCCATCCATGCTGGAATGTTGCTGGTCCAGCCTTGAGCAAGTCTCCTATAAGCAACCATTGCTGTTATGAGATCATGGCTTCAACAAGTCAGCAGGTCACAGCGTTCCTCCCCATCCTCTGGCTCTTTCTTCCTTCCCTTTTCAAAAATAAAAGATCAAAAAATAGGATTCTTAGACTGAAGGTATGGTGGCACAAACCTTTAATCCCAGCACTTGGGAGGCAGAGGCAGGTGGGTCATTGTGAGTTCAAGGCCACTGTAATTGACACAGTGAGACCTTATTTTTTTTTTTATTTTTATTTATTTTTTTGGTTTTTTGAGACAGGGTTTCTCTGTGTAGCCCTGGCTGTCCTGGAACTCACTCTGTAGACCAGGTTGGCCTCAAACTCAGAAATCCGCCTGCCTCTGCCTCCCAAGTGCTGGGATTAAAGGTACACACACACACACACACACACATACACACACACACACCTGAGAGTGTGATACCCTTGCTGATACATTCAACCCCCAGCCCCTCCTTCTGCTGAGCCACACCCTGTTTAATCAGCTGATCTTTGCTGGGTTAAGCAGATTTACACCTTTGGAGAGAGATGGGCATAGGATGGAGAAGGATGCCTCAGATTTTAAAAGTGACATTCTCTGAAATGTGTTAAGTCTTCACAGACATATGGGTCACATGAATGAATGGTCTTTCTCTGTTGATGTGCCATGCCATGTCATGTCAGGTTATTGCATTCTTCTTGTCTGCCTTGAATCCTAAATATTATCTTCTTCACAGTTTTTCAAGCCATTAGAGTTCCTTTCTGAAGACAGTGTAGCATCGACCCTATATAGTTTCTAGTGAGAACAATGAAGTTGCATACATCTGTCTGCTGATTAGGGAGGTGTCAGTAACTGTGACTGGCAGGTGCTATCCCAGTTCCAGCTCTGTCACTGACTTCTTTATGATCTCCAATGCATGGCCTCTCTTCAGTTTACCTCCCATCAGGACATCAGAGAATGGGATTCCTCCATAAAGAGATAACTAACATACATGAAACTTTGCCGCACCAAGTGTTAACCATTGGTGCTTTTTCTCACATGTGCATAAAAAGAGACTAAAGAATCCCAGCCTTCAGACTGTGAGATCCACAGGGAAGAAGAAATCCGTTCAGAATCAAGACATTGTCTTTTCTTCCATGCTTACCATTGGTTCCTTTGAGTTTTGTTGATTTATTTTCTCCTATGAATCAAGGGGGAAAAAAGACCAGGTATGACTCATTATCTTCCATCTTCTAAATCTTTCAGCTCTGTAGAACTATCCTATGGTATTTTACTGTGTGGGGTGATTGTCTGTGTTCTTGATTTTTTAGATAGGGTCTTACCACCTATCCCTTTGCTAATGTGAAACTAGCTATGTAGCCCAGGGTAGTCTCAAACTCAGAATCCTCCTGTCTCTATCTCCCCAAAGCTGGTGTAGAAACATGGCCAGCATATGTTGGGTGGCTTTTGAAGGAACAGGAATAAGTATTAGTGGGATCAGCTCAGGAGACTGTTGATATTTAACTTAGTAAGTCTAAGTGGTTCTGATGTTGCCTCATTCTTACAGGGCTTTAAAGTTGAGTCAACCTTGGCCTTTGTTAGTTATTTATAGAGAATAGTAAGCATCACCTTAGGATTGGATCTAAGTCATTTGAGACCTTTTACAGTGAACCCCATGAACACAGGGCTCATACTGAGTGGAACTGAGCTAAGTTCCTTCCCACTGTTTAGAAACAGTAGCAACAGATTTAAAAATTGCCCTCTACCAATGGAGTCTCAACTTTCGCTATGCTCCTAGAAACTTAATACTCTCTTCTTCACTGAGATCTGTGAGGAATGTGGGTGATGGGGTGTGCAGAGGAGGCAGTGGTCAGATGCAATATTCCCTGGGCCTTCCTGGCAGCAAGTGGTGATTTGGTTTCTAAAATAGTTCTTGAAAAATTACCATTATGCAAATAAAAAATAAATAACCCCTACTCTAGGAATCACTGGATTTTGTTCTTCTCCAAAACGGAGTGAAGCCCCAGGTTCCCCTTTTCATCCCATGCACCTTAACCCCTTCATGATCAGCACTGCGTTTCTAAATTTTGGAGAACTTAGAGATTTCTGTTTATATTTGTAGTGGACAGAATGAATTTTCCTTAGGTCTATGAGAATTAGCAATGAATTTCCACTCTGAAAAGGTGCCGTTCAGACCTGCATGCTCAAGTGTAATGGTCACAATATATGTTTGTGTGTGGGATCTAAGAATCCTCTCTCCCTCTCTGTATATGTTTCTGTGTCTCTCTTTCTGTCCCTCAGCCCCTAGCATATTCTCTCTGTGTCTTTCTGTTTCTCTGTTTTTGTTCTCTCTCTCTCTCTCTCTCTCTCTCTCTCTCTCTCTCTCTCTCTCT
>JADRCH010000005.1:13464438-13476895 GCA_019843965.1 Rhynchomys soricoides | reverse complement strand
TCTCTCTCTCTCTCTCTCTCTCTCTCTCTCTCTCTCTCTCTCTCTCTCATTTATAGGGTTTTGCTATGTACCCCAGGCCAACCTTGGGCTCATTATGTAGCTCATGACCTTCCTGCCTCAGCTCCGAGTTGCTGGGATTGCAGGCATGTGCTATCATGATGCCCAGCTCCTCTATGGATTTTGTCCAGTGTAAGCTTATTTACAGAAAAGGTTCGGTTAAGTTTTCTAAGGCCCGACCTACTTCCTATTCCATTTTTCAGTTTACATGTGACATAGATGCTTCTTAATACCTCTCAACCCTGGTGACACAAGAATGAGAAGAGATTGCGACACTTGGCCTTTGGACTGGTAGCTTACTTATCCTCATTGCCTGGTCTTACCACGTCTCAGAAATTCCCTCAATGATAAATTTGAAGATTTAGGAGGTTGGGGATTTTTGTTTATTTTTTTGTTTTTTGTTTTTCTGTTAAAATATGGGTCTAAAGACTTTTACAGCTTTGCCTAACCCAAATGGCCCTGGGTTATGTGTTGATTTCCAGCTTTGGAAGGATCTTAGAAATGTGTGATGGAGAGAAATTCAAGGAATGATGTGGAAGGCAGGTTCTAAATGAAGTTCACTTTTCTACAGTAGGTGGCAAAGATGACCGTACTTTGTCTAGGTGGCAGACTTGGTAGCGTGAGAAGTGGAAGGACCTGATGCCCATGCCTTCAAGTCCAAGCTCTCACTGTGTACCTGCTGTTCCTAGGCCCTTGGTTGGGAGATAGAAGCGCCGGCCAGAAGCAGCTGTATGCTCAGCATCTCTGTGACTTGCTGCAGGCCTTCGGGGTTCCAAACTCCTGCATTAATGCCGAATACTCTTAAGAGTCCCTGAGGATATGTATGGGAGTGCTAACAACTTCAAACTCTGGCTTGTTTGTTTTTTTAAAAAGGAAATCCAGTTTAGGGAAGTTTGTTCCTGGGGTCCTTTAGCGTTTAAGTAGAGTTTAGGCAGCTGGCATGGAACCAGAATTTTCCACAGGTCACATTTCCTTAATGTCAGTTTTCTTAAAGCCTTAGTCTTTTGGTTCTGTTGTCCTTCTATTCTATTCTCCTGTCTCTGCCCCGAGTCTCTCTAGGGTCTTCCTTGGTTATCAGTGCATCCCATGGCCTATGAACAGTCCTTAAGCTCTGAGAATGGATCTTATTTATTTAGGTGTTCCCCTTAAGACAATACAGTTAGTTCCCAAGCCATAGAATATGGTTCCACACCCAACTGAATTACATACCTCAGGATATTTAGGATTCTTGATAGAGAATTTTGAGTCACACAGAATAACAATGTGTACTTAAAATACTAAATAGTGGGTGTATTTCTCCGAATTGATTATTCCTATCAGACTTCTAATCTGATTTTTCCTTAAAGGCGTACAACCTAAATAATACCATTTTATGAAGCCCGCTGTGAGTGTGGACTCTTGCCAACCCTCCCTTGAGTGTATTTCCCAAACCCAAGCACCTTGTCCTTAGACCAAATCTCAGTTGTGTAACTATAATAAAAATTCCAGAAGAGACCTTGTGAGTCATACATTGTGTCCGAACTGGCTGGCACCAAGCAGCCACTCAAATATTTGTGAATAGATGAATGGATTGAACCTTGAGGATATGGTTTCCTTGGTATCTGTGTGAAGGGAGCAGATAGTGGGTATGGGCAGTTAAACAGTGGCCTCACCTTACTAAAGGCTAGGTCTTGGGCTAGTTTTACGTTGCATTGTGTGGGTGTTCTTGGCACTGGACTCGGGTTTCCTTCCCTGTCTTACGCTTCTGTTTCCACTCAGCTCATTTTGGTTGTTTCTTATGCCTCTGGAAAGCTCTCTCATGTGATTGCCACAGAAAGTAATTGTCCCCATCTCTGAGCCTGTATCGGCCGATTTCAGCATTTTGTTCTCCTTAGCACCACTCTCTAACCGACTGAGCCAGCCAGCCAGTTGACATTAGTGATTGCTAATACTGGAGGAAGCTCTTCTCCACAAAGTCATGCTTCTTAGGGAGTTCAGGGCAGTGACTGAAGATGCCCCTCAGAAGAAATCATGGATAAACAAGTTTGTTTGTTTGTTTGTTTGTTTATTTTCAAGAGAAAGGAACTATAGAGCTATTTGAACCACCTGTGCCTTGGGTTTGGTAGCAACATTGTTGGTGTGGTGATAACAGCAGACTGTGGTCCTAAAGGAGGTCATTTCAGGCCCTTGCTGTGTCACTGGCCCAGAGAATAGCCGTAGGCAGCCACACACCCTCATTGACCTTAGCTTCCTAATTTATAAGAGATAGGGCCTATCCCTCAGATGATTGTGACAATCACAGGAACATATGGGAAAGTGCTTTGTAGGCAGTAAAGTCATGTCCACCATGAATTATTAGCTTTGTGATGGCTCTTTAAATGGCAGGGCTGCTCTTCATGCCAAGAGCTCTTATCAGAAGTCTCTACATGAAGGAACAGTGAGTAAGGCAAAGGTCTTTGCAGCACCTTCTGGAGTCCAGAAGCATCTACTTCTGCTGTGAAGGCTTTCTCAGTCTTATAACCTTGGCTTGCCCTTGGGTGGTAGGTCATCACAGGCCTCCACAACACTGAAGGGCAGGTGAGGTTGAAGCGTGTGGTGAGAACAGTGGGCCAGGCTAGCGGAAGGTTGGAGAGAAGAGACTCCCTGTATGGGGATGCAGTGGGGGTGGGGGGAGCACTCATGTTTCTCTGGTTCTTAACCTGGTGTTTTGACTCAAGCCTACTAATTAAAGTGAGAAGAGTGAAATCTATTGGATGGCCCTGTGTTTGCACCTTAACTTCCTTTGCAAACAGGCAAAAAAATAAAATGACTTCATGCAGGATTTGGGGGCTCTTTTATTAGCCTTTCCTGAAAAAATTACTTACCAAATCTTTTCAGAGAACATACAACCTTAATATGAGAAGTATGCTGGACACCATGACATAGAACGTATCTTCTATGAATTTTTATTGAAATATAGGCAGTCTGAGGCTGCAGAGACAGCTCAGCAGTTAGGAGCACTGGCCACTCTTCCAGAAGACCCAGGTTCAGGTCACAGCACTCGAGTGGTGGCTCACAACCATATATAACTCCAATTCTAGGGGGATCATACACCCTTTTATGTCCTCAGGCACTGCACAGATGTGGTGCAAATAGATACATGCAGACAAACATTCAATCAATCATTTTTTAAACTAAACTAAAAATAGGACGTGTTGGGAGAGGGGACACTTGAGTTAGAGCAGTTAGGAAGTGGCCTCATGCTCAGACTTGAAGATATGTCTCCATCAATGGTGGTCAGTGTGTTGCAAATTTAACTTAAAATTGTGCGCACGTGCGTGCATGCGCACGCACACAAAAGCATGCATGTGCGTATCATACACTGAGTAAGTTGGGATTTTTTTTTTGTTTTTGTTTTGTTTTGTTTTTCCTGGACAGGGTAACTACAGAGCATAGGAATTTCTCAATAGCTGTCTGGAGAAGGTGGAATCTCAGGTGGTTGTGGATTGTAGAGTCATTTGGGAGTAAAGCCCGGGGGACAGGATGCTACTGACATGACTCCTCTACCTCTAGTGCCTGAGGCTGGAAGGTCTCATGAGAGGCTTCTGTCTCTTCTCAATGCATGGTTGAAGCTTTTGATTTGTCCCTGGTGCACACCCCCCTAGAGATTGTTAGAGATGGCTGCTCCTTAGAAAGTTTCATTTTTGCTCAGGTTTTAGAGTGTCTGAGGGTGCCAAAAATGAAACTGTCCTGTCAGACAGAGTAAGCACTCCTCTCTTTCTTTCTTTCTTTCTTTCTTTCTTTCTTTCTTTCTTTTTCCTTTTTGGTTTTTCGAGACAGGGTTTCTCTGTGTAGCCCTGGCTGTCCTGAAACTCACTTTGTAGATCAGGCTGGCCTCGAACTCAGAAATCTGCCTGCCTCTGTCCCCCAAGTGCTGGGAGTAAAGGCGTGCGCCACCACTGCCTGGCTAGCACTCCTCTCTTTCACCTGTTGTTAAAATGAGAGATCGGAGTGATGGGTGTCCTGGGGTTAGTTGTTAGGAACCGTGGAGTTGGAGATTAGATAATGGAATGTGGATATGTCCTATGGTTTGGATCTGTATGTTCCCTAAAGCCACAAGTATTAGAAGTTTGGCCACTATCTTGTATCATCTGGAGGTGGTGAAACCCAAGAGTCCAGGCTTAATGGGAAGAAATTAGGTCATCATACTTGCTCAAAAGACATTTCAACCCGTCTGTGCCTCTTAAATGAGCAAATTCACAGATTCATGGGATATAAATGAAACCAAGCATAGACAACACATTCCCCAAGACCCGGAAGCAAAGATGGTGCACAGTAAATAAGGATCTAGTATATACTTCTGTGTTTATGGCACATACTTCCAAATTTTATACTATTTCAAATTTAATCTCCCTTCTTTTGAGTTCCCTGAGGGCTCAGTATTAATTTTAGATCTAAAGCACTTAGCATTGTACACACTGTAGTAAAATTCAAATGTTGGCAGGGTGTGGTTTGTAGTGGACTATAACCATCACTCAGGAGCAAGACAGACAGAGGAGGGTCATGACTTTAAGGCCAGCCTGAACTACAAAGTGAGACCTTGTCTCAGAATGAAATAGAATTCATATTTTGGGCTTAATTCCTCTTCTCCATAGAGGTTCTGTGGTTGACTCCTCATTGGTCAGGTCTGGAATTGGCCTGACCATCTTAGAGTCCACAGGGGCCCTTCAACCCATCCCATTTCTGATGGTGAGTAGCAATCCTGTCCCAACCTGCCCAGTTGTGGGATTGACCTAGTGAGGGCTGGCATGATGAAGAATGAAGAAATACAGGCACACAGACAGAAACACTTGGGTTGAGTGGGCCGTGTGCTCTGATGGAGATGCACTGGCAACTTATAACATAGCTCCATTAATTATATACAGCTGAGCAAGGAGGTGGGTTAGTTCATCTCAGTAGAGGGGGTCTCTGTAAGGGGACAGTCTCATGCTACAGTCATTTGGGAGGAGAAAGCCATGGTTGAAATTTTCTGTACTCACCATGAGCATCCATACTTTACCAGGGGGAGGCCTGGCCATTCCCATGGATCTGAGGCATTGAGGTCCTTGATATGGTCAAGCTCTTGTTATACAGGGATACACTTGCACTCCACATGATCCCGTGGGTAAAATGACTGACTGTAGTTGTCAGCCTGGGAGCATGAAAATATGAGTCTTTTTTATGAGAATGCAACATTGCCATGCAAATGAACAGTGGAGGCTTTGGTGATGCAACAGCTAGGTGCTGCAGGCAGAAGAAGGACACTCAGGAAACTGAGGCTGTATTCCTCACAGAAGTCCTAGGGCAAGCCTGAGTTAGCTGAACTATGCAGGCTTGCAAACTCTACTTCCTTCCTGTCTCCTTTAGTTCTGCCACTTAAATATCTATTAACCAGAAAGGTTGTAAATAGCGAGAGGGCAGTCTTAGAGGCTCTGATCTGCCTACAATGGGGCTCATTGGCGTTTGCCATTGGATGAGAAGTAACAATGCCCTTTGGGGGTTAAAGAGAGACAAAGGCTTGTAGGTTCACTGTTCAGCCCCAGGATTTCTGGGATGCATCATGATGTCACTGCCTCCAAGCTAAGCCACTAGACACCTTCCGTTACAGGAGTTGTTGCTAGCAGGCCAGGCTCTAGTTGATTTGAAGCTCTGAGTTCCGCAGTGTTCCCTTCCTAAAACCCCATAGCTTGCCCTAGTCTAATACTGCCAACCCCTAGCTTCAGACCCGCTTTTATTCTTCTGTTAAAAACAATACCATGAGGCTAAAGAGATGCTAAGTGATTAAGAGCAGGGACCTGGGATCGATTCCCAGCACTCATGTGACAGCTCACAAACACCTGTAACATGTAACATTAGTGGGGATCTGATGCTGTCTTCTGGCCTCTGTGGGCACCAGGCACTCCTGTTGTACACAGACATAGAAGTAAGCAAAACACTCATATATTAAATAAATCTTTAAAAACCGAAGAACAATAACAACAAAAGACAAAACAAAATCCCGAGAGAAGGCTTAAGAGAGAGGTGGATGTAAACCATGTACAAAAAGTCATAGAGGAAGCTTAAGAGTTAAGATAACATACTGCTCCTGCAGAGACCCAAGTTTGGTTCCCAGAATCTATGTCAGGTAGCTCATAACTGCCTGTAACTCTAGCGGGGGTATCTGATGCCTCTGTTATCAGCAAGAAAGAACCTGCGTGCACACACATGCACACACACACACACACACACACACACACAAGCACATATGTGTATGCCTGTAGGCATACAAGCAATTAGAAATTATAAAAACAAATCTTTAAAAAAGCAAGTAAAATCATTACTATAAAATGTAAAGGCAAAGGGATTCATTGTAAAAATGTATTTACGTGTGTTTGAGTTTGAGTTTATGTGTGTGTACCATGTGTGTGAGTGTTCAGGGAAGGCAGAGGAGGGTGTTGAATCTCTTAGAAGTGTAATTACAGACATTTATGAGCCACCTGTGGGACTGGGAACCAAACCTGAGTCCTCTGCAAAAGCAGCAAGTGTTGTTAACTGCTGATCCATCTCTCCAGCCCCTTGGTGGTTTTTGTTTTTGTTTTTTTAACTTAATTTAATTTTTTTCATGTCTGTGTGTGTCTGTGTGCATATCTGTGTGTGTCTGTGTGCATGTCTGTGCATGTTTGTGCATGTCTCTATATGTGGCTCTCTGTGTGTGTGTCTGTGTGTCTGTGTGCATGTTTGTGTATCTCTATGTGTGTGTGTGTCTGTGTCTCTCTGTGTGTGTCTGTATATATGTCTCTATGTGTGTCTGTGTGTGTGTATGTGTAGGTCTCTCTCTGTGTATGTGTGTATGTCTATATGTGAGTTTGTGTGTCTGTGTGTGTCTGTGTATTTGTGTGTGTGTGTGTATTGTGTATGTGTGTGTGAGTGATGAGAGCAGAAGTGAGAAGGAAGTGGACCAGCTGGAGAAAGGAGAAGGGATGAGAGGCGGTGAGGATGCATATGGGCTACGTGTAGTGGCTGGCATATGTGTCATAATGAAACCCATTTTCAGTATGCTATCTACAAAATTCAACCTACCACAGCTCTTGGTCAAGACATAAAACATGACCTAAGCTAGCATCTGTCCCTTGCAAATGAAATGGAGAAATATTTGTTGATAAAACCATTAAGTCGAGGCCTAATTGACTGTGCTATTAACATGAGTAAGGCGGTTTTAAGTAACATGTTTTTCTCCTGCGTCTCTAGCAATCGTGGATGATGAAAGGCTGTCTGCAGAGGAGATGGATGAGAGGAGGCGACAGAACATTGCTTATGAGTACTTATGTCACCTGGAGGAAGCCAAGAGGTAAGGTCCAGGCTTAGTCTGTCTGTGTTCCTGTTCCTGGAGCTAAGCTTTGAAATAAGACTATGGGATTTGACGACAAGAAAGTCCTGAATGGACCAACAATCTCAAAGAATTATCAGGATAATAGATGGCCAGGGAGACACTCTTGCCTGTTACCTGTAATTTAGATTTGAACACACTTCTTTTACTCATCAGCCCTGATCACAGCTGGTTGGGAACCACACTCACTGGGCATATGCAGATAATAACACACTGGTGGACTGGTTGATAGTGAGCCATGAGATACTACTTTTGCTCATAGAGAACTGAGAGAGGTCAATGTCAAGGGACCAGGGAGACAAGTCTTTCTTTTCCCTTCCTCAGAGCCACCCAGGGGACTACAGGGCAAATTAGATTATTTCAGATGCTGCATCTCACTGGTTTGGAAACTGGGAGCATCAACAGTAACTTAAACCCAGCTTCTTTTCCCCAAGAGTGTCCTCAGGTCTTGTCCTCACCTCCTGCCCATGATGGTAAATGTTCAGTAAAACAATGACCTAGGTGACTGAAGTCCAGGGGTCACTAAACTGCGAAGCAGGTTTATGACTGCAATCTCCTTAACTTGTGGGTGTGTGGGCACTGGGTACGTTGTCTGTAAAACCACAAAGACTCTTCTAGACTCTTTGTAAGTAAAGGCTGGTCGAGTTCTTCTAAGAGAAAGTGAAGATAAGGGTCCAAAGAGCAAATGCCTTTTTAATCTGAGGGTTCTAGAGGACCCTGCCCTTTGCTGAGCCAATGCTACTGGTTAGCATTTCACAGACTGCTTTGTGAGACAGATGGGCTAGGTGCCCTCCTAATCTACACAGCCAATAAACACTCAGTGAAATGCTCACGGATGTTAATTATGAGCTAGAAGGAAGAGGATTTTACTTTGCATTTTATAAAATACTAGCTTGTGGTCTGATTTGGCATTATCATTGCTTTTCTGGGAGTTCTCAGTGTTGTTTCATCTTTTAACTGTGCCGTGCACCTTTATGCCCTAATAATCAACATGATTATTATTTAACATGTCTGCAATTCTGCATTTAGATCAGAGAATACCAAAGAGTCCTTGTCAGCATAAGATTATTGAACGCACACAGTCAAATTCTTGCTTAAAAGACAACACAAAGGAAGAGATTCCTAGGCATTCAAACATGATGCACATCCCATGACAAAGTCTGAGAATTAGTAGGAGGACTTTGCTTTTCTCTGTGACGTATGTTCCACTTCATAGGTATATGCTTTGTTTTTTACATGAGTGGGAAAGAGCACCATGGGGCAGAGGAGCGAGATACAGAGTTGGTAGACCTGATTTCCTGGTGCTACTTTGCGCCTGTGTGACTATCGACAGATTGTCTAACTCTTTGGGAAAGTCCCATTTTGCTCTGTAAATTGCATGGTAAAGACACTGCCTCTTGCCCTACGCTCCTTCTGATTTTTTTTTTTTTTTTAAATCACTGAAAAGGGGGAAAGTAGTGTGAATGCTGGTATGGACCAGACATCTGGTGGTATGCTCTTTCTTGCATAAGCATAGCTTTCTCTTCAGTGTATCAAAAGTGGCAAAGACAAACCTTTACAGTGTGTTATCCTCCTCAGGATTCCTGGAATTCATTAGTGAATAGTTTTTTCTCTTTTTATGAGTTTGTCATAAAGATAATCCCAGATTCTTTGCAGAAAACTTCTTCAGAAATAATGTCTTTGAAGTAATAGACTAGGAATATAAAATTTTCAGAGCTGGGAAGATGGCTCAGCATCTCTTGCTACACATGTATGAGCACCCGAATTCAGATCCTGGGATTCCAAAGCTGGGTATGGTCATCTCCTCCAGTGAGATGGGAGACAGAGGTAAAAGAACCCTGGAGCTCACAGGCCAACTAGCCTGGCATGCTCAGTGGTAAACAGCATAAAACCCTGTCTCAAAGCCAGAGGGCTAACACACATGGTTGCCCTCTGACCCTGTCCCTGTGCCATGGCACCTAAACACCCACATTCACAGTAAAACACACATGTATATTTACATGTACACACAAGGTTTTAAGTTACACTATAGACTCAATGAATCCCCAGCTAAGTTCCAGTTGCTGTTTTGATTTTAGTCAGAAGGTTCCATAAAGAAAACACAGGAGCTAGAGAAATGCTCCATGGTTAGGAACACTTGCTGCTCTTGCAGAGGACCCAGGTTCTGTTTGCAGCACCCACATGTTGGGCAGCAGTCATTTGTAGCTCCAATTCCAAGGGGATCCAATTTCTTCTTCTGGCCTTGCTGGGCACCAAGCATGTACATGGTGCACAGACAGACATGCAGCCAAAGCATACATGTAAAATTAAATAGAAAGTACAAAGACTTGTGTACCAGGCTAAGAGCTTAATTTTAATATGGACAGAGGTCAGCTGGGCATGGTAGCACACAACTTTAATTCTTGCTCTTGGGAGTCAGAGGCAAGCTGATCTCTGTGAGTTCAAGGCCATCCTGGTCTATATAAAGAGTTCCAGGCCAGCCATGACTATGAAGGAAGACCCCGTCTCAAAACAAACAAACAGAGCCTTCTAGTTTTAAAATAGACAAAGCTTGGAGTAGACTTCTCTAAAACAGATAAACAAATGACCAGTAAAAGTATGATAAGATATTCCACACTGATTACTAGGGAACTACAAATCATAGCAGTGAACTATCATTTCTTACTACTAGCTGTGACACAAATGACAAGTTGTAACAAATGTCACCAAAGACATGCAGAGCTTGGAACCTTGCGTATTGTTGGTTGGATTGTAAAATAATGGTGCTATTTTAGAAGTATCCAGCAGTCTTTAAATTATTAAGCATAGAGTTACCATAGGATGTAACAATCCCAATCTCAGGTGTGTACTCTTGAGCCCTGAAAACCTATTTCCACACAAAAATGTGTATATAAACCATTGTTTCTATAATAGAAATCAGCCTGAATCCATCCACAGTGAATTAATGAACAAACAAAATATATGCCTATATAATGGAATATATAAAATATAAAATATTTAAAAATCCATAGGAAATAGGATTCACAAGATTCATGTTATAATACGGTATAGACAAATCTGTAGTGATGGAGGTGTTGGCAAGGGTTGGTGGGGGCTGGCAAGGAGCAGCGATTAACTGGTGATGGGTCAGGATTTCTGTTGAGGATGATTAAAAAAATGTTCTAAAATTGACCGTGACTATGGGGGCACACTTTAAAAAAATCATAGGATGCTATATGGTGTGCTAGCTATCTTAAAAAGGGGATTGAAGTTCTTTTAGGCAGACTGGCTTGGAGAGGGTCCACAGTGATATTCATAAAGCAGAGGAGCTGATTCTTGGTGAGATCACAGGATTAGATCTTTTCTATCTAGTCATAGCCTGAGTGGATACTTGGGTCCTGGGTTGCTCACGAGGCTGCAGACCTCTCAAGGCTCCCAGAGGGGTACATCCATCTCAAGCTTGTTTAGTGCTGTTGGCAGGACTTAGTCCCTCACAGGCTTCTCAACCAGGGACCTCCATTCCTATCTGCTGGTGGGCAGAATCTTCTCAGGTGCCACTCACTGGGGCACAGCAAGCAAGCATCTTCTTCCAGAGTGCACTTTCCCACTGACCCACACTCCCAACCCTGAGCTAGTTCCCTCTCCTGTCGTATAACTTATGACTAAATGGACTTCGAAGTTTTCCTTTCAGATATCCTGCAAGCTGGCTTTATAGCTCTTTGTGGTACAGATTTTGCTGACACAGGGCTGGGCAGGTATGTGCTGCTCCTATGGGCTTTGAAAGGTTCTTGCTGATGCCAGAAATCCCACCGTTTGGAAAAGTTACTCCTTTTATTTAAAGAGTTAGCACTTCTTACCAATTTATGTGAAATGTATTTTGAGTCCTGAAAATGAATACATTTTAAGAAAGTCAATCCTTTGTTGGGGACAACTATTAAAAAAAACTTGAGTCTGAGGGTTCTTTTGAGAGAACTCTAGGCTGAGGACTCAGGAAATCCAACTGGGGCCATTATGAAGGTCATAGAACAGGAGGAGAAATCTTGGCAAGGAACAGACAGGGAATTTGGACATTACAGTTGAGCACACAGTTATGAATGGGGCCTACTATTGTATCTCCCGAGGAAGGTTCCTGGTTCCTGTGGTATCTTATTTCTTTTTTAAGGAAGGAAGAAAATGCACACACAAATTTTGCTGTGCTTACTTATTTCTGCCCTGAGTTTAAAAATAAGTGTGTGGGGGGGGGAGGTGCTTCCCTTGGTGAAGGGCCTGTTTAGAAGTATTATCTTGATGGAACTAGGCATGAGCAAAGCTGTTCTCTGTATGCCTGAGCCTGGGATAGCATTTTCTTTTAAAGGTGCCCTGGAAAGAAAGAAAACAAACCATGGGTGTGATTGCTTCTGTGTCCTGTTTACAATACAGACCCCAAAAGGACACCATTTTGATTAAATCAAGTCCCAAGCTCTAACCTGCTCTAGCAAGTGGGCTAGAGAGTTGGACTTGAGAAAAAGATGTGCTTCAAATGTTTAAGCAAGTAGAAGCCAAAGTGTGGCTTCCGTGCACAGTGAATAATTGTGCTTACTTAACAACAACAAAAAAAAAAGTGGTCATGCCTGGGAAATACTTCACAGAATCCACTGAATTCCCCCTTCATGTGTGGGCCTCCTTAAGGACACGCTATCCTTGGATATACTTACAAGCACAGCTAATAATAATTAAAAAAAGGAATCTGGAGGGCAATACCTTGGTATGCAGCTTGTTTAGGGGCTTGTTGCTATATATAATATTTTAAGGAATTTCTTAATTGTATTTGCAGCCTGTAAACAGGTTTCTTGTTTCAGTGGTAACTGCATCTCTCCCCCATCGTTGTCCTTCCCTGGCTGTAATCTCAGATGTACCAAGAGAAAAAGAAAGAACACAGGGTTACTCCACGTTGAGGCTGGTGGGATAGGAAGTAGGGATTTCAGTGTGGTCTCTCTCCCGTCCTGGCTCCCAGGAGAGGAGAGCCTTCTGGGAGGACTGGCCTCCTGGGAGGACTAGCCTGCTGAGAGGACTGGCCTG
>JADRCH010000005.1:13404894-13464428 GCA_019843965.1 Rhynchomys soricoides | reverse complement strand
GAGGACTGGCCTCCTGGGAGGACTAGCCTGCTGAGAGGACTGGCCTGCTGGGAGGACTGGCCTGTCAGGGAGGACTGGCCTGCTGGGAGGACTGGCCTGTCTGGGGCTGCTTTCCAACCAGTATGCTTTGGCAGCCACATGTAGCAGGGCTCTACCCATTTAGGCAGGCCAAGGCTAGGAACATTCTAGAAGGGGGAAAAGGAATCTTCTAGAAGAAAGGACTCAGCTGGGTTAACTTGAAAAAGAATGAGAGATGGTTTTAATGGGTATCTTCATGAGACAAAAGGAGACAAGATGCCGGCCTGCCCTTCTGGACAGCCGGCAGTACTTAGAGCAGAGGTGGAGAGAGTCCCCATCTGGGTGGTGACTAGGAGGGGTACTATGTAATAGCAGTTGAAGGAATAGTGATTACGGATGTAAAGAAAGAAGCCGTGGATTTGGCAGAGGACCAGGTGCTTGACTGATTAGTGACTCAGAGGAGCTCACTTTGTGGTCTCTATCAGCTAAGCCTGGCCATGAGACACCTCTTCGGAAAGGGTTGTTGTTGTTGCTGCTGCTGTTGTTGTTGTAGTCCACATATTGTGTGTTCTAGCTATGGCTGTATGTTGGATAGGCGCCTAGCAGATATGTTCATGTTAATAATCTCAGGCCAAGGACAAGTTAAGCAACTGCTATTTGACCCCAATGCTTGTATTTGTTTGTCAGACTCTTCAAAGTTGGAAGCCTGGGAGGGGCTTGAAACTTTTCCACGGTCTCAAATGTACTTTACAAACAAGGGTGTCACATGAGCGACTATTTACCAGGCACGGTAGGTACTCTGAGCACTCACTGCACGTGATTTCAAGTCTCCCTGCTGTCCTGGGGAGATGGGCCACCCTCATTTTATAGATAAGTGAAGAAGCCAAGCCCTGGAAAGACTTTAGTATTTGTTCAAAGTCATATCCCACAAGCCATAAGAAAGCATTATAACCAGGAGTAAGGCTGATGGTATTCTCTTTTCTTTTCCTTCCTTCCTTCTTCCCACCCACAATCGATCCATCCATCTATCTATCCATCTATCTATCTATCATCTATCTATCAACATGGTCTTGCTGTATTGCCCAGGTTGTATATAGAAATATAGCCCCAGCAGGCTTCTAGCTTGGTATCCTCCTGCCTCAGTCTCTAAAATACTAGGATTGCAGATATTCATGAGCATCCCTCACTCCTACTACCTGGTCATGTCTTTATGGTTGTAAGTTCACACTGGCCTGGGATTTTATTCTTGATGGGCTCATGCTTCCAGCTCCTGATTGTCTCTTACTTTATGAGTTTAGTGAGATTAGTATCATTGCCCATTTAGGGCTCTTTCTGCCTGTCCCTCTTGCTGTCTGCCTCTCTGCTCCGTCTCTCTATTCCACCCCCCTTCTATCTCTCTATTTCTCTCCCTCCCCTTCCTTCTTTCCCTCTCTTTCTCTCTTCTCCTTCCATCCTTCCCCCTCTTTCCTTTCTGTCTCTCTATCTCTCTTTGTCTCTGTCTCTTCCTCCCTTTTGTATGGTGTCTGTTATGTGTTTGTTTTTCTCTCTCGTGGCCCATGCTGGCCTTGACTTTATGGCCTTCATGCTTCAGCATCCTGAGTGTTGGGATTGCAAGCATGCACCCCAGCTCTACCTGGCTGTTCTGAGTGGTACACTTGAGACCTGTTCATTATGGAGGGCTCTGCCTTGTATGTCTCATCTTTCTTCTCTCCCCCATCTCTTAGTTTTTTCAAATTTTTATGGGAATTTTCATTTTCTATACTACAGACTTTCTCCTCATTCAAGAGAGCCTTCATTCATCCCTTGTGCTGGTTAGATCTGGATTTCCACACAGCTCATCAGTCATCTTTTTCTGACTGGTTTCATTGAGACATCAAAAGGTATGAATAGCAAACACCACTGCAGTGTCTTTCTTCCTGTATGAACCAGATGCCGCCTCATGCTGTGAGCTTAAAACTCACAAAACAACATCTTTGATCATGGTGCAGGCTCTGAGGGAAGCGTGGGAGGGGGGTGTGTGGGGGAAGAACTTTGTAGGAGCTTGTCTGTCATGGCAGATTACTTACTTAGCTCTTCTGTCTCAGAATGGCTGCAGAATATCAAGAGGCTTCTATTTGCTTTCTCAGTATAGGTAATGCGTTCTTCAGATGGGGCCAGGTCCCAAATCCACAAGCAGGGCACTTAGCCTTGGAGTCATGAGCTCCCTATCTGTGGTGGGTTTAGGGGTAGGTTTGTGATGAGGAAAAGTCTTCTGACTGTTGGGTAATGCTCTTTCCCTCCATGAGTCTCTCCAAGTCGTATTGATCAAGAAAATATTAGTTAGAAAGCTCAACAATAAAAATAGATATCTCATTGATATGATAA
Source organism: Rhynchomys soricoides (assembly GCA_019843965.1). Classification (NCBI taxonomy): domain Eukaryota; kingdom Metazoa; phylum Chordata; class Mammalia; order Rodentia; family Muridae; genus Rhynchomys; species Rhynchomys soricoides. Next base: position 13,462,046 of record JADRCH010000005.1, on the reverse strand, counting down.
ATTCAATTTAAGTTCTTAGCTTTAGTATGGGGAGTTAGGTAATTCCCCATAGGTAACTCCTGCGGGTTCTCTTTGTTGTTGTCATTTTGTTGTTGTTAGTGACAAACTTAAATCTGTTTAGGTGTTAGAACAAGATCTAGAAACTAGCATCTTTAGTTATTTCAAACTCTTCTCCCTCTGTCTTGCCTGCTTGGGTTAACTATCCCTTGGCTTTTTCTTCCTGTCATTTAATTTGTAGTGTACTCTTTCAGCTGCCTTTGGTATTTTGCATGGCGTATGGTGAGACAGTTACATCATTTATGAGAAATTTAGCGAAGTGATCCCCAACTTCAGTTACACCCTGCGTTAAGATTACATGGGTACTTAGGAGACTTCCCCACACAGTGTAAAAGACAATTCTTAGGAGCGAGTCCATGGACAGTATATATTTGGTCCCTATATATATATATTTGGTTTTTTGAGACAAAGTTTCTCTCTGTAGTCATGGCTGTCCTGGAACTCATTCTGTAGACCAGGCTGGCCTGGAATTCAGAGATCCACCTGCCTCTGCCTCCCAAGTGCTAGGCTTAACTGCACTTAATCTTTATTGAGATTCATGTTTTTAAGGGGGGGAGACAGAAGCACCTTTAGCTGACTCTGTCTCTGCTTCTAGCCTTTCCACCTGGCTTTGATGGAAAGAATAGAGGATTACTCCTTACTGTGGCATGGGAGGAGAGAGGTGGGGTATCCAGGACTACTGACCAGATCGAAAGCCAGAGCGGTTTTTTGAAGCCAAGTAAAGTCTTAAGTTTTCTTTGCAAAGCTGATCTTCAGGTTCATGTAACTTTCACTATCAACCTATGAGGAAATGAATGAGGTAGCCAGGCCTCAGGATCAGTATTGGCTCTGACAAAATCCTGGGATCCCAAGACCCCATGGTGTTAATATAAACATCACTGAAACTGGGCAGCCTTGAGGTCCAAACCGGCTACAGAGGCTAGTGAAGCCAGAGTGGGTAAGGTGGGGTGGGGTGGTGAAGATGAAGGGCGGGATCCTGAAGAACAAGGAAGTGGAGATGGAGATCTGGAAGCTTGCATTGTACAGGTGGGGGTTTTCCAGGTAATAATAATGGCCAGGGTGCCGTGGAGCCTAGGGGGAGCTGCACTGGAGGTGAGGTAGAGGAGGAAGTCTCCCAGCTGGGCCTCTGGGTGCTACCAAGGTCATCCACCTTAAAGCCACCAAACACAAGTAGGCCTGGAAGGAACACAGTGTGGTGAGAAAGGAAAGTCCTGGAGCTCAGGCCCGGAAGGACAGGACAAGAGCTTGACAGTCACTAGTCTATTCTTCCTGAATGGAGGCAGTTCGGTTTAGGAGAAACCTTGGGGAAGACAGTGATGTCAGTCCTTCAGTCTTGTGAGTCAGGAGACGTGGGGGACAACAGCTGCCTCTGAAGTGGGATGAAATGGTATTAGGAAGGGAAAGGGAAAGCTGTCAAGTAGGCAGAGCAAGTTTAAACAATTGAAAATGACAGTTGTGTTTTTGTACAGATCAGGCATTACAGAGGTACTGGGGTAGGAGTGGGTAGATTTGGAGGGAGACTCGGGAGGACTGAGGGAGGCAAATGAGTGTATCTAGAAGTGTCGTCGGTCAGCTTGACCAGTGGAGCTAAGTTAGGGGCTGAAACCACCCCAAACAAGTTTAGTTGAGTGAATGCAGGCCCAGCTCTCAGGAGTAAAAGGAGGTATCCACTGTGACAAACTGCTCCTGTAAAATTTAATCCACACTGCTGAGGAGGGGAGGGACCAGCATCTGTGGCATCTGTGACTGGTGCTGTCACAGGCCCCAGTTTTCCAACCCAGCTTAAATGAAAAGCATGGAGGACTCTGCTTCCTCCGAGATGAGGGGCCCATCAAATACTTTTGCTCCAAACGTATTTAATGAACTCATTAGCTGGGGCATATACTTTTAATAAATAATTTGTAAAAATTCATGATCCTCTGTGTGTGTGTGTGTGTGTGTGTGTGTGTGTGTATGCACTTATATAAGTAGATGCATTACACATGTGTGTACTTGAGTGTAGAGAGAGGTCAATACTGGGTATCCTCAATTACATGAAATTTGGAGTTCATATTCATACCATTAGTGATGCGTCATGCTCTTTAAGGTATTGATCCTGGGTAATTGGGTGCTCCTCTCCAGTTCATATGGGCAATATGCCTGGCAGACACTCTGTACATTATGAGATATTTTTGAAGGACCTCTGGCCTTATTGAGTCCTGGTCCTTTGCCACAGCCAGAGTGATCAGAACCACATTCATTGTAAAGCATACAGATTTGAGGATGGGTTAGCACAGGCTCAGCAAACTTACCCAATAAACTGGCTTACATAATAAACTGACTGTGCTCAGCTATCTAGCAGCTGAGGCAAAGCATGAAATCTATTTACATTGTGCAGAATTTTATGTTGGTTTTAGAAAAGTGAGAAAAAAATGGGTGAACAGAGTTTCCCTCTTCATGTGGCTCTCCCAGGCTGGGTATAGACAGGGGACAAAAGGGAAATACACAGGCTCAGCCAAGGACAGGAGGAGGAGATGTGAAATGATGGTTGAGTAATTTTCTATACCAATAGAGTATGACTGGGCAGGGAAGTTTGCAACGACTTTGTTACAGTGTGTGCATACGACGTCAGTCTGGTCAGATGGCAGGTGATGACTTATTCTACAGACCTGGCTGGGCCCAAGGAAGGAATGGAGAGGCAGGTCTTTTCTGAAAGTCCCTGTTCCTTGATTACCATCATGTGTGTGTGTTTGATGTTTTATTTGATTTGCTAAGTCCTTTCTAGAATCACTCTTTCTCTTCTTCTCTTGGGACATTGGTTAATAAAATAGCAGGCAGAGGAACCCAGCTTTCCTGTGTTGTGTATATGCAGGTAGCTTCAGATATTTTGTTTTTTGTTTTTTGTTTTTTGTTTGTTTGTTTGTATTTTGGTTTTTGCTGTTGTTGTTCTCCTGTGAGTTGTCTCATCTTCCCAGCTCCCCTACCTTCCTTATGGGATTTTACTTGGGTACGGAAGTAAGTTACCATGTTCATGAAACATGGTTTGCCTTGATGGTGTACGCTGTCTTATCTGTTGTGCTGTTGTAACAAAATTCCTGAGGCTGAGGCCAAAATGAAGGGTGATATTGATAAGGAGGTGAACCCCAACCCCAGTCACATCTAGGTCGGCAGGTACCTCCCTGGGCACAAACCTGTGTCACTTTTGTCCTTTTCTTTTAATAAAGGACTTAGTGACATAATTGGTCATTTATTTTTGGACTTGATGGAATTGGATAAGACATATCCACACTACTTAATTTTATAAGGGTGGTACTGGAGCACAGAGGAGGGCAGTGCTAACTTACAAGCCAGGTTTTAGTCACAGCAAGAGCAAGGCTCAGATATTCACTATGCACAGCTGCAGAGACAATGGAAGGCAGGGTTACATGAACAGGGAGAGCAGAGGAGACGTTTGTTGGCCTTGACTTGGAGGTGTCGAGCTCCCTGGCTGCTGGTGCTCTTCTCAGAGGATGGAGCCTGGAGGGTTTCTTTCTTGGTTCTCTCAATAGTTGTGTGCTCTTGAGCACCTTTGTGAAATGGGTCCAAGAATACTATACATACCTGCCCCATGTATGTGTGCTGCATCATTATGATGGGAAGACTAGGCCAAAAAAAATCAAGCAGCCATGTTGGTGTGCATTGTAGAATGCGGAAACAGGGAACGGAATGACTCTTAAGTTCCCTTGTTTATTATAAAAACATTTTCAGTAATAGGAACAGCTGTGAGTCAGGCATCCTGGCTTAATTAGAGTTGAAGAATCTGCACCTTCAGCTGCTTTTTATTGGTGCCATTTGCACATGTACTTCAGTCTAGCACAAATATATGTGGAATGGGTTATGAAGGGGGGAGTGAAGCTACTAGAAAGGCCTAGAAGTACAATCGTCTTTCTGTAAATAGCACTTCTTGACAGGACTCTCAGCTAGAGCACCCAGAGAGAAGGAACTGTTTATTTAAACATGGAGATCCATACCCGTGGTTTAATTACATCTTTTTATGGTAAATAAAATTTACCTTCAAGGACATTCTCAGACCAAATAAGAGCCAATTCAGCCTATGATATAATTCTTATGGCAAGAACTATGGACTGTTTCAGGAAGGAACCTGAGGTGATTGAAAAGAGTTGACTCATTGGCCTGACTTGGGCAGAGCTGGACCTTAGTTCCACCTGTCACAGATGACCTAGGCAGTAGGTTAACTGGGCTTCCTGGAGTCAGGAGCATCAAGGTGGCAGGTTTTCCTCCTGAATATCCGGAACACGGGGACAGAATGCCACCTTTTATGAATTCTTAGCAAGCTTAGGTCCTCACTTGTGTTTGGTGGGCTTGATGTGTGCCTGGTTTTGCCCAGCATAGCCGTAAGGCTTTGTCCTATCATGCTTGTCTCCATCTCTCTGTTCCATGCAGGGACACCAGTAAATAACTCTTTAGCTCTCAGCCTATGGGAGGACAGAAATAGATGGCTAAGGATCTGGTGAATAGCTTTCCCTTCCTAAGAAACTTTCCAGAGGTATTATGAATGCTTTATTTGTTGTTTTTGCTTTTTTTTTTTTTTTTTTTTTTTTGCTATATCTTTATTAGTTCTTTGAGAATTTCATACAATATTTTGACCACATTCAAACCTCTCCCAATCAACTCCTCCCAGATCTACCCCCCCTTCTCTACCTGCTTAACTCTGTGTTGTCTTTCTTTTGAAAGAACCCACTACATCAAATTTGTGCTGCCCCCATGCTCTTTGGTATAAGGTTTTCTACCAGAGCATAGTCACCTCTAAGAGACCACACCCTTAGAGGGAACTGGCTCCCCCTCTCCTACAAGCTACTGATTGCCGATATCTCCTCAGCTAAGGGTGCCCAGTTCCCACTCTATTCTGGGATTTGTCTGGCTTGAGTTTGTACAGATCTTTCACGTACTGCCACAACTGCTGTAAGCTCATATGTGCAAAAGCCCTGATGTGTCCAGAAACCACTGTCTCCCTGTAATTGCCTGTTGCCTCTGGCTCTTGCAGTCTTCCCTTCTCATTTTCTGCAAAAATCTGTAAGCCTTGGATGGTAGGGCCTTCCACAGACTTCCCACTTAGTGGGCAGCACTTTGTAGACCCTTCTCTGCAACGTGATCAGCTGTGGATGTCTGACGGGCACTAGCCTGTAATGTTTGGGGGCGGGGTCTCTGAGACCATATTCCCCCAATAACTCCCAAAGAGGTAACTCATTCCTGGCACTGAGCTTTTTGTTAGCCCATGAAATGTAGGGACATTGTTGACTTATTATAGGGTAACTGCACTGAAACACTCGTGTGTGTGTGTGTGTGCGTGTGTGTGCGTGTGTGTGTGTGTGTGCGTGTGTGTGTGTGCGTGTGTGTGCGTGTGCGTGTGTGTGCGTGTGCGTGTGCGTGTGTGTGTGTGTGTGTAGGAAGCTTCTACAGTAGTAACTTCCATATGACTTTTTCAAAAGTGTCTTTAGTGTTAATTATCTCTCCATATTTTTCCTCCCATACCCTGCCCTCCCCTCCCCCACCCTAATTTAGCTTCCTATTATTCTTCTGTACCCCTTCACACCACTGTTTCTAGCTCTGCTCCCTTGGGAGCACCCCATCCCCCACCCCATGACCCTTGCTAATTTCCTAACCTGTATGGGTATTCCAAATGGAACGTATTTGAAGATTCAGTGCTCGTGGCCACAGGTGAGAGAGGCTTGTGGATCTGAGTTACTTCGTTCAGATGATGATTTCCATGCATTGTTTCTCCATCTGTATATTTGTGAATTTCATGGTTAGATTTTTCTTAACAGCTCAGTAGCACTCTGTTTTCTCTTCAGATTGTATAAATCTTTGGTGTTTTTTGAGCAGATGAATAATGTGAATGCTTTATTTAAAGTAACTAGCGGGGTAGTTTGGGCAGACTGGCTTTGGACATAAGGAGTATGTCAGTCAGAGACTATCTCATTGATCATAGTTTTGACTTCTATCCCTTATGGGACATCTGAGCTCCAGCAAATATGTAGTGGTCAGGACTGAATCCATCATGGACCCCAGGCATCTCATTGGGTAGGTCCCCCCACCTTTTTTTCAAATGTGTACCTGAGCCACATGTACATGTCTCAAGGAAAAAAATGCAAAGAAAGGTTTCAAAGGCTCAGAAGAGAGCAGCACTGTCAAGAAGACTTCTGAGGGTGCTTTCACACGGGCACCAGAACAAGAATCCTCTAGTCCAGCGGTTGTACATGTGTGGGTGGGGCTCTGGTTGCTAGGCGCAGCTCTGGAAAGCCCCCTCATGAGGAGAGTTGTCTGGGTACCAACTGGTTTCTGTCTACCAGCTTGATGCTTTTCCCCCAACTCCAACATCCTGTGTTCCTTCATCCTTTATGGAGTGTTCTGTCTCTTTTTAAAAAGTAGAAGCCATCTCTCTGTATGGCATTGTCCCTATACAAGGGGGTCTCAAGACCACATGATCATAGAGAAGGAAGCCAACATGGAGGTCTGAGCTGCTGCTTGGGTGCTGGGTAGGTCCCAGTGTGTCTTTCTTGACCACTGTTCATTCCACACTGTTCCCTGGCAAACTGAATGAGTTGAGTGAGTGACAGGTATGCACTGCCAGAAGATCCTGGCCCCCATAGCGTCCGGGTGGAGGCCGAGAGTGAGCGTTTTCATTGTATTGTATTATATCGTATTTTTGAGAGAGAGTCTCACTATATAGCCCAAGTGGGCCTCGGCCTCCCTCTCACCTTAGCCACCTGAGTGCTGGGTTTACAGGGCTGTGCCACCACCGTGTCTAACTTCCAATTAATTATATTTTAGATGTTTGATATATTTAAGACACATCTTTCCTTTGTGTCTTAATTTAGAGTTTCTCACAGCCTATTATCAAGGACTCCCCAACACTCATTCTGGTTTTGATTTCTGTGAGAACTTAGTCCTTCATGTTTGGACTCACCTTTCTTTACCCTTAAACATGAAGCCAAGGCCCAATTAGCAAGAGTTGCTATGGCAACGTTGGTGAGCTTAAGCCCGTGTAAGACTGCAAATATGCTCAGAGAAGTTTGCGCAGTAGATTTCCTCTTTCACGCAGAGGAAGAGCTGGCTTTGGCATAACAGTATCCACTGAACCTTCCAGAGAAGAGTTGCCAGAGACTAAAAATATATAAGGTTTATAGCTTGTGTAACTTGCCGTGGAAATTTTTAGCCATCTTTAAAGTAAAATCAGTCTCATTTAGTTACATAAATATTATCAGCTCAGATTTTGCTTGATCTATGCAACATGGGTTTAAAATTCTGCCTGGTTCATTTCTTCCCACCCGCCATGTAATTTTACCCATTGGTTAGCTTACAATATTAATTATAGTACAGGCTTATATTAGTATACTACTTGAGGTTGAAATAAATTCACTTTCTTCTTTGACACATAAATTTTAGACCCTGTGGCAAGATGGTGGCAAAATATGACATTAAATATTTCTACAAACTCACCACTCAGTTAGGTACAAGTTTCTCCAAACATACACACACACACACACACACACACACACACACACACATATATATATATATGCGCTTTGTCAGCTATATAGAATTTACTCCTTCTAAAGGTTTGCATACACTAGGCAAGCTTTCTACCACTAAGCCATATCCCCAAGCCTATAGTGTAGACCTATGATGAATTATTAGTCTTGGTGGCTTGGAAGACTATTGTAATTCAATGATCTTTTGTATTTTCCACTTTTATTTGTGTGTGCATATGTGTATATGCATTTTATATATATGTTATGCATATTGAGGTCAGAGGATAACCAGCTAGAGTTGTTTCTCTCTCCCATCTTATGGGACCTGGGGATCAAATTCAGGTCATAAGGTCATCAGCCTTGGCAGCACATGCCTTTACTTGCTGAACCATCCATCTCTTCAGCTCTCTGTGATCTTTTAAAACAAGGATTCCATTACTGGAATAAAAATGCCTTCATGCCCTCAAAATGATTTTATCAGTTACTTTCCTGTTGCTGTGATAAATCATCATGACCAAGAGCAATTCATAGAATGGAGACCATTTATTTCATTCAGTTTCAGCAGAAAGATAAGCCTCCATCAGAGCAGGGCAGCCTGGGACAGGAGCAAGAAACCCAGAACTTACCGTCTTCAAATTCAGGCACAAAGCAGAGAGTAAACTTGAAAGAGGAAAGACTTTAAGCTCTCCAGTGGCACTTCCCATGAAGACACCACCACCTAATCCCTACCCACCACCAACTGGGGACCACTTGTTTAAATGCCTGAGGCTGTGGAATGCGTTTCTCATTCAAACCATGGTGACAACATCCATTTAAAAGAAGTGGACAGTATATTTGAATGGCATTACAAGACAAAGAATAGCCAAAGTGAAGCTTCTTCTGTATTCTCACCTTTGCTCCCCTTTCTCCTCTTGTTTCCCACAGCGAGCACATTTTCTAGCTAGCATTAGCCAGAGTCTGGCTGGACTGTAAGATATTTAGATGCTTATTTAGTCCCCAACCCTTATGACGGCAGGATGTTCTCCGCCGAACACTGTCGTTTTGAAGGATGCTACTTTTTACTCAATGATTGATGTCTGTGTATGTTTATTGATAATTAGTTTGTCAGTTTGAATAGGGGGTACAGTTAGGATTACACTGAGATAAAAGTTGAACTATTGGTACCAATATTTCCTTCCTTCTCTCCTCTTTTTCCTCTCTCCTTCCTCTCAGTTTCTCTTCTAATTCTTCCTCCCTCCTCCCCCCTCCTCTTCTCCTCTTATGCAGTACGATTGGAGACTAGAAAGTGGGGTCTTTTCCCTCTGAAGTGCTAGACATGATCTTGGGGTAGCAATTTCTTCAGCTAGACCCTGCATCTGGCTGCCCTTTATTCTGTCCTGGTGCTGTTACTGTAGGGTACAGCTCCCCTCACGAACAAGAAACCCAGAAATGCACCGAAGAGGTTTAGAAAAGCTTGCTGGGATGGCAGGGGTGCATGGCCGCACCCGCTCTCGCTAGTTTCAGTTCTCCACCATTCATCAATTTCTCTTGAGCTTTGTAATGCACAAAAGTTGTCGTTCTGTGTGTCCAGCTTCCTCTTGTAGCCGCCATGCCTGTGAGAGCTACCCATGTCGTTGCAGGAACCATATAATAGTCTACTGTTTACCATCACTCACCTTTTGAGCAGTGCCGGGACTAGAACCCAGGGCCTTCTGCACATCAAGCATGCCACACTACTGATGAGCAGTTTTCCTGGTTTCCTTCTTTTATGGTTTTTTGTTTTTGTTTTTGTTTTTTTCCTTTTTCTTTTTGATCCTGAATGGGGCTTAATGATACAACAGGTCAAAATTCTAAAGTGATTGGTTGACTTGTCTTGTTTCCAGGCATGTGAAGCTATTATAAGTAAGTTGTATGTGGTATGTGAGTGTGTACACATGCTCACCTGTGCCTGTGTGTGCATGTCAGGAGTTGAACCCAGGCCTACATCCCTACTAGGCAGACCTTTCTCCCATGGAGCTATAAATCCTATAGGTAAAACGTTTATCAAGAAAGAAACCCACGTAGTCCTGTTCTCTGGACCTTACTCCTGTGTTTGTGGCTGCTTCTTAGACCGAGAGGTAACTTTTTGTAGGAAAGTTAAGATGACCTTCCGCCTTCCCCCCCTTTCTCTCCTGCCTGTGTGTTTTGAAAGAATAGTTTTTCTTGAGAAATTTCGAATTAATTAAGCTATGGTTTTCATAAGAATCATCCTGGCTCCCGTTTCTTTCTCCTTTCACTGTCACCCCCACGGCCACAGGCACTCCGTGTACACACCCGCCACACACACACCACGCACCAGGCTCTGCACCACCCACCTTCCAGATGAATCACACCGAAGTGGGATTTTCTAATCCGGTAGCAGGGACATTTCTCGGCTTTTGACACACCAGGAGAGGAGAGTCCTGTAGGCAGCCCATTTGATGTTTTCAATGTATGCCTCAGACTGGAGGGCTGGGTGGAAATCTCCAGTAAGTCTAGGCAGTGGTTTTCATTGAAATGGAAATTACCTTATGCAGCCTCTTACGATCCTGGGCTTCACTGGAGGAAGACTGGCTGAGCCTGCCAGCATTGAAAAGAACTGTTTTTTTTCAGTGTGCAACAAGATTGAAGATGATTCACTAAGACAAATCAGGCAGGTGGCTGGTGGCTTGTGGAAGGTGACTTTGTAGCTGAATGACATTCCTGAGTAGCCCTCACCAGTTTTTGGTTTCCCCTCATCAACCAATGATTGTCCTGAAGTGATCCACAAGTAATGCCTTAAATCTAAACATAACAGTGTTTGGAGTGCTTTCAGGACTTGTAGGCCCTGGGGTAGACAGGGAGGGAGAGAAAGATTTGATAATGAATTGCATAAAACCTCAAAGTGCTACTGAAGTGAGGCAGCCTGGACAAGACGGGGCCTAAGGCACAACTGTGGTCTTAGACAAAGCCAGTCTCCTTGCTGCTGTTCCAGTAGGTAGTGCTCTATGCAGGGATGTCCTTTCTCAGGTTGCCAGCTGATGACTACTGCACTCTCATGATAGCTTTCAAACATGGAGGTTCTGTTGTCAAAATACCATGGCGTCTGTGTGGTAGCATATCTTTAGGGAAACCAGTTTACATGAAAGTGATAGTACCACAGGGCCAAGTACTCTTAGACATCTTGCTTTCAATATACAAGTCTGAAGGTATATTAGGAAGTCCTGTAAAATGAGGATGCTGTTTAGAATATGTTATATATGAGTCCACTGTCGCTGTCTTCAGACACCGGAAGAGGGCATCGGATCCCATTACAGGTGGTTGCGAGCCACCATGTGGCCAATGGGAATTGAACTCAGGACCTCTGGAAGAGCAGTCAGTGCTCTTAACCACTGAGCCATCTCTCCAGCCTAACTTCGGTTACTGCTCATCACTAACTGCATGCGTGTGTTCATTCTCTGCTAAATCTTGAGCAGGTAGTACTCAGGTACTTAGGAATAAATGTATGTCCATGTGCATGCACATGTGTGGCCATGAATTTGAGGGAGAGCAAGAGGGGTGCCGGGGAGGGGCTGGAAGGAGGGGAGAGGAAGAGGGAAATGATGTAATTATAATTTCAAAAATTTACTCAACAATTTCAACAAAATGAAATAAAAAGAGGGAGAAAATGAGACATCTCATCAGAACAAATATGATAAAACATGAGGATGCTTTTGACTGCAGACTTCATGAAAATACAGAGCAATGCAGTGGCGTGAGCCGGTCTGTGATTTGTGCCGAGTAGAACTGGTCAGTGTTTGGCTTGGTGGGGCTTTCCATCTGTTTGAGAAGATGCTCGGGACCCCTTAAAGATTCCTCACCTTCGCCTAACTGTTCACTTGTGCTTCCTGCTTGAACCCTCAAGGTGGAGAGGAACATCTAACCACCCCAGTTGTTCTAACTCTGCTTCCCTCACACTCACTTGCCTCCTGCCTGCAGACAGCTTGCCTGGAGGTTCTCTGTGTAACTTGTCGTCTGCCTCCAAACATGCTGCGCCTTTTCCTCTATCACCCCTCCCCGTGCTTGTGTGACTAATTCTGACATGTCCTAAGGACACTTGAGCTGGGCTTAGTGGCCTCCCAAAGTTCTCCTTGATGCTCCCTGTGCCTATCCCCTTCCTGCCACTGTGGCTGTGCACACACAGGGCTCCTTCTGAGCCTAAAAGGGCTCACTTCCCCTAGGCTACAGTTCTCATCATTTGGTAGCCATCGCTGCACCACAAGGTACATCCAGACAGCCCTGCTGAGTGCCCTAGCACTAACTCCAAGCAAGCTGGTCTAGTGGCGATTGTGAGTTGACAGAATAGATTCGGGGGAGCTTGATAGTCTTCAGTTACATTAAAGAGTAAGAAAGTTGGAAGTGCTGGGAAGCAGAGGGACTATAAAGTGGGCCCGGCTGCATGAGCTGTTGACAGTGTCTTCTCCAAAGTGTGGGCTACGGGAGTGACTCTACCCCTCCCCGCCCCCCTCCTCAGAGTGTGGAGTGAACAAGAATATATGTCAGGAGTCAGAGACTGTGTGGAAAGGTGGCCCTGGGCCCTGCCTTGGGATGAATAGGCTTTCTATAAACTGTGGGGGAGGAAGGAGGGAGGGCTCACAAGGAAAAGATTAGTGTTCCACAGATCAGGGTATTTGGTCAAAAGGTTGGAGCAGAGATTTCCAGTTCCAGGCTTTGGGAAGGAGGGCAGAGAAAGATCTAGGCAGGTGGCTATGGTTGCCAGGCTAAGATGGCTAGATGTTCCTGGTATCCATTTCACAGTCTCTATGAGATGGAAGCAAGCAAGGCTCTGAAGAACAAAATAGAATGAGCCGAGAAGCTCTTGCAGTGAGTGGTCTAGGCAGGAGGCATTGCAACCCAGCGAAGCACTTGGGCCCACCATGCATGTGCTTGAAGAAGTTCATGTGCTAAGTGATGTGAACACAGAAGTCCCTTAGAAAAGAGACAGTAAAAGCACCTCACCTGTCACCTACTCATGAGAAAATAGCAACCTGGAGGCTAATCCACAGGTGCTGATGCAGTGTAAACTGATCTGAGCAGCCTGGGGATCACAGGCTCTCTGGAACTCTGCTTCTCTGTTCACACTGTGATGCACAGTGCCCTCTGTGTGCTGCAGGGGGTGTGTCGCAGCCCCTTTGATCTATCTCCTGCCTCTTCTTTCACACCACCACCCTTTCTCACACAATGTATCCAGTGGATCTTTTTAGATCCTAAGTCAAGGAACATTGCTTTTGTCTCCAACCCTGCAATGGGCCCTGCCATACTCCAACTAAAAAGAAAATTTGTAGCAAGGGCTATTCCTCATCACCTTTCCCGCCTTGTCTCCTAATCTGTTCATCTGCTCTAAGCAAACGACCTCCCCTGAAGCACTGTCCCTTGGGCTTTCCCCTCAGCTTGCCTGTCACTGTGTCAGATTATCACCTATCTGAAGCAGAATAGTCATGTGTCACTCAACCATGCTACTTAATGCTGCAACCCCCAAACCTAAAAGTAGATCGGTCCTATGACCCAGTTATTTCACTCCTGGGTGTTCATCTGAAGGAGTGCACACCAACACGTCACCGAGACACTTTCATGATGGTATTTATCACAGTAGCTTAGCCATGGAACCCACCTAGATGTCCAACATTGGAGAAATGGACACAGAAAATTTGTTATGGTTGCAGAATGGGATTTCTCAAGTCATAAAGAATAGAATAATGTCATTTGCAAGAGAGTGGATGCTGTTAGAGATAGTCATGCAAAATGAATTAAGCCAGTCTCCAGGAGACAAATATGTTTCTCTTATTTGTGGTTCATCTTGTGAGCACGTATGCAAATACGCACGTATGCAAATGCACATGTATGCAAAATGAAAGTGAAACCGAACCATCCAGAGGAACAAAGAAGAGAAATGGAAGGAAAAAGGACTGAGAAAAGAGAGGGTGTGAGGGGAGGGTGCTCAGTGTGAAATATACCTAGAGACAGGTCTTACTATATAGCCTCGGCTGGCCTAGAACTCACTGTGTAGACCAGGCTGGCTTCAAACTTACAGAGATGTACCTGCCTCTGCTTCCTAAATGGTGAGATGAAAAGCTGTACCTCCCTGCTCAGCCGTGTATGAAAATCTAAATTAAATATATAAATGAAAGTTATTTTTAAGGCAAAAAAAAAATAGTACTAGCACACCAGCCTTAGAGAAATAAAAAGATTTTAAAGATTTTAAAAGAAAAAACTGAAACCATTGGGACCTGTCCCTTGCCCTCCTGATCCCGTGTCTGCCCTTGGCCAACTCTGTGTTGCCTGTGTCTAAAGTTACATAGATTGCTCCTAATTCTTACAAGAGCAGTCTGGCTCAGAGAGGCCCGGGGATGTAGCTGAGTAAATTGTGACTTATCTGCCATGATGAATGTGGTCTAATTAACTTCCCCTTACAGACTAGATTTTCCTAAGATGAGCATTTGATCAAACTTTATGGGAGCCTGTATCAAAATAAATTATGTATTTCTCCTGATTTTTGTTTTTCTTCAAATGGCATTTTCTCTCTGGGATTTTTAAGGGCAGTTTTGTAAACATATGTGCAGTAACTAGGGAAGGAAATGTGAGGGTGACTTTTCAAAGAAAAAGCCACTTGGCCGAGGGGCTTATCACATATTCTGACTTCTGTAATCTGCAAGGCTACAATAGAACATCAAAGCCTTGTGAGAGGCAATAAGGCCATTATCGTCTCAAGAGGCATTCATTCTATACCGCTAGACCCAATGACAGCTCCCTCGTTTCCACCATGGGCCTGTTCCCCTGAACCGCCTATCGTGTGCCCCTTAGCATTCCAGCACACACGTGCACCCCACAGAACTCTAAGTAACAAACATACAATATGAAAAGACATCATGGAAAGGACACAGAGGTTTTGCTGGTGTTTTATATGTGTCAGGATGTCTCGCCACCTAGCTGGGTTTTCTTCTGTGGACATACACGCAAGCACGCGCATTCATGCATACATGTACACACATATGCACATTCACACGTACACAACAATACACTCTTACTCTGCCCTCACTTCCTTTAAAAAGGAAAGGTGTTGAGGAAATTCAGGAGTTAAGAGAAGACCGTGGAGATGGGCGGAGCTATGGGAAGCTGTGAATTAGATAGCCAACCGTCTTCCCAGTCACTTACAAGGCTCCTCACTCCCTTGCTGTAAGGGTTCCAGGTGGAACGCGTGGGTGTTTTCTAGGAGCTGTTCTTGTATTGTTGGTTGCATAGACCAGTATCCCATCTCTCAGAGCGGTTATCTCCTTTAGGTGTGTAAAACATTGGTCCTGGGAAAGAAGAAGGAAAACTCTATGTATAAATTACAGATATGCACATAGCACAAAAGTTGATGTATAATATATCTATAAGCTTAAACAAACAGACACGTCAAGAGAAAAGTTTGAATCTTCCTGAAAATGGGATAGAGGTGGAAATGGTAGCCTGTGGCCTTCGGTATGGGAGGCGGGGGGAGGGGTGTGTGTGAAAGGGTGGGGGGGGGGGGGGGGGGGGGGGGGGGGAGTCAGCACCTGAGGTCTGCTCTTCACTCAGCCTATTGGAGTGCAGGGGTGTGTGCTTTTGATAGTCTAAAGGAGAGATTTGCACTCCAAGGCATGAGCCACACAAGCTTATCAAAAACAACACAACAACTACAACAACCCCCCCCCCCCAACAAACAAAAAATCCCAAGACCCTTTGGACCTTAAGATTTCTCATGCCAACTCAAGTCTTGTAAGACACTTACTGGCCTCCCCGAGTGTCAGCAGCAGAGTTTGGGAACAGGAAGAATGCTGGAAAGGTACAGCATAAGTAAGTGATCTCCACCAGAAGCAGGAAGCTGTGCTCTGGACTCTCAACCTCTGCCATCTGTACAGCTCCCTTTGATGTCTTTGTATTTCTTTCTCCTTTGGTCCCATCTACTGACCAATCTCTTCATTTCCATTTCAAAGTCCTGCAAGAGAAGTTGGGGGGCTCCATCCTGCTCTTGGACTAACCAGAGCTGTGTGGAGCAGCTTAGTGGGATAGGTGCTCTGATCCTGAAGACAGGCAGCCTGGGTCACCTGCTGAATCAGCCCAAGGATTGTGCTGGTACCCACTGGAGAAGGTTTCCCCTGCTTCCTGTCATTTTGAAGGAAGGAATCCAGCCTGGAGATACAGCTTAGGCAGAATTTTACTTATCGAAAGCAAAAGCACAGTGCACCCTAGAGAGAGATTGGAGCAGGCTGTGCCCCAGGGGAAATGGCAAGCCCATTTGGCTCTGCATTAGGATTTTCCCTCTGTCTTCTGATTAAAGCATTGAGTTCTTCCCCTTAGGTACCACTTTGGTTCATCTGACTCTACAGTGCCTGCTCTGGCCCCTAGGTATCCCTGCAATTTTTCTTTGACTGCTTATCAGAATGTTTCGTTGTGGCATTTGTAGACATTAGGAAAATGCTTTGTCACCATCCTTTCTGATACGACTGAGAGAACCAAACCTTAGCTTCAAGGACACCAAGTCACAATGGGGACGTTTTAAACACCAGGAGACACAGCTACGAAAATGCAGGCATGGTTTCCTTGGTTACTTCACATCTAGCTAACTACTTATCTGTCTGGTCAGGATATACCTAACCATAAAAGGGGTAGATCTACATGACATCATCCTTCATCTTGCTCATGTCTGCCTAGCTACCTTCTTTAGCAGGAGGAGGATGTACCACCCAAGAGCCACACATTCCTTCCCTGGGCTAAGGATGTCCTGAGACTATTACACAGAAGCCTGTGATGGGGTTCTCTGTGCAGAGGCTTCATGAGGCTTAAATTCCTGGCTTGAGTATTTGTGCTGGGTAATGACCATCAAGAACACAGAATGAACACCTACAAACTCACCAAACTGTAGTGATGCAAATCACAAAATACATCCCATTTTGCCTATCAGATTGGCAAGGACTAAATGATGAGGCTACTATTAGAGTGAAGGAAACAGACATCCGTGCTCTTTGGTGGGAGGTACAGATACTCCCCAGGGAGGGTGACTTGGCAGAAAGTGCTTCTCTGTGCTTCAGCAGATTCTTTGCCAAGCTTGCTTATTGCTACATTATTTACAGACATGAGAAATGAGCAACCTGGGTGTTTAGGACAAGTGATGGGTTGATGGAATCCTATAAATATGAAGATGTGCTTTTTATCATTGAAGATTAAGTTTGTGAAGGGTAATGATTTCGTGTAACAGACATAGAGTAACAAAATAATGTGTAAAGTATATGTTGTACAAATGAATATAAATTTGCTTCATGCTGATTATATTTATTGCTGGATAGAGCAACTGAGGATCTGGATACTTTTCACAATTCCTTGTGTCTTTGTAGTAGATACAAATCACTTATATTTTCAGGGAAATTATTAAATATTAAACAGCCTGGAATATAGAAATAGAATTCTTGGCGATATAATAGAATATCCATTAGTATAATACTTTAATAATACCTTTCTTTAAAGGATCTACCTACTGGTTTACAAAGGGCAATCGGTTTGATTAAAAAAAAAAATGCCCCCAATGTTATTTGCACTATGTAACAGGTTATTGAAACAGAGAACTAAGTAGAGTCAGTGTAGACTAGTAGAAGAAACAAGCACTTCCCAGCCACCAGGTCCCAGATGAGACTCCTGATTGTATGGTGACCTTTCATGGGTTAGTTACACTCTTGGACATGAAAATCCCCCACTTGTGAAATGCTGCTAGCCATTCCTTTCCTCATAGGACCACTGTCAGGCAATGCTGGAGTGGTGTGTAAGAACCCTTAGTACAGAGTGGCTTAGTAATCTGATGGCTCATTCATGTGTCTGTCTGTCTGTCTGTCTGTCTATCTATCTATCATCTATCTTTTTCTCTGTGTGTGTATGTCTATCTGTCTGTCTGTCTCTGACTCTTCTTCTCGTCTCTCTGTCATCTTTATCTGTTCCCTCAGTATCTTTAACAAATAAGTGCTTAGGACAAGCCAAGTTTTCAGTAAGTTTTGTGACCCAGCCATGATTTCCAGGCTGTGGAAAATTCTTATATCTTTTTACACTGTTTTTTTTTTTTTTTTACAATTTTTAGTTAAAGATTTCTGACCATCAGTTGTGAAAAAATTAAGATGGAACTTCTCTGCCTCTTTAGTCTCTCTGTCTCTCTCTGTGTCTCTCTGCCCTCCTTCCCCCCCAGATAGGGTCTCACTGTGTAGCTCTCCCTGGCTTGGAACTTGATGTATAGACAAGGTTGGCCTTGGATTCACATAGATCTGCCTGCCTCTGCTTTCCCAGAGCTGGGATTAAAGGTGTGTACCACCATGCCCAGCCTGATGGGTCTCCTTAGAACATACTTGCAGGAGAGGCATGGTCTTTCTTTCAAAAGAATCAAACTAGAAAAGCATGACTTGGTAAATGATGGGTTAGTTTATGGAGCACCATGGTAACGGTGCATTTGTTTTCTGTCTATAAACTTCAACAGCTTACACTTTATTATTGTTATTTTCAATGTGTTGGTTCTGTAGAACATGTGTCTGCCCACAGCTTTATGGAGTCCTCTAAGTTTCAAGGCTACCTTGAAAGTGTTACTAAGGTTGATTTTCACTAGGAAGCTTTGCTAGCAAAGCTTCACTTCTTAACCTCTCCTTGTTTTGGTTGGTGGCATTCAGGTACCTGAGGTCATGGGATTCATGGCAACTTGCCTTTCCAAGCCAGGAACAGGAGAAAGCAAGAAAGACAAGCAAGAGACAGCAGTAAGCAGTCTAGCTCCTGGTCTACCAAAGTGGCAGTCTGTCACTTTGCCAGGAGAATGATGGTTAGAGGCCAGCACAGGTCAGGGGAGGTGTGGCCTGCCTGGGGGATGGTGTGGAAAGCATCAGTTTGCTGCAAATGGCATTGGCATTCACGTCTTCCAAGCACAGAACAGGCAAGTGTGCTACTTTAGAAAGCAGTGGAGAGTAGCTGAGGAAAGTAGCATTGGCTGGAAAGCAAAATGAAGCCACACTGTATTTGCTCAGAATTAACTGTGAACGGCTGATAGTACTGCCTTCTGCCCTCCACAGTTCAAAACACATTGAGCCTATGGCTCTCTTCCTGGACAAATCCTATTATCTGAGATCTTCCAATCTAGGGAGTGTCTCGGGGCTCAGGAATCACTTTGTAAAGAGTGAGTAATTAAACAGCACTTCCAAGATGATTTCAGCTGTCCTTAACAGTATGCTAGAGTCTCTTGTGTCATTGTGGAGTCTGTAAGAGTGCAGATAAGCATCACTTTGTTTCCACTCAGTCATTCCCTAGCTTTGCCTTTTCATTTGCCCTCCAAGTGAAATAAAAAGCCCCGTGGGGTTGTTTGGAACCGGCATTCTAATGCTGGGTGTTCTCTGCTTATCCTAGCTCAGAGTTAGCTGCGTCATTTCTGTTCATAGGAAAATGTTGAGCAGTGATTAGACTCTAGTCGGTATTACAAAAGTCAAGATGAGATTGCTGTGAGAAGACTAGGCTGAATACAAACCAGAGTGATGATTGGCCAGTGCAGCTGTAATCTAGAAGATAAGAAACGATAGCTGGAAACCTCTTACAGGGATAAGCAGCCCCGTGACTCCTTACCATGTTCCACACAGGCGAGCCGGCTGCCCCATGTCTTACTTCCAATGGCCACAAGCTGGGAGAATTAGATTTTGGAATATTTCCTAACTCCTAGCATGTCATAGTTAAGTCACCAGTCATCCGACAGTAAAACCAAACCTCCCACTTGATTACCAAACAGCAAGGCCAGGGAACCTGTGGAGAGCCCACCATTTTATCATGCTGACTACCCTAGAGCACGTCAGAATGTGGGACAGAGCCTGGCTTCAGCACATTCTTAATGTCACATATTTGCACAAGGCTTAACTCTGCAAATTGCTTCCTGTCTCCTCTTCATTGAATGCACCCAAATTTCAGGGTGTGTGACAGACCTCATCACATCCAGTTGACAGATGGGGAAACTGAGGTTCAGGAAGTT
The DNA here is from genome assembly GCA_019843965.1 of Rhynchomys soricoides. Taxonomy (NCBI): domain Eukaryota; kingdom Metazoa; phylum Chordata; class Mammalia; order Rodentia; family Muridae; genus Rhynchomys; species Rhynchomys soricoides. The sequence goes on along the minus strand of JADRCH010000005.1, from coordinate 13,442,468 downwards.
ACCGAGAGCCTCAACCTTCTCATTTCCAATCTCAGGCACATGGTGTTACCAAGCTGTAGTGACAGAGAATGAAAGTTAAATGCAAGTTTTGATACAATCCCTAAACCCAGCAAGCACTCAGTGATTGACAGCTAATGCTGTAATTGATGTTGCGCTCAACAAACACCTAGTCTAGTGTCATCATTGGATGTGCTCAGTGATGCCTCCTCCTCAAAGGTATCAAGGCTTTACAGCCTGTCACTCACAGTCTGTGGAGAAGAGAATGAATGCTAAGGTATCTCTGGGGTTTGCACAGATCCCTGCTTAGTCTCCAAGGTTCTAGCTGGTATCCCAGGCAGGAGAGTTGCTCAGATGTGGGATGAAGGAAAATAGGGCCACAGGGTGGTTTGCTGCAGCCTGTGCTTTGATTGGTTATTTATGTGTATTAGTGTATTAGCATATTAGTGATTCTTTGAGAAAGAAAAAGAGTGTGGGATGTGATGGTTTTCTGTACTGTGACGTCAGAGAAGGCATGATGTCTCCTCGCCCGGCAGTAGTTAATGCTTACTGCCTTGTACTAGATGAGTACATTCTGCTCAACCTCACAGGAAAAACTCCTGTCAAGCGCTCAGACCAACTACACTAGCTACAATGTATCCGCTTAGCCACTTTTCATCTTTCCTTAATGTGTGTATGTGGGGAGGGGGTGTATTTTTCAGGAACTCCAACGGTTGGCTCCTCCTGCCCTCTGTCTCTGAGTCAAATAGAAGAAACCTTATAGCACCTTTGTCAGACTTATTGTCCCTGCCCTTATCTCTTGTTCTCTGTCATCAAAAAACAAACTGATTCTGTGGGAAGTGTTCTCCACCTTCCTACTTGTGGCTTTAATGGGTTGTTTAAAAAAAAAAATCACCCCCTGTTGGGAACATTCCTGGTGCTGCGGAACGAAGCCCCACGTGTCTGTCCCGGGGTACTGCGGCTCTGGGTGGGACAGGACACGTGGGAAGTGGCCAAGCATCTTCCCACACAGTCCGACTAGCAGGTTGGGGGCTGTGGAAAGCCTCTGCGGGCCCTGACCGTGGGTGGGGGAGAGGGCCATTCCCGGGGAACATGCTGCAGTCATCTCCATGGGTTCTCTAGCCCGGGGTACTGCAGTTGCCGCAGGGTGCCACAGGCAGGTTAGCCCGAGCACAGCTGGGGTTCCCGCCAGGACCGGGTCTCGGCTGCTCATTAATCTAGGGCCGGATCCCTCGCTTCCCACGGAGGGTCCAGATGAAGAGACAGTCCATAATTCTAAGACATTTATTTTCATGATGTGGAGAGTGACATGGACGGAACTGTACCTCCCCAGTCTCTCAGAGAGGCGGGACAGATATAGTAACTGGGAAGGGGCGTGGCTAAGCCTCTAGGTATCTCACTAACATGGGGATGGCTTGGGACTGTGTGGCCACGCCTCTACCTGGGGCGTGATTTGTGACTGTAGCTGGAGCCAAAAAGCCTCAGGGAGCCTTGGCATAACGTATCCAGTCCCCAGTTTGCCTGTGCTCAACCCGTGTGCCAGACTGCCCGCCAGATCACTACCCCACAACCCCCCCCCAGCTCTTTTAAATTTTGTAACTTGCCTAAAGCAGGTACTCATGCCCACAGTTTTTGATAAAAGACTATAATGTGAAAGTAAGACAATATCAAGCTGTACAAAATGGTTTACTTTTTATCCTGACTCTTGGGCTAGTTGGTAGTAACTTAGGAATGCATGGGAATAGGTTCTAAGTGGACAGTAAGGACCCACAAGTCAGTTTCCTTTCCCCTAAACTTAGCTGGCTTCTTTCTGAGTGTTGATTCTCTCCCCAAGCGATTCATAGAGAATGAGCCCCTGGCCTGGAGTACCAGCAATTGTTAATGCAGTCAGGGGACCTAAGAAATGGAGAGTTCTTCCTCAGCTAGGCTGACTGTGGCCAGGGCTTGTCACCTCAGTGATCACCACTTTAAAGTGTTGTCTCATTTATTGGAGAACTCTCAGAAATGACAAATGCAGAAGAAGAAAACGTATTGTTACTTACAATCTTACGTTAGGACACTTTGTTGTCTTTGCTCTGTCTGTCTTTGACTTCTAGATTGGTTTTTGGTGTGTGTGTGTTTGTGTAGTGTCATGCCTACAAGATTGCATAGATGGCATATGATCAATTCAGGGAACACTAAGCATGTAAGTTTTCTTCACCTGACTCCAGAGCTAGAATACCTTCCTGCTGCATGCATTAAGCCCTTGCCTTTTGAGTAGCAGGTTCTATTTTTGTAGTTTGACATTGTCTTCCTTTCCTACTCTGTCATTCATTTTCCTTAACTGACATCATTTTAGGGTTTCTTTTACATTTAAAAGATAAGGTGACAGATTACAGGTCACTGGCTAGCTGTATCCTGATGATAATTACTACTGGAGACCTGCTCTTTGGCAGGCATCATTTAATTTTGTGGCTCCCTCAGAGCTGCAGGTGTAGCCCTCTTGACAGATGTGGAAACTGAGTTTCAGAATGTTTCAATAAATTGCCCAGTTGATGTAGCAAAAGAACCAAAGTCATTAAAGAACATTAAATGTAGTGTTTCTGACTGCTTCTAGGCAAGGATAGCACACCTTCGTGTGTATTTGGCTTTTTTGTTTGTTTGTTTGTTTTTTTATATAGATTCCAAAAAAAAAAAAAAATGAAGACAAACTTCTCTAAGATTCTTAGAAAAGAAATTGTCATTTTTAAGAACCTTAATTCTTTTTTGTGTTGGTTTTGGTTTTTGGTTGCTTGGTTGGCTGGACTGAAGGCTGAATCTCACCCCATAGCGATCATACCAGGCTTCAGAGGTCTCTTAGTAATCAGAGTTATATTGTATGCAAAGGTCGTCATGTATTCAGAAGGTCTCCAACCCTGTGACCCTCCATCTCACACCAGGCCCATGCTGCTGTGAGGTCAGCCTTTTTGTTCTGAGCAGCCCCCTGCTGTACTTTTCTGTCACTGGTGCATCTGTAATCCGGTATGTCTGGGGAGCTTGCTCTGCCCATGGAAACATTTGCCCTGCTAGGTCTAGGAGAATAAAATAGTTGTTCTGGTTGCCATAGCAACTACACTGTCATGCTCAAAGCTGACTAGAAAGTTGTACTGCTTCTGTGTGGAAAGAGAGAGAGCCCAGACATGGCAGCTCATTATGTGCCACAGGTGTAGTCGTGGTCCCATGCTGGGTTACACAGGTGTAGAAGACACAAAATGAGTAAGACTGGAGCTGTCCGGATAGGAAAGCATGGTTGCTGTGTACAACTGTTAGTTCTCACAGAGTGTGTTAAAGCAGTTATTAAATTCAATGGCAGCGCTGGATCCATCCATGCATTTACTAATTGAAGTATCACCCTAGGCTCTTCTGCCGTGTCCTTGTAGGGTGTGAAAAGTCACTGCAAATGACAGAGAAAACCATTACTGAACTGTTCTTTTCCAATGGCCGTTAAATGTCAACAGCCACTACCATTTGCTGAGGACAACCTAAGGAGCAGAGGACAGCAGTCAGCCGGCATTTGTGTGGATGTTTGAATTCTTGCACCGGTGTCTAATCTGAGATAATGCTAATCATAACTGTACCTGAATCAAAATGAACTTCCTAAAATTTAATCATAGGAATAATATGACAGGAAACATAGATTTATGTGGCTGAACTCATAAAGTATATTAAAAAAAAATTATCTCTAAAAGAAGAAAGAAATTCTTGGAACTGGTGAGATGGTTCAGCCATTAAGGACACTTGCTGCTCTTACAGAAGACCAAGGTTCAGTTCCTAGCACCCCCTTGGAAGCTCATAACTCTCTAACTCCAGGTCCAGGGGATCCACTGCTCTCTTCTGGCCTCCCTAACACCAGGGAAGTACTTGGTGTGCAGACAGACAGACAGGCAAAACACTCATGCATATAAAATTAATCTTTTAAAAACGTTTTTAAAAACCTTTATGTACATTGGTGTTTTACCTACATGTCTGTGTGAGAGAGTCAGATCCACTGGAATTGGTGTTGTGAGCTGCCATGTGGGTGCTGGGAATTGAACCCTGTCCTGTGGAAAAGCAGCCAGTGCTCTTAAACACTGAGCCATCTCTCCAGCCCTCTCTGATTTTTTTTTTTTTAAGGTTAGTAATTCTTTTTTCTTATGGGAGGTTACTCCAGAAAATGATAAACTCAAAGTGAGCTCAGATGGGCTTTTACTAATATTTACTTTCATTTTTTAAACTATTTTTATGGTGGTACACTCAGATGCTCTATTCTGTGGAATCTTTGTAGGAAAGGAAGATTAATGGGCTGTTTTGGTTTTGGGCTGGACTGATAGTCTTTTGGGGTGTAGGCATTCTCTGTTACCGGGTGCTCTTGGGAGATAGCTGCCTTGAATCTGGTGACCTTCCAGCTTTGGCTGGCCTATTTGATTCTTGTTAGATGTTCTACTAAAGCAGCTGTGTTTCAGAACGATCAAAGCTCAGACTGACTTCATCAGTGGCCTTGACTTTTAGAGCTGGGTCTGACAGAAGCGCTTGCCTCAGCAGCTGTGTCAAAGGGACAAGTCAGTGGAGCCCATCGGCCCCTCCCACTCCATACCTCTGACCTTGCTCCTGCTTTCTGCTACCAAGTCCTGTTGACAGTGCCTGCTGTGGTACGGGCTGCAGACAGTCTCTGGCCGATAGGACTTAGTACCGTCAAAGTGGGCCAAGTGAGCCAGCATCCCATCCTTAATTGCTGAGTCTTTGCTTCATATGGTCCTGCCCGTTCTGATCTCCCACCGCTCTGCCCTGCTTGGCCTGTATCTAGGTGGAATGCAGTTCTTCAAGGCGCAGACCTGTGTCTTCCCAGTCTGTGCTTCCTTCTCATGGGATAAATGGACCAAGGAAAAACCTTCATGTGCCGCCCAGTGGTTCAGGCCACTTGTCTGAGGTTCAGATTTGTGTGGTTGTGAATTCACCCTTCTTGTCTTGCATGACATATTTCAGACTATAAATGTGCTTATCTAAATTCAGGATTTTCTAGCCTCCTTGAGCCCTTCCCTTAGTCACAAAATAACAAATATGGTCTCTTCTGTGTACTGTTTTTGTGGGCAGCTGAGTTATGTGTGCACATGTATGTGCTTGCATGTGGAGTCCAAGGTAAAGCTTAGGTATCAGTCTTCAGGTGCTGTCTATATCATCATCATCATCATCACTACTAAAAATACAGGGTATATGGCCTGGAGCTTGCCAAGTAGGCTAGATTGCTAGCGAATGAGCCCCATGGATTTTCTCAGCCTTCCCAGCGTTGGGATTACAAGTGCCTGCCACAGTGCCTCGCTTGTAACACAGGTTCAAAGGATCCAACTCAAGTTCCCATGCACACAAAGCAAGCGCTATACCAGCTGTGCTGTCTCCCCTCTCCTTTTCTGTGCAGCCTTTATCCATTCTCTGAGCCTCACAACCTGGGAACCAGCGCTGAAGTTTGTCCTTTACTGTCTCTATGCACCACTTGCCACAGACAACCACATATAACACTGAAGTCCCTACCTTTGAGTGACTTTAAAGGTCCATACAATCTGACCCTTGCCTCACTCCCTGCTTCATCTCAGCTGTCCCCAACCATCTCCCTGGGAGAGCCTTCTCATCCTGAGACTTGGTGGCTCTGTAGCATAAGGTCACAGGACCTGTGTGGAGCCAACCCTCAATAGAACTACAGTCCTGTCCCGACCCTTCCTACACTCACGGCCTGCAACAGGGGCATGCCAGGTGAGCACATGATAGGACTTTGTCAAGTGGTTTACACAAACCATTTCATTCAACCCAGATTGCTGAAGGAAGTTTCAAAGGCCACACAGGAGTAAAGCTCAGCAGCTGCCAGTCCACTGTGATGCTCATTTCCATCATCAGGTTCTTTCTGGTGTCTGGCTTCCCTGAGGGAAAAATTCTCACTGCTGTTCAAGTTATTTGACAAACAGCTGAGGTGGCAAAAGGATCAAGGGACAAGGGGTCTCTGAAAGTAAGGAAACGATAAACCTGTGGTCTGTGAGTGTTTGACCGACACCTACAGGTCCTGAGCTTAAGCTTTAGCTCCATGAGGAAAGAAACGTGTGTTTTACCAGTGTCAGTTTCCTTGGTTAGTCTCTTAAAATAAAATTCTTGTAGATAGACAGCATGAGCTATAGAGCTAGACCAATAACTTGGCTCCCGGACCCCAAAGGGACATGTGTGTTCCTAATCCTTGAGCTAGCCTGGTCACTGGAGCCACACAGGTACACCCATGATGTCCTGGTCACCGGAGCCACACAGGTACACCCATGACGTCCTGGTCACCAGAGCCACACAGGTACACCCATGACGCCCTGCAGCTTTCCGTTTAGCCCAACTGCTTTGGCTACTTCTCTATCCACCATTTTAGTCATAGTTGTTTTTGAACCCAGTATTGACTCAGGATATTTTTAAAGCACCTATCATGTTCCAAGCAGTATGGAGGATTCACAGATAACTCTTGTCAAGAATCCCCACCATTAGGGCTCTGGTCCAAAACTCCCAGGACTGTTGTTAGTTCTAAATCTTGGTGCTTAGTTAAACATACATTGGACACTTGCTGGGTAGCTGGCACTGTGTGTAAGTTGGCAGTGAAGAAGAGATACATTCAGGGCCTTACTGTGTATGTGTGATGGTTTGTATATGCTTGGGCCAGGAAGTGGCACTATCAGGAGATGTGGCCTTGTTGGAGTAGGTGTGTCACTGTGATGTGGGCTTTAATACCCTCATCCTAGCTGCCTGGAAGTCAGTATTCTGCTAGCAGTCTTCAGATGAAGATGGAGAACTCTCAGCTCCTCCTGCACCATGCCTGCCTGGACTCTGTCATGCTCCTGCCTTGATGATAATGGACTGAACCTCTGAGCCTGTAAGCTAGCCCCAATTAAATGTTGTCCTTTATAAGACTTGCCTTGGTCATGGTGTCTGTTCACAGCAGTAGAACCCTAACTAAGACAGTATGCTTCCGTCAACCAGACAGAGATGGGCAGATGAACTCCTCTGAAGACAGGAAGCATCTACAGTGTTCTGGGAGACACCAAAGTGCTACAGGTTTGCAAGCGTCTGCACTGCTCTGACTCCTGGTCCAGTGTTAGGTGAAAACTAAAAATATGTCTGAAGAAACCTAGCGTGAAGGCACAGACCTGGTGTGTTTTCCTCTCTGACCTTCTTATCCCATGTCCAGCCTATTCGGAGCACATCCAGTTTACTATCAGTGAAGTTTTGCACTTAGTAAGCAGTCTATATCACTGTCTGTCCTCACAGAGCAGTGGTTTAATCTTTGAGACAAACTTAATAGGAAAATATGCGCCACTGAGCACAAATCAACCCATCCAGCTTGAATTTAGCCTAATAGTTAAGACAATAGTTTAGAGATCTAAAATAGAAACAAAACAAAACAAACAAAACCAGTGGTCTCCAAGGCAGAATGTGGAAAGATAATATTAGGACATTTATTCTTTAATCCCTGACTTCATATTTCTCCAGTTTTCTTTTACACAGGGATGAAAATATTTTATAACCAAGAAGCAGTTACAGCAAGATTGTGGCATAACATTAATGTTTACGTCAATTAAGTCTTGCATGCCAGCAAGGAACAAATAGAATTTGGAATTACAAACACTATCATTTCCATTAACACCTCTACAATGAAATGCTAGGTATAAATCTGACAAAATACATATAATATGTAAGACTTTGACAAAAGAAATCAAAAAGAGACTGAGTCAATGGACAGGATTCCATGTTCACAAGTAAAATGATCCCATGTTGTTAAGATGTCAGCTCCTGGAGGCTGGAGAGATGGCTCAACAGTTAAGAGCATTTGTTGCTCTTGCAGAGTATCTGGGTTTGGTTCTCCATACCCACATGGTACTTCACAACCACCTGTAACTCCAGGGTCTGACTCTTACCCTCTGAAAGTTCCAGGCACATACACGGTGTACATATGTAAATACAGGCAAACACATAAATAAATAAATAAATAAATAAATAAATATTTTTGAAAAGATGCGAGCTCTTTTTAACTTGAGCCATATACTCATGTGATGCCTATTAGATATTTTGTAGAGCTAACAAACTACTTCAAAGTTTAAGTACAGAGGCAAAGATCTGGAAATGAAGGAGAAGAACAGAGTTTGAGGACAGGCCCTGTTTGACTTTAAGACTTACTGTGCAGTTAAAATAATCATGACACTAGTGATGGGGAAAAGAGGTGAGTATATCAGCATGGCAGGTAGCCCAGAAGGAGCCACATAGATACGGCAAGCTGGTCTTTGACCAAGGAGTGAAAAGATACAGTGGAAGAAAAGAATGTTGTCTTCAACAGTAGTTCTGGAACAACAGGGCATCCACATTGTAGAAAAATAAACCCCGGACAAAAATTAACACAAAGTAGATGAAAGCTAATTATAAATTCCGAAACCAGAAACTCTTAGAAGGTAACATAGAAGCAAATGTAGTCTGGCCAAGACCTTCTCCACAACACCTCCTTGTTTGGTTACACAAGACAATAAAAAGATGAGGGGGAGACATTTGCAAAAGTAGTTGGTAGAAGACAGCTCTACAAAATGTACAAAGATTCTTAAAACTTGATCATACCGCATCCAACTTTAAAAATAGGCTAAGGATGTGAGCAGCCAGATACAGGGTGAAAGAAATGAAGGAAGACAAATAAGTGCATGGGAAGGTTTGCTGGACCTTTGGCACCAGGGAAGTGTAAAGCCATACCACAGGGAGGCATCACTGAACATCTGTTGGGAAGCCAAAATCTGGATCATGGATATCATCAAATGCTGAGGAGAACATGGAGCAATAGGAACGCACTGCACTCTCAACTGTTGGGAATATCAGATAGCATGACCATGTGGGAAGACAGTCTGACAGTTTCTTACAAAATTTGATGCGGTCTTACTGTATAATCCAGCAATCATGCTCCTTGGTATTTATGTCTACCTAAAAACCTGAACACAGATGTTTAAAGCATCATTATTCATTGTTGCCAAACTTAGAGGCAACCAAATTGTATTTAAATAAATGAACGGACAAATACAGTGGAGTCCATCCATGTGAAGAATATTACCTAGCACTAAAAAAGAAATGGAAGAATATTACCCAGCACTAAAAAAGAAATGTAGCATTAGGCCTTGCAAAGAGGTGAGAAGTGAAACAAATGTATTGCACTCAGCAAAAAAAAGGCAGCTTCAAAAGATGGCGTTTATTCTAACTACACCATGTTGTGGAAAAGATAAAATACAGAGAGAATGGTTTGCCCAGGGCTGGGGTGGAGGTGGGGCCTGAATAGGAGGAAGGTGAAGAATTGCAAGATTATGAAATACCTTTTTCGTGGTACCTAAAATAGAAACTTGACAATGTACAGTTGCACAAACCCACAGAATTCAGAACTCCTGGGGTGCGTTCCCGATGTAAATAGGGGCTGTGGTTATAAGGATCTATGTAGCTTCATCGGCTATAGAAAGATGGGGTTGCTGGGAATGGGGCAGTAATGCGCTAGGGGAGGGGGACGCGGCAAGTCGGTACCTTCTATTCAACGTTGTTACTAAACTGTGCCAAGAAGACGGGCAATTTCTAGAAATGAAGATAGCATTAGTGTAAAGTAGCAGAAGCAACCCGTGACACAGTTCTTTCCATGCGTCAGAGCCTGCTCTGAGTGTCTCTGTCAATCATCACAAGATAACTATGAAATAAATATTATTGATATTGTCCTCATTTACAGATATGGAAATGGTCATATGTGTGCATGAGTATGTGTCCATGTTTATGTGTGTGATTGTGGGTGTGTGTCTCTGTGTGTGTGCATATGTGTACCAACTTGCTGATATAGTTGACGAGCAGTAGGCTGCTACACTCTGGGAGACCAGGATCAGGAAGGACTTTGTTACTGGCTTCTCTTCTAAGTTTTGGAAGTAACCTCACATATGTTTAGATTATCTTTGTTAGTCGGGTATATGTGATCAAGAAAGTTTAGAGACCATTGTTGAGGAGAGCCAGATGTGGAATCATCAGTACTGACGCTTACCCTTTGTCGGAGGCTGCTGTGGGTTCTGCTGTGGAAGGACTCGGGCAGAGTGTGGGCCTTTCTTTTAAGAGAAAGGTTTTAACTACAGTCAGACAAGATTGTCATCAGGAGACAAAGAAGACATGAGGAATAAGATGAAAGAGTTTATTTACATTATATGAGGAAAAGAACATCAAAATACACCCAGAAGGGCAAACCGTCTGGACAGGGAGTAGAAGAAGAAGGACGTTTTGTACAAGGGCACAGTGGCACTCTTCCCATGGACTTACAGAAGAATGGAAACTGACATAGGAGGAAGGGATGCCTTTCTGATGTTCTGGTATAAAGTGTGTTTTGAAGATCTCTAGCATGTTCCCAAGAGAATGGATTCTTTTTAATTCTTCTTTTCATTGTCTCTTTGAGATAGAACCTAAAGAGACAACTTTTAGTAGAACTCAACCAATGCTAGAATTACCTATTAAAGGAGAGAATTGGGAATCCTGTTGCTGAGACTGCCTCTGGATCCTGCAAACACAGAGTTGTTAAGACAAGTGAACCATGAAGCTTGCACGCTGAGGAAGGCGTTCGTCTCTTTGGAAGGACTTGGAAACTCCTAGGAAGCGGCAAGCTTTTAGGATTGTTCTCTGTGCTGAGTTTAGGCATGCTCAACTTTCAATTCCTTGAGTTTGAAAGCTTATCATTGTGTTCTTCTCGGGTAACAGTTAGGAAGTAACTTGTTCTTAGTAGTGTCAGTCTCTGAGGAAGCCCAGCTCTGAACTGTGATACCATCTATTGAGTTAAGCAGGAAAGCATGGCTAGAACCACAGAGATACCAGCATGCTTTTATACCTCCTTGCTCCAGTTGAGGACATGCATGGGTACTGAATTTTGGACTCATAGATTTCATAAATTATATCAAGAAATATATCCCAACAATTATAGTGTTTCACCTTTAAACAATGATTAAATATTGTATTTCATTTGGCTAAATTTAATGTTACTTCATTGACAGAGTTTCCCGGGATCACGAGCTATTCATTAATAGTTACCATCTTTGGAGTGCTGCACTGTGCCAGGCGCCATGTGAACCATTTCACACATCTTGTCTCCCGCCCTACAGCACTCGTTTTAGGAATAGAGTCATGTTCCTAAAATACATTAGGAACCACCAAGATGCCGAGACCAGCTTGCTCAGGGTCAGAGCTAGAAGAAAATCTCTGGGCTTGAGCCAGGCCTGCCTGCTCCCACAGCATCTCTCACAACAGGATGATGCCCTTGGGAAGTGCTAAGGCCCAGCATCATCAAACACGAACACCAGCTTGTGTGTAGATCTTAATTTCCCAGAATTCCTTATGAAGTTCTTATCCTTTGGGTGAATCACAAATGTTCCTATCTAATACAGTGAGAGGGTTAATGGAAGCTGTTGGGCCAGCTGGCTATCTAAAAAGGCTGCGCCTCCCAGAGCTCCCTGTAGCACCGATCCAGATACCTCAGGGGAGGATAAAACTAGGTGTGGAATAGACAGGGAGGGGATGGACAAGCTCCCAGGGGTGCGTGTGAGAGAGAGAGAGAAAGAGAGAGAGAGAGAGAGAGAGAGAGAGAGAGAGAGAGAGAGAGAATGAGAATAGTGGAATGGTAGGATTGTCAGGATACTGAAACTGTTCTGCATGGCACCTCCTTGGTAGACACATGCATGGCATAAAACATTTGTCAAAACCTGTAGAAGGAACAACCCAGAAAGGAACGTTCAGGAAAATGAGGGATGTTGGTTAATAATAGTGTGTTGATATTGGCTATCCCTGTAACAAATGGCCAATACGAATGCATGAGGGAGTGACGGGGGAGATGAGACATAGAAGTGATATACAAGAGCTCTGTGTTTCTCTCGTAATCGTTCTAGAAATCCAAAGCTGCCAAAAATAAATAAATAAATAAAGTTAAATAAAAATCAAACCAAAGCAAAAGCCACTGACCCTTTCCTTCCAATATCAAGACATCCTTCAGTTTTGAATTTCTGACTCCAGACTCTAAAATACTGGTTATATTTAAAGCCAGGCATGGTGGTGTGCATACCTTTGATCCCAACAGGAGGAAGAGGCAGGTGGATAGCAACAAGTTTGAGGCCAGCCTGGTCTACAGAGTGAGTTCCAGGACAGCCAGAAACAGGGTTTTTGAAATCCTATCTTGCAAATCCAAATAATGAAATAAAATAACCCTTCAGCTTTCTCCTCACTCTGCTTTTTGTGAGCTCTGTGGGTGAGCCTGCCCTTATCTGTTTTCTCTCTTCCTTTCAGCTGTCAGGACATAGGCTGCTTGCATGTGGTCTGCCCACTCTCAGCCTGTCCTGCCATCAAATGATGTCATACAACTTAGCCTCATCTGGATCAATCTCCATCCAGATACTTGTCTCTGCCCCCCTCACATCTCATTTTCTTCACTAGCATCTGCACCATGAAGAAAAGCATTTGCTTGCTGCCTCAGAAGCTGTTTTACCCGTAGCATCTTATAGCACCTTTGTTGACATTCATTCTAATGACGACTTTTGATTGATTATTGAAATGTCTCTGCCTCCATTCCTCACCCAACTGGACTGTGAGTTATCCGATAGCTAAGACCAAGTTTCCCTTCCACCTTTGTTTCCGAGTTGCTCATAGTACTTAGAACACAGCTGGCCCTTAAGGAATACTCTCAATGAAATGTGTATCTGTGTCTGTCTCTTCAGTCGAAGCTCCGTAGCGCCATCGTTGACAAAAAGGAAGAGGAACCTCCTAGATGGTGGTCAGTGTGAGCCACAGTTCCCTAACAGCCACTTCTGATATGGGACTACTGGGAGGGGGAGGGTTGCTATTTGATCATTGGCACATTTGCTGGGGGTTTTTGCTCCACCTTTGTGTGCCCTGTGTCTTGAGTTAATAGTTTTGTTGGTCTTCATCTTTAACCAGTACATTTTGGGTCTCTCAGGAGGCAGAGGCAGGCAGATCTCTATGAGTCTGAGGCCAGCCTGGTATATAGAGTGAATTCCCAGGACAGCCAGAAACAGGGTTTTTGAATTCCTGTTCATTCACAGGTTCTTCCTAAATAAATTCTTAGTCCAGAATAACCGGATGCCTTTTCCTGTCTGTCGTTTGGATCAGAGTGATATTTAAATGGCAGTCGCTATGATCTCAGAGCTGTACATTCTCAGACAGTTGAGGAATCCTGTGACAGATTAGTTAAACAGTTCTCCTTCGGAGGTTTGTTGTTGGTGTTTTGTTGTTTAAGCTGCTTGTGGCTAAATCCCACTAAGAGGCTTTCAACCATGTAGGAGTGTGAATGAGGGAAATTCTTAGGACAACAGATAATGCCTCCGATGTAGCAGTTTCTCTTAAGGAGAAGTAGTTGACTTTAAAGAATACAGCGTCCTCTACTTCTCACCCCTGTCTTTGTGATGAATGCATCCATAGGAACTCATTTGTTTCTTGGACGCTTCCAAAAATTGCCCAAGCAAAGCACATTTCACCAAGCTGGATTTCAACTTGAGAGATGTCCAGATGTTAATGGCAGGGCTCCAAATGCTAAATGTGCTGTTCTTTTAGAAGAAGAAAATCCTTTTTGTTTTGTTTCCTTAACAATAAAGGCCAGTGTAGATACCAGCAGGAAAATCTGAGCAGAAGTGAGTTTAGAGCCTTTAGAGACTTCACGGAGAAACAGGACTGATCTTTGTAAAAGGTGCTCGAGTTCTGTGCCTAGTAGCATCTTCTGACAATGTCTGTTGCTCCAGTATTTTGATGGATAACAACCCCAAGTCTGTGGCCTGGAAACCTGTGGCCTTTGTCTTCTAATAATGTAGTGGGTAGAGTGACTTCAGTTCTGTGTTGGGTTACATCTCAATGGAAAGTTGGTGATTTTCCAAGCTAATAGAAACATATTCAGCCAAGGTTTCTGATGAAGCCCTTAGGAAAGGGGCTTGGATCCTGGGGAGGGTAGGAGGTAGGAGGTTGAGAAGCACATTCCTAGTGCTTTATGGTAGACTTGCAGGATGGGGAGACAGTCACTGGACTCTTTGAATGTTCACAAAGAGGTTTACCCCCTGCAAGTTCTAGTGCTTTACAGAGAAGAAAACATGCTGTGTGGCCATGCTTGGGATCTGATTGCTTTCTGAAGGAGCGTTGCCATCTTAAAATGCTTTTCCCATCACAGGAAAACATTGTATTTTAAGAATTGACAGAGATCTTCTCTGTTTGGAGAGGGGTGAGGAGAAAGGAGAGGAGAAGGGAGGAGAGGAGAGAAAAGAAAGGGGAGAGGGGAAGAGAGGAGAGGAGATATTTGGTGGCCCTGTCTCTATTAGTGTGAGCTCCAAGTTAGCCACATATTTAGGGAACCGTTGATAAGAATGTAGAGATTCCAAAGTCAGAGTCAAGTAATGGTGGTCAGTAATGACTAGTGACTTGCCCAATCCATCAAGAGAGATGGAAGATGCTTCCTCTGAGGCAGGTTGACGCTTCAGGGGTATTTGTATGTCACTAGGTACACAGACATAATGCACATACATCTTTGTGATGTCACTTCAGGGAAGTGGATGTGAACTCAGACTCCTACTGAAGTAGCTCTCAGTTGCCGTGAGTTCTGGTCTTTCCTAACATAACTCACCTGTTCCATTCATGCCCAGACAGAAGATACCACATAGTAATGCATACATCGCTGGGAGTGTCGTTGGCTTGGTTTTACATTCTAATCTGTTATGTCTTGGGAATTACTGAATCTTGTAGACAAGGAGAAGCAGGGGTTTTTTATTCCCTCTGTCTACTGGAAGAGTTGGCATCTGAGAAGGGCATTCATGGGTAGCAGAGACTAGAAGTTAGGTGTACACAATTGAATTGTGTGATTGAAATTTCCTCAGCTAGAAACTAAGATGCTAGAGGTCAAGTGAAGACGTTGGCTTCTGGGTGCTGTTTGAAAAGAGGACTGGGGGAGGAGAATCAAGAACATCGTGAGGAAATGTAGGTTATCAGCACACCAATTAAAAAGATCTTCTCATCGTGCAGAAAGGATAAGCTACTGAGTCCATAGGAATCTTATTCTGCTTACTGAGTCTTTCTAGAACGTATTCTTCAAAGATTACCTTGTCTCTCACGTAGATGGACAATTATCATTTGTTAATTAAAAATAAATTTTAAAAATTTCAAAACCTTACCAAATGCCCCAGTTTTATAGCAGGGCCCACTAAAATCCTAAGTTGACTCTTCTCAGAAGACAACAGAAGTAGAAGGCGGCAGATAAGCAGTGCAAGTTTAGGCATCATCCTTGACATATATCAGAGTGTGCTGACTCTGTTGCTCGGTGGTAGCAACTGGACAGGGGTCGCTTGCCCAGGTCCCTGTAGAGATATCAGCTGTCTCTCAGAAGCTTCCGATGAGGTAGACCACAGAGAAGAATCATGGCAAATGCTCGTTTTTGACTATTTAGGGGAATGTTAAAAATTAGTTAAGGAAACTTTATAAATTTAGTCAAAATGACTTTGTATTCCAGAGTTACTGTGATTGAGTTTTAATTTTGTGTTTTATGCATACTTAAATCTGTATGAGTCAGAAAATTTCAATTAGAAATGTATCATTTGAATGTAAGATACATTCCTGCACTAGAGAAAGCAAAAAACGAGTCTGCTTTCCCGGGAAACTCAGGGCAACCCTGAATTTCAGATCTGTTTTTCTTATTTTTAAGTTTTTATTCATTGTTAACTCACTTTTTGGTATCAAATCCTATGAGTTTTAATGTTTGCATTTATTGGTACTAGGAATAACATCATCCCTGAAATCGCCCTGTGTGGCAAACACAACTCTCTCCCTCCCTAACACATAGTAGTTACTGACCTATAGTTTTGTGGCTTGTTTTTTTTCCCCCTTTCTCAGGATATCAAATGAATGGGGTTATTAACCTGCAAACTTTAAAGACTGGCTTCTTTACTCACCATACGGCACTGGAAACTTAGCCATATTGTGTGTAGTGATCATTTGTTTCTCTTTATACTATTGCATAATCTATTGGCGGGAGCTAATGCACTGTGAGTTACTGACGGTTAGAAATTGAACTGTTCATGCATTTGTGTGCAGTTGGCTTTTTAAAATGAATATTGCTTCTATTTCTAGAGGATAACTATCTAGGTATGACTTCTGGGTCATGGGGAAAGTATATGGTTAATGCTGACAGGAGCTTGTCAAATGACTACTTGTCGGATGACTAGCTCCTGGCTGTTGTGCACTTCATGGTGCTTGATGTCTGCAGGTGTTCTGTTAGTATGTGTCTGGATGGTTCTGGTCGATGGGTGGTCGCAGCTGTGAGAGTTTGTTGATGCATTTTCTTCATGGCTGATCTTTCCATGTGCACATTGAGTAAGGGTCCACTAAAATATTTTGCTCAATTTTTAAGAAAGCCTAGATTCTATGTTGTTGACTTTTATGGTTCTCCAACTCTTTAAATATGGGTCCTTTGTTGGGAGTTTGTCTTGAGTTTTTGGTGAAGTCCAGTTTGTCAACTTTTTCCCTGTTCTGGCTTGGCTTTCGGTGTCATATCTGAAATCTATTTGCCAGGTCCGAGGTCTGGACGTTCCATGTCATTCTCTAACAGTTTTGGAGCCTTACGTTTCACACTTACATTAGCTTGAGTTACTTTATTTTGATTTTATTTTGGAGACAGAGGTTTGCTATGTAGCCCTGGCTGGACTTGAACTCCTAATTCCTCTGCCTTAGCTTCCTAAGCACTAGAATTACAGGTGTGCGCTGTCGCAGCTGGCGAGTAATTTTTTGGATATAACTTAAGGCACCACCTGAGGTTTGTTTGTTTTCACATGTGGACTTTTAACTGTGCCAACACATGGCCGGAAAGGCTGGCCTTTCTTCCCGGAGTTGTCTTAAGACCTTTGCCAAAACTCCATTGACTGTATTGGGACTCTGTCCCTTCCAGATCTGGGTTTCTCTCTAATGCTATACTAGGTCGTAAAATTAACTAGAAAAAGAAAAAATCTTTTCAATTGGTTTGCCTTTCTGTGATGTCACCTGTGCCCTCTAAAGAATTCCACCAGGATTTTGACTGCTGTTGTGTTAAATCTACAGGTCAAGTTGAGGGGAACTGATGTCTTAACTGTGCTGAATCCCACAGTCCATGAACACAGTGGGTCTGTCATTGACCTCAGTTGTCTGGAAACGAGCATTTTTTATTTCCTAACAAAAATGTTTGTGAAGAACTAATACAGGATCTTCTTTTCCTCTCATTTTTCACTGTGTCAGTGTTACTAAGAAAGTCATACATTTCTTGCCTAGGATCTTGGTGACCATGTATTTATAGCACTTCCATTGATCACGCCACCTCCTCATAAAAATACAATTCACATCACTGTTTCCCATTTCCCTCCTCCTTATTTACAGCTACAGAGTCTATGTTTGGTGAGAGGCAGGCAAAATCTAATTTGTAACGGTTAGAACTAGTTGTCCACTTAAACAATAGAGAACTGAGTCACAAATTCTGTCTTCATAAAACTCCTCCATACTTTGGAAAATGACTCATTTTTAGGCAGCGTCTGCTGTCACTGCTTGCCAGGAAGTGATCTAACTCGGATAAGCTTGAAGGTTTGTAGAAGTTGTGCAGCCCCTGTAGAGAGGCATTCTGAGCTGGCAACCGTCATGTGCTCGTGTGTTGATGCCAGGCGGATCAGTCCATCAGCACACATCACCGTAGCATTTTGGAATGTTCTAGTTCTGTTGGTCTCAAATGTTAGCTGCTTCAAAAATCCCCAGGAAAGCTGATAAAACACAGGCCTTTGTGGACTATTCCCAGGACTTATGATTCCTTAGGTCTGAGATGGGTCTAAAACTTCACGTTTCTAGCAGTTTCAAAGAGGTTACTAGTTAGAGGTTACTTGAAAGCTACTTCTTATAATGTCTCTGTTCATGCCACTAATAAGAATCAATAATCTTAAAAGTACACCGTCTTCCTAAGACTATATATGTTTACAGCGAAACCATCCATGCAGATGATGAGGTAGTGTGGATTTGTTCTCAGGTTCCCACAGGCAAGCAGGAGCCCTCCTTTAGGGAGCCCCACCCATTATCCAAGCAAAGGGAAGAAAGGACGCTGGGTCACATTGCCTTCTACAGCCTTCTCTCATATAACTGGGATGGAGCGGGACCTTGGAAATTCAATAGCTTATCATTCTTATAAATCTGAGTCTCTTTTAACTCAAGAAGGTCCAAAATGCTTGAGTTTCTTTAATATGTGTGTGCTGAATTTTATAGAGTGAAAAACAACTCAGCCTGGATGCAGGAAGCATTCAAAAGGGCTCTGCGGCATGGCTCTATAGGACTCATTCTCAAAAGCTTACCACTGGTAAAGCTGCCTCCTGCCCAGCCTGGCAGCCTGAGTTTGACATCTTTGACCCACAAGCTCGAAGAAGAGAGCTGGTTTCTCCAAGTTCTCCTCTGACTTCCATCTGTATGCCATGGCACATATGAGGGGAGATGTGTGTGTGTGTGTGTGTGTGTGTGTGTGTGTGTGTGCGCGCGCGCGCGCGCAGGTGCCTGTGAAAGCCAGAATAAGGTGTCTGAATCCCTGTAGCTGGAGTTACAGGCAGTTGTGAGCTCTTTCAGATGGGTGCTGGGAACCAAACTAGGGTCCTCTAGAAGAGCAGCAAGTGCTCCTGTTAAGCCATCTCCCTAGCTCTTAATAAATTTATGTCCTGTGTGCTGTGGACACTCAATAACCAATTCAGAAGATTCAGTTACTTGACTGGTGAATCTGTTTACCTGGTATCTTAGTTGGGGTTTCCACTGTTATGAAGAGACACCATGACCAAGGCAATTCTTATAAAGGACAACATTTAATTGGGGCTAGCTTATAGGTTCTGAGGTTCAGCCCATTATCGTCATGGAGGGAACATGGCAATGGCAGCGTCCAGGTAGACACGGTGTTGGAAAAGGAGCTGACAGCTTTACGTCTTGATCCAAAGGCAGTCAGGAGAAGACTGGCTTCTAGGAAGTTAGGAGGAGGGTCCCAAGACCCATCCCCACAGTGATGCATTTCCTCCCACTTTTAACAGTGCCACTCCCTGGGCCAAGCATATTCAAACTAACACACCCGAGAAACTGAGTGGTTTAGGGGTTATCATTTTCATCTTGTCTCTGTGTGTCCATCTGTTGCCAACCACATGAATGATGTCTTCTCCTCATGCTATTTGCTCTCATGATTGATAACCCTGATGGCAAAGGTGGAGGACCTATACTTAGCATATCTCTTCAATTCTTTTCCATCTCAATTTCTTAGCAATGTCTATGGTCCAAGTTCTGTTCTCAGCTCCTTGGAGCTTCTGCTGCCCATGATGAAACAGGGATTGTGTGTGCCTTCAGCATGTGCCACCTCGCTTTTGTCTGCAGATGCTGAATGGCTGACACAGGGCAACATAGGAGGTAGGGAGGTACCATGTTGCAAACGGAGTCAGTGGAATGAATTTCTAACCTCTTTCTGCCCCACCAGCTATGTAAAGAAGTCAATCATGTGTCCTAAATGGGATGGGGAATTGTCAGATTCCATTCTGGAGCATAATCTTCTAAAGAGCTTTGATGAGAAGATAGTGAAGAGCTCCTGACAACTAATCATATTCTTTGAATTTGGTTAAATTGAGATTCCTAAGGGAAAGCCACAGGTGTCCTGAGGAAGCATCAGGATTTTCCACACATCCTGGGGTCTGTGCATTTGTTTAAAAAGATAGGCTTAGACAGCTCCCAAGTGCCCTTTGCCCTATGACCTTTTACCTACAAAATCATTCTGCCTTACACTCAGGTAGAAATGTCTACAGAATCTAATGTCCTTATGAGTCTGTAAATATGGGGTTTGTGCTCTCAGATGAATGTGCATCTCTTGGCGTCACTTACTCCAAGTAACACATAGGACATCCTACCTTCCAATTCATTTTGGGGACTAGGAGACTCATTTTGTTCTTAAAAAATAGGGACTCAAAAAGCCTTTCTGTCTTAGATTAAAGCAACCTGACTTTCAATCTGTGCTCCATGGCCTATGTACCATGGCCTGCTTAACTGTGTTTGACCTTCCAGAGATAACTATGTCTAGGCAATTTGAAGAAGTTTTAATAACTCTCTGGGATCTTTGGGAAGGTTTCTGTTGCTGGTTTTCTCCCAAGGTACTCACTCTGTATTTGAAAATCAGCTGATACCAACCCAGTGACACACAAACTAAAATTCTGAGTGTGGGAAAACATAATCAGAAGTGGTGTTGATTGGTTAAGTAAGCTATGTGTCTGGGCATAATGGGGGACAGGATTTCTCCCTTCATTTTTAATGTGAAGCCACAAAGAATTTCTTTGTTAAAAATCAGAACACAGAGTTGAACAAGCCCAAGGAATAAATGATATCATGGTTTATTTGAATCAACTGAGAAATATTCTTATGTTAAAGAAACTCTTTAACATTCTAACCAGGGCATTCCGTTCTTGAGTGGAATTGAGTGAGAGGTTCATTGGCAAAGAAAGTGATTGTAAATAACCTCATTAAAGATTGAGGAACGCTTTCTGTAATGTGGTACTCATTTCAAATCTGAAATGTTTTTAAAGTTTTACTAATCTTATCTGTGTTTATGGCAACATCAAGACGATGCCCCCTGGGATTATACCAGAACCTATCCCAGATGCATATCTTGAGCCAGTACCCACTGTGAGGAAGCTGTGAGGAAGCTGTGAGGAAGCTGTGAGGAAGCACCCTGTTCCTCTCTCTTCCTTTTGTGGGGTAACTCATTCCTACGTGCTACGCACGTGAGGCTGGCATGTTGCACAAGCATCCCCATAGGACTGTGTAACACTGCTGCAAGTCTGGATCCAGTGTAAGAGGGATGGTTACCTGGTATTCAGCAAATCTTGGCTGATGCTCACTAGCCCATTCTGGCTTAATTTACTGTGGTTTTATTACACTTTGCTTTTTTACCAGTGCCATTGTTTGCTGATGGAAATTGTTCCATGCTAGCAGGCAGTTTCATAAGCGATTCTTGGGTTTCTGATAAATGAAGTACCCACCATTCTTCATGTCAGCAAAATGATAAATTACTGACCCTCATGCTTAAAACTAATTTGGGGCTAAAAATCTGGAGCCATGCAAATTTATAAGCACTGCTTAAGAGGAAGCAGTGCATTTGTTGATTTACTGGTTGATTCTTCAGTGACTTAAAAAGTCTGTGCAGGGAATATTTTAACGTGGTTTAAAGATGAGAGACAGGCTGGAAGACGTGTTAGGAAGCAGGCTTGGTGGGGAGATGGGAAAGGGCATGAAGCTTGGAGGCAGAAGAGGAGTTCATGTGATTTCATATGATTTCGAGCAGGCAGAAACGTATATGGAACTCCTTTGAGAAAAATGTTTTTAAATATATAAAATAATACAGGCATGAGGGTCCCTGCTTGTAATTCCTGTACCCAGGAGTCTGCAGTGGGAGGACAAAGGGTTTAAGGCCAGCCTGGACTTAAAGAACAAAAAACCAATAAACATGTAAAATAAGATTAGTAGTAGCATAGTGGGAACCCATGACGTTTCAAATAATTATCAGACTGAGACAAACATCATGCATTAGGGTACCTGTTGCTAAAATTGGCTAGTGAGGAATCTTACGACTACTGCTATACCTAAATAATAATAAGCATAAATAATATTGTTAAATTATCCCTAACTATAAAATGACACAAAATATAAATAATTAGTCTATTGGAGACAAAGTCCTAGCCAGTCAACAATTAACATACTGTGTGTCCATTGCCTGTGTTGAGAATCAATGCTATATTTTAGCTAAAGTTAATGAAAAGTGATCAAATGTAATTGTTCTCCTATCCTAGTCTGTGATTAAGAGCCCATGGATCTTGGATTAAGAACACTCTGAGTTAGAGGAACTTGGCTAAAGTATTAACCTGGCCATGTAATGGTTACATGACATTGTTAAGGTCTCAGAAAGTCTTTCCCATCAAAAAAAGGGCACTGGGTGGTGGAGAGATGGCTCAGTGGTTTAAAAGAACCCTGACTTTGGTTCTAAGCACCCGTGTTGGGCAGCTTACAACTATTTGCAACTCCATCCAGTTCCAGAGGATCTGTCACCTCTAGCCTCTATGTCACCTCTAGCCTCTATGTCACCTCTAGCCTCTATGTGCCCATACCTATACAAAGACATATAATTAAAAATAAAAGTGGTCTTTAACAAGTCTTCCCATCTATACTGTTGATGATAATGCCCTGTTAGCTGAGCTGTTGGAAGACCATGGAACACCATACCTTGCTAGCCTCATGTGAAGAAAGTGACTGGAACACGCGGCTCCTCTCATTGGCTTTCTTTTGACAATTACTGTATTTGGTTGGAGGCAGGGACACGGGGTTTGTGATACTGGAGCCCAAATCCTCTCCTCTTACCTCTGCATTGTCTCAAGAGCTGTTGAACTTTAAAGAGTAGAAGGGGTGGGACTAATGTAGGGAAGAGATAGCATTAGAAAATGTGAAGGTGGGGGTTATTAACCCCTTCTTTGTCCACCCAAAGGCTTTCCTTACAAAGAAATAACCATTTGCTCTTTATGAAGGTTTTGGCAATATCTAAAAATGGCACTGCCACCTAGACCTTATGTTGTTGTTTCATTTGAAGAGTAGGTCCCCTGAGAACTGATTGGCCGCAAGGTGTGCTTTGGCTGTTGGTTGAAAAGGAAGGACCACCGAAGTCTGCTTAATACATAACCATGTCCCAGATTTATCACTTGACTTTGGAAGAAACTCAGAAGAGTGGATACCTGGCTCTGTTTAAGTATTTCCTTAGGCAAACCTACCTACAGGACATAGGACTATCCTCTTTTTTCTGGCTAGTGACTGAACAGTGTGGGCTCAGTGCTGGGCAAGCCATCCTTCATCTCTGATGGATTTAAAGGCAGGTTGCTGTTAGTGATCCATCCCCTCAGTGTGAGTGTGAAGTCAGCGAGGCAATGGAGTCTTAGGATTTCCTTGTCCCTCGGGGTCAGGGCTCACACTTCATTTAATGTCTCCTTTTCATCAAAACCATATTTGCCGCCTCACTTCCTTCCTAGCATCTGGCCAAGTTAGTGATGTTTATGAAAACAACCTGGCAGACACTCAAGCCAGATAAGAGAGGAGAGCATTGGCTCTGTAGGGGGAAGCTGTGCAGGGGAACAGATGGAGATGGTGTCTAAACGGCATGCAAAAGGTGTGTACTAGCGTCCCATCCATCTCCTGAGGTCTGCTTGCATCAGGAGCCACTTGGGGACCTGAAGGGTTTCCCCATCCCTCCCAAAGATCTTCTATCAGCCCCAAACACTCACAGACCACATTTCCTGCTCTTCATGGACTTTTGAATGCAGAAGCAGATGGAATAAAAGAGATTGCAAGCTTTTCCCTGGGAAGGGTGTCAAGAGAGATAGGAGTTCTGGTTTATGGTTACCCAATACGCTGCTCTTCAACCTAAAATGACTTATGGAACCACTAAGAGGAAGTCTGTAGTAGGCAGATGATTGCCTAAGGGTACAGAGTCCCTTGGCCTTTGCCATCTTTGCCATCCTTGTCATCTTCTGAGGCTTACCGCTTGGACCCCTATGTAGATGGCAAGCATTGTAAACAAGGAAATAGCAGAGAAGGCTTGTCTGTGTTTCTTGGATGTTTGCAGTGGTTTTGCCCTTTCTTTCATTAATGTACACTTCTGAGTGCCTTAGCCCGAGCTGTATCCCCCACTAACTTGCCAGCTACTGTCTTTGTTTCGTGGTTTGCTTCTTTCTGATCCAAATGGTCCAAGCAAAAAGATAGGTTGAGTATTCCTCAAATGTTGGACTATGACATCACCCTTTTGCTTGTTTTATTTATTGTATTCTTTGGTGGATTTTGGTTCCTCTGTGTAGTCCCGGCTGGCCTGGAACTTGCTTTGAAGACCAAGGTAGCCTGAAACTCAGAGATCTACCTGTCTCTGCCTTCTAAAATCTAGGATTAAAGGCATCCCCTTATTTAAAGATTACCCATTTGCTTCTTAGCTTGTCTGGCCATCTTGGTCTGAATGAATGCCTTTACATCTTAAGCTACCTTGTGCTCTGTTTCTGTGTCATTAACTTTCAGTCTTCTGAAGACATTCTGTTCTGTTTTGGCAGTACTGGAGGTGGAAGCCAGTGGCTTGTGCACGTGAGGCAAGTGCCCAACTACTGAACTGTATCCCAGGCCCTGGTTTTCTTTTTATTTTAAGACAGGTCCCACTAAGTTGCCCAGGCTAGTCTCAGATTCACTATGTAGTAAGGCTGGTTTCAAACCTGCAAACTTCCTGCCACAGCCTGTGGAGTAGCTGGGAAGAGCAGTCCATCCGCCAGGCCTGACATAAGGTAATTTCATCTTCAGGTTTCCCCCCTGGCTTTCTGCCTCTCATTTGTGACATTTGTTACATGGCCAACTTCTACGTGCACTGCCTCCCCTGGTTCTCATGTGCCTCTTCTGCTCTCTCCTTCACATGTAGTCATGTATGCTTGGCTTATTATGGACTTTCATTATTTCATGTGACTTGTTTCTCCAGCATATGAAGTTCCCTAATAGATCATAACTTTGTTATACATGGATTATAATGTACTGTAATGCAAAACATCAGCACATAAATAAATGTTCAATAAATAGATCATCCTGATTTCAGCATCAGCCAGTCTGGGATCTTGCCCTGTTAGCAAGCTCCCAGAAGGTTAGTCCAGGGCCATGGCTGGCTATAATGAATTGTCTAAATAAGCTCTGAAGCCTAGAACATGTCTCTTAGACTGCAGGGACACCATGCCAAGCTCTTGCCTCTTTGCTTTGTGCCTTCCTCAAAAATGGCCTCTTAAGAACTGAATGATATTCTATAAACTAGGAGTAAAATCTAGCCAGTGATGTTCTAAAGTCCAGATTTGGTTTGTCTGAGAAGCAAGAGGAAAATAAAACAAACAAATAAACAAAACACGATCAAAAGGCATTGGGGGTGGGGGTTGGAGACTTGCAGAGCTTTAGGGCACTTGTTGCTCTTGAAGAGGATTTGGGGTTCTCTTCCCAACACTTACACTGAGGCACGCAACCATCTGTAACCCTTGTTCTAGGGGATCTGACATTTTCTTCTGACTTTCTTGGTGACTAGACACATACATATGTACTTGCACGCACACATCCATACATACAATATGAGGTAGATCTTTTAAAAAGGCATTGGGGGACTGGAGAGATAGCTTGCTTGTTAGAGCACTGCCTACTCTTTCAGAGGTCCTGGTTTCAATATCCACCAACCACATGGCAGCTCACAACCATCTGTAACTCCAGTTCTAGGGGATCTGATGTCATTTTCTATCCTACATGGGTAGCAGGCATGCAAGTGGTGCATAGACATACATGCAGGCAAAACACTCTTACACAAAATAAAACACTTTTCAGTTAAGCATTGGCTGAGGGAGAGCTTTGGTAATAGTATTGACTAAGATTTAACCGGCAGTAGGGGACGAATTGTGTCCATGAGTCAGGCAGATGACAATGGCAAGCCGAAGAGAATTCGTAACACCAAGAAGGGCAGCACTTTTAAGGGGCCAGGATGATGTGGAAAGATGTTTGGGAGATGGCAGAACGTGAGGGGAAAATGTATGGTTGATGTCTGATTAATTTCTTTGTTTTGCTTGAAGCTGGTTTGATCAATGATTTGCCAAGAAATAGGCTGTGTGCTCGGCAGTCACCTATTCTCAGCATCTGTTAGTGTATGCTACTATTATTATCCATGTTTGCATCTTTCTAAACATTTCCTAGGTGTTTATATGCATAAGTGTTCATAAAGTCTGCTTCTTAATATAAACCACATGGGTTGTAATGAAAATCACTTCCCCCCGTTCCTCGTCCACACTGTACATCTTGGGGAACACAGGTCAGCATCTTTATTTCATCAGTTTCCTGGGAAGGGAGGTGGGAGAGTGATAGAAAGGAACTGGAAAATCTTTCCACAACTTGTGTTGTGCTCAGTGGCCTCCTGTGTTACATCCTTGATTAAAGTTTGCTGCTGACTCAAGGGACTCTCATGAGGGCTCTGTAAAGATTCTCTAACCACCTTCCCTTCTCAATATGGAGGTACAGTGGCC
This sequence comes from Rhynchomys soricoides, assembly GCA_019843965.1. NCBI lineage: Eukaryota > Metazoa > Chordata > Mammalia > Rodentia > Muridae > Rhynchomys > Rhynchomys soricoides. Next base: position 13,416,315 of record JADRCH010000005.1, on the reverse strand, counting down.
TGGTCTCCAGTTCTGCTTCCTGAAGTCACCTTGCCCCACTAAACAGTCCTAAGGAACCAGTCCTAACACTGCTCCCATACTGGCTCATGCTGTTCTATGTATCGCAGGGAGCATCAATCCATCTTTTCTACTAGGCTCTGAGAAAATGGGCCAGGCTCAAGCAGCTGCCCTTCCATCATTCCTTGGCTGCTGAGGCAGCTAGCTACCCTTTTATGTTCTAGAATTCTGGAGAAGTCTAACACTAGCTCTGTGTTGCCCTATATGTGGAGGGCTCAACTGAAAGGCCTAACTGATCCAATTAAAAGTCCCACCATGAGATAAGACACTGATGTCCCCATTTGGCATCTCTCAGCTCTTTAGTCTGAGCTTCTACTCCAAGAAAGAGACTCACGCTTGGCTTCCAGCTCTCTCACTTTTGTACATTTTCTAGGGAAGACTGTTTAATAACCCTGGGATCTAGGCCACTAGGATCTTGTGGTATTACCAGTGTAGCAACTGGCTACCTGTGTGTGAGTTTTTCTGTACACTGGAAACTTACATGTTGTGGAAAATATTTAATCCCAATCCGGGGTTTCTACTCTGCCTTTGATCATCTAGTTCCTGAATAAAAGACACACAACTTTTGTTATTTACATACCAGCACCAGGGCTGGGTAGATATCTATTCTCTGTGCTATTAAATCTATTTCCTATTGATAACCCCCAGTTATTATTTACTATGTTTCATCTGGACTCCTTTTAACTCATTGGCCAGCCCTCATGGCCATGTCCCCTTGACTCCTGACATCTTTCTTCTCTTCTACCTTCTTCTCCCTCTCATAGTCTTCTCTGACCCCTAGCCCAGGAACCCAAGACCCTGCCCATCTCTCTTCTGCCCAGCTATTGGCTGTTGGCTTCTTTATTCACCAATCGGGGAATTGGAAAATAACTTGGGGACACAGTTATATAGCTTCACTTGGGTCTGCATGCAGACTCTCTTGTCCCTTGGGAAAACCAGGCCTTGCAGTATAAGCAAAAGCCAAACCTCAACACTTACAAGTGAGATTCTTGGATCACAGGGATCATATAATGGAAAGCCCTTACATCACACACAGATAAGGTCTTATGCATATGCCACATGGATCCCAGCACTTCAGAAAGTTGATGTTTAAGTTCTGGCCAATCTTTCAAAGAACAGAATTCTACGTGCATCGCACTATGTCGTCTTATTTTTAGTTTACAAAGTAGTTCTTCGTGTATTTACTAAGCATTTTAATCTTTGCTTTTTGTGTGTGAGTTATCTATTAATATTATTTGACCAACTTTAAAAAATTTTAATTTTATAGCATGTGTGTGCACGTGCATGCCATGGCATGTGTATATAGGTCAGGGGTCAACTTTATGGAGTCTGTCGTCTCCTCCTTCCTTTATGTGGGTTCTGGGGATCCAGCCCAGGTCATCAAACTTGCACAGCCAGAACTTTTACTCACTGAGCCATCTTGCAGACCATACTTTCGTTTATTTTTAAAAATAAAGATTCAGTAACTCAACCTTTCGGCACTATTTGAATGTTAGGACTCATCTCTGATTGTTCTGTCCCTCTGGGAAATGATTCAGAAGTCTGAACCTTTCAAGAGACATACAAAATATAAAGTTCCTTAAATCTAGGAACTAGACGAGTACGTAGAAAGACAGATATAACACAGAGATTACCTGCCAGTGCCACACAGGGAACACTGGCAGCTGTCCAGCTTGATGGCTCCGGGGCTTTTGACATCAGACCCTGTCATGGTCACCTGTAGAAGCTAAGTTGGTATGCCTTTGTCCCCATGCGGAGAGCAGAATGTAAGGACACCTTCAGTGCTCACCAAACCTTGTCCCTTCTGTCATTTTCAATGACTGGGGCCCTGATATTTGCATAGTGATTCAGCAGCAGGCAGGCTCGCTGCTTGGATAATTTGGTTGAGATAAGCTCCTGGTGTAAGCTTTTCAAAGGTTAACCGAAGCCTGATCTGAGTACCCTAGTGTGCAGAGGTTCCTAGGGACTTCTGATTGTCTAAAACTCTCATATAGAACTGGGTTATAATAGTGGAATTTCAGAGAGACCCACAGAGCCAGTTAGGGACAGTTGACATTAAACACTGCAAAATTCCAAAGTGCAGACAGCTTGGCAAGTGTGAGTTCTGGTGCATTCTGTTCGGGACTCGTTTTTTCCCTTTCAATAGTGCCTTTGTCCTTCTGCTAAAGGTCAGACTGGAGTTGTCAGGTCCTCATGTTCCCTTCCCAGAATTACTAAGGAACGGAGTAGATGGGTTGATTCAGTGTGTATGTTCTCATCCCCCTAGCATGAGACTGGATTTTATAGATTTAGCAATATATGCGAATGGTTCCATTTTCCAGCTCCTCGTGAGCAGATGTAGGTTCTGAAATCATTATGAAGACTCATAGCTATCTGTGCCCACTTGACTGCTGGTCCTCCTCGGCAGCCAGGTCAGCACTGTGGGCAGAGCCAGCCTGCGTTTTCCATTAGGAGGGAGCAGAGTTGGAATCCTAGGCTGCCATCTGGACCATGGGTGTTACACTCAGATGATGTATCTTTATAACATGGGTCCAACCACTCCCTGGCAGAGCTGTTAGGTGAAGGAGCACATATTGCCTGCTTCCCAATGCATATGGGGCATCTGTTAATTTACCTGGGGGGATGAGGCTTGGGCACAGAGCTCTGTGAGTCAGGAGCCTTTATTCTTTCTCTTCAAAGACCATGAGAGTTGTCAAGAAACCCTACCTCAGACAGAGGTCACCAGGGACCCACAGCTGACCTCTGACTTCCTCAAGCTACTGGAAAGTCCTGGTGGACTGCCTTCAAACACACAGTTTTGTCAGGGAGCTAGCAACGGATGTGTATTTACCCCTGTGTTCACGTCAGTGATTTCTTAAGTCTTGATTAGTTTGTTGAGGTGACAACATAAGGGGGGGGGGAATGTTGATCTTCCCTTGGTTTAGCTTCCAACTGTAATCTGTTTTGTATCCCCTTTTGAGGTTCTGAACGACATACTGGGTACATGATAAAAGTCCTCAGCTGCCAGGCGTAGTGGGTCATACCTGTTATCCCAGCACTCATGAAGCTAAGGTAGGACAACCATGAGTTTTAGAGAATTCGACTCTGTCTCCAAACAAACAAACTCCTTAGCTCACATCTAACGCAGCCCCCTCACCCCCGTCCCCACCCCAACCCCTGTCTCTACTTCTTGCTTCTAAGCTTTCGCCCTGGGGTGGTGCAGCAGGGAGGGTAGCATGGGGAACCAGAACAAGAAGCAGGTAGACATTTGATTCACTGAACAGTAGTTAGCACCTCTTGCCAGTCTCTGCTTCTGTGGGCTTTGTTCTGATGCTGACAAGATTGTGTGTGTGTGTGTGTGTGTGTGTGTGTGTGTGTGTGTGTGTCCCCTCAGAGTTGCACCCCTCTTCCTCTCTGAAGAAGTTATTCTGAGGTTAAACAAGACCCCCCTTACACCGCTAGGTATTAATACCACATTTATGCCCCCTGCTCCTCCTTTGAGTGAGGGTCTTTTTTTGGTTGGCAGCTTTCCTCCTTTGAGTGAGGGTCTTTTTTGATCAGCTGCTGCTCGGAAGCCATGAAGTTCCTACCCTTTTTTATTTTTTTATTTTTTTTGGTTTTTCAAGACAGGGTTTCTCTGTAGCCTTGGCAGTCCTGGAACTCACTCTAGCCTTGGCAGTCCTGGAACTCACTCTGTAGACCAGGCTGGCCTCGAACTCAGAAATCCGCCTGCCTCTGCCTCCCGAGTGCTGTGATTAAAGGCGTGCACCACCAGAGCCCGGTGTTCCTACCCTTCGAACCTCTCTTCAAAAGCAGCCTTGTCCACTACTGTGGTCTGCGCTCTGCCCAAGGCTCATAGCCCAAGGATGGGGTGGTCTTCTTTCCTGGTAATCCACATCTGGCTTATTTGCTTTCCACCTTCTGTCTAGTTCAGAACTCGGTCCCAGTCTTGTGCTGTGGGTATCCCCCAACCTAGGGGAAGGAAGTTAAATTGTCTCAACTCTTTCTGAAAGTAGCGGGAGTAGCCATCTTCTTCAGAGACAAGGGTTGGGGGATGGGGAGAGGACAATGTCCCCAGTGGTTCTTTTGGAAACTGTCCCATGGTCCTAACTTGTTGAAAGGTGAGCAGTAGCCTGGACTAGAAAGTTTCATTCCCCACCAGGCCATCAACCAGTCTTTCTTTCCTTGGGTTTTGGATAGGAGGAGGAACTATCATCAAGGAATTAGACTGGTCCTCTTGGCACGCTGTAGGGGACAATATCCGTCCCCAATTCTGTCAGCTTTGGGCTTGGTTATAATTCTAATGAGGAAGAAGTCCCACTCAGTAGTGTCCCTTTTACATTGGTGCTGTTCTCCGTCATTACTTGAACTTAGTGCCTGGAATGTGCCCCTGTGCCTCCTGTCCTGTTATCAGAGAGGGCAGGCCCACGCTGGCCACTTGTGACTACTCATGTAGAATGTGAATCCAGGGCTTCCAGGGTATCTTGCTAGAGGAAGATGCTATGGGGTCGCTACGGAATTATTTTACTTGCCTGTAAGAATAGGAGATTCACGTTTCTCCAGGTTTCCTTTGAGTTCTTCCTACTGACTCGCTGCCGGGAGCTCCAAAGATGTGTTCTCTGGGGTAGACTGTTCCAGTTACTGCCTCCTCCCGCACTCACCTAAGAAAGTGGCAAAATCCAATGGCCTTGGGTAGGCTCACTTCAAATTGCAGAGATGACAATTGCATGGGAATCGGGCTCCAGGAAACTGTAGTCTAGTTCATTTATTCAGCTGATGCAAGAGAGAAAGGGGAAATAGGAGTGATTATCCAGTTATTGGCTCTCAAGGGTAAGCTACCCAGCAGCTACTTGGAACCTAGGTCATGCAGAGGGAGCACTCCAGCTGCCTGGTAAAGTGTCCAGGCCCAAGGTCCAGGTTGGGGACAGGAAGGAAAAAGGGCAGGAGCGTTTAGGTGTCACAGAATTCTCAGCAACATGTATTGTATCTGCTTGTTCTATTTAAGTCAGCCACACCAATGCATGCTCAGTGCTGTCTCAGTGAAGTTTTGGTGTATTCCTGGATTTCTCTCATTTAGTTTTATCAAGTTTCTTTCAGTGTACTTTTATCAGTAAGAAAATTATAGTTTTCAAGAATGTGCTGGAAAGAGCAACTTGTCCCCCTATGAACTCATGACCAACTTGCACCTATATGAAAATGAGTTAATAGAGTGGGAGGGAGGGAGAGGAAGGGGGGAGGAAGAAAAGAGAGAGCTATAAACGTTACTTCAGGTGTGTTTCATTCAACACGAAGTATTTAGCTGTGCCATTGTTAGTTGAGAACTAGTAATGAACATTTGAAAGCTGAACTCCCCAGTTCTAAGGAAATCCCAAAGGTTGTGCTCTACAGACTTCGTCCACGAATTCATGAGGAGGAGCTGTCCCCCGAAGCCCCCACCCAGCCCACCTCCCTCCCTGCCTGGCTCATCCCCACAGACAGGTATCTGTTTGCATATCCTGCCGGGGTAGAGTTTCTGAGGCTAAAGTTAGTCTGGCTTTATTCCAAATCATATAAATAATTTAGGTGATTAGATATGACTAATGCCTCTACTCTATATCGCTGCTTCCTACTTCCACCGACACGCTCCTCTCCGATAAACATCTGCAGCCGTCTCATTCTCACGCGGGCCTCCATCCTGGTGGCTGTAAGCCCTGAGCAGATCCAACTGGTTGAAAATCACTTTACATTTATTTCCTCTTCCCTAGAATAATTTGAGCTTGTGTTTTAGAACCGCCTTTGGACATGTGTTGTCCTTTAGGAAGGTGCCAGGAGGTGGCCATGGACGTGAGACTGATTACCTGTAGCACTCCGGTCTCCTGGTGTCCTTTAACTTCCTCTATTGAGTCCTTGCGATGAACCTGAAACTGTCAGGATGACCTAGTGGCCCTTTCCTTCGTCATCTGACCTGCTGTGCTCCGGCGCTGATGCTCTTGACATGTCTCCTTTTCCCATGTGTAAAAATGCATGCATGGGCGTATGTGTTCTGTCCAGGTAGTGTTCTGAAGCTTAAGAAATCTATATCATTTGTATCTGTTGAGAAGGAGTAAGACCTGTTAATGTGTAGTTTGTGAATTAGCCCGGTTCAGCTCCTGCGGCTTATCCATAACCAGTATGGGGAAGTGTGGGGGAGGAGGCATTGTGAAACCCAAGCTGGCCCCAGAACACCCTCGCAGCAGGATTTGTTATTGTACAGAGCTGGCTGCACCGTAGCTCAAGCCATATTTCCTGAAACCTAAGAAGCTCGGGTAGAGTAGAGGTTTCTTGTAACCGGCTCCTGTTCCTTCAAGCCTTCCTGTGACTGTCACATGGTCTCAGCCTTCCTCTGTGTGGTCACTAAATACCTCACTGAAGGTGAAACCTGTGGGTGACACTGGGATTTACCTGAGGCTAGTTGGAAAAGCCAGGAGGTGATGGCAGACCTCAGTGTGGATACCCTCCGGGTGCAGCCATTCTCCAAGAGAGGGGTTCTTCTGCAGGGTTCTTCTCTGAAACTCTTTGGTCATTTGTCTATACAGCTGAGCTGGAAATCTTAGTGATGAGCAAAGGTGTGACCACAGCACAGCACAGCACAATGTTTATCTCAGCCAGTTTCTTTTTGGGGGACGGATGGGAAAGGGGTGTCCGTCTGGTTTTTTCTCCTGGTCTGTCATTTTTCTCCTTTAAATTTGTTTATTTACACACACACACACACACACACACACACACACACGCACACAGATACACACAGAATCAAAGTAGAAATCTGAGGAAAAGTTATAGGCATTGGTCTCCTTCTACCACATGGTTCTAGGGATGGAACTCCTGTTCTCAGCCTGGGCAGCAAGGGCTTCTATCAGCTGAGCCGTCTGTCTGGTCCTGCCTTCTCTTTCTAACTAGGTGTAGTATCCAGTTGTAGAAATGTCCTTTTGAACTTCTTATGACATAGATGCTTATTTTCTGGTCACTTCTTGCCCCTCCGAAGAGACCTGCTGCCTTTCCCCCATGGGGGTGGGGTAGAGAAGGCATATGGGCTTCCATTTCCTCTATCTGTAAGAAGATGCCTCAAGAGCCAATTTTCTTTCTGATGACTGTCTAATGCAGGGCAATGATGACATTGTAGACAAGGGAAACAATACCTCATTGTCTGGAAAGTCTCCACATGGTGGAGGCTCTTGGTAAGAATCCATGGCAGTTAGCCACTAAGGTGTCAGGTCCTGGATGTACTGTGCTAAAGAGCCTTGTTTTGCCAGTTCCAGGCTGGGCTTGCCCTCTTCTCTCTGCTTTCATGACCTCTCTGCCCCAGTGAGCTGCTGTTAGGGCCACAAAGCTGGTAGATGGTTAAAAACAAACAAACAAACAACAGCAAACAACAGCAACAAAAACTGACGGGAAAAAGCAGCCTATTAACTTACAGAAATAATAGATGATTTCCAAGGTATGAGGCCCAAGGGCTCTTGCAGCCCAGCCCAGATCAGAGACTCCACACTCTCAGTGCCAAGATATATGGAGACACCAGAGCAGAGATATGTGACAAAGAAGACACTCTCCAGTTGACTTTGGTCCTAGAAAGGTAGTCTGGGTGGCAGGGCTGTCATTAATTATCAATCTGTATGTTATAAGTAGAACCAGGTCACCCAGCAGTGAGTGCTGCCCCCTGGTGAGCTACTTGGGGTTCAGCTGTCTGAAGAGGGTCTTGTGAGGGAAGGTTAACGGAGTGGGAAAGGCTGGAGAGCAGGACCTGGCTGGCTTCCCTCGAGCTCAGATAGAGCGGGAACATTTCACTCATTTTATATCCTATGTGCAGAGTGGGTGGCTACCTTAATTAAGGGCTGTTACAGTTTAATTTCCATAGTCACACGTTTTATTAAAATTTAAAAGGTCCAAAGAAAGGGCACACAGGGAAGATTAAGTCTTCTTGCCCAGCTCTTCCCTTTAGTAAGCACACCTCCCAGTGTCTTTTATAGCCTACTAGGGATAATGTCTGGATAGATATCTGTAACTATGTTGATAGATATTGAATGATGACCTCGTACTGACGTAATGAAGCAGTTGGCTCTCCATTTCTATGTATCCTGTGCCTGCAAATCCAACCAAACTTGGCTCAAAAATATTCTGGGGAAAAGATCCTCCAAACACAGATAGACTTTTCTTCTTATAGTTCCCTAAGTCATGACATCTAAACATTTATATGTATATCAGGTTTTTAAAGTGTTCGAGAGGTAATTTAAAGTATGGGAGAAGAGCCACCATGTACATCCTTTTCACATTTACATATGTAAATATTTATATGCAAATATTTCATAGAAGTGAGTTTATCATCTACACATTTGGGGATTCTGGGGTGTCCTGGAACTAATCCTTCATGGATACCAAGGGACAGTTGTGTATGAGTGTGACACATTCACATTACATAATAAAGTCACCATGTAATCCACACACTACAGTGTATAAAACCATATACAGTTATGGTTCTGCATGCATACATACATAACACATCATACATACATAGTAATGTACATCTGGTATATTGTTGTGTAATATAGTGGTATACACAGGGGGTCACATGACTAAATAGTTCTCAGTAATGACGATTTTCTTCAGCCTGTTATTCTGCCTTTAAGCAGAAGGGCATTTAGAGCCTGGCACCAACAGAAACAGTGTCATGTAAGGCAACCGAGAACAGGAGGCGTGTCACAGGGAGGGATGCCTGCTGCGTTGACAGTGCAACATTTTCCTCCACAGCCTGAAAGCCAAGGCATCCCCTGCTGGAGGATGCCAGGGGCAAAGGCTGAACTGACCCACCCTGTTGGGTTAAAGTGGCGAAAGAGTCCTGGGTCCGCCCCTGGGGCTCGGGCCTCTGGGAGAGGTGGGACATGGGAAGTTTGACCATGCTCATCCCAAGACACTGCCAGGCGGGTGTAGGACTGTGAGAAGCGGAGGGACACCACCCGGAGGTGGGGGAGCGCAGCCTGGGGGTCCCAGGGACTACACGGAGCCAGCTCCATCTGGTTCTCAGGCTCTTGGGCATCCCAGACACTGCTGGATGCCATGGAAGAGCTGAGAATGGAGTAGGGGCCCACAGGCTAGATCTAGCCCTGGGCCAAGGGGGAAGAGGTGTGAAAGAACTCGGCTGGGTCCCACTGGAGACTGAGTCTTTGGCTTGTTGCTGGCTAGCTGGCTTGGTTTGGTAGAGACCCTGGCTGGGAGTGCTGAGAGGCCTTCTGTGAGAGACTAGACACGGCTCTTTAGACGAAGGCCTGTTCCATTGTTCCCCATGGCGGATCCCGATGAAGAGAGATGGTCCATGGTTCTAGGGTGTTTATAGTCATGGTGGAGAGTGGTGATGAGTGAAACTGTACCTCACAACCTCACGGCATGCCTGAAATTAAAAATACCTTTTGCAGGGAGGAGTGGCTGGGAAGGGGAAGGGGAGTTCATTGGCTAAGCCTCTAGGTGCCTCATTAAAATGGGAATGTCTTGGGGCTACATGACCACACCTCTACCTGTGGAGGGGCTTGGGCGTTGCCCTTATGTGACTGATGGTCACATACCCATGGAGAGCTGCAGCCTTGTGTGTCAGGAGCCTGGGACCCAGGAGCATGGCAAAACACCTATAGTCCTTTGTAGGGTTATCCCCTGCTGGGAACCCCTTACTGTGTCCCAGGACTTTAAACCTTAGCTCAACCAGAAACCAGGCTGCCTGTCACGGTCCCACACCACCCCTCTGAGCATCGTACAGGGACTTACTATGCACACACAGCACGGATTCATGCTAGGTCCCTTAAAAGTGATTTCCTTTGAATCCTATTCCCAGCTACATAAAAAGTATATCATCTACTTTGGTTCATCTTTTTGCAGTGTCTCTTATATGCCTACATTTTTACTTATGCCAAAGGTTTGGCCAGTCCGTTCACTAGGAAACCCCTAAATTCTACCATCTTAACTCCAATTGTGCCGTCTCATATGTGGATTCAAATAACAAAAACTTCACAAATGTTGTGCTGTTTTATCTTTTCATCACCCCTTGCCTTGGTTTTACTGTCGCCAGTTAGAAAGTTGCGTAGGGTTTCACCACATAGTTCCTGTCATTGGACTTGAAAATTGCTTGGTTTTTTGGTTTTTTGGGGTTTTTGTGTGTGTGTGATCAGTACCCTCAGACAGTTGGTTCTCAAAGCTGCTCCATATTGCTGTAGACTTTCTTCCATTATTTAGCCAGATTAGATGCCCAGTAGGGAATTACAGAGTGAAAGAGAAATCTGTCTATGGCCTGTGAAGCCAGTGGCCACACTCTGCTCTTTGCAACATCCCTGGAGACAATCACAAGCATCTATCTTTCATTTAAAACACACATGCCCCGTTTTATTTTTAGTCCATTGTGCTTAGAGCCGTTGCCATAGGAATTGATCTATCAAGTGTCACAGTGGTCAGCCGAGCAATGGGGAACTCCTGTTCTCTGTCTGCAGAACATGCTGTAGAGAGTACCATCTGCCACCTGCATTGTGCATCCTTTCTCTTCAGCCATCCCACCTGGTGCTAGAGAGGCATTGGCTTCATCCTCTGTGCTTCTGCTCACAGATCTCAGCTGGCAGGAGTGTGGATGTGCAGCCCTCCTCAGGCTGGCCTTTGTGAACTCTGAACTTAGGCCTGTGAACAAATGTGGGAAAAGAAAAAAAAATCATAGTTGGATGCTATCTGTTCTTCATACATCTCCACTGAAGGGAAATTAAAAAGTGGCTGACTGCTTGGAAAGAGTGTGTGTATCAGAGAAGACGAGGGGGAAGGTGGGGGAGGAGAGTGGGCGGCATTTACAAGAACATATGTTGGATTCTTTTCATTCTCCTCTTGATGACAATGATTGATGGCATCTAGTGAGTCCCAGTTTGTCACTTCCTTAGTACAGCTGGTAGTGGGGGTGGGGAAAATCAATAAAGACTGGGAAAGGACTTGGGATGTGGCTAGGGGAGGAGGGGGCGGTGGCTACGGCATTAAAATCACCTCTCACACTTAAGTATTTCAGCCCACCTGCCCCGAGCGGTTGTCTCTTTGCCCCTTAAACTGTTGAAGAATCTATTCATGGCTCTTCACCTCCAAAAGGTTAACTTTGAACATAAGCACCTGTCATAGTTTGGGGGGGGGGGAGAGGAAATGCTGGCCATAGCTTCTGCCTGTTAACTTTCTTCCGTGGCCTGGCTTTTACTGTCTTTTTGCCATTCCAGAATGACCATGATGTTACAAGTCCATGTTGAAGAAGATTTACTCGGGAAAGAGACAGGTGACTGTCAAGAGTGACAGGGTAGGGAGGTGACTGTCAAGAGTGACTGGGTAGGGAGGTGACTGTCAAGAGTGACAGGGTAGGGAGGTGACTGT
>JADRCH010000005.1:13366880-13396068 GCA_019843965.1 Rhynchomys soricoides | reverse complement strand
GTATGTGTGTGTGTGTGTGTGTGTGTGTGTGTGTGTGTGTTCTTTCTATTTTAGAGGCAGGATCTTGCTTGCTATGTTGCCCAGGCTGGCCTTGAACTCTCTATCCTTTTTTCTTAGCCTCCAAAAGAGGTTACAGACTTTCTCCACAGAATCCAGCCTTTCCTCTTTATAAGCTATTTACATCAGGTGTTTTGTTATAGTGATGGAAAGCTAAGTTGACCAGCACACTTGGTCTTGTACAGTGGCTTTTAACATAGCCCAATTGTTTTTAAGCTCAGCACTCTCTTCCTTTCTTTTCATTCCTTTTTTTCTTTCCAAGTCTATAGTCCTAGTTCAGGTTTATGAAGCAAGGTTCATGTACAACAGATATCTCCCTCTCACGTTGTGTCTGATATGTAGTCCATGATTGTCCAGTTCTTCCAGCCCACAGGCCTCTGTGATATTAGAACAGAGAAAGTCTTTATCGTTTATGTTTAGCAGAGAAGAGGCCTGCCAAATGTCTGAGGCTGCAGAGCCTGTCTGTGATGCTCCCGGGCTCATAATATTGACTTCCTTTTGACCCCTTGCCGAAGCTCTTCCCTAGCCCTGTCATGCTTTCCTTGAACTGTTTCCTACCCCCCCCCCAGTTCCCTCCATCTCACCCAGTCCCTCAGCAGTGTCTCTGAGGCATCTATTATATAGATTAATTGGTTGTAATTACCGCTGTCAACATGTCACGCCTCTTCTGTGAGGCTGCCAGAAGCTCCCAGCTTCCTATGGCAACAGATGTCATCACTTCTCCCCATTAGGCCCTCCAGAACCCAGCTTGAGGTATATAGATATATCCCCAAGGGCCCAGAGGCTTCTCTGAGCTTTCCCCATGAGTGAGCCATATTCATTTTATGCTTAGGGATTGTCTAGCACCCAGGTGCACACTTTCTCCCTGCCTGCTCACTTAGGCCAAATCCAGGTCTTTATCCCATACTAAAGTTTTTCCTGATTACTCCAGGGATAACCACATGCTGCCCTTTATCCATCCCTACACCTCCTTATTACATTCTACCATGTAGTAGTAGACACAGAGCCTCTCTTACATGGTTCTCTTGTTTTTCCTTGATATTGCATTCTATTCTCGTGTGTGTGTGTGTGTGTGTGTAATTATATACATGTATACATATATATCTTACATATATGTGTGTGTGTGTGTGCATATTTTGAAATGCTCCAGGGATCAGCCTAAGCTAAGCACTGAATTATAATTTTTTTCTCTAAAAACAAGGGCTTTTATTTATAGTTTTCTCATATATCCTATATTTATTAGGAGTTTATTGAGCTTTTCAAAGTTGTTGAGAGCCACAGGCAGAACAGAAATGCCTAGCATTCACAGTTTGGGTCAGTTTGTGTGTTAGACTCACAGCACAGTGCTTCACTGTCTCCCATGTGCTAAGTGGATCTGAGGCTGCTGTGTCCATAACTTCCAGGAACCTTACTGTAGAGGAGGTATGGGGCTGGATTTGTGTGTAGATCAATGGCTTGGTGACAGGGCTGGGACTTTCCTTCTAAGAATGGTCAGTCTTCACAGGTGTGACCCAGGAAGGGACAGAGGGAGCATTCACTTCATACTTAGGATTTTCGGCACACAGTGTGAAACATGAGCTTGCCTGGCCTCTCTCCCACTGTGCGTCCTCAGGCCAGCAATGACCTTGGCGCTGTGCTTTCTGAAGTACTGGCACAATGCCCTAAGATTTAATCTGATCTTTTAAAAAAATGTTTTTAGAACCCAGTAGGTACTATATGCTCCTCCAAAATGTGGGTATGTTTAACGTATTCCATTGTATTATTTGGGGAAATCTAAGCCCTGTGGTCCCGAGTTTCCTGGTAGCCACTGCACCGAGTCAGCTACACTGAGTGAAGTACTTTAGACTGTACACCCCACCCCCAGGCACAGCCGCTATAAGAACTACCGAGCTCATAAGCCTCAAGTCATTTTTCTTGAATGCCAGCAGGACTAATTCCACCCTTACAAAATGGTTTGCCCCCCCCCCATTCCCCCTAGCTCTGATGGGAATTGGCAAAGGTTCAGACAAACGTGACATTGACAGGCTCTGGCACACTACTGAGTTCTGTGCCTCTAAACACTCTTGTTCACCTTATGTCCTGAATCCTTGTTCTGCCCAGAAATCTTGTACTCGGAAAGATCTTTGAGGCCTGATTTCTTCCACAGTGTCTCCAGCACACAGCACAGCACTGTGTATCTCCCTTTACGATGTGTCACCTGCCTAGAATCAATCAAACTTTAATGTTTTATGATGTTTTCAGATGGATGGAAGTCTGCTTAGTTGAAGAATTGCCACCAACCACTGAACTGGAAGAAGGGCTCCGGAATGGGGTCTACCTCGCAAAGTTAGCCAAGTTCTTTGCTCCGAAAATGGTATCAGAGAAGAAGATCTATGATGTGGAACAGACGCGTTATAAGGTAACCAACTGGGAGCTAACCGCTCGTGGCTTCTAGCTAAGTGCAAACGTTTGATAAGTCCTTTCCTTATTCCTGTATTTCCATAAGGATCTGGGGGGAGGGGGGTGTCCCTGGTCTTTGGAGCCTGTTAACAGTCATTCCTGAGGCTGAGAAGAATGCATTCTAGTTCCAGACAAAGGCCGAGAGGCCTCTGTTTGGGGGTTCCCAAAGCCCCCCAGCCTCGCCCCACCCCGTCCCAGTATTCCTTCATGGACGTTGTTCGCGACTCTGTTAGTGTTGATAACTGTAAAAGTAAGAGTACACTCTTGCTGTGGGTAGTTAATCCTGCTCAGTTCACCTCAGCAGAGGTGGCTGCCTGCCCCAATGTCCTGTATCCCTCAATGAAAGACACACACACACAGCCTTTTTAAAAAATATTCCTTAAACGGCTCAATGATTGGGCCACTCCAAAACCTCCCGGTAGCTAACACTTCCCTTCTGGGATTTCTGAATTATTACTTTCTAATTATCCCATCCTTGCCACCCCGGGCCTGCAGCCCTCCTGGGCCACGATCCCCCATTTTTACATGTTGACCATCTCTCTGTCCTGCACTTCTCAGAGCCTATCTTTCTCCTTCCTGGCACGGCGGTTCTAAAACCTCCTTGGTTGGAGAACATCCTCCTTCCTCTCTGGTCCCCTTGCTGGTGAATCCTAAAGTCCCGCCTCTGTCTCCCCGCCCAGCCATTGGCCACCGGCAACTTGCTTTACCAGTCAGGAACCGACTGGGGGCAGGGACCCTCAGTGGCTTAGATGCAGGATGCTCATGCACTTTTGGGAACCCAAATAACATAATCTAAGCATTAAACTAAATCCACAACAGTACACTGTACCTCACAATACAGTTTCCTGGTCTTCCAACTATAGTGAAGGAGAGAAATAGTCAAATTTAACTCCTCCCTGAGGGTTCCTAGGCAGTTAGTGGTTACTGGGAGAGAAAGAGACATTTTCTTCAGCAGCATAAGCACCGGAAAATGACTCGTGTACCTTAACTAGCCCCTCACCCACACTCCTGTAAGTAGCCCTAATTAAACTCATGGAGTCAGGGGCCAAAAATAAGACATGAAAATTGAAGGGCTGGCAGAGAGGAGGATGGCTCTGCAGGAGCCGGTTTAGAATGGTGGTGGGTCTGTTACAGAAACCGCCACCTCTTGTCTGCCACAAGTCAAGGTCTCAAGCTGCTTGGAAACTTGATCCTCCAGCCCTTCCTTTTGTGTGTGTATATGATATGCATACATGCATCTTTGCGTGTTTGCGTGTGTACAGGTGTATATGGGGTCAATGCCTATGTGCCTTAAGGCCTCAATCACTCTCCACTTCACTGCGGCAGAGTCTCTCTGAACCCAGAGCTCACCTGTTCTCACTAGTCCAGCTAAGTGGCTTGCCCCAGGAATCCCCTGTCGCTCTTCCTCTCCAGTGCTGGCAATATAAGCATGCTGAACCTGTTTGACATGTATGTAGGGTCTGGGGATCCAGACCCTGGTCTTGATGCTTGCACAGCGAACGCTTTATCCTCTGAGTCGTCCCAGCCCAAGCTTGGCCCTTTGTTCTCTTAGGAAGTTTACATTTTTGTTGCTGTTTTGTGAGGCTGGGTTCCATTTCAGGTCCTCACCTATGCTAGGCAAATACTCAAACCATTAAGGTACACCGCCAGCCCATTTAGTGTTGTCCAGGTCTTCCTCCCCTCTCTCCCTCCATTCCCTCTTATTAGAGACAAACCCCAAGGCTTTGTGGATTTCTAGGCAAGCACTCTTAACACTGAGCCATATCACCAGCCCACATTTATTTTGTAATATTGATGTTTTGTTTGCAATCTTTAAAAGTTCTTTTTCTTCCAACTATAAGGAAAATATAGAATTTGGCTGGAAATGGAATAAATGGGAAATATATTTTAGATAAAATGAATTTCTTATTAAAGCACAAATAATAACTTTTTATGTCCCCTCATGCTTGACATCTTATGATACATTTTCTGTATAAATAGACTTTTAAAAGATTACATTAGGCAGGACAATTGTTATTCTAACATGTTTTCTTGAATGTATGTATTGGATTCACATCAATACTTCAATAACTTTTAACTCACAATAGACAGATGCCTGTGGCAAATGTCTTTGGAGTCCATCATCATTGCTTAAAGCAATGGTTTCTCAGTCTTCCTAATGTTGTGACCCTTTAATACAGTTCTTCATGCTGTGGTTACCCCCTAACTATAAAATTATTGTCATTGCTACTTCATAACTGTAATTTTGCTACTGGTATGAACTCTAATGTAAATATCTGATTTGCAGGCTATCTGATATGATAACCCTGTGAAAGGGTCATTCAACCCCCAGAGGGGTCATGACCCACAGATTTAAGAACTACTGCCTTAGACAAATAGACAACCTAGTACAGGTTTATGTCTGGAATGCTGTTAGGAACAAGTGTTTGCATTTATTAAAGGGCATTTGGGCTCCTGACAGGCTATTAAAATAGCAAATTACCCAGGGTTAATTTTTTTTTTTAAATTTAGAAAACCAGGAAATCATAGAAGAAACCCACACCCCCATCCACAAGACAAACTTGCACCTACATTTTAGACTCTGTTGTCAAGTGGCTATTATCAAGACCAAGGCCTATTAGTGACTCAATATCATGTCATTGTATTAGGTGCCAGCTCTCTCTGAAGGGGAAACTGGGAGGTATCCCTCTGGCTTTGTGAGCAGAGAGACTCAAGTTTGGAGACAGACCCTCCAAGAATGTGAGCCTTCAGCCAGGCAGTGGTGGTGCATGCCTTTAATCCCAGTACTCGGGAGGCAGAGGCAGGTGAATTTCTGAGTTCGAGGCCAGCCTGGTCTACAGAGTGAGTTCCAGGACTGCCAGGGCTACACAGAGAAACCCTGTCTCAAAATAAAACAAAAACCAGAATGTGAGCCTTAGAGGCGACTCTGGGTTGGCTCTTTTTTCTCTGAACATCATAGACCTTGACATTGGGCATCTGCTCCACATCAGCTGTAGACCCCTGTGGCAATAGCCTCAGGGGTACTTAATCAGACACCTCTAGGCATTAGAGAGCCGGCTATCAAAATGAACAACTTCTTCTTGGAATGGGGACAGGTCTTTTTACATTGTCAGTCTCTTGTTATGAAACAGTATTTACAAGGGCCCAAGCAGATGATGATATTGTAAGTGAAGTATCCTAAGAGAGAAAAGTGTACTCAGGGGCTGTCCCCAAACCCCAGCAGGCCCTTGGAAGACAGAGCTGTGCGGAAATGATGCTGAGCAAGGGGCAGAAGGAAGAAGGCTGTTGCCTGCTGTGATGTGGGAGCCTTCTGTGCCACTGAGTTACAGGGAAATCACAGGACATGTGAAAACTGGCCCTCTGGAATCTGGAGAGCAGAATTTTCATGATAGAAATTCTTAGTAGTTTTCCATGTTATCACAAAATTTCACATTAGAGTCTTTGGTTTTGATACAGTAACAGAAAAAGATAAACCTTCATGTGTAGATGTTACAGCTTCCTGTTCTTGAGTCTTTTAGAGCAAGAGCCCACTCTATGGTCTCTTCAAGGATCTTATTGTAAGATGTAAGTGAGGATGTTTACATAACGGATGCCCCTAACATGGGTGTAGCATTTCAATGTGCAATCTGGAAAACCATGAGTTCAGAAAACACAGGTCCCTACTGCAGCTATAAAACACAACCTTCCTGTTAGACACACATCCCCAAGGATCCTGGTGCTACATATGAGCCTTCCACATATGTGTATTCCATTTGTAGGCAACTCCATATTCTGTACTAGGATATGCAACCGACCATGTTATATGTGCTGTGGCATCTATTGTTATCTCTCTTGGACACTTAGTAGTACAGCCAATTTAAGCTTATCCCCCAACTAACTTAGAGGTAAATGAGACTCAAACTATGATATTTTATTTGACTTTGACAATTATTGGGAGGTAACGCCTAATCTACTCTTTTAACTGCTGGCCTGGCTACCTCCCCAGCACTGTACCCCAGATACTTGCTGTTTCTCCTGGCCTTGTGCTCATCATCCATCTCCCCTCATGGCAGCTTCTTCTCTCCTCCGTTATCCCTGGTCTCTCCTCCTCCAACTAGGTCACTCCAAACCCACCTACCTCTAATCCTTTCCGTAGTTGGCTGTAGCCAATATTATCTAACAAATCCTTTTAAATCAAGGATCAAGGTTTGCACAACAAAAGCTTGTAAATTCAAGAAGTCACTTGTAGGCTTGGACCTTTGGGTACAGAATTTAGCATTATAATACAGAGCAAACCTCAACACACCTTACAGTTAGTATATGGTAAAAGTTTTCTTAGGGTCCTCAGTGGATAAAAGTAGTTGCTGCCAAGCCTGATGATGCAAGTTTGGTCCCTGGAACTCATGTTAGAAGGAGAGAACTGGTTCCTGCAAATTGTCTTCTGGCTTCCACAGTGTCGTGGCATACACACACACACACACACACAAATTAAATAAATGTAATATAAGTTTTTGAAGATTGTTCTGTGCTCGTCCACAGTGACCAGTGCAGAGTTGGCCCACGGGAGGGGCTTGTGGGATAGATGAAGGGCTACATGTCAGCTTCAAGAAAGCCAGAACCTTCCTTGTGTCTGTGTGCCTTCCTTGTGTGGTAGTAACTTTTCTGTGGCTATGATAAAACACCATGACCGTGGCAACTTAATAGGAGAGACAGTTTATTTGGCTTAGGGTTCCAGAGGTGAGAGTTCGTGATGGCACAGTAGAACCGTGGCAACAAGAAGTGGCCATCGCAGCAGGCCCGGAAAGCTGAGAGAAGACATATTGGAAGTCATAACCAAGGCTACTTATAGAAGAGAGGGTTGATTTTGGCCTAGGGTTCCAGAGGGATAAGAGTCTGTGATGGTAGGGTAGAGACATGGCAACAGCATTAGACATGACAGATGAAACAGGAAGCTAAAAGCATACATCCTGAATGCCAAGCATGAAGCAGAGAAAACAAGAAATAGCAATGCATTTTACTTGTAAAGCTCATTCCCAGTGATACTCTGCCACCAACCGGGCGCCAAGTATTCAAATGCCTGAGCCTAAGGGGGACATTTCTTATTCAAGCCACTATACCTTGGAACTCACTCAAGGTGCTTAAAAATCTAACCTGCCTCCTCTGAGGGCCTACTGCAGGGCCACCTAATGAGTGTGTACACAAACTGAATTCTTGTCCCTCACTGCTGAGTTGAGTACCATCTCTTGGTTTTCTGAGGAGATTCACCTGTAGGACAGTCTTGTGTTGTAGTAAGGTTTGAGAGCCATTTCTCTAATAGACTGGCATAAAATGGCATTTTTATGGTGTTGGCATAAAAATGATAATGCAGGAGAAGAAGGCGAAGTTGCTCTACGAGAGACACATGTGCAGGTTAGTATCCCTATTTGAACATCTAAACTGAAACCGTCTCAAGTCTGAAACTCGGAGAACCGAAGGGTTTTAGACATCAGAGTATTTTGGTTTTAGATATTATGGACTGGAGATTGTCAACTGATAACATCTAAGCAAATATTCCAAGGTTTGGAAAACTTAGAAGTCTGAAACATTTCCCATCCCAAGGACATCTGATAAGGGACATTCCATCGGTAGGGAGTAGAATTCATTTCTATGTGACACTCAGCAGCATCTGCCCCCTGCCCTATTCTAGGTGAGAATAGCAGAGCAGGTCTGATGTTATGGTGCCTGTGGCTGGGTACGCAATCACTATGCAGTTGTAATTTGTGACAGTTGTGTACTTATGTACAGAAGACACCATCACCCCTGTTGACAGATGGCAATGAGTAGGAACTCAACTTCTTTGTTGGAAGGTTTACTCTGAGATTAGAAAGAACAAGAAGAAAGCTTTTTTTTTCTTGTCCCTGACACAAACTACCTTTAAAAATGGAGCTTAAGAAAGACTTTATTTGGGCTCTCAGTTGAAGGGGCAGTCTATCATGGTGGGGAGATCACAGTGGCAGAAGCAGCAGATGGCAGGTAACACCATGTCTGCAATAAGGAGGGAGGAAAGGGAGAATACTGTGGTGCTCAGCTTGCTTTTGCCTTTTATTCAGCCCAAGCCCTTTAGCCATAGATAATATTTAGGGTGAGTCTCTCCATCTCACCTAATGCAGAAACTCACAGATGCCCAGAGATTTGTCTCCTTGGTGATCTAGATCTTGTCCCAATGACAGTCAGTGTTAACTATCACCTCATCCATGCATGGTCAGGGAAGAGTGCAGGAAGAACATTTTGAGAGGGGACTTAGTAAAAGACTTAGGCAATGGCTGTGGATGAAAAGCAAATAACTGGTATGTGTTTCTTGAGGGCCATGCTAATTCTTAGCCACTGTCAGCACAGCATGACCAGGGTCTGGATTCAGAATCAGGACTCTGCAAAGAGCTTGTTCTACTTTAACAACTTCTGTTAATGTGATAATCTACCCCAACAAAAAGCAACTTATGGAAGAAAGAGTTTATTTTAGTTCACAGTCTGAGGTTACAGTCCTGCAGAGCGGGATAATCAAGGTGTCGGGAACTTAAGTTAGCTAGTCACATCACAGTCATAAACAGAAGAAAATGAAGATCTGTGTGCCAGCCGTTTAGTTCATCTTCTCCACTCTAGGACACAAGCCTAGGGAATGGTGCTTCCCACAGTGGACTGGGTCTTCCCACATCTATTAACCTAATCAAAGAGACATGCTCATTGGTCCAACTGATAAAATCTAGATAGATAATCTAGATAATCTCTCATTGAAGCTTTCTCACTTGGTGATTCAGACTGTGGTAAATTGACAAAGCTATCTGCCATGGAACCTTTACTCTGAGTCTGTTACCTTCAACATGAATGGCATTTGGGGAGTCATGCACACTTGTAACCTCTGTTTCCTCATTTATAAAATAAACATTGTGGGATAATTGTTACAGTTCTGGCCTATCTTGTAGACCCGAAGTACTCTGGTCCGAATATGCAGGTCCTAGATCCAAAGAAGACTTGCATAATTTTTCATCTATGTAATTGGAACAGAATGAACTTCATTTCCTGGCAGAGAAACAGCTCAGTAATAAAAAATGAGCACACACCTGTAATATGACATTAGAAGAAAGAATATATTGTTCCACATGAAATATAAACACATTAGCTAGACAGAAGCATCTTTGGTTAAAAATAGCCATGTCATTTCATCACATATTAATATGTAGGACTGATTTAAAAAAAAAAAAAAAAAAAGCTTCCAAAAAGAATTACAATGGAGGAGATTATTTTGCGCCCATTTATAAAACCAGTTTTCGTGCTAGTTGAAGCAAGTCCATAGACTGAGACAGTTTCACTCACAGAAGCATAGTTTTTAAACAAGTAGATATGGAACTCCAGGTCCTGAAGTCATATTTCTCAGATGTTTGAGACGAGGAGTGCAAATCTGTTGGAGGTCTGTAGAAACACCCACCCTATCCATCAGTCCCTGTATATGAAGCAGAGACCTTTTTCTGAAGTGTGAGTGTAAGTTTCCAGCCTAGCAAGGAGTGTCCTGGTTGTAATGGCTGCTGCCCTCTGAGTTTTCAGCTATAGTTTTCTGCTAAGGACTTTTTCTTTGTTCTCATTGTGATCTCCCCAGTTTGGAATAGCATTTTAGGCTGAGGAAGGAAGGCACAGTAGGATTTGCAACTTTTCTGAGATTGCTTACCTAACAAAGACCGCTAAAAAAAAAGAAGAAGAAGAAATGGCATTTTTCATGACATGATTTGGGATTGTTGAAGCCCAAACCACTATGGCCAGAACTTGAGTTGACTAAATTTGTTTAATTAACTCACTGGAACAAGAAAAGAAATGGACACAGTAAGGAAGAGGAGGAGGAACGGTCTTAGCACAGGTTGTGGCTTCTGCTGGGTGATGCTATGACAGACTTAAGAACATACAGATTAGTTTTCCTTGGGGTGTTATCAGGTAGTGGCATCATCTCAGAGTCTTGGTCATTTTTACACAGAAGCCTGAGTGGGCAGTACATCATCATCTATAGCCCAGACTACATCACATTCCACGAAGGCACTTACCGTGTTAGGTAGGAAAACCTTGGTTGAGTTGTGTGCAGGTGGCCCTCATCCATGCCACCGTTCAGACGCAATCATTGTGTCTGTCTTGTTCTCCCATGGTCAGACCACTCTTATGTAAGGACTGCTGGAATTCTGCAAACATTTGTGCTGCTGCATTATAAACAGATACTATGTCCTGACCCTCAACCGAAGGCTGACTAGACTTTCCATCTTTCTTATCTACTTTATCTTTTCTCCTCCCTCTTTCCCAACTCCGTTCTACTCCCAGCTGTTTTGTAACACCTGATTTCCTCCTTCTGAAGAATCACCAATCATTAGACTCTGTGTTCTCCGGCCCCACCCTACCCCACAGCCCCCTCCCCCAGGGTGGGGAGTGTCGGCACTCAGAAGGTTTTAAAGACCCCGTCATGTATGGATCCCAGCTCTCTAGAGCCACTTAACTTTAGACAAATCATTTTATCTTTTTGACCTGCTTTTTTCCCATATTTAAAAAGTAAGACTAGCAATTTTGCTGAAAGGTATTCGGAAAATTAGAAATAATTTACATAAAGTACTTGAAACACATTGTGCAACCAAGACTAGTGACTTTTATTAAGCATTCATTGAATATTAATTTGCTTATGCTTTGTAATTTCTAACAGCAATGAGAACACCTTTGATTTAGTAAACTATTCAGTTTTGGAAGCTCAGAGAAGGCAGGATGAGCCAGTTTTGTTGAATGTGATTATCCTTCAGTGCGTGTTAATTATATAATGAAACTTACTATAGTTACTTTTTTTGCATACTCATTTCAAATTAATGTGAAGTAGATTATGTTCTATTATGCATTAAATGAAAAATGCAAGCTAGTTTAAGGCTCTTTGTGGCTCATTACTTGATATAACGTTATGAAGTGGCAGTCTGATGGGGACTATAAAGTAGAAATGAAACACATACAGAAAGACTGTTATTACCATGTAGAAAAAGGTCTTATGCCATTTCTGCTGAATATTTACTTCTTGTGCAAAGCCAGGATTATTACTAAAGTGTAAGTACTGCGTACTGAAATTAGCTCTGAATCATAGAATGGCTTGTGCTTTCCTGTTTGTATCTTCCAGGTTTTCTGTAGAGATAGACGTCCATGGTCAAAACAGACAGACAAACAGACATTTAGCCTTTTAAAAAATCCTATGTAGAGCTGGGTCACGGTGGCACATGCCTGTAATTCTAGCACTCAGGAAGCAGAGGCTAGTGAAGTGCCCCAAGTTTGAGGCTAGCCTAGGCCACATAACAAGTTTTAGGCACACCTGAGCAACATAGTAGGACCTAATCTCAGAAAGAAAGAAAGAAAGAAAGAAAGAATCACTTAAAATTAAAATTCCATCTAGTTTACCTGAAATTGCTATACTTCTCAGCCATAATTACCAAGATCTTGATACCATGCAAGCATGGACTTGGGCATACATGTTTCACAAAACATCCTGAGGTGTGTGGTAGACATTACGTGGTGTTTGAAATCCAAGTTCAGAATTACCTTGAAATGTGAAGCTTAGGGACTAGCATAGCGCATCACAGATAACAAGGGTGTTACTGAAATACCGTCTAGTCTTTCTGTTGTGTCTGGATTTGTTTTATATGAGCATCAATGGCCATTTTTGAAGAATCACAGTTGAATTGCATTCTGGTCATGAAAATATATATCGCAAATGACTCACTTTCTGTGTGATCTCATCTGCCTTTTTGTCTTTCTCCTATCACTTTAGAAATCTGGCCTTCATTTTCGACACACAGATAACACCGTGCAGTGGTTAAGAGCTATGGAGGCCATTGGGCTGCCCAAGGTAAGCTTTCCCATAGCACACACTAACCCAGGAAGACAAAGAGTCAGTGCAAGGCAAACGCCTCACTTTGAAACTGATTTGTCAGGCTGAGACACGTCTCTGCAGGCTTGAGATGTAGAAAGGCCTACCCAGGGCCACATGTGGCAAGAATTCACAATGAAGCAGGGCTGCAGCTACAAAGCACACAAGTGAAAGTGTGTCTAAATTAAACAAGGTTAGAACTGGCTTCAGCTGAGAGTTAATTTAAGGTAGTTGGCTCCTTTAGATACATTTTCTATAAATTATTGTAATTTGACTTTTTAAATTTATTTTATGTGTCTGTGCACATGTGTCCATGCATGCAGACACAGATGGGCCAGGGTGTATAGAGGCCAAAGAACCATCTTCAGAAGTCAGTCCTCACTTTCCAACCTCTCACCTTCACTGTGTATTCCAGGCTAGCTGGCCTGAGGACTTCCAGACAATTCTCCAGTCTCCACTTCCTACCTCATCGTCAGAGTGCTAGGATTACAGATGAATTCCCTATCATCTGGCTTTTTATGTGGTTTCTGGGGATCAAACTCTGGTCATTGGGCTTGCAGATTTGGTATTCTTTCCTGCTGAGCCATCTCCTTGGCCCACATTTTTATTTTAATAATTATTATTATAAATCATGGTATCACTTTAAATTTGAAAGGTTAGAGGCTTGTAGCTCTTACTCCTAAAATAGATCTACCAAATAAAATTCAATCAGCAAGCATTCAGCACTTGGTGAATTCAGAGAGAGAAGAAATAGGCATATGGGGGAATGAGGAAATTACAGCTGATGGAAATTGTAGGACTACTTTTATTTCAAAAGGATTGTAGGATCATGGGAGCGTTCAAAAATAGTTTGTCCCTGTGTCTCCATCTTCAGCTTCCCCCAGCACCGACATTTCTGTAACTATAGCACCATATTAGATAAAAATTGAGCATTTTATGTCTGATATTTTGTTTCTTTTTTTCTTTTTTTTTCCCTTTTTTTTTTTTCATTTTAAATGGCAGAGTCTCTATGTAACTAAGCCTGCCCTGGAATTCACTATATAGCCCAGGTTAGCCTCAAACTTGTGGACTCCTCTTGCCTCAGCTTCTGAATAGTGAAGCTGTCGCATGAGCTCCCCCCGAGCCCCCCACCCCAAGTTGCTACTGGGGTGTGAATGTAAACGAGAACACTGGCTTTAGTCAGCTTTTCTTTTTCTCACATGCATTTGTTTGCGAGAATGTGTGTATTGTTCTGTGTATGCAATTTTAGCCATGAAGGGATTTGTGTGCCCCATGTTATCCAGACATGGTCACCACAGGGAAGTGGACTTTTTTTATCTTGCATCCCCCCCAGGTTGTCCCTGGCAATCACTAAATGCTCTCCATCACTGCCATTTTTGTGATATTTTTTAATATTATTGGAATCATATGGTGAGCCACCTTTTGGGGGTTGGTTTGCTGTCCTTGAGATCTATCACATTTTCATTTGTTCCCAGGGTTCAGTTCTTTGCATTGCATACTTTAAGGAAATGATTTATAAGATGTCATCTTGAAGACAAGGGCACAGAGGAAAAAGCCGGCCTATAAATACTCATGTTATTATTTTACTGTTAAGCCAGGTTTACTGGTAAAAATATTTCCCATGTAGGCTGGGAACGAAGCTCAGTAAGGCTCTGGGCTCAGTTTTCAAAATCACCACCATAGCAGGGCCTGGAGAGATGGTTTAGCTTTCGAGAACACTGGCTGCTCTTTCAGAGGTCACAGATTCAGTTCTCTGCATCCACATGGCAGCATGTTTTCAACGTCTTTGCACTAATGCTCTTTTTATGTCAGCCTCCTTTTCCTCAAAATTCTCAACATTTAATTCACTCTGCCATTCTCATTCAAACTAGTCCCCCAAAACATCAGACGCCACTCCCTCTGAACACTAGTTGCCACTTAAAATGAATTAGTTTTGACTTATCAAGGGCTAAGTGAGGGATTAGTTGGTAAATCCACAAAGAACTTCAACTAGGAATTTTCTTGGTGAAGAAATATCTGATTAGGACAGTTTCATGACATGGGAAAGACTTGATTGAACCTTTCCAAACTGTTGTACCATTGGCTTTCACCATGAAGTCTCTGACAGATAAGATCATAAGGCCAAGAGTGCCCTGAGCTGATTTTGTAGAGAACTGCTGTCAATTCCCTCATTTATCAATATTTAGTGCCCGTTCTGTGCTTAGCTTCACATGAAGGGCTAGAGACACGGAGCGGCGGGTGACAGTCTGATGAACTGTAAGTTGACTCTGACTCTCTGATGCAGGAAGACATTTCCATAAGGGACTTCCCAGGAAAAATATAAATGTAGAAAGTTCTTGTGTCAAGAAAAGGACCTCGGGAGAGCTGGCCGTCACACACAGTGAGGTGTGAAGCAAGAGCCATAGTTGTTAGAAGTTTAAATCCAAACACAGCCTTCTGAGTCTGAAGCCCTTGTCTCACCAACACCTTGACAGCAAATGTGTTAGGAGGCAGCTGGAAGGGCACTGAGGCTTCCCACGCTGCAGACGTTTCTTTCTGCACTCTAACTATACAGTACATTGTTCGCCTGAGAAACACTCTTGTCTCTATTTTTTTCCGATGTCCAGTGGAAAAATTGGACTTGAGTATCAAAGTACTACCATATGGTACATGACTTAATTTTAGTTTTAATGTCAAGTCGTATAAAATATTTACTGAAAGCAAGTGATGATGATGTGCTTATCTTAATATTAGAGACTTCAAACTCAATTATTCTTTTTTTTTTTTTCCGTGTTCAGAAATAAAGTTTGGTGCCCTACTCTGAAATCTGGTTCTTATCAAGCTTTTAGCTTCAAGCTTAGGGAAAAAGCAGTGTGGACGTGCATGTAAAAGCCTTGATGTTCAAACCGTCTGCTCCGGTAAATCCATGTCTAGATAGTCATCCAGGAGAAGAATCAGATGTTCTGAAAAATATAGATTCAAGGTGTTCACTTCAGCGACAGGGAGAGAACCAAGAGACAAATAAACATTAAGCTGTGGCTCAGAAATATGACAGAATTTTTAGTATCCATCAGAAATTACGTGTGCATAGAATAATAGAAGAGATAGAAAATATTCAGCTTCTAGTAAGTCCTTCCAGCATGTTTATGCTCTGCACACACTGGTTTTTACACGTGCATAAAGTTTTAAAGAAAAAAAATAGAGGAAAATATATAACAGAGAGAGAGAGAGAAAAGAAAGCAGCAAGCACATACCAGGATGCTAATAGCACAGGTCTGAAACATGGAGTATAGGCACTTTTCCTTCAGACATTGTGCGCTTTTAAGAAGAAAGTATCTGCATAAATGTTCATGAATTATATCTAAATATTCAGGTTTTTAGCAATGTAATAAAGTGGTCATTAAAAGGTCTCCTCAGGCTCACAGGTCACATGAGTGAGGATCGCCCAGCTTTTTTAAAAGGGCTGGTTATGAGCCCCACCTCTTGTGGGATTGGCCACTAGGGGGCGAGCCACCTACCAGGCAAGGGTTTATTTGCTAGGTAGGATTGCTCTGTAGAGTCACCAGCAAAGACAGTGTGGGTCTGGCTGGGAAGAGAAGCGAAGCATAGTAAGTTCATTGTCTCTTTTCTTTTCCAGATATTTTATCCAGAAACAACAGATGTCTACGATCGGAAAAACATACCAAGGATGATATATTGCATTCACGCGCTAAGGTGGGGCAAACGCAGATCTAAACTTCCGTTTCCAGGCAAACGCAAACAGATTTAAACTTCCGTTTCTGCTAAGATCTTAAGTGACTGTAACGACCTCAAGAGCCTTAAAAATCATGTTCAGTTTTGAATTTGTTGGTACAGAATTTAAAATAATTGCTGCACAAAGCCACCCTTGGGCTTGGAAACACTCGTGACGTTTTTAGTAGAAAAATCCAGAGAAATTAATAAAGACCTAAGTACAATAAAGAGAGGAGGAAGCTGGGGACAGCGAGGACCCCTCAGGAGTGTGCCACTGGGCTTGAGTTGCGATGTATACGCATGTCAGGGTGGCAGGGAGCAGAGCTGGTAGTCACTGTGATTGCTCTAATGACTCACTAAATTCTCCGCTTGAACCACCAATAAGAAAATGTAACACAAACGTGGTTTCTTCCAACTTCCCACTCAATAGAATTTACATCTAAGAATAAAAAAGAAACACCAAAGTTGTGCTAAATTTGATCCAGCCATACTTACTGTTTTAAAGTGATTTTGCTTTTGATAATTTTTGAAAGTCTTGGAACCCTGCTCATTCACAGATGACTTTTCTTTTTTAACTGGCCTGGGAAAACTGGGGAATTTCAGATAGCAACCACGGTGGAACCCCAGCTGCAGCTGTTGTCTTGTGCATGCAGGTGAAGCTTGAGAGATTTCATGTGTAATGAAGTTTTAAATTCCTTTACAACATCTGCCTTGTGTTTGTATCGCTGGAAGTCATTTTCCTGGCAGAACCCTCTGTCTTGGGGTTTACATTAACATCTTCCTGGTTTTTTTCTTCTGCAAAGGAAAAAGTCTTCATAATAATTCATTACAAAGCTAGTCTCCTAGAGAAAACTTTGATTATGTCATAGGGTTCGACCCCTAACTCACCACCCAGCCAGCTTTTTTTTATTTTTGAGTCAGCTTTGGAATATGACAGCTGGTGAGATATGACATAGGCCAAATGGTAGCTCCTTCCTCTTTCATTTATTTATTCATTTGTTTATTAATTATTCTGGTGTATGTGTATGCACTCACACACTTTTAGGTATTCATGTGCCACTGCACACAAGCGAAAGCTCAGAACAATGTGCAGAAGTTGGCTATCTCCTTCTACCACATTGTCAGGCTTGGCAGCAAGTGCCTTTACCTGCTAGGCCATCCTGTCACCCTCTCTTTTGGAGACAGTGTCATACTGAACAGCTGAGGCTCAAACTCTCCATCCTCCTGCCTCCGCCGCCCCAAGAACTGAGACTATGAACAGGCCTTCAGGCCAGGCCTATTTTTTTGTTGTTATTATAACTAAGAATATCTAAAAGTAAATAAATAAAATAGGTATAATTTCTGCAGGAGGCGCTAGAGGTGGGGAGTTTCTGGGTTTGCTCCTGTCTCTTCCTTCTGCAGCCTAACGGCCACTATACCAATAGGACTTCTTTTGGGGATGGCATAGAAAGGAGGTTTGTTTTGTTTTTTGTGACAAGGTCCCACAGTGTGGCCCTGACTGACCTCTGTAGACTAGGCTGGCTTTGAACTCACAGAGATCTGCATGCCTCTGCCTCCTGTGTGCAGGGATTAAATTGAGCACTGCCACCACCCAGCCCAATAGGTTTTCTTAAAACTCTGTGTTTCTTTTGAATGTGCTGCTCAGCAGTCCTCAGGGAGTTCTTGTCAAAGCTTGGGACAGCCACTTAACACTATGCGTTAGTACTGCTTTTGTGACCTGCTAAGCCAGCCTTCATTATGTTCATACTCGCTCCAATGATCTCCAGATCCATAGCAGGCTTCCAGGGCAGTGTGTGTGAGCTTCAGTTGATTTGCTGGAGTAGACACCTGGGCCTTATGTTCTCCAGCTTACAAAGAGATAGCATGCTAAGTTCCTTCTGGGCGAAATCTTTGCTCCTAAGAAGCTACATAGAGTGGCATAGGGGTTCACAAATGTACATTTACTGTAGTTTAAATAATGGCTTGATCAACTCTGAAACAAAGAATGGGTTCTTTCTCGTTTATTGTTGCGTGTATGTACAAACCTCCATGTCATGGCTGTGGATCTTTATCAGTTACTCTTCATGGATGTCTTTGTGCCTTTTTGACATCCTGGACCGGATACGTACTGTGTCATGCATATCATACATATGACCACATTCTGCCATGGGTAACTCTCCTTCACTACCTCCTCACATGTTGTGCAGCTGCCTCTCAGGAAGGAACTGAGAAATCCCGAGTGTCTGAGGCTTATTTATCCAGCTCCCCTCTGCGGTGGTTTTCAGTCACTCCCAGGAGACTGACTGATATTCTGTGATGCAGGGGACCAGCCTTAAGGCATCCTTTGTTTAATGAGTGCAGTTGGCTCTCTTTGCAGAGTTGGCTGCATGTGTTATCCTGGCTGCAACAGCTGTAGCACTGCTGGAATAGAGAGAGGGTTGTCCTTACCTGGGAGAGAATTAGGCAGGTCAGAGGTTTTGATTATAGCTCATGAGCCAGGAGGGAAGGTTGCTCCAGGTAGCTTTGCTTTTTAGACCCTGACTTCCTTCTGGATTAGCCCATTGACTGATTGGCCTACAAATTCAGCTGTGATCCTGACCAAACTTTTCAGGAGTCTGATGTGGAGTTAAGAACCCACCACCCCTGGGGTTTGTCCTTGCTTTCCTCCCCTGCCTGCCCCTTACCCTTTTTGTCTGGTACCTGATCCCGGCCTCACTGCCTGTCACCACTGACCCCTTTACCAGCTTAGCTTGGCAGTTTCAAACTTGGCCTAACTGAGAAGAACTTGCCTTCTTGGTGGGTGGCCTCCTCCTTTTCCAAAGAAATATTTATCTCTTTTTTCCTATTAAGAAAAAAAAGTAGCTTATTCTAATTGGGGGGGGGGGGGGGAGACCGGAAAATGTAGAAAAAAATGTTTTTAAAAGAGCTAAAACAGTCAATGTCGCAAAATCACGCAAAAACCACTGTTACTATTTTGGAGACTTTGGACTTAAAATCTGTATGGGACATGTTTTCCTTTTGTGGCTTCTTTTGGAATGCTCTGAAGCCTATTCGACAAAAAGAAACCCATTCTGAAAGTCTAGCTTAGTTACTACACATTTTTCTTAATGTCTGGAGGCCGTTTTATGTACACAGAAAAACTGTGTGTCGGATGGTGCTCTGTTTATAAAGACATAACAAGTGACATCCAGCAACTGTTAAATGTTTAAACAGTCATAAGATTGAGTATGTTGAAATGATTTAAACCATAATGTGATTGTAAAAACAACGTGATTTTCTTCATATCCCTTAAGAGCAGATGAAATGCTCTGTCAGGGTTATACACTCACCACTGCAAGCAACTTGGAAAGATCCAGCTTCCCTTCTCTCTTGTGTTCATTGTTCACACACTAAAGTGATCTGCCCTAGCATTGCTATCCTGTCATGACACCTAACCTGGGGCCACATGACTTTAAGGTCACCAGAAATCAAAGGGCACACCTTCAAGTCTAGAATTTGACCTGGACCTTGTTGAACATGGCTCTCTCTTTGGGCTCTTGTCTCAAGGTAAGTCAGGACCTGGCCAACAGTATCAAGTTAAACTTTACTTGGTCTGGAAGCCATTTTCATTTCTAGATCTGTGGCTTACAGGTAGAATTTTTTCTTTACTGTCTACCTCTCCCTGTTAGCCTACAGTGACCCACTCCCTAAGTTTCTCTTGGCCGGTGTTGAACACCACATTGTCCTGTCACGGTGATGTATTGGCCTGACCTGTCAGCATTATTAGAAGCATATGTACGCCCTTTTCACTTTCTTCTTAAAATTATAGTTGGACTTTCTCGAAGTTTCCATCTCTTAGAAGACAAGGGAGGGACAACTGAATGCTCTTCATGCTGTTGCTGATTTACCTCCTCAGATCTGGTTCCTGGCCTCTCTGCGTGACAGCTCAGTGCCCACTGCTCTTGGATTCCCTTCTGGCTACTTCTGTCATAACCTGCCCTCTGCAGGCCATCCTTACCTTGGGATACTTCCTTTGCTTTGGGGAGACTTTTTGGCTAGTTCAGAGTTCCTCATCTGTTTTAGTCAGGGTTTCTATTCCTACACAAACATCATAACAAAGAAGCAAGTTGGGGAGGAAAAGGTTTATTGAGCTTACACTTCCACGCTGCTGTTCATCACCAAAGGAAGTCAGGACTGGAACTCAAGCAGTTAAGGAAGCAGGAGCTGATGCACAGGCCATGAAGGGATGTAACTTACTAGCTTGCTTCTCCTGGCTTGCTCAGCTTGCTCTCTTATAGAACCCAAGACTACCAGCCCACAGATGGTACCACCCACAAGGGGCCCTTCCCCCTTGATCACTAATTGAGAAAATGCCTTACTGCTGGATCTCATGGAGGCATTTTCTCAGCTGAAGCTCCTTTCTCTGTGATAACTCCAGCTTGTGTCAAGTAGACAGACAAAACCAGCCAGTACATCATCCTTATTATTTCCTGCAGTATATTTAGCATAAAAACACGTACTTACCCGTGCTCCATAAACAGAGAAAGAACAAAGTACCTTTGCTTTAATAACTCCCCTTTGAAAAAGTAAAACAAGGAACGATGCATAAACGATTTATCTCTCATGACTTCCCTTTTGTATACTGTGTGTTATCCTCTTTTGAACTCTGTGCTTAAGACTGAACCAAGATGACTATTTTCCTGTTCATAGCATGGTCTCTCTGTGTCTCTCAAGCTGAACTTAAGCTCACAGCCCTCTTACCTTCTGAGTACTAGAATTACATTTGTGCACTGCCCTGCCCATCCAATACCTTCTGCACAGAATAGATAGTTTGAGGTTGATTATTCATGGCAGCCCCTTTATCTCTGTAGTGCTGCCCTTGGCTTCTTTGAAACATCCCTGTATTGTGGACACAACCAGATGTCCTTGTCCTGTTCTCCTGATTACTGCTTTAAGATAGGGAATCAACTCCTGTTCAAGAAATCTCTTCAGAGTCGCACATGACTATTGATTATTCTAGTTTTAGCATTGTAAGGGTGCTTGATGCAACTTCTCTTACTGCTCCATTTAATGGACCATCACAATTCTGTTGTTGTGGAAACCTGTGGGTCTCCCCTGAGTATAAGCATTACTACAGCATTGATGCTTCTGTGGTTGTGTTTGGCGCTCCAGTTTTCAAATGTGGTAGCAACACATAACTGGTATCCACTATTTAATGAGTGCAGTTTGCTCTCATTGCAGAGTTAGAAGCCAGGATAACACATATCCTGGCTGTAACAGCTGTAGCATGGCTGGAGTAGAGAGCTGTAGGGCTTGCATTTGTGAGGAAGGAGGTAGCAGGCCCACTTCTGGTTGACCAGTTGTTCTAAATCTCCTGACTGCTTTGTTGCGAGCTCCTTTCCCTGGCTCTTCCCACCAATGGAAGTTGTTAGACATGTTGTCCAGGCATGAATGTATAACCTTCATTGATTTAACATTCCTTTCTCTTAGAGGCCTCTTTCTCCCAAAGAATTTTCCCCTAAAATACCAGGTTGATTGTAATTCTTGCAGTGTACATTTGAATTTATAAATAAGCTCTCTGGAGACAGATCATTGGCCTTAAAGCCAGACTGGAATCCTCAGGTCTTGGGAAGGATGTACAGAAATGGCAGTATTGGAGATTGAGGTGAGAAAGGCATTTGCTCCTCTCTCCTTGTTCAAAACTCTCCACTTGGTCTGAATGCCCTACTCTCACCCCCTGTCTGAATTACTTCGTGGCTATGACAGTCTTTCAGAAAGCTAAGCTCTCTGAGCTTGTGAACCATTTCATGAAACCTACCATGGTTCCATGGTTTTGCTTTAGTTGAAGCTTAGAGTCCCTTAGAGTTCATCTTTTTAACTTTTCAGGAAGTTTACCTGAACTAATTTGCATATGGAAGGACTACCTCTGGGTTCCTTTGCTTTGAGACAGAATTTTATAAAATGGTATCAGCCTTGCACTTCATCAGAGGCCTCTGAGCTGTTATATTTGAAAGATTTAAAGGAAAGAATGCTGGAACTTGAAAACTGGAGGAACCCTGAGAAGTTATTTAAGCCTGGCCATTCACTACACTGAAAGCTCACCTCCGTGCCTTGCTCGGGGCCACAAACCCAGTCCTTGCTGCAAGACTTTGATTTATTAATGTCCAGAGCACATGGTACAGCTAAAAGGAGCTGTTTGCAATACGATGCAGAAACTCGGCAGTGGACCCAGGCCCATCCTGCTTTTTAAGTTGGTGTTTCATCACCACAGAATCTTTAATGAATTTATTAAAAGTAATAATAAATTTAAAAACTGATAGTATTTTGTAACTTCTGTTTTCACTTTCCAGCCTTTAGCTGATATTATGTATACAGCTAGCACCCTATGGGCTAGTGAGAGTTAGTTAGCTCTGGCTGGTCCTTCTGTGCAGGCCTACATTAGCAGCACAAGCGTGGTTTACCTTTTCATGGGATAAGAGGCTTCCAACTCTACCCAGAGTGCCTTCTTAGATATTGGGCAGTGCTGGTAACATTAATACCACAGCTTCCTCTGAAATACTCCTGGCATGCTGTTAGATGTTAGTCAGTAAACAGGGCATAGCAAGCAAGTTCAGTGTGGAGAGCCAGCTCCCAGCAGCACTTATTCAATGGATTTGGTTTTTTAACGTTAAGTCTCAGTTGCCTGTGAATGTCAGGTAGGAGATGGCCTCACTGGACTTCAGACGCTTGGGAAAAAGGCTTTTCGATGGATGGTTCTTTTCAGCGTGAGAGTGATGGATAAATACAGCTTTCAGATAAGTGTTTCCCCTTTGTACTAATCTGCTTGGAAGACCTGTCACTCAGAGACCAGGTAGAAACACCCATTGTGGAAAAGGTGATCTTTATAAAAACTAACATGAAATTTCAATGCCAGTGTTGATAAATGGGGGAAGTTGAAAATAAATACAATATTCCTAATTCTCTGGATACGATGTTTGAGAGGCCGTATGCAACTGAGTTTCTACTTACTCTATCATACCGATTTAAGAAAATCTCAGGTTTACAGTCAAAAGCAGATTTTCCCCCTCAGCAAGCTAATTTCTCAGCACCACCTTGTGGTAACTCCTAGTTAATCAGGATGTTTGTTCACGGAAATTTGTTACTATTTCCCTGCACAGTGGAGGCTTATTGGAGATTGCACCTACTTTCTTTATCGTGAATGTGAAAAATCACCCTATTCCTTTAACATAAAGCTTTTCTTTCATGTTGTCAACAAAGCTGTGTTTGAGACAAGGACTGGCTTGGAGCCTTGGGTCAGCCTCTACTAGAGAGATCCTGCAGTCCATGTCTCCTGGAGAGTTGGGGCCCCTGTTGTTTGTGCCACTGTGTCAAGTTAAAGCAATGTCTGTGACATCTAAAGCAGCTTTAATTTAAGAAAAGCATACTATACAGAAGACACATCAATAAAGTAGCAATTAAATGAGTTAATGAACAAGATATTATATAAAAATGGCTGCATCTAGATCATTTAGCACAGCTCTTTGAGTGTTTTTCACAACTGACAAAATTAGTACAACAGTAATTAAAAATTTTGTCTTTACTGTTCAGAAGTTCATGCAAGTGTATACTAGTAAATAAGATCATATCTACCTACCATCTTCCCCCTCCAACTGCCTCCGTAGTCTCCCTAAAAGACCCCCAACTTTGTGTCTTTGTGTCACTCTTTTGTGTTGGCTGGGGGGACATGTTAGGGAGAATATGGAGGCATATATATCTTATAGCATCTATATACAAGTGTATATATAATATACTTGTATATATATTAGTATATAGTTGTATATATTATATATAGCATATTATATATTAGTATATATAACGTATAACTATATATATGTATATATACATATATCCTAAGTCCAGTTAATGCTACCCATATGTGCATAAGTGCGTATTTATCTACTGTAACATCAAAAGTCTATTGGTGACCATATCATCCAAAGAAATAAAAGGAAGAAAGAAAGAAAAGATCCCCTTCTATTCAATACCACCACAACACACCAGGAACACTGAGGACGAGATGGAATATAAAAGCCAGAAAATGAGCAGAGAGCTGTGAAATGCAGTTTTCTGGCAGGACATGCCTGCCACATGCATGAATTCACAGCAGCTGGGGTTCCCTGCACATGACCTGCATAAGACCATAATTTAAAAAAAAAAAAAAACTTTTAAAATAAAATCAGAGATGTCAGCCAATGGCCAAGATATAAACAGCCTCCCCCAAAAAGCAAATGGATGAGACAGTATTGAGAAACAAGATGGGAGCGGGCTACAACCAGCAATAACGGGACACATCCTGGCTGGAGGCCATCACAGCCTTGGTTCCAGGTAGGTAAACCAGTGCAGAGCTTCAAAGCATGGAGTGATCGGCTTGACCAGGCCGAGCCTCTGGCTCTGCTCCAAGAGAGGCAAAAGATGGTACTGACGGCAGGAGAGCATGTCAGTGCCCAAGACAGCTAAATGCACAGAGAGGGACATGGGGGGCGCCTGGGAGACCTTGTCAGAGTGACTGTGAACAGAAGACCAAACTGGACCACATAGATGACCCTATCTATTTCACAGCAGCAACTGCCACCAAGGGAGACAGATGTCTTCGAGAGAAGGAGACACTAACACTGACCATTGTCGGTTCCCGTGTTCCCCACAGAGTCCCCGATGCCACAGTCCACAGTGGATGAACCAAAAGACCCAAATACAGACAAAAGCCCCAAATCAAAAGATCCCAAATGTTCAAGGAAAAATGACCCTATGAGGAAAGCTTGAGATGAGAGAGCACCAGCATCAATAAAACAAACGACTATACGAGCCGCTCAAGACTCATTGTATTTACGTGATTCCAGAAATTATTTCTCAGGCACCTAACATAGCAGAAGCAAGGAGAAAATTAAGAAAGGAAAATTTGGTGTAGGAAAGAAATTAGTAAAAATTGTTACCTAAATTTTATGGCAAAATACAAAAATAAAGGCATAGAATTAAAGTCTAGACCATCTTAGTATTACATACATAGAGAAATAGAGGTGACCTGTATTAGGGGAAAGGGTTACTAATTAGCTCAGGTTTTGGTATGACAATGTAGCTTTAAAATTAAACTATCAGTATTTACGTGGTACTCTGCCTTAAAGAGACAGCACGCTCTATACTTGGGCGAGACTTAAATGTCATATTACTGTGGCGTCTCATATCTTCTCGTTTTTCTCACTAGCTTCCTTTCAGTTTTCTTAGGAGGTGTGACTTGAATTTGTAGGTGGAGGTGGAAGAAACCAATACTCCAAATGAAACAGACATGTCTACCCGGATGTATTTTTCACTACTTTTTCCCATTTCTTAAACGATTATTTGCTTACCTGTCTTTGAAGCTATGGCAGATCTTTTCAGTTGTGGTAGGAGTTCCCTTTTATATTGGTAACTGTACTGGCTGGTTTTGTGTCAACTTGACACAAGCTGGAGTTATCACAGAGAAAGGAGCCTCAGTTGAGACAATTCCTCTATGAGATCCAGCGGTAAGGCATTTTCTCAATTAGTGATCAAGGGGGGAGGGCCCCTTGTGGGTGGTACCTTCTGTGGGCTGGTAGTCTTGGGTTCTATAAGAGAGCAAGCTGAGCAAGCCAGGGGAAGCAAGCTAGTAAGTTACATCCCTCCACAGCCTCTGCATCAGCTCCTGCTTCCTTAACTGCTTGAGTTCCAGTCTTGACTTCCTTTGGTAATGAACAGCAGCATGGAAGTGTAAGCTCAATAAACCCTTTCCTCCCAAACTTGCATCCTGGTCATGATGTTTGTGCAGGAATAGAAACCCTGACTAAGACAGTAACCTTCCTTTTGCAATGGCGGGAAGGGAACCAGGGTCTGATGTGTGCAAGGCAAGTGCTCTGCTCTAAGTGTGCATCACAGCCCACCGGTTCCCTTTTAGAACTGCATACATTCCCCTGGTAATCGTGAATTAAGAAATGCTTCATAAAACAGTATGGCTTCTTTAATGTCACCATGGTCTCCTCGTTTGGCATGAAGTTTGCTGGCGCACTTTTCCATGACTGCAAATGGGTTTAGATTCTTGATAATCTCCTAAGATGTAGACTAAGGTATGTACCCTGCCTTCCTGGCTCCAAATTACAAATACATGACTATTTTATGTACATGAGTACACAGTAGCTATCTTCAGACACACCAGAAGAGGGCATCGGAGCCCATTACAGATGGTTGTGAGCCACCATGTGGTTACTTGGAATCGAACTCAGGACCTATGGAAGCGCAGTCAGTGCTCTTAACTGCTGAGCCATCTCTCCAGCTCATATATGACTTTTCACAGCAGAAAAAAATGTTCACAGTTGAATGTTCTCTTCCTGGTAAGATGAAGATCAGAATTTGGCACTAAATTAAAAATTACCTCAAAGCTCTGCCCCACGGTGATACGTCCTCCAACAAGGCTGCACCTCCTCATAGTGTCACATCCTATGAGCCACGCAGTGAAACACATGAGCCTATGGGGGTCTTTCCTATTCAAACCAGCACACTCTCCTTCTCCTCACTCCTATTGTTGATAATGGCCCAGTGCTGGGCCTTGAACCTGGGGCCTTGAACCCACTGAGGTGAATCTGCAGCCCCTGGAAAGTCTTCATTGATAATACTCTGAAATGACATGGAGATAAGGAAAATGGTATTTGACAGACAGCTGGCAGGGTGGGCTGTGCCCATCTTAGTAGTCAGCATCTTACAGTTGCTATACTCTGTATCAGATGCAGTTCCTAGGGAGGATGTAATGCTGGCTGGATAGCATCAGATAGCTCCTCCCCAGAAGAGTGTATAACACTGTACACAGCTCTACTGCTGCCAGGACCTATGGTTTGGTTCACTGGGTGACTGAGGATGCTAAAGAATGAGTCATTGGTGAGTCTGAGTCTGAGACTTTTTTTTGGTTTTTCGAGACAGGGTTTCTCTGTGTAGCCCTGGCTGTCCTGGAACTCACTCTGTAGACCAGGCTGGCCTCAAACTCAGAAATCCGCCTGCCTCTGCCTCCCGAGTGCTGGGATTAAAGGCATGCGCCATCACTGCCCGGCTGAGTCTGAGATTTTCTAACAGAGAAGCCTCATGCCCATTGAGGCCAGCCAGTACCTAGTACACCTTGCTTCCCAGTTCTATGCAGGGGACACACTAGTTATAAAGGCTACTAAACTCAGGGATGTGCAGACATTTGGTGCCTCTTGGGTATTTACTGATCCTTCAATGTCAACTTACAACTTTACAAGTTATTTTTCTCCTAAGCTAGTGGTTCTCAAACCCTCCTAATGCAGCTTAATGCAGTTCCTCATGTCATAGTGACCCTCAACCATAACACTATTTTCATTGCTACTTCATAATTTGATTTTGCTGTTATTATGAATTGTAAATATCTGATATGCAGGATATCTTAGAGTTCTCTCTCTAGAGTCACAGAACTTATGAAATGTCTCTGTATATTAAGGGAACTTATTGTGATGACTTACAGTCTGTAGACCAACTAACCCAACAATGGGCAGTTGTGAATGGGAAGACCAAGAATCTAGTAGTTGCTCAGTCCCACGAGGCTAGTTGTTTAAGTTGGTCTTCTGTAGAAGTAGGTCCCAACAGATATGCTGGCAAGTTAGTGCAAGCAGTTGAAAAAGAGTGAATCTTCTTTCTTCCAATGTCCTTATGTAGGCCTCCAGCAGAATGTGTGGCTCAGATTAAAGGTGTGTACCACCACGCCTGGATCTGGGACTTGCTTTGTCCCAAGCTGACCTCAACTCAGAGATCTACTTGCCTCAGTCTCCTGGGATTAAAGGCATGTACTACCTTGCCTGGGACCTAAACTTTTCATGGCCACTATGCCTCAAGATCTTCCTGTCAAGATCCAGGTCAGAAACCTGTCTTCCAGCCTCAAGATCTGGATCCTAGGTGTGCCCTCCATTTCTGGATTGTAGATCATTCCAGATGTAATCAAGCTGACAACTAGGAATAGCACCACACAGGATATCTGATATGTGGCCCCTGAGAAGGGGCTGTTCAACCCCAGAGGGTCGAGACCCACAGGCTGAGAACCACTGTCCTAAGCAGTGGTGCTTTGTAACATGGTTCGGCTCCCAGAGAACACAGCTAGAAAAATCAAAACAAGTGCAAATTCTCCTGCAAAAATGAAAGATTTTATTTGGGGGACTCTAGGAGTTCATTTGTTTGGGTTTTTTTAGGGCTGGGGATTAAACCCAGGGTTTTATACTTACTAGGCAAGTTCTCCACAACTAAGCTA
Organism: Rhynchomys soricoides; assembly: GCA_019843965.1. Classification (NCBI taxonomy): domain Eukaryota; kingdom Metazoa; phylum Chordata; class Mammalia; order Rodentia; family Muridae; genus Rhynchomys; species Rhynchomys soricoides. Next base: position 13,367,725 of record JADRCH010000005.1, on the reverse strand, counting down.
CATTCTCAGCCAGATGATTTTTAAAAAACCCTTTAATCACAGAGGACAAATAATCTTGAGATCCAACCAACTGCTTCCATCTCTGAGTGCCATAGAATCCCTGATGTGTGCCGCTACACTCAGCCATGCAATGCCTTTTTAAGACATAGTTTGGCAAAATGTATTGAAAAATTTTGTTCTGTGTTTACCTTTTCTAGCTTGGAATTTTATTTTGAGGGATTTATATAGCATGTATCTACAAAGGTATGTGTCTACACGTGTGTGTGTGTGTGTGTGTGTGTGTGTGTGTGTGAGCCCTCATACATATACAAATAATTAGTGACCTTCTAAATGCTTATGATTGCTTGAGTTATAGTATGTCCATATTCTAGAAAAATATGTAAGTTTGTAGTGTAGATAAGTAGAAAAACTACATCAAAAGGAATTTTATGGAAATTTAATTTTTAATTCTGATAATTCCCTTAACTCCTTCCTTCCTTCTGTTCTTCCCTTCTTCCCTCCCTCCTCCCTCCCTCCTTTTCTTCCATCCATCCCTTCCCCCCCCCCCCCTCTCTCTCTCTCCTTCCCTCCTTTTTCCATGGTGGGGCTCCACTCTGTTGTCTCAGCTAGTCTTATATCTCCTGTCATCAGTCCTTGCTCCACTGGTCCTGTAGGTGTGCCCTACATCACCCACCTGGGTGTGCTGGTCCTGTAGGTGTGCCCGACTGCACCCACCCGGGTGTCCTGGTCCTGTAGGTGTGCCCGACTGCACCCACCTGAGTGTGATGGTCCTGTAGGTGTGCCCTACGGCACCCACCTGGGTGTCCTGGTCCTGTAGGTGTGCCCGACTGCACCCACCTGGGTGT
>JADRCH010000005.1:13341519-13361703 GCA_019843965.1 Rhynchomys soricoides | reverse complement strand
TCTGCATCCCTAAGACCTTATACCAAAGCAGAAGAATAATTGTTTCCACTCGCCCTCGTCACACTGTTCCGTGATTAGCCTCCATGGTTTGAGGGGACTGCCACCTTGTCTAGACTGTCTCCTCTCTTCTGCTCTGAGCTGGATTCTGTGGCCTTTTCCTACCAACTTGAATCCGTTGCCTCTCAGTCTCACAGGCTGACCTCCAGGATTTCCACAGGACCTTGAAGCCCCTTCTACCTTCTCTGGTTTCCTATCGTCCTCCAACTTAACCCCTCTCTGAAAATGAGGCAAAAGAATTCATGTTTCATTCAGATCCAATATCACCTCACTAAAAACCTGTCCTGATTCTCTTTTTCCTACTACATTAAGTACAGGGCCAGGTGCAATGGTGCACACCTTTAATTCCAGAACTTAAAAAGAAAGAGACAGGCTGATCTCTATAAATTCAAAAGCAACCTGGTCTACAAATTGAGTTCCAGGCCAGATAGGACCACATAGTGAGACCCTATCGCAAAATGAAACAAAATGCAAGAAAACAAAACTAACTAACTAAATAAAGTACAAGTGTTTAGCGTGGTATTTGATTGGTGTCCTCTACAACACACAGACCATCTTTTTGTTTAACAATAACACACACACTAAGCTTTGTGACTTTTATTTTTAAACCAAACCTACCTGGCGACAGCCCATTGCTTGTCTACTCTGCTTCTCCTCCTGGTTTGCCTCCATTGTTACCGAGGTTTAAATTTTTCTTTACAAATGAGTTTGACTGTATTCCTCTAACTAGACTATAATCTCTTCTATGCATATTTGTTATCTCTGGTTTTTAATTTTGTTAGACGGACTCAAGTGAAATTTCCAGTATTTCCCTGTTTTGCCTCTGTAAGCATGGCCATATTGACCGATTCCTTGTAATTGTTCCCAGTTAGAGACTTAGCCATGCTCACAGAGCAGCTAGCCAGGCTGTGGATCTTTGTACTTCTTGCTGGCTGTTCCTCCCTGCAGAGCCCTGCACACAGTAGGTATCCCACAGGTGCTTGTGTCGATTACAAGTGAAAGGGAGCAAGCCCCCTGTATTAGTCAGGATTCTCTAGAGTCACAGAACTTATAGTAGTCTCTATACAGTAAGGGAATTTGTTGATGACTCACAGTCTGTAGTCTAACTCCCCAACAATGGTCAGCAGTAGCTGTGAATGAAAACCCGAGGATCTAGCAGTCGCTTAGTCCCACAAGGCTCACAGGTGAAGAAGGTTGAATCTTCCTCCTTCCAGTGTCCTTATGTAGATCTCCAGCAGCAGGTTTGGCCCAGATTAGAGGTGTGCGTACCACCACACCTGAAACTTGTGTCTTCCAGACTCAAGATCTAGATCACAGGTGAGCCTTCTAATTCTGGATTGTAATTCACTCCAAATATAGTCAAATTGACAATCAGAAATAGCCACTACAACCCCTTTAGCTTCTGAGTTTCCTGCTTTGGAAACATTGAACTGAAGCTCAGGTATCAGTGAAGATTTTGTTTTGCAGAACAGCTGTATTTCAGAGGATGAGAGAGATGCGTATGAGGAGCTGCTGACACAGGCTGAAATTCAGAGCAACATCAATACAGTCAACAGTAAGTGACGGAGTACATGCTGGGAATAGATATTTCTATACGGGGTAAGCTTTCTTTGCCAGAATCCGCAAAACTCTGCACTCGTAACTTGCAAAGCTGCCTTACGTGATGAGAAGTCATTGTGATGTGAAATCCCATGGTTTCCCAATTGAGTCTCCCTCACTGGTATTGGTGCTGGTCCACACACAACCTGTCAAAGTGTCTAGAAACTGCTTCTTTCTTGCCTTCCTGTGGTGTGTGCCATTTCGGATCTGTCCCTTGTAGGACTGACACTGTTGTTTAGCAAAAGATAACAATTTAATGACAGTGGTTCCTTGCTCTTGATCATGTGTTTGTGTCCCAATGAAATTTTACAAGATACAATATTACTAACAGTTCTGCTTTCTATTCATCCACAAGCTTTAGATTATAGGAGTTTTTATTTTCTTTTTCTCTTTTCTTTTTTTTCCCCTCTTTTTTTTTTTCCAGCTTATATGGCCTCACTGCAACTGAATGAGACTACTGGGGGGAGGGGAGACAAAATTAAGTGACATGATAGCAACTTTGGGTCTATGCTCCTGAGCCTGTGTGGCAGTTACATAGTTCAGTCCCTCTCTACACCCTATTCAGTTGGGTGACTTGTGTTCTAGTTTCTTTTCTGCTCTGTGATAACACACATTGATAACACACAAATGCAACTTACAGGAGGAAAGGAATCATTTGACTCATCCTTACAGGTCAGGTGAATCAAAGTGAGAATCTAGCGTGTCAGGGTTGGTATTGCTGCCACAGAACACCATGGCCAAAAAGCAAGCTGGGTAAGAAAGGATTTATTTGACTTACAGTTCCATATTGCTGTTCATTAAAGGAAGTCAGGATCATGACAGGAACTCAAGCAGGGCAGGAACCTGAAGGCAGGAGCTGATGCAGAGGCCATGGAGGGGTGCTGCTTACTGGCTTGCTTCCCCTTGCTTGCTCAGCCTGCTTTCTTATGGAGCCCAGGACAAGCAGCCTAGGGATGGCACTGCCCTCAATGAGTTGGAACCTCCTCCTTAAATCACTAATTAAGAAAATGCCTTACAGCTGGATCTTACGGATATTTTCTCAATTGAGGTTCCCTCTTTTCAGATTTGTGTGTCAAGCTGACATAAGACTAGCTAGCCAGCATGGAGCCATGGAGAAGTTCTGCTTGCTAACTCAATTGCAGGCTTGTGCTTAGAAAGCTTAGCTGCCTTTCTGGTACAGGACCTCCTGCCCACGGAAGGGCACCACCTAACGTGGACTGGACCCTCCTATATCCATAATAATCAAGAGAGTCCCTGGTAGTCATGCTCACAGGACAATCTGATCTGGGCATTCCTTCAAATGAGAATCCCTTCTCAGGCGACTCTAGACTGTTTCAACCTGATAGTCAAAGTTATCTTTATCCGAACATCAGAAGAGGCAGTAAGCAATTCTATTTGATATTTCTTCTCTCTATCTTAATATGCATAGCCCATATTTCTACCAAACTCTTAAGACATGAAAGACCACTGGACCCATTTAACAGATCACAGGAGTTTCCACTGGGTTTAAAATTGGAGTGTCTGCCAAGCAGAGTAGTCCAAAAGTTGCCTTCGATGTCACTCACTGCCTAGATGGGTTAGAAATGTTCCTTACTGTATTGAGTGCTCAAAGATACACCTGCAGGCCTGGCTGAGAGGTCCACTCCTAAGTTGTTGGAGAGTCGAGTCCTGCAGGTACCAAGGATGCCAATGCAGATTAGTTCATGTCAGTGTCTGGCAGAACATCTGAGCTTGAGAATTTAGCTCACACAAAATGCACGAGAGCTCGCTGCTATTGGGTTTGTGTCGATACCTTACAAATTTAGTGTGCATGCTTGTGTTCTTTCAATACCTGTTTAGTATTCTGAAGCTGGAAGGCTTCAGGACATAGCACAATCATGAGCCTTCCTTTTTGGAATTATTTCTTTTGCCAAGTGAATTCTAGGGATTATAAAGAAACCGTGATCACGTGGGTGATGATATACGAAGCCCAGCTTCAGGGTTTTCTTCCTGTGACTTGTGAAGGTTGAGACTTTCATTATCTTTGGCAGAAATGAATTGCAGGAAGAAATTAATACTGCCAGTGAGCCATCTGAGCTCCAGAAGCTTCCAGAGGAGATGGTCCCGTAGACTTGGAAATGTTTATAACTTAAGACAGCCTTCTTTTTTGTGTGTTTAATAAAATTCTCTATAAATAACTACTTGATAACCAATGACCTAACTTGCTGATCACAGATTTTACCAAACAGGCTATATTTTCATTTCCATTTAAAAATATCAGGCAATGGGTACCATCAGCACAAGCTGAAACTGGTAAGGATGCTGTCTTGTTTGGTAACTTGGATCTTCTGAAATTTTCATCTCCTCTGACAAAGTTGTAGTCCAGTGGAACTGAAAGTCATGTACTCAGTGGACAGTGGGCTATTGGTACACTTTAAAATCTGCAAGTAAAGTATAGGAATGTCTACGTGCTCATCCCAACCTTGAAGGTTATTACATCAATATTGAAGCATTTGCAATCATAGTGGCCAATTAATGGCATTGGTAGATGCTTTGGTGCATAGGACAATGGCCCCTTCCTCAGAGACTTCAGTTGTTTTTGGACTACAGTCATTTGCTTCCAGGTTCGTCTCAGGACTTCTATGTGGTATATTATGTCAACATTAGGACTGGGAGTTTTGTTAAATGCAGAATGCAAAAAAAAAAAAAAACAATTTTGGTGGGTTTAAAAAAAATTAGGAAAAAATAGGATTTTTTTATAATTTAGATTTTATTTGTGTATAAATGTTTTTCCTGTGTGCATGTGTGTATACCACATGGCATGTCTGGTGTTCACGGAGGTCAGAAGAAGACAATAGCTCCCCTAGAACTGGTGTCATAGGTGGTCCCCGATATGAATGCTGGAAACCAAACCCCATCCTGCTAAGCCCTGAGCCATCTCTCCAGCCCCAAGGAAAAATAGCTCTAAGAGTACTTTAAGAACAAGATTTTCTGGAATATATTATAAAATTATTTATTACCCAGTCATACAAACCTGCATCTAAAAGTTCTCAGAGGTGAAGAAAAATCCTGCCAAGGTAACCCCAGGAAATCCCACATGCAGCTGGAAGGCTTCAGAATCCTAATGAAACAAGACGTATCAATCGCAAGCCTGCCTTTTTAAAATTCTTTCTTTTGCCAAGTGAATTCTAAGAATAATAAAGAAAATTTTGGGCTCTCTGGATCCTTTATGCTAAGTGTAATATAAATTTTGGGGGTAGGGGTGACTTGAAGGCTTCCATTAGTCATGTTCCCTGTTATTGAGTGATAGTTCTCAGTAGAAAGTTCCAGGGAAGCTCCTTGGGAGATAAATTGTCTTCCTGTCAAAAAGGGTCGTCAGGCCATGCCATTAGGAAGATAGGCTAGCGCATGTCTGTTACTCCTGGTACCCAGATGCCTTCCTTAGAAAGCAAATCTTTTGGCTCTATTGGGTTTTCTCTTGACCGGGGACAGCTCAGTTTTTATTCCCCTTGTTGGGTCAGCAGTTCCGCTTCAGTGGTCTGAAAACTCCCCTGTGCTGAAGCTCTTTGTAACCTGAATGTTATAACTGACGGAGGGGTTGGGCATTTAGGGTTTTTTCCGATAGTAGGGCAGCAGGGTATCAAATTCTGCTGTGGGATTACCATGTATGGCTCCACTGGGAGGTTACAGCATCAGGACAAGGCTTGCTCCTGGTCTTCAAGTACCTTAATGATTTCCTGTACTGTGGGGCAGTCCACGGAACAGCAGAGTAAACATACACAACACTGTGTTCCAGCTTTACCTACACCTGAGATTCATAAGGTGGGGAATCCTCTAGACACAAGTACTATGACATCATCATGAGTGAGGCGAGAAAAGAGCCATCCCTGAAAGAAAAGTTTTGGGGTGGGGTAAAGAGATGGTCTAGTGGGTAAAGTGCTTGCCTTGGATGTGTGAAGACTTGAGTTCAGATCTCCAGAGCCCATGTGTAAGAGCTGGATGAGATGGCACACATCTACAACCCCCACTGTTCCTATGGGGAGGTAAGAGGCCAAAAGACATGCAATGCCCCAGAAGCCTCTGGGCCAGCCGGGAGTGAGGGGCAGTTAATGACTAGAGAGGCCCTGTGTCAAACATGTTGAAAGTGAAGACTGACATCTGAGGTTGTCCTCTGAGTTTCACATTGTGCCCACATACATGCACACAACACGTGTATCATACACATACACACACACGCGCACACACACACACACACACACACACACACATGGCTTTTGTAGGGATGTCACACTAGCAGGAATGATCCAGAACTCAAGGTCTATTGGTGCTGCAGTTCTCTTCAGAACTAGCCTCAGGCATTTGAGTGGCTTGGATCACTGAACTGACTAGCAAAGCTTTGCCCACTGGCACCTGCAACTTTTCAGATTTTGTGGATATTGACTGCCTTACATCAGGACCTTGGGAAGAGGGGCTGGATGGGCAGACCAGCAGAGGAAAGCATACATTCTCACTTAGTATGCTCCCCTATCCTACCAGGGTTGGCTGCTGTGGACCACATTAATGCTGTCCTTCAGGAAGGTGACCCCGAGAACACACTGCTTGCACTGAAGAAACCGGAAGCCCAGCTGCCAGATGTCTATCCCTTTGCTGCTGTTATGTATCAAAACGAACTCTTCAACCTCCAGAAACAGAACACATCGGTGAGGCACAGCTGTGTGTATGCTCATACCAAGTCCGTGCAAAAAGGAAGGCTCTTGAAAGAAGGGGGGAGTCAGGGTCAGGGGTACAGCATCTCCAGCTGGTACACAGACCCAGCCTCAGTGTCCCCTGGTGCCAGTCCCAGGGTTCAGTTTTCCCATAACTCTTGCTTTTAGTCCAAGAGGAAAATGCTAAAGGCATAGTTAGTAAATCCAGGGGTAGTGTGCACAGACACACATGAGAACATTGTGTGTGTATTGCTGTTCTCTGTGTATGTGTTGGGGCCGAGAAGGGGCTCCAAGGTCTTGCAGGGCTATGCTAAGCACCATGTCAGGTGGCTCATAACCACCTGGATTCTAGTTTCAGAGAGACCTGATGCCTCGGGCCTCCAAGGGAAGAGTACTTGTAGACACATATTTACATACAGGCCAACACAGAGATACATAGTTAAAAATAATGTGGAATAATTTTGACTGTATTGAAATGTGCTTTAAATCAGCATTTCTAGAAACCTGCTGCTAGGAACATTAGCAGCATGGCTTTGATTTTTGTAGATTTATGATCCTGAGTATGTTAAAAGTATTCAGCAGTCATTTTCCTATAAGTTATATAACAGAATGTTTTACTCAAAGTCTGTGAGCAGCAGAGAGGGGCAAAATGAAACGCACTGGGAGCAAAGTCAAGGATTTCATAGAGAGAAGAGCTAGTGTTACAGGTAGAAGGAGGGGTCCTTGAATATGGAGTCCTTTGGGGTGTTTACCAGATGATCAGAAAGAGTTAATTCACAGCACGTATCTCTCAGAATAATTTCCTCTAGATTGTATGATTGCCTGGCTTGTATGAAGCCATGTTCAGTCCCCAGCATCACTCCCCCCCCCAAAAAAATAATAATAAAATTAAAAGTTAAATATAAAGATAATTTTTAAAACTCAAAGTTCTGGACTCGGGAGATGGCTCAGCAGTCACAGAACACAACACAGGCTGCTCTTCCAGAGAACACAGGTTTAATTCCCAGGACCTAAATGGTGGCTCACAGCCATCTGTAACTCCAGTCTAGGGCATTATATGATCTCCTCTGGCATAAGGCTTGTATGTGGTGCACAAACATACATGCAAGCCGAGCACATATCCACATAAAATAAATAAGTAAAGTTTCTTCCTTTTGTTGTTTTACAACAAGGTCTCCCCGAGTCACCTTGGCTGGCCCTGAAACTAACTATGTACACCAAGTGGCCTGGAACTGGCAGAAATCCCCCTGCCTCTGCTACCCAGGTACTGGGTAAAGGAGTGTCTCACTGGGCCTAGCTTTATTAAATAAGTTTTTTTTAATTAAAGTTTTAATGAAATATAGAAAAATATTGACTGGATTTTAAAAATCAGAACTAGAGCCAGGTGTGGCGGTGCATGCCTTTAGTCCCAGCACTCAGGAGGGGGAAGCAGGCCGATTTCTATGAGTTGGAAGCTAGCCTGGTCTACAGAGAGAGTTCCAAGACAGCCAGGGCTACACAGAGAAACCCTGTCTCGAAAACACACACACACACACACACACACACACACAGACACACACGATCAAAATCAGGATCATCTACAAAAAAAGGAGACCAAGAGTATGAGCAGCCAGCTTACAAAACCATGAATGGCAAGCTCACAAAATTAAAAAAAAATGTTTGTAAATGAAAATGATGAGAGTGTGTGTGTGTGTGTGTGTGTGTGTGTGTTTGTGTGTGCCTGCCCATGGAGGCCTAAGGTGTTAGCCTGGAGCTGGAGTCACAGTTTTAAGTTGCCTAGCAGTTCTGAGATTTGAACTCAGATCCTCTGGAAGAGCAGAAAGAATTCTTTTTTTTTTTTTGGTTTTTTCAAGACAGAGTTTCTCTGTGTAGTCCTGGCTGTCCTGGAACTCAACTCTGTAGACCAGGCTAGCCTCGAACTCAGAAATCCACCTGCCTCTGCCTCCGGAGCGCTGGGATTAAAGGCGTGCGCCACCACTGCCTGGCGAACAGAAAGAATTCTTAGCTGCTGAGCCACCTCTCCAGTCCCTGGATTAGAGGATTTGTTGTTTTAGTCTTACTTATCAAGACCTTCCCCGCTTTCACACACATTTTCTACACAGAAATAAGTACTTTGTAGTAAAAAACAGATTTTTTTAAAGCATCGTACTTAGGTCCCTTTCCTCTCTCTCACTTCTAGATTTGAAGCTCAGACACTCCCATCACACACAGTCTGGCTCTGCCATGGATCAGCGCCATCCACGCAGCAGCCAGGTCCTCTCTTCCCGCGTTCATGTCCTTTTGTCTCAACCTGTTGGACAGGTGTGAGTAGTGAGCTGGAAGAGAGAGAGGAAGTGCTTAAGCTGTAACCTTGTAGTCAGTCTTACAATGCTTCACGTGGCAAAATTATAGTCAATGTGTCATTTAGATAAAATGCTCCTTTGGTTGCTACAGTTTCCTATTTGCACAAAACGGTGCTATATCATGCTGAAATCAGTTTAAGATTTTCTGTGGCGATCCAGAAAGCTATAATGTGCATGTTAATATGAATATACTTTGCATACATAATATTCTAAATACAGTGTTGCATATCCAGTTTTTATTTATTTATTTTTATTTTACTTTTGGTTTTTTGAGACAGGGTTTCTCTGTATAGCCCTGGCTGTCCTGGAACTCCCTCTGTAGACCAGGCTGGCCTCAAACTCAGAAATCTGCCTGCCTCTGCCTCCCGAGCGCTGGGATTAAAGGCGTGCGCCACCACTGCCTGGTGCATATCCAGTTTTTAAAGTCATTCTTTTAAAGTTACCTCCCTTCAATATAACAAAAGAACTATCCCTTTTTGAAACTGATTAAAATTATATAAAATAATCAAATGGAAGAAAGTACTGGAAGAAAAAGATGCTCCAAAATCTAACGCACTTATGAATATGTAAATTTGGAGGCTCTTCCTTGTTTTACACACACATACAAGCTTTACTTTAAATCACATCAAATATCTAATACCCCATTTTAAAGTTTCTACCCAATTTTTAAAACTAAAATTAGCTTCTGGGGGTTAGAATCAACTTCCTTGGCTTACAGATCATATTTGTTTTTCTAGGTTTATAACATTTAGGTAAAGCTCTTCCTGGGCCTGTTTTCCAGTCATTAACAGTACTGAGATCTTAACTGGACCTCTCAGCCTGCTTTGTCTAACCAGCGGCTTAAATACCAGGTTAGATGGAGCCTGGTAGGCAGCCAGCACCACTGGGATACAGATATTTGTGACATTGTAACTGTAGGTTATACATAACACAGCCCCCAAAACAATAATCTAAGGGAACCTAGGAGCCATTTACCTGGCTTTCCTGAAAGCCAATGAAGAGCAGGCGGGTATGATCATTGTCATATGCATCCCGTGTCCAAAGCACATATGTGCAGTGCGTGTGATGCTAGGAACTCACTTTGCCCTGTGTTTGCTGACAGAACTACTTGGCCCACGAGGAGCTCCTGATTGCTGTGGAGATGTTGTCTGCTGTTGCTCTGCTAAACCAGGCCTTGGAGAGCAATGACCTTGTGGCTGTGCAGAACCAACTCAGAAGCCCCACCATAGGCTTCAACAATCTGGATGAGACGCACGTGGACCGGTAAGGAGAACTTCCTGACCACTCTTTCAGGGTGAAAAAAAAGAACATGCTTAGTACACCCTCCACCCACCACCCCCAAGCACCCCCAGTTAACGACTTGCTTAGTGGTAAAGTCCACATACCCTGCTTGCATTTTCTCAGAAGCTGGTGCGCTCTGCCGTGAGAGGCCTTCTTTATCATCCTTTCCTAGGTAGAAAACTGTCATCTTCTATTAACACTGACTTTACCCTAAGCTAATTCCTAAAGGAGCTGTTGTAAATACACCTTCCTGAATAGGGGAAGGATTGCAGCCCTGAGAGGGACAGGAACCTTACAGGAAGACCAACAGCCAAGTAACCTGGACCCTTGGGGCTCTCAGAGTCTGAACCACCAACCAAAGAACACACATAGGCTGGACCTAAGGCCTCCCCTCACATGTATCAGATGTGCCGTTCGGTCTTCATATGGGTTCAGCACAACTGGAATGGGGACTCTCCCAAAAGCTGTCCCCTGTATGTGGACTATGTTCTACTAACTGAGCTGCCTTGTGTGATCTCCGTGGGAGGGGAAGCACCTACCCTCGCAGAGATTAAAGTGCCAAGGTGGGGAGGCGGGATACCTAGGAGGGGCCACCCGCTCAGAGGAGAGGGGAGGGGGGAGAATTGAAGGGGGGGTGACTGGAGGGGGAGCTGTGAGTGAGATGTAAAGTGAACAAGCAAAAAATATTTTAATTTAATTTAAAAAGAAAATATACTTTCTGCCAGCTTCTTTAGGAGAGTTAGAAGTAGCTATATATGCAATGTATCCATTCTATTGACAAGAACACTTCTAAGGTCCTGTACCATAAGTGGGACCCCAAACTCCCTCCTCTGTTTGTTGGACCAAAAGAGCCTTGAAAACACCATGGGTCATACCTCAGTTTGAGAGCTTTCGTTTCGGGGTCCTGATAACTGCATTTGCTAGCCGTGTGGACCACGGCAATGAATCTAGAGAGAGAACTAAGACTGGAATTAAAAGGCAAATGAGAGATTTGTCTTTTCTTTTTGTTGCTGGGTGCTGAACGCAAGTATGTGTATACGTTGTGTATTTGTATGTGTGGTAACACATACAAAGCACTCAGCCCTGGAATGAGAGATCAGATAGGACAAAGGAAAGGAGATGAGTGACCTCTGAGTTGCTGTGACCACCAGGGGGAGATGTCTACCCAGTTCTTGACGAAAATTTAGCCAGTGATTCTAAACTGGCTCCAATGCACCTGACATAGCTAGAGCTGCATCAAGCACAGATGCAAAGGAAACTGAGACTTCTTGGATCCTGTGGAAACACTGTCGGCTCACCTAGGCATATACAAAATGGCGAGAAAGAAGGGGAGACCGTGGAGTTGCCTTTTTAGTCTTCTGAAGAAATCCTTCCTCCTGTTCTGCTCTCACTGTCCCCAGCCTGTAGTTCCCAGGCAGTGACTCCCCCCTCCACTGCTCCTGTCAGTCACTCTGCTCCAAGCTTAGAAATCTATTTAATGTCAAGTTTTCTTCTGCCCTTGGCCAGCACCCTCAGGCTGTGAGGGACCTGCTCATGTCTGTGTCCACTGTGCCCAGCTGATCTCTCTATCCAGTACTCAGTAAAGGGTTGTCTCTCCAGGGACCACCCTCATAGCTGTGATGTCTCTCCCTTTATGCAGTAGCATCCACAGTGAAGCCCACCTTTTTCCCCTCCTCCTCCAGATGCTAGTCACACTACTCTAACCAAACTCTGAGCCCTCCTGATGCTAGAGTATGATGCACAGCTGCTCGCTCCTTGGAGAAGATTTACATCCAAAAGTGACTCTTGGTAAAACAGTTGTCAAACATACCAGGCCACCTGTCCTCTGACTGACAGTAATTTCTCATCCACTTCAGTCATCCACTCTGTGGATCAAAATTGCCCCCTTATCTACAAATACCACTTAAGGGAATGGACTCACTCCATTTGAGAGCCACATTGCCTGCATGAGCCAAGTTCATGATATAATAATAACTTAAGGACAGGGGTAAGCCTGGCATAGTGGCACACACCTGTGATTCCAACACTGAGGGCACAGAGACAGGAAGATGAGCTCAGAATCCTCCTTGACTATATAGTAAGTTTGAGGCCAGCCTGGGCTACATGGGATTCTGTTTCAATATGAAAAAATTACATATGTCTGTGTGAGTGTGTGAGTGTAATTGTATAAATTGTGTGTGTGTCTTCACTGCCTTCTTTTTTAAAGAACTTTTTTTTCCTTAAGCGCTATTGTATAAAAGACACCTCAGTATCACTAGGAAGCATGAAGAACTTTGGGGAATTTTGTCACCTCCAGGGAGACAGACTTAGGCTCATTGGAGTATTCCTTTTAACTTCTTCCACTAACAGGCGTCAAAGTCTACAGTCAAAAGCCACAGATGAAGCATGTACCTAAAAGATTGTTCTTTATTTCCCTGCTAACAAAAGATGAAGCAGTACAGACTCTTAAGTTCCTTTACTTTCGGCCAACTGGTTCAAATTGACTGTATAATTTTCAGTGGTAAAATTGACTCTTAAAAAACATTATGAGAGTTTCATGGTAATACATAGTAAAATTTCCCTTGATTCAAAATAAAAACTAATCAGAACAGTTGGCCAGAGTCAACTCAACGTTTCACCCAGTGAGTAGGGTCAGAGGTCAGAAATGAGGTCTGGCAGTGCCTGGCAAGGAGAAGACAACGGAAGTCAAAGGTTTTGAATAATTTCTGTGAGACCCTTAGAGAGATGGACAGATGACATCTAGACTATTCTAATTCAACTCCAGCATTTTGGTGCTGAGAAGGCATATCACAGATAACTGAGTTGTCCACCAAAGCTTTGGAATTGTATATTCATGGCATTTGAACTCTTGATGGGCATGTTGGGTATAATAGCATGTGCTGCTAATCTCAGCTGCTCAGGAACTCTGGGCAGGAAGAGTAACGTCACAGGCTACCTGGGCTTACATACCAAGCTTGAAGCCAGCAAGGCGACTTAGTGAGACCCTGTCCAACATAAAAATAAAAGAGGCCTTGGATTATAACACAGTGGTGGCTGAATGCTTGCCTAGGATACTCAAGGATTTGGGTTCAATTCCAGAATTTTGAAGAGAAGAGAAAAGGAAATTCATTTTGTGTAGTTGAGGATTTTATTTTGCTTGGATTAGATATGAGATTGGGTTGTAAGGAGCTTTGATTACAGTGAACATTTTATAAACATAAAAAAAAAAACTTTGAATAAAAAAACACTAGTAGTGGGGTGTTTGCTGCTCTAGAGGCAGTGGGACTTGAGGCAGACTAAAATCTCATGCAAATAGCCAACTTTATTCAGAGCATCAGACAGTTTATACTCTGCAGGTTAAGAGAGGTCACCTGAGTAAAGGTCTCATGATTGCAAGTGTATACAATCACAGGATAATCTGCATGTGTCAAAACATGTTTTTCCATGGAGGCATATAAACAACAACGTCCAGTTGTAATTAATAATCTAAAGTAAACTCACTCTTACCCACCATACCTGGAAGGAACAATTTTGGTTGTTTGAAGAAACTGAGGTCACAAGACTATTGTCTTGGTTTCTTAGAGTTTTCTCACAAGCATTCAGAATTCTTATCACACAACTTCATTCTTGGACTGTGTTTCGACAGTGGAGCTGGAGAGATACTAAGCATTAAGACTGCATACTGTTCTCATCGAGGACCCAGTTCAAGCAGCTCACAACTGCCTATCTCCGAATCCAGGGCAATCCAATGCCTGTGACCTCCATGGACACTGGCACATATTCACACAGAGACCCACACATATACATAATTTTAAAATAAAGTACTTTTGAAAAAGAAAAATATCTATGCTATAAAAGTCAGTCTAACATATGCTGACAAAGCTGTACAAGACAATTGTACCTGCCTGTCTACTCTTTGTCTAACCTCAGGATATTGTTATTGAACAATGGGAGTCACTACCTGTGTCCCAAGTCAGGCCTGACAATCTGTTCTCAATAAGTCAATTAAAAGATCCAAGTTAAAAGTTGAGAACAGAATAGATGGAAAATACAACACAACGAAGGAAACTACATCCTAGAGAAAGCAAGAAAGTAATCTTTCAACAAACCCAAAAGAAGATAGCCACACAAACTTAACAGCACCTCTAACAACAAAAATAATAGGAGGTAACAATCACTTTTCCTTAATATCTCTTAACATCAATGGACTCAATTCCCCAATAAAAAGCCATAGACTAAGAGACTGGATATGTACACAGAACCCAGCATTTTGCTGCATACAGGAAACGCACCTCAGTGACAAAGACAGACACTACCTCAGAGTAAAAGGTTGGAAAACAATTTTCCAAGCAAATGGTCTCAAGAAACAAGCTGAAGCAGCCATTCTAATATCGAATAAAATCAACTTTCAACCAAAAGTTATCAAAAAGGATAAGAAAGAACACTTCATACTGGTCAAATAGAAATATTTAAGGGGTAACTTCAGCAAGTGTTATAGGTATCTGATGAGTCTCAGTGTAATGGCCTTGGGAAACAAAGAAATGTTGCTCTTTGCTGAGAGTGAAGCTAACATATCTTCAAGAAAGAACATTGGAGGTAATTTTATCCAATGTTTTATTTATAAATAAAATATTTATTATTTATTAATATTTATTTAATAAAATAAATATTAGTCAGGAGTTGTCCACTTATTTCTAGTTGAGTGTGACAGTAGTTAGGTTTTCAAAACCTACTGAAAACAAGTAGCATTAAATGTGTGATTTATGAGATTAGGTTATGTGCTATTTTGACTGGAGTCAACTTTCCTTTGTCATTTCAAAGGAGAAAAAATGAATGGCCTATACAACTGTAAGAGTTGATCTGTCAGAAATAATTTTCAATTGCATAATGTTTTTACAAAGTGATTTAATTTATTTTAATCATATTTATAATGTGAAAGTATAAGATGATGATAATATTGGCTTCTAAAGTTTTAGCCTAGAAAACAGCATTTTAATTATTATAGAAATGTCTACAAGTAATTTCATAATTTATTACTTCTGTATTTAATTTTGACATGTTCTCATAATTCACCATTGTATATAATACTGTGATAGATATCCCACAGTACATACATATTTTTGTCAACATAAATTCCACCCACCAGTGACCCGTCTCTGTCTGGCTTGAGTCTCATATTGTAAGGTAGTCTGTTTGCAGGAGACTAGTTCCCCTTCTGGCTGTTACACTTTCCTTCTCCCAGAATGAGTTCTCTTTCCTTTGAGTTGCAAGGTTTGAACATTCTAACAGATTAAGAGATACAAAGTGTCTCTTTAGAACAGAAAGTGTCTCTTTAGACGATCTTCCCTTCTGCCAGGCTGGTTGCAACATCTCTACTTGGGCCCTGGGTAAAAACTTCAGAGGCAGGACCTGACCAAGGAGAAGTCTGACCTGAGGCTTTACGGTTTTCTCTTCCAGTTATGCAGATGCACTACTGTCTGTTAAACAAGAAGCATTAGCCCAAGGGCAAGAGACCTTAAGCTGGAATGAAATTCAGAATTGTATTGATATGATTAATCACCAGATTCAAGAAGAAAGTGACCGTAAGTATGGGACATTTCCCTTCTGTAAAGAACTCCGAGAGCAAAGTGTGTGGGCTTCGTATTCTCTAGATGAGAACTGCAAGAGCTTGCTCATGGGAGCACCCAATCAACTCTCAATTATTATAATAGTTTTGTGCAGAGCACATACCAAAGTACATGAAATAGAGAAAACTAAATTAATCAAATTCCTACTTTTTTTTTTTAACCTAAAACACCTCCCTATTTATGTCTTAAAGAAGGTTTCATCTTTATATTTTGCCTTTCATTTGCACATTTTCCTGAACTTTGATGTACTTTCCAGCCCTAGGAACGAACATTTGGAATATAATCTGACCATATGGTCAAATATCATGATAACTTGTTGTTTCTAAGATGATGAACAGGCATGGAATGGAAAAGTTCCAGGAGCATGTAGCCGGACGTCAGCTTGCTTCCTTCTTTGCCTTGGCTTACACAAACAGTAAAAGGACAGAAAGCTGGGTGACTCTCGTAGTTAACTGCACTTCTGCAGCATGAATGAATGAATTCCGGCCTCGGGGTTGTCCGTTCCATCATGAAAGCAAGCTAAGCTTGTGGACTTGAGAGTGGCAATGAGTGAGAACCAATCAAATCAGTGGCCTCCCGTCTTGTGCAGGCTTGCTTCCCTCTTCCCTCTCCCCTGTCCCCCACCTTCACCCTCTTCCTCCATTTCTTTATTTTTTATTTTTATTTTTTTTTCTGATCAAGATCTCACTATATTGTCCAAGCTGGCTTCAAATTCAAGATCCTTCTGCCTCTGTTCTCCAGGCCTGCGCCCATGCATGACCCAACTTCAACTATTTTTTAATTAGACATTATGGGATGTATTTATGGACTATGCAGTAATTATCACACATTCATACCATTTTGACTTGGTGATCCCAGCATACCCAGTTCATTTGTGGGTTCCTTTCTCTATATCTCAGTATTTGGAGAAATGTCTAAATAAGCCATTTGTGTTTAAAAAGTAAGAATACCATTTCCAGTCTCTCACAGTCTGTTTCAAATCTAGCTGTTTGCAAGGTCAGGGTAGCCATGGCTTTTAGTGCCAGAACAGCTCCAGCTTGCAGATGGGCCAGGCACGTCTCTCACTAGTCTTAAACTCTTTTGTTCTGGTGAGCTTCGCTGGGGTGTCAGATCTGGTTCCATTATGCTATATCTAACTCTGGAATAGTGGAATCATATGCTATTCTTCCAATCAGCTAACCTTGGCTGTTTCCTGGCAGCACCTGGCCAAGTTTGCTTTTTGACATTTCAAGGGTCCGCCCCCCCTTTGGACTCCATCCCACTGAAAATGTTGACTGATGGTGTGCAGTGGTTGTGAATTTACTGGACATTATCCTGATTCTGTTCTTTCCATGTCCTGTGTACATCTAAGCTCCTTTTGGGACAGCTTGGCTCTCTGTTGCCCGTCTTCATATTTCCTGTCCTTGAGTCATGTAGAATCTTTGCAATTAGACACCTTGAGTAGCTCATCTGATGTGTAGGCTTGGGAGCTTAGAGCTCTTGCCAGATGTTACTCCAGAGGGAAGCAGTGATGTGAGCAGATGTTCAGCATCCTGGGGGTACAGGTGGTAGAAGTCTGCTCAGTGTGTGTGCACGGACATACGAGAGTATGTTTTACCACAGAAAGTGGTCACACACACACACACACACACACACACACACGCACACACACACACAGAGTAGGATTTCTTTTGGTAGGCAAAACAAATTTTCAGGTCCTATCTGTGCTTTCTAACTTCTCTCGGCCTGTTTTGGGGAGGCCTGCAGTGTCTGCATGCTCTGCTTACGCAGCTGTAGGTTTGTTCTCTGTGCCACAGGTGCACTGTCTTCCTTATGCTTCACAATGACTGAGAGGGAGGAGCATCCTTCTCAGCCTTTGGTTTGCTGGGAAGAGAACTAATCAAGTGTTGGAATGCCTTAAAGAGACAGTGGCCTTTTGCAAGCAGAAATGATTTGTAACTGAAGCTTCTTGCCTATTGTGGCCATTCCTACAATCCATCAACATCTCGTCATGGAAGGCATCAGGGAGGTTATTTGAAATATTGTCCCCTTTCTAACACTTGGGAAATTTAATATACAGTATTTAATTTCCATGTATTTTGGTTTTTCTTTTTGTTGTTGTGGTCAAAATGAGGTATTTAAAAATATTTTAAAAGTCAGCATATAAAGTATTAGCCTTCCTAATGGCGTTAGTCAAACATCTTTGTTGCTCCTGTCTGCCTCACCCTTTTGTGTTCTTCTAGCCCCAGCCTGCCTCCCACTTCCTGCTCTAAGATCTTCCCCATCTTCAACACCTGTTTTCAGCTAGAATTTCTGAAGTATTGTGTTTAATATCATAGGATAAAGGGATAGCTTAAAAAGCTAAATTTTGATTAAGCTTTGATGGTTTACATACAAAGAAATGGATTTCGTTATGACATTTTCATTGTTGTGCTTCACTCTTACAGACACACACACACACACACACACACACACACACACACACACACACACGGCTAGTCCCTCTCCTCCCCTGGTCTCCTGCTCATTTCCATGATGTGAGTATTCTCTTAACCTTTAGACCTGTTCCCCCCTCTCACCGTTCCTTTCTTGTTCTTTTTTAATACCTTATGATGACTAAATGAGAGTCATGCAATACAGCAACTAAGCCATCTGAAAGAGCTAAGAATTTTCATGGTAATTATGAAAGAGCAGGGCCCTGGCCTGCTGGCCAAAGGTCCACTCCCATGTCTGACTTGTGGCCCACACTGGGTAAAAGACATGCTAAATGGAAGGTGGATCCGATAACAGGCTGCTCAATGTGTTTCCGGACATTGATGATCTGTTGATGTCTTCCTGGAAAACCCCATGTTTCTCAACAAAACCACAGAAGAATAGCATTTACCTGTATAGCCTCAGCAAAAAAGTCTTCATATTTCAGATGGTCGCTTTTAACATTTGGCCAA
This sequence comes from Rhynchomys soricoides, assembly GCA_019843965.1. NCBI lineage: Eukaryota > Metazoa > Chordata > Mammalia > Rodentia > Muridae > Rhynchomys > Rhynchomys soricoides. The sequence continues at coordinate 13,343,209 of JADRCH010000005.1, read as the reverse complement.
GTGCCATTCCTTATAGGTTACTTCACACTCTCCAAGAATACCTGCTGTCACTGGAGTGAAATGTCACAGCACCATGTTTAGTTTAAAAGAAAGAGGTCATGGGCCGAAGCCCAGCCATCTTTATTCACATGAAATTTACCTTGTATTTGGATAAACAGAAAGAGTGAGGCAGGTGTGCCCAAAGGGCTTCTAGGTAGGCTCCTCCAGGCCTATCTTATGACATAGTTTACTAAGACCTCAGCAGGTTGTGTTGTTAGATACACTCTCAAAGGAGGGGGGAGGGAATAGGGAGGTTCTAAAAGGGGAGATCTGGAAAGGGGAAAACATTTGAAATGTAAATAAAGTAGAAAAAAATAAAATAAATTAAATTAAAGAAAAAAAAAAAAAAAGAACTTAAGCAGGTGATTTCCATCCAGTCAACTGGAATGCAAGCCTTGCTAGGTGACCAGCCCTTGGGATGTGTGGACATCTTTCTCACACTTGCTTCTGCTAAGATCGTGTTTGGATGGGGTGTTTGAAGGTAATTAGAACAGTCTGACCACGGGGCTGTCCAGTGAACGATCTGACACTTCCCGAACACTCCAGTTTCTAAGTATGAGAGGATGTGAACAGTAGAAATTTCCATGGCTCACCTCATATTTGAAACTCATTTAACTTGAATGTTAAAGAAATAGAGTTGATTTTATGAACTTCAAACACATTTAAGTATTATAACCTGGAATAGTCTCTTAAGAGTTTTTGATAACTCTTTTCCCTCAGGGCTAAATCTCTTCATTCCTAGAGCAGTGTAAGGTCAACTCTTAGAAAAATGTTAGCCTCATTTGAATGCCAAAATAGAGGGACATTTTTTAAAACTTGGAGGTGTTGGGGTTTTTATGGCTTATTTTATTTGTCAAGGGTCTTGGGATCATTTTTCATGAAAAATAATGAGAAGACAATGAGAACATTTGGCCTTTACAGTGTGTTTCCTAACTTCCTGCTCCTCAGCATTTAGAGTCTCTACCAGGTCATGTTCACTGACACAGAAGGAGGAAGTCACCCCTACCCCGTTAGTGCACATGTATGAGTACATGTGTGTGTACATGTCTACCCAGTGTTGTGTATCTCTTACTGGGTGCTAGGCAGAGTGGCTAGATCTCATGGGGATTTTATGTTTAGTGTTTCAAGGGCCTGCTGAATTGCTCTCCAATGTGTGTGCACCATTTCCCGTCCCTACCAACAATGTATACTGGTTCCTTTTTCTCCAGTATCACCAACCCGTGTTATAGATGATCCTTTTCTGTTACAGTCATCCTAGTGGGTACAAAGCAGCAGCATCAGACTGTGACTTTTATTGTGTTTTCCTAATTACTAATGTATTATGCATATATGTGTCCTATACTGACTGAATCTGTGTATTATCATTAAATAAATGTACATTTAAACCCTGTGCCCATTTTTTATTGATATTACCATCACTTAATTGTTGGATTATAGGAGCTCTGTATAAATACAGCACACTAGTCGTGTTGGATATAAATAATTATAGTTTGCCCCATTCTTTAAACTGCCCTTTCATTTTCTTTGATAGAGAACTTTCAAGCACAGAAGGTCTGATTTTGACAAAATCCCATGTCCTTACTGTTTCTTCTTTTCTTTCCCTTTCTCTCTCTCTCTCTCTCTCTCTCTCTCTCTCTCTCTCTCTCTCTCT
>JADRCH010000005.1:13289324-13341509 GCA_019843965.1 Rhynchomys soricoides | reverse complement strand
TCTCTCTCTCTCTCTCTCTCTCTCTCTCTCTCTCTCTCTCTCTCTCTCTGTGTGTGTGTGTGTGTGTTACTATAGCTAGAAAGCTACTCAGCCTGAAGTACTAAGATATATCCCTATGTTTTCTTCTAAGCGTTTTCTAACTTTTAGTTGGGTCTTTACATTTAGGCCTGGGTTCTGTTTTAAGTTCATTTAGGTACAGGATTTAATATATAGGTCCAAGTGTGTTCACGGGTATGTGGTTGACCCAGCACCAGTTGCTCTATAGCAATAGTCTTTATAGACTATTCCTGCCCATTGAATTGTTTTGGCAACCTTGTCAGAAAAAGCAATTGAGCATAAGTAGAAGGGACTATTTCTGGATCCCCATCTGGTTTGCTCATCTGAATGGCTTTCCTCATGCCAGCCCTCTGCAGAATTAGTCATGGTACCTTTGTGATGAGTTTCGAAATGGGGAAAGTCCCCCAGCATTTTCCTCTTTCAAGATTGCACTGGGTGTTTGGGCTCCTTGTGTTTCATATGCATCCTGGGGTCAGTTTATCGAATTCTGTTTTGTGAAAAGGCTCCTGGGTTTTTGTTAGTTAGTTAGTTAGTTAGTTAGTTAGTTGGTTAGTTAGGTTTTTTTGTAGGTATTTCCCTGGAACTGTATGTCAATTTGTCAATTTGAAGAGTCTTTCTTTCTTTCTTTCTTTCTTCCTCTCTTTCTTCCCATTTTCTCATACAACACATCACTACCACAGCCTCTCCTCCAGTTCCCAGTTCCCCCTAACTCCCTTGAGGAGTATTTCTACCTTTACAACCTTGTCCTAAATCTATAGCTATAAGGTGCCCCTGCGTGTTGGTTGCCACTGCATTGTTCCCTACTTCTTGGCTTCTTGGCTTATATGTGTTGTGCTTCTCGGATTATTCCTAAATGTGCATTATTTTCCCACTGAGGTGGATTTGCCACTGGAATCTATTGCACATCATACACATAAAGAAATGCAGTGGATTCTTTGCCTTTACCTGTCTAAGCTCCATCCACACCACATCTATCTTTAGCTCTTTGTAGCCTGGAACATGAAGGAGTGAGTATTGTGCTGACTTAGAACACTTGCTCTTCTCTCTGCAGGAATGATAGTTCTCGGGTACATCAATGAAGCCATCGATGAAGGGAACGCTCTGAAGACTTTGGATACCTTGCTGCTGCCTATTGCTAACATCAGAGGTGTGGACCCAGACTGCGCCCAGCACTACCAGGATGTTTTGTTCCATACAAAATCCCAGAAACTCAGGGTAGGTTTTCATTATGTTTGTTGAGTTAAGTTTAGACTTTTGATCCATTTTTTATAAATGTCATGAGTTTCCTATATCCATGAATGAAAATGAAACAAGGCTGCTGTGATGGTTTGTATATGCTTGGCCCAGGGAGTGACACTATTAGGAAGTGTGGCCTTGTTGGAGTAGGTGTGGCCCTGTTGGAGTAGGTGTGTCATTGTTGGAGTAGGCTTTAATACCCTCACCCTAGCTGCCTGGAAGTCAGTATTCTGCTAGCAGCCTTCAGCTTCTCTTGCACCATGCCTGCCTGGAGGCTGCCATGCTCACACCTTGATGATACTGGACTGAACCTCTGAGCCTGTAAGCCAGCCCCAATTAAATGTTGTCCTATAAGAGTTGCCTTGGTCATGGTATCTGTTCACAGCAGTAAAACCCTAACTAAGACAGCTGCTTTCCTGGTATCAAACAGAAAAATCCAGATCCAAAGTAGATTGCTGCTTCTCCTCCACTGAAAACTCAGGTGTAGGTAAATTCTTATCCAGAGTGCAGTTCCTTGGCATTTCCTGTATATGTCTTCTGCTCCCATGCAGTGCCCAGCATCTGGTGGGGGCATGGGAAATGGGTTGTAGAGGGCACATGATGCTATTTGAAAGTTCTCTGTCTTTATGGTCAAGATGGTCAGGAACTTACTGATGTAGCCGCTATTTCTTATGGAGCGGAGGGAGAGTAGGAGAGACTAAGGGTTGAGATATTGTGCTCCAGAATCTTAAGAGAGGTTACCATGGAAATAGAACAGGAGCCATGCCTGAAGGAGAAGAAAGAAGTGGTTGAGTAGGTGGGTGAGGGGTCATCATGGTACAGGCAGTGCTCTGCTCCAGGCACAGGAGGGGACTCACCTGGAGTCCTCTTGGAGAGCAGTGATGTTATTTACATCTGGACTTATACTGGGGGGAGGGGGTGTGTGTCTCAGGAAGACTTAATGTTCTTAGAAAGATACTGGGCTGGGTGTCGAGACTTGTAGGACCTAGCACTTGAGTGGAAGTGAAGCCACCTGGTACAGTGGCCATCGTTGCCCTCCATAGCCTCAGGTACAGACCCAGCTGGAAGAAATAGTAACTCCCTGGACACACCTTCAGAACCCAGGATCTGCCGCGTCTGGAGCAGCAGAAGCACTGTGGTTAGAACACAGGTTAGAGATGCGGACTGAGCATCTCCTGTTTGCAGGCGTGACAGCCGTAGCTAAGCATCTCTCATCTAATTCCCATAATAGCCCTAGAATCATTTCCCCATCATCACGAGTTCTGAGATAATGAACCAGGAGTTAAATAACTGCATCTGTGGCAGACAGCGAAATAACAGCATTGAGAGGGAAAGTTGCTTGCTTTGGAGACAGGCAGGCACCATTCAGATCCTGGCTCTGTGGGCCCAGCTGCTGCATCTCTGTATGCTTATTTTCACATGCATAAAATGGAATAATACCTGTCCTGTAATATTACAATGACAGTTAAACCAGAGGATGAACTATGTAAATAAATGTGCTTTTATATCTCAATATATTAATGGCATTATAAAAATATGCGTGTGTGGGTTTTTAAGAGGTTTATTTTTTTATTATGTGGATATGTGTACATGAGTGCAGGTGTACTTGGAGATCAGAGGTGTTGGATCCTTCTGGGACTGGAGTGGCAGGTAGCCAGCTCTGAGCCTCCTGGTGTGGGTGCTGGGAACCCAACTCTTGTCCCTGTAAGAACAGCCATGGCTTATAACTGCTGTACCATCTCTCCAGGCTGTGTATGTGATTCTTGTGTGTATGTGTGCAGCTATAGCATATACTGTGGATACCAACACCAAAGCAAACAGAAAAACTATAGCTAACATGGCTGAAGCCTCCCAGGGCTGCCTCCCCAGCCCTCTTCGGAAAGGTGATTGGTTCTGGGACCATGACTGAGAAATACCTGGCTGAGAAACATATATAATGGTGTGTTAAGACAAGTAGGAGAGACAAAAAGTGGGGGGGGGCTTAATAGATTATTTCCCCTTGCAATGCTGGAGATCAAAACTATGGTCTTGTATAGCAAACATGTATACTAACCATTAGAAAAATCCCCAGTCCAGCAAATGACCCAAATGGCTTTTTTAAACTGACATACTTTAGTGTACATAAAAGTGGGATGCACATCCTTGGGAGGGTGAGAAGTGCTCTTAAATGTTCGTGAAATATTTCTTTTTAAAACAGAAACTTCTGGAAAGTAGACTTCAAGGCTGGGGTGTGTGGGAGATGTTGTTGAACTGTTTTTCCACTGAGTAGATCTTTCAAATGTCTAAGCAATGCATGTGTGGTTTCCATTGGTAAATGTAAACTGTGTTTGCCTCACACTACTAAGTGGCCTCATTAGTAGTCCAGTGATCTGTGTCCCAAGGCAGGGCATTCTGTCAGCGCCGGCAGCCGGGTTGCTTTTCTGCTGTGCTTTCCCAGGGACTGCTCTTTACAACGATCTCGCTCAGCTAAGCTTTAGCAAATAGTGGATGCAGCCTTATCTGAAAGAATGAGGTTGGGGTTCAGGGTAATAGAGCCAGTAATGGGGAAGGTAAAGACTCTGTCTTATAGTTCTAGTATCGTGACGAAACACTATGACCAAGGCAACTTAAAAGAAAATGGTTAATTTGAGACTCATGGTTTCAGAGGGTGGTGAGTCCATGACCATCACAGTGGGGAGCAGGGCAGCAGGCAGGTCCAGTGCTGAAGCAGTAGCCCAGAGCTTATATTGGGTGCACAGTTACTTGCTTCTGGTATAGGCAGACACTGTTCAGGTCCTGGCCATGAGACTTCAGTGAAGCTACCATTTGTCTATACATTTTCACATGTGAAAAGTAAAAATATAAGAATGCCTATTGTAAGCTGGCATAGTAGCTCATGCCTCTAATCTCAGCACTCAGGGGGCAAAGATGGGTGGATCTCTGTGAGTTTGAGGCCAGTCTGGTCTATAGAATGAGTTCCAGGACAGCCAGAACTACATAAAAAGATCCTGTCTCAATAAATAAATAAATAAATAAATAAATAAATAAATAGTACAAATTTTAAAAAGAATACTTATTGTGTAATATAATAAGGGTCAAATAAGAATATATACATTATATAATTGTATTTTATATATATTATATAACTGTATATAATATATAATTGTGTTTTATATTTTAATATATTAATGGCATTGTGACTATGAGTGTGTGCAATCGTGAGTATGTGTATGTAACTATAGCATTTAGCATGAAGCCTAGCACAAAAACAAACAAAAAAAATCCTGCTTACCTAGTGTTATTGGGGCCACCTGTGTTTGCCTTGCATGTCAAGGGTGGTAATGCCTGTGTCAGAGATGCTTAGGTCCTTATGACGCACAGGGTGTCCTCTGCCCACACATCTGGGTCCCTCTCTTTGACCTGAGCCAACTGCACAAAGCCAGAGCTTTATCTGGCAGGTGGTGTGGGTCTCCTCCAGAATGTTCTGCCATCGGGCTCTAGATGTGGGCCTAACCCACAGGATCCTTCTGACAGTAAGAAGGTTTCTATTGAGAGCCCATATCTTGGCAGCAGTGTGTTGGGCAGGCAGTCGGTATACAGAAGCCGCACTGTTATTACTGCTGTGTTAGCGCACTGAACAGATATGAGGGCTCTAGGTGCAAGCTTACGAATCAAACTCCCTTAGCCTGGGCATCAGGGACAAGAGTTGCATTGACCATTGCTGTCAAATTCAAACACTGCAAGTCAGAGGAGTATGCCACAGGAGGTTAAATTGCTGTTCTTAAGCAGTTTGGTTTAGAAGGATTTTTTGTTTGTTGAACTGGGGATCAAACTTAGGCCCGTGCACCCACCAGGCACTTCCCTCTCTACTCTCCCAGCCACAATCCATTTTTTTCCTCAGCTTGATATTTTTCACTGAAAAAAAAAAAAAAGAAATCTGATTCTGTTTCTTCAGCCGAGTCCTTGTGTGTGTGTTTTTTTTGCTCTTTGTTTTTTCTTAATCTCTGCTAGGTTCCTAGAACATTCCAGTGTACATCCTTGGTGGCATTTCTTTGTATTGCCTCCCACAGCCTAGCCTTGGGAAATTGTAGGAATAAAAACATAGTGCTGGCATCGCAGTATCAAGTAAAGATTGTTCCGAAGTAGGCAGCCATTAAAGGGCAGAGTGGACAGGGGAGGGGCTAGTGCGGGTTCTAGATACTGTGTATCCAGAATGTCCCAACATCGAGTAAAGAACATGTGGCACAGACTGAACAGAGCACACTTTCTACTCTGCCCACTGGAGAGAGTGAATCAAGAGTGATTTAAAACTTATGGCTTTATTTGACACGTGAATTATACCCCATTAAAGTCTGGGTTTGTTCTTGGATGGTTATACCAAAAAATTGGGTGTGCCTTTGTTTGTTTGTTTGTTTGTTTTTAATTTGATGAGTTTTTTGTTTTTTTGGTTGGTTGGTTGGTTGGTTTGAATTTGTTTGGTTTTGAGAAAGGCTCGCTCGCGCTCTCTCTCTCTCTCTCTCTCTCTCTTTCAAGCTCTGGCTGTCCTGGAACTCACTGTATAGACCATTCTGGCCTCCAGATCCACCTGTCTCTGCCTCTCAAGCACTGGGATTAAAGTGCACTACCGGATTTATGTGTGCTTTTAACTAGTATTTATTGCTGTATTTCTGCCATGAACAAACTGCTACAATTAATGACTTAGCTTTCAAAATGAGTTCCTTTTACTGAAATTTTTTTGAATCTTAAAACTTGCTTTAGATTTATTTTAGTTGCTTGTCTTGAGGGTTATCTGACTTTTACTGTATTACATTTATTTGTGTATTTTATTAGTGTGTGAGTGAGTGAGTCTTTGTGTGGAGGTGGGGACCACCTTGCAGGTGTTAGCTCTCTTCTTCCACAGTAGAGAGACAGACAGACAGATAGACAGATAGGTTGTCACACTTGGTCACAAGTGTTACCCTCTGAGCTATCCTGTCAATCCTGACTTTTTCTTTTTATGTAGCCTTTCAAAGTCTTTTTGATTAATGCTTTTGTACAAGTATCTACTGTTCATTGTTCCTATTCCCGCTCCCGATAGCTGCTACCTTTGTCCCTTGACACTCCCCTTTGTCCTCCTTAGACGCTCCAATGTACATGTACACGATTTTGTTTCTTTGTATAAAATCTAAACACTACAAAGGGTGCAAAAAAAGTACAGTATGTTTTTGAGAGGACCTAATTTGCTTAACATGATGATCTCCAGATGTGCTCATCTTCCCCCACAAATGGCCTGACTCCTCCTCCTTTAAGGCTAACTAGCCTTGCTAGAAAGAAAAGCTTTCAAGGGAATTTGCCTTACCCATTCCTCTGCTCCTGGGCTCCTGCCAGGTTCTTTATTTAGCCAGTGAAAATGGTGTTGCAGGAAACATGGATGAGCAAGTGTCTCTGTGAGGTATAGACTTTGAGGCCTTCTGGTAAATACGTGTGCAAGTTTTATGTCCAAGTTTGATGAAACAGGAAAATACACACACACAACATACACACACACACATACTCAACAGTGTGCACTTAAAATGTGTTTTTATTGTTTTATTGATTATAATAATGTTTTGTTGGACGTGTATATCTACTTACTTACAATTTCATCTTAGCAACGCTGTGTTCACAGAGGTTCCCTCAACCCTATCTGTATTTGCTTAAAATTACACCTCCCATTGGCTCCCTCAACTAAGAAATAGTTTACCTCCAGAAATAATCTAGAGGTTTATAATACAATACCACTTCCCATTAAAGAAAGCAGGGATGGAAATAGTCTCTAAATGACCTTGTGAGTACATTGCAATTTAACTATGCCCCCCCCCTTAAACAAGCCCAGTCATAAATTACATCATACAAGGTATGCTGCCTTGTCAGTAAGAACTGAATAGACCTCCACGTTGTTTAGATGCTTTGGGATTTTATTCGTTCATTCAGGCACATGCTATGCAAAGAGTGCAGCTGGCCCCACAGAACGTGGTTGTGGAATGACCACAGAAGCTCAAAGGAGGGAGGACAGACACCACCTTCTCTATCATACCTCCCAGGTGGCTTCCAGGACCCCTACAGATACTAAACGCCACAGATTCCAAATCCCTGTCACAGTTGGTACAATCTCTGGTAGTATCCCGTACACTTCACATCACATCTGGATGACTTCGAAATCCTTAGAAATACAGTGTGAATGCTATGCAAACAGTATTAGTTATTATTTATTTTCAGTATTATTTAGGGAGTAATGAAAAGAAAAAACTCTGTTCATGTTCAGCTCATACAGTTTTTTTCAAGCGTTTTTGGTCCGTGGTTGATTGAATCTACAGGTGTGAAACTTGCAGCTGACCACATCGAGAACTTAATTGCTTATTAATATTTATATGCAAACAGGCTTGTTTGTCTAGAAGTGCCGTAATTATAAGAAAGTGCTTTGGAAATCCAGATGAGGGAAATGGCACTTCTGGTTTGTGAGTAAGGGAAGAACGCCCTTGGAAAGCTGGACAGGTTAAAGCAAAGATCCTAGAAGGGGCTTCAGCGGGTGGCAGGGAAGGGGAGGGAACACAGTTGGTGTAAAGGGATGTGTAATGGCAGGCACAGCTCACAGGTCATGTTAGGGAGTTGGCCATGAAAGCCATTCAAGGGTTTGTCATTTCGGAAGCAGTACAGGGTCAAGGGAAGTGTGTGCATGGTGTGTTCAGAAAGATACTTTTGGGGTTGTACATAAACCTTTTTACTCAGCCCAATGTAGCATTTCTCCTAAATGTTTGGTAAGTTTATATTTTATACTTAGGCCTGTGTCTACATGGAACAGATTTTTGCAAGGTGTAAGGTGAAGATTGGGGGAAAGACGGGACCCTGGTGAGAGACACAACAAAGACAAGATATCCACTTGAGGAGAAGGGAGAACCACGGGTAATGATAACCTCCCAGGTTGCTGATACCACTCACAGGAGGGAAGGGGGAGGTTTATAGCTTGGAGAATCAGGAATGCAAATAGAAATGTGCCCATTGCCATGGGAATAATGATAATGTTGCTTCAAATTAAGACACTCTTTAAATACAAAGTATTTTGTTTAATCCTCATAATTTTATGTTTGATTGTGAAGCACTATTTCGTAGTAGCTTTAAAATGGAGCTATTGCCAGACCTGGTTGATCCCAGCACTTGGGAAGCAGAAGCAGTCAGATCTCTGTGAGCCTCAAGGCCAACCTGGTCTAAATAGAGAATTCCAGGCCAGCCAGGACTACACAGCGAGACCCTGTCTCAAAAAATGTAAAATTAAATTAAATTAAAATTAAAAATTTAAAAATTGAGCTGTTGGTGTCATGCACAAGTCAGCCCAAGCATGTACATTTTCCCAGATATCTTTCCTTGTTCTCTAAGATGATCTTGCCATTGCTGACTAAGAAGTAAGCTGATCTACAATCTTTGACATGACAAAATAAAGGAATGGATCTAGGCAGCTGTTCAGGCTCCCCAGACACAGGGCTATGAGATACATAAAGTACAAGCTATCGGTGTTGCTGAGGTAGAAGTTGGCATGGTGGATTATGAGTATGATGTTGGTGGGAGCAAAGCAAATCGTGAAAATCACAAGGATGAGGAGAACTGCCTTGATGTACCTCAGCCATTTACGATCCTGCGAGTTCAGTTTGTGGATGAGTGTTGTGTAACAGAAGACAGTGACCACAAATGGGATGAGGAACCCAAAGAACGCTAAGGAGACGAAGTAGTAGAATTGGAAGGGGGATGCGGACTCGCATGTGTTGTGGACATCGTGGCAGGTAGTGATCTCCGGCTGGACAAGATGGTACTCCTGCTTCAGGATGGCAAACGGCAGCATATATAAGAAAACCATGAGCCACACCACACCACACATAAGCCACGAGAAGCTGCGTTTGGGCAGCTTCCGGTATGTGAAAGGGTGGACTGTGGCCAGGTAGCGGTTGACACCCATGCAGGTGAGGATCAGGATAGCACAGTACATGTTACCATAGAAAATGACCGTGGTGATCCGACACATGCCCTCGCCAAACACCCAGTTGTTCCCATTGAGATGGTAGACAATCTTAAATGGCAGTGTGATACAGAAAAGGAGATCTGCAATGGCCAGGTTGGTGTGAAAGATGACCAGACAGATGGATTTGGTCCTTGAGGAGAGTTTCCACAGGGTCACGATGTTCGCTGGTACACCAACCGCAAACACCAGGATGTAGATGGCAGGTATCACTTTGGTACTTAAGGAACTTCTCAGGTATCCCATGGTAGCATTATTCACATGGAGAGTTGAAATACTTTCTTCAGGGCACTTCGTTTTTATAGTTGTGGTGGCTCCTGTCCAACCCTCTATGTCAGAAAGTGGGAATTCTTCAAAGGTATTTTGGAGACCGCCATTAAAACTCTTAATAGTTAAGGTTGGCTTTGCTGAGTTGTCTGAAACATTTTTCATGCCTGTAATTGAAAGGAAATATTAGCATATGATTTGTTACCAAATCATATGGTTTGAATAAAAATAAAATGTTTGCTGCTCTGTGATTTCTATAGTTAGAGAAATTGGGGTCATGTTTTAAAAATCAGTATAGATGATGCAACCCACAGGCTTGTGTATGTAGCATATATCATATGCTCCAGTACTATGCTTCTCTGTGGGAACAACTAGATGACAGGTCCCTGCCTGTCAGGAGTTTATAATAGTGCTAGATAGTGCCCCTCAACCTATGAGTTGTGATCCCTTGGCAAACCTCTATCTCCAAAAATATTTGCATTATGATTCATAACAGTAGCAAGATTACAGTTATGAAGTAGCAACAAAAGTAATGTTATGGTTGGGGATCACCACCGCATGAGGAACTGAATTAAAGGGTCCCAGCATCAAGAAGGTTGAGAACCACTGGGCTAGGTGAAGCAAAACTATGGAACACTATAGGAAACCGTTTTATTGGCTATCAGCTGCGTATGGGAAAGGCCAGTCAGTTGATTCTGAAAATGTCGGTCATCCTTACATGGCAGTGCTATGAAAGTTCTAAACTCCACTGCCATCTACAAGTAATGCTTAGACCACGGCAGAAGGCGCATGGCCGTGTACTGCCTTGTGCTAAATTCATCTAAGAAATGAATTTGAGAAAGTAGGTCACACAATTAACTCCCAAAGGGCCTCTAAACTGTCCTCTGAAGCCACGATCTTTTCATACATTCTGATACACAAACCCCCTCCCTGCCACCTCATGTTGGTAATTGAACTTCGTCACCACTGAGCCACCTTGCCCCCTCCCCCCTGTGCACAGAATTTGCAGAGGGATGGCCACTATGGTAGATAGAATAACATTCCACCCAACCCAAGATTCCACCTGCCAGCTCCTAGAACCCATGATCTGTTATCCCATGGGGAAAGGGGGTACTTAGTTAGGAATCAGGAGATGGGAGCAGCATCCTAGTTTGGCCATGTGGTCTAAATGCAAAGACTGGATATGGCATTCCCAAAAGCCAAGAGCAAATGTGAAGACTTCACTGAGGCTGTAGTTTAGCTGGGGGAGTGGAGAGAGTGCCTACGGAGAGATATGGGAAGAAGAAAAGCAAAGAGGAGCTTACGGAGAAATGCCAGGTTTTAAGACAAAGAGAAAAAAATCAAAAGATGAACTCACTGTGTTAAAATGATTTTGTTTTGTTTTGTTTTGTTGGTTTTTATAACAGGGTTTCTCTGTGTAACTGCCCTGGCTGTACTAGAACTCACTCTATAGACCAGGCTGGCCTTGAACTCACAGAGATCTGCCTGCCTCTGCCTCCCAAGGGCTAGGATTAAAGGCCTGTGCCACCACCACCAAGCAAAAGGAATTTTTTAAATGAAAGAAACATATCAGCTATGTGCTGTAGACACTTGGCACGATTCAGTCGGTTTCTGTTAATCGGTTCTGCAAATGCCAGTGGAAGCTTCGTACATTCCCATTTGAAAAGCTAGTGCCCTCCCACTGAGGTCTGGACACAGGACCCCTGCATCCCCCATTCTAAATATTCCAGGATGATGTTCAGTAGACTGTCCTCATTCAGAAACACGTTCTCTTCCTGATTTAATCTCTGGCTCTTTCTCCCAGATGTAATCCAAACACCTTTAGACCCGAGAGTTTACACAGGCTGAATTTAGTATATCAGGTGGAATCAGTATTGTCCGAACAACTGGTAAATGGAGGTGACCCTGTGTCATTCAAGGAAAGACTACTTTGGAAAGTAGCATTCTGTGTGCCTGCTTTAGATGCTAGCGTTATTGGAATGTCCTGTTACATTTGCGCTCAGCCACTTAAGTCCTTCTGCACATGCACATTTGGGTAAAGCCAAGTCTGCTATCACTCAAAACAATGCCTGCAAAGGAAGCTGGGCAGAACCTTGTGTACAAATTCCTCCCTCCAAGGTCTGCTAAGAAAGCTGATGAAATCAAGCGTTAGTCAGCTTTCAGGAAGAGTCCTGTGAGTGGGTAAGACACATGTCTACAAACACTGAAAAAAAGACTGTTCCCATAATATTTCAGGGCTGGCACCAACTAGGTCTTCTATTAGTGAGAAACTGGCTTTCCTTAAGAATAGTGCTCCTTGTTAAATTTTATTTATAAAAAACCAAGCAACTGACTAGGATTTTTTGGTTTCCATTTGGTGCAGTGTTTCTAAAATGCTCCCAGCGTGGAAGAAGGCTTCAGAGAGTCTAATCTAAGGAGCACGGCCCTCAGTCTCCCATCACATCTCCCCAGGGCAGACTGGGAATCCACTGCCCCACCTCTCCTTAAGTCCCCACTTTCCACCTCCCCCAAGCAGAGCTAGCTAGCATCAGGAAAGAACGCACATAACTCATTTCCTTCCAACCATGGATCAGCTTTTTTGGCTTATCCTCTCAGAGAAACTATAACCCTAGCCAAACCCTGCCGTGGCTCCCCTTAAGCAGGGACCTCAATCTAAGTCTCATTCCTTTTGCCAAGAGCTGCCTTTGTTTACGTTGGTTTCTTCCCATCTCCTCCTTCTAACTGGTCATCTCCCTGTGACCTGACAGAGTCCTGAATATAATCCATCTCAGAACAATCAGGAAGTTACAAGCTGCCACGATAGAAGACATGTTCAAAGTGAAATAATTGTGTTTGAGAAAGCTTATTTCTAAAATTATGCATAAACATCTCATACATATGTATTTGTATATACATACATACACAGACATATATATATATATATATATATACACATATATATATATATATGTGTATATATATATATATATGACAGAACTCTCTGGGTTCTAAATGATGAAGAAAAGAAGGTATTTCACCTTAGAAACACTTAACATCACTGATTAACATCACTGGCTGCAGAAACCAAATGACTTTTCCTGGCAGTATTTTTCCCACCGGTGCCTCAACAGAAATTATAAGATTTAGAAATTTGAAACGATTTTTAATGCCTTGAAAGAGTGCAATCTTTTCTACATCAGATCATTCCACACATGCAAACACTTCTCACTCCAATAAAAAAAAAAATGTTTTTTGACTTAATCATAAAGTCTTGACTTTGTCACAAATATAGACACTACTAGTAGAGAACGCTTGATCTTTGACAAGGTTTGACTTGGGAACAAACTTGAGATGCTTCCACCATATATTACATCAGGTTAAAAACCCAGATCAAGCTTTGCCTTTGGGTTCACAGTTTCTAGGAGTTAACAAGAAAATTAGAGCAGAAACCATCCACTCACCCTTCCCTCGCACTCATGCTAGTCCACAAGAAGGGGACTTACCACTTTGACAAACAGTGGCCGGCAGAAACAGCAGCCTGGCCGCAACCAAGATAAGGACTTTGATCTCCATGTCCTGAGACCAGGTTATGGGATGTTATTAAGTGTGCAAAGTCACAGGGCAGATTCCCCTCGGCTCCATGTGTGAGCAGCAAGTGGAAGCCTGAGAAGTGTGCCAGCCTGCACTGTGTGGGCAGGGACTTGTCCTGCCTCTACAGAGAAAGGGTGTGGTCACTTGAGGTTTGTGTCTGTGTGCATGACTCAGGCTGAGCCTCCCTGGAGCGAGCTGCCATCTCCCTTTTACTCTTCCTCTGCCCCTGCCATTACTTCATTTAGAACTGATGCTGTATTTCTCCCCAGGGGCTTGGAATAATGGCTGAGATTGCAGTGTCCCTTGCAAAACAAAGCTGAGAACAGATGCTGGGCAGCAATTAGCTTTGAATTGGTTCCACAACTCAGTTCTTTCCCGCATTTCAAAAACCTGGCTCCAGAGTTGTACCTTCTAGCTAACACAAGAATGGTCAGACTGATACTCCTGTATCAGTCACTCAGCCATGGTCAGAAAAGCCTCCTCTTACAGTAAATGGGAACAAATACAGAGAGTGAGAGAGAGATGGTGGAGTACTCAGTCCTACATGGAATGTCTTCCTCGGACCCTTCCCCTCAAGGCTCAGGGATCTATATGGAACAGAAGGCAAAAGGATTGTTAAGAGCCAAAGGGGATGGGTAACTCTGAGGAAACAGTGTCTTCCCAATAACAGAGGACCAGTGCACATATGAACTCACAGAGAAGGCAGCACATACAAGCCCTGCACAGGTTCAAGCCAAGGAGAGTCCCAGAGCTGAGGGGGGAAGGGGACCAGGTCTCCCACCACTGACCAAGAAAGTTCTGCAATCGATACCCACTGGCAAAGGGATGAGTAGTTCCCCCAATGGAATCCCACTGGATGTCTTAGCCACCGGTCAGGGTAGGCCCTATACCCAGGAGTGGTTGGCTAATACAAAAGGAATTCAGTGGGATTTTTGTAGACTTTTCTTCTCATATTGCTTTGTTTGGGCATTTTTTTTTTCTGTCTTATTGGTCCTTTTGTTTGTGTATTTGGGTTTCCATTTTGTCGGGCTTTTGAGTGTGTTTCTTATTTTTTGTTTGTTTCTTTTTATTATTTGTTTAAATATTGATAGAAAGGGTGTGGCCTTAGGGAGGCAGGAAGGATCTAGAAGTTGAGCAGAGGGGAAAGAATGATCACAATCTAATATGAAATTTCTTTTTCAGAACTCAAAATAAAAATTGTGCTTTATTTTATTCTGTTTCAGATTTTAGTTCCTAAACTGATCACATAGTTATAAACTAAATTAATCATGAAAAGCAAATATAACCCCCTCCTCCGTTTTTTATTTTATGATATTTTGTTCTTTGAGACAGAGTTTCATATAGTCTGACTTGCCTTGAACTCAAGATGTAGCTGAAAATTGACTTACGTTCCCCGTGCCTCATCCTCCTGCCTCTGGGTTGCTGGTATCTGTGGTGCTAGAGACTGAAGCCAGGACTTCACACATGTCAGGCAAGGCCTCTGCCAATGGAGTTACATCCTCAGTCCTGGCAAATATTTAAGAAGTTCAAATTGTATCAGAGATATTAGATTGTTTCTAAATTTCTCTATTCACCCAAGTGTGAGAGGGCGTCCTTATGACCCCAGAACTTGACAGATGGACCACAGCAAGAGGACTATAATGAGCTGGTGAGTTCTAGCCCAGCCTCAGAAACATGGTGAGATCCTGTCTCAGAGTGAGAAAGAAGAAAATTCTCCACCTGCCTTCCATTGCCCTGGTCCTCCCTGTGTCCCTCAGCCCCTACCTGTTATAGTCCCTCCTGGCTGGCATACGCTGCTCCCCACCCTAAACTTCTCCAGTCCAGGGGACTAGGCAGCTCATCCCTTAAGTAAATAAATAAATAAATAAATAAATAAATAAATAAATAAAATTCCAACTATTTTGATTACCTACTCTTTTTGTACTGTTAGGCCTCCTGGCTGCTTCACCTGGTTCCCCTCTCTCCCCTCTGCCTACATGCTACAGCTCAGTATGGTCATATATACTCTGGCCTCTGACTCTGGTTATGCTCTCCCTTTTATCTACAATAAACTTAGGAGCAGTCATGTTTCTTTCCCTTTTTCTTTCTTTTTTTCTTTTTTTCATTCATTTGATGCTGAAACCAGGAATAGCATAAATGAGCTCCCTTCTGGGGAACTGGACCATTCCAAATCAAGCTACTGATCTGACTCTCCTAAAGTCTGTATAGATCCTTGGTTATAATAAGCATATTTATATTTTTATATACGTGCTTATATATATGTGTATATATGTACATACACACATATATAAGCATATATAGCAGCATATAGAAGCATGTGATATATAAACATATATATCACATCTGTATCTTAGCCATCAGAATGTATAGCTAGTTTTAAGTACATTTAACAAGGTATGAAAGAAAGAAAACTTGATTATAATACATTTGCCTTGATATATTTTAAATTCCAAGGCAGGCAATTCCACCTCTAAAATGCAGCAAGAATCAGAAAATTCAAACTTCACATGAGACTTAAAACGAGATGAAGGGGCAAATAGAGATCTATATTATCTTTTCTCATCTTGATTAAATTCAGCCAAACCACGCCATTTCCAAAGGTCAGATTTAGCACTTCAACTGCATAATCTATGGTACCATAAACTAATGTAGACTGTTCTAATACTGTAGAAAAAAGTAAACCCAGAAAATTTGCAGGGGGGTGGGTTGGGGTGTGTGGTGTGATTTACAGACGCCTAGTTGCTGTTTTCATCCACTGCTTACTCAGGCATAGCCTGGCTATGTAGGAGAACCAGCCCCCGATTCCCTGTATAGCTGGGTGGAGGTCCAGTCCCGCATCCTGTGTAGCCCAGTGGAGGCCCATCCCCCCCCTCCCCCTCCAGCATCGCTGTCCCCAGTTTCACAGCAGAACGTTTTCTTATTTTCATTTTTGGTCTTTTAGTACAGCAGGGTCTCAAAACTGTTGACTTAAATTTGTTTGGTTTTGCAAAGTCTGGGCTTTCATTTGGCTTCTGAGACTAATACTTTCAGCGCAGGACAGCCACGGTTTCTCACCCAGGCAACAGTGTGTACGGTCTGTCTCCTGCGGTGAAACCACATCTTCAGAAGATGGCAGAGAAGGGAGGAACTTGTGCAGTGCTAGATCTTTGAACTATTCCTGGGGAGCATGGGGTTTCTTTGGATTTGGAAACAGGAAAAAAGATTCCTAGGGCCAGTGAGAAGGCACAGGGGATAAAGGCTTGCTATTCAAGCCTGGTGACCTGGGTTCAACTCTTGAAATTCAACTAAAGGTGGAAGGAGAGAACTGACTCCACAAAATTGTCCTCTGACCCCACACATGTGCCCCACATTTTAAAATCCCGATTTCCTGTCTCCTCTTCTTCAAGCCTCATAGCCTTTCCCTAGCTTTGCTGAAGCTCTTCCGAAATTTCATTTCCTAAGCAACTACCAAGCTGCCCGCCGATGGTTCCCATGTGGCAGCAGTAGCTGGAGATGACTCAGGAAACAGGCCTCATAATTTTTTTAGAATGCTGTGTGTTCCCCTAATAACACCGGAGGAAGCAGCATGTGTCTGGTTTACGAGACCTCACCATGCACACTATCTCACATCCCTCTCAAGGGAAGCTAGTGGATGTCTATTCTCCTTCCAGACCCTTAAACTTCCTGAGCCATTAGTGATGACGTTTACCCCAAAGGATTCCAATGCCAGAGTTGATTCTTTCTACATGCTACAGCTATGCATGGGTATATGCGTATACATGTGTGTTTATGCACGTGGATACCCATGTGGAGGAGGGGTGCATGTATGCAAATAGGCATGTGGCATAGGCATGCAAATGTATATGGAGGCCACTGGACAACTCAGGTGTTATTCCTCAGATGCTGTCCACCCTGGTTTTTTGAGACAAGGTCTCTTATTGGTCTGGAACTTGCCAATGAAGCTGACTGGCCAATGAGCCCCAGGGATCCTCCTGTCTCTACCTCCCCAATCCTGGCTGGCTGACTGGCTGGCTGGCTTGCTTGCTTGCTTGCTTTCTACTTTTTTTTTTCTAATGGGTTCCAGGGATTCAAACTCAGGACCTTGGGCTTCCAGCTGAGCTATCTCCACAGCTTCCCCTAGGCGTCTTGATTCCAGGTGCAGAGCATAACACTTACCCCTCCATGTATATGAGCACTCACATTTTGAAAATGGAATTGAGAAGCTAGAGAGATGGCTTGGGAGCTGAGAGTACACACTGCTCTTACAGAAGACCTGCTCAGTTCCCAGCATTCATGTCAGGGAGCTCACAAATACCTATAACCAGATCAGACGTCCTCTCTGGATTCAAAAGGCGATTGCAGCCATGTGGATATATAGACAGACACACGTACACATACTTAGAAATAAAGTAAATCTTTAAAAAGTGGAATTCTAAATCTTTGCTGAACGTATTTAATGTCTGCTCATAAAATTGACTTGAAGTCCCATGTAATATCTGCCAGCACTGTGCTTGTAGCAAAATCTTCAGAATTCACCCAAATATAAAACACTAAAATGAATTCCATTCATTTTCACTGCTGCCATCACTTTTCTTAAGCCAGTGTTAACTACTTAGTTTTTTCCTCCTACATATTAACCTTTAGTTATAGTCTCATTGCTGTGAACAGACACTATGACCACAGCAACTCTTATAAAGGACATTTAACTCGGGCTGGCTTACAGGCTCAGAGGCTTAGTTTATTATCATCATGTCAGGAAGCATGGCAGCATCCAGGCAGACATGGTGCTGGAGGAGCCAAGAGGTCTACATTTTGATTGGAAGGCAGCCAGGAGGGTCTCATTCCACGATAGGCTGAACTTGAGAGCAGGAGACCTTAAAGCCCACCCCCACAGTGACACACTTCCTCCAACAAGGCCACACCTCCTAACAGTGCCATTCCCTGTGGACCATGAATTCAAACACATGAGTCTATGGACGCCAGACATATTCAAACCACTGTACCCTTCTTGCTTCTCAGCCATGTGCCATAGCTAATATCACCGTGAATAGTGTGTGTTCTGATTGCTTCTGGCCTCTCCAAGAGATCCTTAGCTCCCTCAGAGCAGTTACCATATCCTTGTTTCTGTTTTGTCTGGGTGTCTAACAAACACTGGGTAACACCGTTTCCCTCTAGTTTAAAGCATCCCCTGACACACTGGGGCAGCTTGGCACTTAGTTTGTCCACCACGGTTCCTGAATGCTTAACTACATAGCCATGGATGGCTTTTTAATAGAGGTGGCATTTGAGTTTCAGGTTACAAGATATGGCAGGAGCCAGCTAAGGCAGAGCACTGTGGCCTAAATGAGTTCCCAGAACAGGGAGTGAGAAGCTAGAGAGCCAGGCAAGGTCCCCATCACTGATCCTAGATCATGGTCCCGAGAAGAGAGCTTGTGTTGCTTCTAAGGTTAAGCAGAGGAGGGATGTACTGAGACATCCATTTCTAAATGAGCAGGGGTTCTCACTAGAGATTGACTATACTGCAGACCGAATTGAAAGCAATGAGGCTGCATGGGACAGTAGCACAGCTGTTCATGGAGAACAATGGCTCTCAACTTTCCTAATGCTGTGAACCTTTAATACGGTTCTTTGTGTTGTGGTGACACCCCCCCCCAACCATCAAATTATTTCACTGCTACTTCATAACTGTAATTTTGCTACTGTTATGAATCGTAATGTAAATATCTGCTCTGCAGGATATCTGATACACATATGCAATCCCAAAGGGGTCATGACCCTCAGGTTGAGACCCACTGAACTAGGGGATGATCTGGATAAGGATTGTGGCCTGCCTGTCAGCAGCTTGTGCTGCATGGTGGGGTTACCTAGTGCTGGCTGAAGAAGAAGTAGGAGAGGAAAATAAAATGACTCCCAAAGAGTGGGGTTGATTCGGTTCCCTCAGGATTCATTGTTCTCTGATCTATGCCGCTGTTCCAGGATCCTAAGAATGTTTCTAAAGTGCTCTGGCTGGATGAGATACAGCAAGCCGTCGATGAGGCCAACATGGACGAGAACAGAGCAAAGCGATGTAAGTCCTTACCTCCTTTTGCTTGTCAAACCTGCCTTTCTGTTTTTAAAATGTGGGTATGCACCTGAAGTCATTCACTCGAACTTCTGGAGAGATCTGAATGCTTTTCCATTTTTCAGTCTCAGGTGTGTATCTAAACCAACATGTCACTAGCTAGTTGCCTCGTTCCCAGTAACCAGGTGTTATTGACAACAAAATTTGATAGTGTTGCCCCCCCTAAAAAAATCCAGACAGCAAAAATGTTCTACAGACTGAAATTCTATGTTTAAATTGACTCCTTTTCCCCCTTGATTGATCCATAGAAAACTGTTTGTTCACAATAAATGTCTACTCATTTTTTTTATTTTGTCCGTTGTTAGTAGAAGTTTTTCTCAGAATCAGACCAGAAGGGGGTGGGGGGAGGCAGGGAGTGGAAAGTGCAAGGTCAGACTCTCACAGGGACTGGTGTCAGCTCTTAATCACACCAAGGGCAGATGGGGTGGTTGCATCTGATAGCTGACTCTGAAATAGTCTCAATCAGAGACTGATGGAGTTGGCCAATTGGCCGTGATCTTTTTATCCATGAAGCTGACTGGTGGTTACGAAATTCCTCCTGAGCTGTGTAGATGGAAGAGTTCTAAGTCAAACAAAAAGAAAGTGAGCCAGTGAGATGATTTGCTGCCAAGTGTGATAACCTGGTTTGATTCCTGGAACCTACGTGGTAAAAAGCAGGCGCCCACAAGTTATCCTCTGTTCTCCATGTGTGTGCATGAGCACGTGCATGCGCGCGCACACACACACACACACACACACACACATGCATGCACTCACGCACGCATGCACGCACACGCACACACACACACATGCACACACACAAATAAATATATGTAAGAAAAAAAATAAGAGAAAGCTCCAACCTGAATCACAGAGACAGTTCCGGCCCTCGAAGTCCCATACTGCTGACAAGCCCACAGCCGCTATGAATAAAGGACAGACCAAGTCCCCTTGAGACAGGGTGTCACTTCGCTGACAGAAAATCGTATTGTTGACCTGATTCCCAGAAGAACCCATAGGCTTCTGCCTGCTGATGGGGGTGGGAAATGGTACATGAAAGACATTAGAAGATTTTTTTCAGTGATGCTGGGTCTCAACCCCAATCCCAACAGATCCAAAATGTCACCATTTCTGCCCCAGAGTGAAGGCTTTTGAAAGTCAGGTGATTGGTGGGGTTTCCTCCTCTCAGGGGATCCAGCGAGCTTGCCTAATACCCCCTATGGTTGCTTGCCCCATTCTGGAATGCCATCAGCAGGATCCCTACATTATTTCAAAGGACCAAAATTTGTATTGTGTTTTCAAAAAAGAATCTGAGATGGCTTCTAAGTTGATAAAGTACCAGTCTCCCTAACACAAAGTTGAGTGAGACTCCCAAAAATATGTTAGCCACTCGCCACTCTGTGGCATGATTGGACTCTGTGCCATTCTATCAGGTCACAGAGTGCTGTGGGAACAGCTTAGTCTTTCTCTCCAGATGTGCAGGATCTGTAAAGAACATCTGGACTTTATTTCCTTAGCTTAGAAAAAAAAATGTGTTAATTTTTCTGACCTGGACTTTTATGTCCTTAGGAACTTTGAAGTCGCTCCTAAGACTCTAACACTTAAGGGGGGAAAAATACATTCAAGAGGGGTGTGAGAGAGTTTTCAATTTGTGTATACACTAAAGATAGCCATGGTCTGCCAAGGCACTTGAAAGAAATGAGATTGTAATGTACACACTCTGCCTTCAGTGCCCCCTTCCTAGAGACCCAGACGGCCTAAAAGTTATTGTATTTCTGGTTTTCCTTACACAGAACCAGTAAATGTTGGGTCTGTTTTTCCACATGTAGACTCCTGGTCCCTCGACTTTAGGAAAATTAGAAGTTTCTCTGCTCCTGTCCTTTGGAACTCTTCTGTGCTCTCTGAGTCCTGCTCCATGCTACAAGATTTGTGATTCCTCCTATAATATGTAGTGATAAAATAGGATTTTGGTTTTTTATAGTTAAAGCAATCTACTGTCAGATGTTAAAATGAGAGCGTCCTAATTTCAGTGGGAATTGTCTTTCTTTAAAAACAGTCTTCCTCCTTTGCATGAAAACCAACTCTCATTGTAGGTCTGAATCAACCTAGACTCTTTAACAAAGGTCATTGGCCTGTATATGTCACCAAGGGCCAGACTGAGAATGGAAAGGAGCTAAAGGCCTAAGTGTTTTCACTGGAGTATCTACCCCCAACATGAATCCTTAGGGCAGTGTTTCTCAACCTTCCCCCCTAATCACTGTACCCCAAGAAGTAAATAATTTGACATCAATACCATAGACATGTTGTATATCTGTTTGTGTATCATATGTTGACCCATGCTTTACACATTAAAGAACCAATGGTTGCCGTGTTGGGTGTTTATCTTCCTGTGAATGCATCACTTAAAGAGAGCCCACTGGTATGTGGCTTAAGATGTAAAGCAGACTATTTTTTGTCTCCTAAGAGGTTTAGGAGAGATTTTAACATTTTTCAACCAAAATGTATTTGACTTTTGGAAGGTCATTTATCTGACATCTTCTATCTCTGACTCAACCACAGGCCACAGAGTAAGCACTAAAGTCATCAGAATCCATGTTATGTATCCCTGGGCATTGGAACTGATCTGATGTCCTCCTTGGGGACCCCTGGGACAGACACTGGAACTTACCTGTTCTTCCCATAGACATAATTCTAAAGGCCATGATTGTTTCTAGCAGAAGCCACAAACTCCACAGTTTGGCTGCCACACTGGCATGCAGATGTGAGCAGGAAGTGACGCCAAACACCTGATGACTTGGGCTACATGTAGTCCTAAAGCAAATAAACCCAGTACCCTGCGCCAAATAAACCCAGAATACTGCTCCAAAGTATCACTTAGTTTGCTCGGTACAACTCAATAAGCATTAAGCACCTACTGTGTACCACAGACTATGAGTAAAATGAGGATCAGTAGGGCCTCACCTGTTGGTTGGGACTTTTCAGAGGAGGGCTTTAGATCTTCACAGGAAACAGTTCCAACTGGTGCTGGAAATCCACCTGGGGGATATCTCTTTGCCCATCCATATTCAATTGCAGGAAACATTTCTGTATTTTGCACCTATATCATTTGTATGATATAGGTGCATATATCTTTCAAAGAAAAATAGCTTAGCATGTTAATTCAATAAAACCATCTCATGTAGTTCATCTTTGAGGAAGTCTTTGTCACTGGCTTGTTCCTCCCAGTCCCCCGAGACCACAGACTTCTCAAGTGTCATCTCTTCATCCTGCGGATCATTCCTAGGAAAGAGGAAGTGATGGCTGAGTTCACCACTGTTAACCCCTCTTGCTCGGCACAAGAGCAAAGGCTCGCTGCTGCCGATACCTGTCACTCAGTAGCCAGTGGAGTTTGCTGGAGAAGTTTGTGAGCATCTCTGGACTCACAGAGCTTTGACTCCAAGCTGGCAAAAGTCAATATGTGTTTCTTATTCCTTCACCTGCATCTGTATATAATATTACCCATAATATTAGGCAAGTAAAAACATAATTTGATGACAACAATGTATTCAGTTCTAGTTTTATTCTGACCAAAAGCAACTTAAGGGAGGGGAGACTTTATTTGGCTACTATATCTAGGTCACAATTCATCATTGACAGAGGGCAGGGCAGGAACCTGGAAGCAGGACCATGGAGGACCTCTGCTTGCTGGCTTGCTCTCTAGCTGTTTAGTGAGATTTCTTACATAGCCCAGAATGTCCAACCCAAGGATGGTGCCAACCACAATGTGCTGTATCCTCCTGCATCAGTTAATAATCAAGACAATTTCTCCAGAGATGCCCACAGACCAATCTGAACTTCCCAGTTCCTCAATCAAGATTTCTCTATCATGCATGCTCAACAGGTTACATCACAGCAAGCCCCACCCAGTTAATCCTCATACCTACACAAACCCACCTGGAGAATGTTAGAGTTGTAATACGCCGTGCCCCCATAGAACCTGCTTTTCACAACCCAAACTGAGTTGAATTAGTGGTTGGCCAGGTGTATATGGTCAAATTGTCCGAAAGAGAAAACATTTAATAGCAAAATACCAATGCAGTCCTAGAAGATCAAATTACGTCTTTATATACCTTATATAAGCACAAAGTAATGACTAACTGAAACTTTGTTTTTCTCATTACTCAGGGGTTACACTGGTCGTTGACGTCAATGAGTGTTTGGACAGAAAACAATCAGATCATATCTTGACTGTACTCAAGTCTTCTTCTAGTAATACTCATGACATACTCCCAGAATGTGCCAACAAGTACTTTGATACGCTTGTGAAGGCGAAAGAGTCGAAGACTGACAAAGGTGAGCATCCCCCATGACTTAGCACAAGCATGTCACTTCAAATATGGTGGTTTCTATAGCATTGCGGATTCTGAGATTTTGAGACAATTATTGCTTTCATGTGAGTATTTCTGAAATTTTTAGCATCTACGGCAAAGGGACTGTTTTTAGATTCTCTGATATCACATCATAGAACTAAGAAAATATAAGCAGGTCTTTAATAATTGCCATCATTTAACCATTTTGAGACAAATGATATGTAATTATGCAATAATAGATATGAAGCAGGAATAGGTAAGTAAAACGTGACAGATTTGTATACTGTAATATTAGCAGCCACCAAAGGGATAAAGAAGATACATGCTACAGCATGGATGACCTTGAAAAGAGTAAAGGACAGAGACAGTAGGGCCTGACACAATAACTCAGTGGTACAAGTTTGATGACCTAAATGCTATGCCTAGAACCCATGGTAGAAGGAGGAAATAGACTTCAAAGAGTTGTCTTCTGCCTCCCATGCGTGCGCCATGGTATACATGTGCTGGCATGCACACACACACACACACACACACACACACACACACACAAATATTTAATTGAAAACAAAAGACCAATAGCTGTACAACTGCCCATTTAAAGAGAAAGCTGTCACTTTTTTGGACACTGACAAATTGAACACATGAGTATTTAAAACCAAAAAGAATGAGTACATACTTATGACTTGGTTATTCTGTTCAATTAGTTGAATGTATTGAAAGATGATTTATCTGGAAAGATAGTGAATCTGGTTGTCACTTAGCCGAAGTTGACTTAGTTTAGTCAGAACATTTCAGTGGTTAGGGTAGGTCTTAGGTCACTAAGTTTGGGTCAGGATTAATTAATAAAAATAAGGATATCTAAATATACTGTAATGTGTGGCCCATAGATTCATGAGAAAGAGACATTCCTTTCCACCAGTGTAAGCCATGACTGCCATGGACATTTGTAGCCTGTCCCCACCTGCCCAGGCCATGTCCTTTCAACCATTTTTTCTCTTTTTGTGTGGTTTGTGAGCATCCTGAATCAAAGCAGGAAGTGTCTTCTCTACTTTCATTGTCCTTTGTGTTGCTGCGCATCTTCTATGTCGTAATTTAAATAAATTTGTCTCCAGAAGTGACTCATCTCTGCCTTAAATGTGGGTCATGATCCTTGTAAATCAGTTCTTGTCAGAAAACATTCTGGATGACTTTATTAGCAAATACAATTCTGCTCATTGGTCTCCTCCATCTGATTGTGAGGGTGTCAGCATCTACAGATAACATGCATTACATATTCGCTTTTGATTTTCGTTGGCCATTTTCAACTCAAGCTATCCCTATGAAAGAATGGGAGTCCAGAGTCAGTATTGGATTTTTCCCTTTCCTCTACTTGAGGGTTGGGTAGTAAGGAGCTGCCATTGAATACTCAAAATTCTTTTCATTTTACTATGTCATTTCTAGTGACTGTAACATAGACTAACTGAACACTTAGTTAAAAATGGTCTTGCTAGATGATTGTATGTCCTAGAGCCTCTATCTGGTCTACCAGACTTGACTTACCAATCCTAGTTCTCTCCTCCCACTCCCCATCCCTTTTAAGCAGAGTCCTGGTAACTAATATGTTGCTGAGCTTCTTGATAGGAAAGCATAAGAGCTCTGTTCCTCTCTAGACATTGACAGACTCTTCTTCCTTAGAGTCCAGTGAAGGTTCATGGGTCAAACTCAACGTGCGGCAGAAATATAACTACTATTACAACACGGATTCCAAAGAAGGGTCTTGGGTTCCACCTGACTCATGTTTGTCTAAAGAATCGTGGCTCACGGGGGAAGAAATTGAGGTAAGAGGTCGGTGTTTGGTGGAGAAGAGTACTGTATGATGAGACATGTGAGAGCTGCTCTGGTCTTCATCATGGATGTGGTGGGAGAGACTAATCAAGCTGAACAGTGTATAGGAATAATCTTCTTGAACTGGAGTTGAGTGTGCTGGCTTGCTAAATAAAACGGTTCCATGTCCTGGCACAGCCCAACCAAAACGATCAAGGGGAAGAAAGCTTTGCAACTCATATGAGATGCTAGCTTAGGCTAAGAAGTCAACCGTCAAGTTTTTCTTATCAAAGTTAAGTTTAGCTAATAATAATTTCTTAGCTGTCAATATGTCTTATGTCTTTCTCCCTCCCCCCCTTCAATAAAATCTTAATGTGAAACCATTCTGGGTAAAATCCATTTTTTTTCCATGAAGTACTAAAATGGGCATCTCTGCCACAGAGAAGCACAGCCATCTTCAGGATAGCTTTAGGAACAGACAATGGGGAAGTACAAACAACTGGTGGAAAAAAAACTTTAAATGTTTGCTTCTCTGAGACACTTGTCAGCATGTTTTCACTGTTGATGTCATATTTTGAAGCTTTGCATGTTCTAGTGTCTAAATACGATTGAATGTATTTTTATATGTGACTTTTATTCAAGTCATGTGCTCATATACCATACTAATCTAAATTTAAATTTGATATAGTACATCTGAACTCATATTTTTATCTCAGGAGATCTCTTTGAATAGATCCTTGACCCACATTTGCAAGTTTTAGCTGACCATATTTTATTTGTCAAAAACAATTCCTCTATTCTTTCCCATCCTGTTACGTGTCGCTTTTTCTACCCCATCTTAGCTCTGAGAACAGGCCACATTACCCACCCCCACCCACCTTCCCTGGAATCCACAGATAAAACACACACACAGTTGTTCCTTTCCTTTTCTTTTTTTTTTTTTGTTTGTTTGTTTGTTTGTTTGTGTTTGTTTTTGTTTTTTTGTTTTTCGAGACAGGGTTTCTCTGTGTAAAGCTCTGGCTGTCCTGGAACTCACTCTGTAGACCAGGCTGGCCTCGAACTCAGAAATCCGCCTGCCTCTGCCTCCCAAGTGCTGAGATTAAAGGCGTGTGCCACCACTGCCCGAACAATTACTGGATGCAGCTATCTCCTGCCTGGAAAAGTGTGCCCTTAACAATAGTCTCTGCACCTCACACCTGCCCTAAGCTTTAGTTGCTAAGATACATCTAGTCCCTGCTAAACATCCCTGTCCACCTGCCTGGAGGAGCAGCCACAGCCACGCACACACACACACACACACACACACACACACACACCCTTGGTCCTCCAGAGACCTCACATGACTACTTGGTTCTTCTCTCTCCAAAACATGGTGAACCTCCTTCCGCTGTCTCCTTTTCTCAAGGGATCCAGAAGTCCTGCCTATTCCTTCCACCCAGCAATTGGCCCATGGCTTTCTTTACTGACAGATAAAGAACCAGTTGGGGATCAGGACCTTAGCTTCAGAACTGCCACTGCACCATCCCTTTTTAATCAGAGACCTATGTAACAAGCACCTGAGTTTGATGGACACAGTGCACATACTAACACATACTTTATTGTTGGCTATTAGAACATTACTGTGTTGAGTACAGGATGAAGAAGCCCGTTCAGAAGTGTCTATGCTAGCTTCATTGGTCTGGTATTCTTTCCTCTTGTATGGAATATTGCTTTAGAGCAATATTCTAAGCTTTAGAGTGTCAGTGATTTCTCCCGTCTGCCTCGTCCATCTTAGTTTGGATGCATTCCCAAGCACACAGTAGGTTTGATGCTGTTATTGTATATGTAGAAGAACTCAGTTCTAAGTTGTTGCTAAGGAAAAAAAATAATGCTGTAGAAAAATTGGTCCAAAGCACCGTTTACAGGCTCTGCCTTGTAGTCCATCTTAGTCTTGCATGCATTCCCCAGCACATAGTTGTTCTTATTGTTTTATATGCACAAGAACTCAGTTCTAAATATTTGCAAAGAAAAAAGAAAAACAACTTAAGAGTAAAGCTATAGAAAACATTGGTCCAAAGCACCGTTTACAGGCTCTGTTCTAAGTCACTTCCCTTTTATTTTTAATTCTCCTGTCCTATGTAAAGGAATGAAAGAGCTTGGCAAAAGACTGGCCCCTGTGTGACCATCCTGTATTAGATTTATTTATTTTTTCTAAGAACATGAAGTTCTTAAAACATATGTACTTAGAACATAAGTAGCTGTTCCCTATAAGTTTCCTTTCAAAAAAAAGAATAAGCAAAATCCATCAAACAAAAGACCAAGAACTAAGCCATAAGTAGATGGTCAGGTAGCTATTGCTAGCCTGGCCTTTTTCATGGATTCTGTGAATTGTGGGAATTGGCATGGGTGGTGAAGAATAGAAGTCAGAAGGATGTGTAATAGGAATCAACCCTCTAATGGTAATCAGATGTCAGAAGTAAGTTACAGTCATGAAGAACCTCTCATGTGTGCCCAAGAGCAAGAATGAGTAAGTAGCTCAACAAATAGGTTCTGTGAAAGCTTTAACAAAGCATCGTACTGTTCAAGGCATCACAGATCAGTGTGGTCAACAGACTGTGTCAACAACAGACAGAGGCTTTTACTGAGTGCTTGTAGTTTTTAATCTGACTTTTCCAGTCTTCCAACATTGGCAATGTTTCTAATGCAGCCGCTGGCATGTCTAAGGATGCGCCATTGCTCTGGAAGTCTTAATCCGAGATGGAGCTCAAGAAACAGATTTATTCTGACTCAGAGGATGAGTGGTGTCTCTCAGGGGAAGAGACTTGGGACAGGATGCTCAGCAAGGTTGCCTTGAGCTTAAGACTAAAAGTTGGACTCAAACGACATGAGCCTTGCTGATGAATCCAGATGTTAGAGAGAAGATGTTGCTAATAATCGTTCTGTCTTGGAGAAGTAAAATACAATGCTTAAATATAGATCTTATTGGTACCATTAAAAGTCAATAAAGTCAGTGACTGTCGGGTGCAATGGCACACACCTTACATCTCAGCACTTGAGAGGCAGAGGTAGATAGATCGCTGTAGACTGTCTTGCTCAACGTATTCCAGGCCAGCCAAGACTATCTACTAATATCCTCTCTCAAAAATAAATAACTAAAAATAGGTCAGTAGCCCTTGAGATGCTGCAGTAATCTGAAAATGTATGACAGAAATGCAAATGAGAAGAATAAACCTGAAGGACGTAGTTTGTTAACTAATCTCAGATGTTCAACGTGCTTACAAGTTGGGGCAAAGAATATGAGAATGGTGGTTAGTGCTGGGTTTTTCCCTCAAATCCCATGCCAGGATTGAAAAAATGTACCAAGCTGTGAGGAAGCAGCATTGAAGCTTTGAGTCTTGTTTTTTGTTGTTTTTTTTTTTTAAAAAAAATGGCTCATCTGGCATCCAAAGATGCAACTTTTTATTGTGTTGATTATCCATCTCTTGAGTTATTAAATGGTGGAGGGTCTCAGCTTTTTAAAAATAATAACCTGAAGTTATCATCTCTATTCAATGAGTGCACTTACATATGTCTTATCTATGCACCTTTAAATGAGTTTCCTTTTTATTGCTTAAACGAACCAACTGATGCTTGCACGCGTGCTAGATAAGAGTCTTCAGCTATAGGGATGAGGCCAGTCCTTGCATCTACGTAAGTGTGAAAAGAAACCCATCAGGCTCCCACAGGAAAACTTCTCAGAATCACCCTTCTTCTCTTGTTCCATTCCTCTGGGCTTCTTGTCTGTCCTTGATGACATTTGTCTTTCCTCTCCCACCTGCTTTCTGCCTCAGGAATCTGATTTCTCCTGGCACGTCATTTGGGGCTGGGGAGGGGGAAAGAGGACCTTACGAGTACTGCCACTTCCCTGCTCCCCGCCCCAGTGGCCTGAGAGAGTTGGAGGCGAGGCCCATTCTTATAATAGGCACCTTGACACTTTTACAGTTTGTAATTCAGGCCAGCATCACATGAGATCATTCCTTACCTTCTTCTTACCACCATGTCACCAAGCTCAGGGGATTCAAAACTCATGTCACTTAGAAAAAAGCTAGGCCAACTCAGCCCTCAGTTCTTGTTAAATCTGTCTATAAACCAAGTCTGAAGGGACTATCCCTTTCATTTCCTAAAAGCCATCCTTCCCAGAAGCTGTTCTCTATGTTCCTTTCGCCTGATGTGTGAAGAGTAACCTTAAGATGTATCTCTTGCCAGGACATCGTGGAGCAAGTCACATCAGATTACATCCGTGAGAACATGTGGTCTGCGTCCAAAGACTTGCTTCTCCGCTTTGAAGCCACAAGCTCAGGACCTATCCTTAGAAAGGAGTTTGAAGCTAGGAAAGCGTTCTTATATGAACAAACAGAGAGCGTGGTCAAAATACAGGTATGTGAATCACCTACCACAGTTACAGCACATTGTCCTGTTTCTGAATCACCAACCACAGATACAGCACATTGTCCTGTCTTCTGAAAATGCTTGTTTATAAAATAGCACCATCAACTACCAGCATTCTGACAGTGGCAATGAGGGCTCTTCCCTGCCCTTTAAAATGGGGACTGCCTTAGTGATAAGGTGTTTTTTGTTTTTGTTTTTTTAAAAGATTTATTTTATTTATTTTATGTATGAGTACACTGTTGGTGTCTTCAGACACACCAGAAGAGGGCATCAGATCCCATTACAGATGGTTGTGAGCCACCATGTGGTTGCTGGGATTTGAACTCAGGACCTCTGGAAGAACAGCCAGTCCTCCTAACCACTGAGCCATCTCTCTAGCCCCCAGTGATAACGTGTTTTCACTTGTGGCCCTCAGAAGAGTATTAGGGCTTGCTCAGATCTACCTGCCATCAGTATGGTTGGAGCAGAATGGATACCTCAGATCGGGGTTGAAATTGTGCCTCTCCAAATAGCAGCTTCTCCACATGTCCATCTGCTGCTGAACTTGGAGTTTTAGGGGTAGCGGACGGTCATTAATGTCTAGCTTCTTCTAGCCTGAGCCAACAGAAGAACAGACAGATGAGCTGGGGCACGTTTAACCTTTCCAGGGGTCTTCTTTATAAAATGGCCACTCTTTGTTTAGGGCTGTGGGGGGTGGGGGGAGGGGATCGGCAGCACCTGCTCTTTAAAGACTGTAATACAACAACAAAAATGCATAAATTGAGCTTTCCCGTAGTGAGGAAAAGAACTTGGCAGAGTTGGATGTCTCTCCTGTGTTCCTGCATCACCCTCTACCTGCTAGGATGCTAGTATCCTTTTCTCTAGAGGCTAACACAAGCTTGTCAGTGATTGATGGAGCTTGAAGGACTTTGCTTTAGCTGATATCTTGAGGTTTCCCAAACTGGAGGTGTTTGGGTGGTAGAGTTTCTCTTTCGCAGCTACTGATGAACTCCTGTGCCTTGCTTTGATGTTATTTGGGACTGAGGATAATTTGGTGGTCTTGTATCTTTCATACAAAAAATGTTACAGTTTTTTGTTTCTTCTTTTTTTTTTTTTCTCTCAAGATGTCAGCAGGACCTAAATGACTTTTTTTTCTTTAAAAGAAATCTCTGTTATAGACCTGACTCTTAGATTTTTCTATGTGAGCCAATGAGTTTTCTAATTCGAAGTGGTTCTAACTTATATGTTGAAAACACAGCCTAAAAATAGAATCATCTACCCGCATAAAAGCTAACTCTAATTAGACACAAAATTCAAAATTTCAGCCAGTGTGATACAGTTTGGACCAGGCCTATGATCTCTAGTCTTGAAACAATGTTGCAATTGGAATCTTCTTGAAGAGCCCACCATTAGAGATTGACCTTTGGAGTGGAACCCAGTGCTGATGTTACCAGAGTGGGGAGAAAAGCCGGAAATGATCACATGGGGCCTTGCTCCTCCACCTCAGCCATGGTTCAGGATTGTCACTAAACTCAGAACTCATCCAGCATGCCTTCTTTCCTTCCATCTGACGAATTTCCAACAACAATCCCATAAGGCCTAACAGTGAGGTTATTACACGGATGCAGCCCACAAGTGAATACACTGCCCCATAAAACCAAATGATCAGGAGGTAAAAAGCATCATGTTAACCTAGTTTCTCAGCCAAGTTGCTAATAGATGCCACATTAAGGAAATACTGGAAGATTTCCTCCTAGATAAAACAATTCACACTTTCTAGACAGGTAACTGATCCCAGTCTTAAACATCTTAGAGGGGAATATAGAAGCAGATCTTCTTGGCCCAAGCCAGCCAGATCTAGGCTATATTTGGAGTTCATCAGAAGGTACCCAGTCCAACACCTTTGATGGGAAGCCAAAGAGAATCTACTTGTATTTTTGTTTCTGGTGATGGCAGTTGAACTCACTGCCTCGTGTGTGCTAGGCAAGTACTCTGTGCTACACCCCCGACAATCCCTCCAGTTTTAGAATAATTAGAAGCCCTAATAGAATTGTTTAAGTGTAGGGTTGGATGTATGGCTCAGTGGTAGAGTGTTACTAGCATTCCTGAGGCTCTGGTCCAATCCCCAACACCATACAAATAAATAAATAAACAAACAAACAAACAAACCAAAAAAAGTCATCATAGGTAAAGGAAATTGTATTTATATCAAAATATATAGAAAATGGATATAATTTATAAAATATAATTGAAGTAAACATTGATATTTTTCAAGAAGAAAAAAATTATATTATAATTCTCAAGGAATTTAATAATGAAGCATTGTGTGTGTGGTGGGGTGGGACAAATGGATCAGTAAGAACCTTGGCAAGTAAAGGAAATTGTGACATCATCAAGTGTAAATGAATGACAGTTCAGAGTGAAAAATAGACATTGAAACAGGCCTGGAGCTGGGAGAAATTTAGCAGAAAGCAAAGAGAAAGAGTAACTGACTAAAGACACATTTCCTCATGTAAAAATCCTGATGCCCAGCAGGACTGTAAGGCTAGAACTGGGTAGTTCCCCTTGAAGACCTTCCTGGTGCGCTGCTCTCACGTGCTCAGTGCGTGGTCTGGGATGAGGTGGTAGGGGTGACTCAGAGAACACATGGTGGGGATTCAGTAGTAAGATCACTAGTGCTTCTGTGGGAAGAGATAAAAAGAAAGAAAAATGATCAAACAGGACAACCTGTAACTACAGTGGAAAGATTGCCCTGACTAATGAAAACTGGTTATGTCTCTTGGGAAAGGGTGAGTGGGCTGGAGAGATAGCTTATCAGTTAAGAGCATGCTGCCCTTCCAGAGGACTCTGAGTTTGGATCCCAGGATCCATGTCATATGGTTCACATCTGCGTGTAACTACAGCTCCAGGAGACCCAATACCCTTGTCCAGGCTTCTACAGATATCCAGATGTGGCACAGAAGTACAACATAAATTTAAATCCCAGCCCTAGCAGTTACTGGCTTACTGAACTTTAAGCGAGGAAGGCCACAAGTATCCAGGCCAAGAGAAGAAATGGCTTGTGTGAAGCCAACTTCAGAGCCTGAGGGATGCAAAGCAAGGGAGTCCCCTTGGGGCATCCCTGGTGCTGACCTAATAGGCTTAGCTAGACCTTAGAAAGAGGGAAAGGAATTGTTCAGAGCATCCTACCTACCCTGTATCACAATGCCTTTAGCATCATGATTAGAGTTCGGGGTACCCATTATCAAGTAAAGCAGCTGGTTCAGCACACTCGGTTTTCTGGAGATTAGCATTGAAGATATATAAAGAAGAGGAGTAGTCATCAGTATTTCAACATCTTTCAACATCACACAGTATATATATAGCAGCTAAGAGAATGATTTTACTATAAAAAGCTGTTTCTAACTGGCTTTATGATTTAAACTTTTGTCTCCTTTTACATCAAAACAGCTTCTTTATTCCACTCATACTTGTTTGTTGGAAGAACTTGTAGTTTATGACTATGAGAATTAAAAGAGCCAGAGACATACTGGATTGAAAACTTCAAAGCTGAAAGAGAAAAATGTAGAATTTTGACAAGTTAAATACTAGCATATAGTGTAAGTGTCCATGGTTTGCTGAAGAAGGACACCTCAGACTCAAATAGTATGCAAACGCAAAGAGTGTTTTATTCTGCAGAAGTCCAGCATGCTGGGGTCTCCCATTACCAAGATAGGGAGACAACCAAGTGAGCTCACAGGCCAGGTTTAAAGCTCATTAAGAGATCCAGGGTAGGTGACCTTTATCTTACTCCATCTCTAGGGACATTCCATTACCAAGGTGTGGAGACTGGAAACTGTTGCTGGGGAGGTCTGGAAACTGTTGCTAAGGAAGTAGCTGAGGGAGTCTGGAAACTGCTGCTGACCCGTTGTCCTTGCCTCAGGCCAGGTGGCAGGGCAACTTCTGGAGGCAGGACTTGCCTGGACTTGTCCAGTTCTTGGAAATAGAGAGTTAGGCCTCTTCTCTTGAACTGCCAATTTGAAGACTGTCATGGAGTCAGCCTGGCCTTCTCAATAGTATTTCTGCTCCTGTAAAGATAAAATATCCACTAACCCAGCCACCTTTGTGTAGAAAGTAGCAATGAATATGTCTAACACAGATTCTGAGGAGGTCTACATAATGTACAGCTGATTACGGGATGAAGTATGATACCAAAATCTTACAAATAAGGAGTTTTGAGTCATGAATACAGTAGTCATGGACAAAGAAATGCTGGTGGACAAGGAAAGTGGCTCTAGGTTGGATAGTCTGTTATATTACAGATCTGTTCCTCACTCGTGAATCTGAGTTAGTAATGATGAATGACGTTTCTGAACTTCTGTCATCGATACTAGAAAAGCAGAAAGAGACCTCAGGGTGATGCCAGTTTTGTGTTTGTTCTGAGGATAGATTAAAATTTTCTCTCGTGTTGAGAGCTTTCTCGGGCATGTGACGGCCACACTCCTATGGAATCCCAGCAATTGGAACAGTAGGAAACACTTCTCTGTCTCCATCACATTGATGATCCACTTTTGTGAATTCTTGCTGATGACATCTGACAGCAGTTTCTCCTCTCATCTCAGAAATGCCACCCTGTCACAATCCCATGGCAGCATTCCTAAATGGGCACTTTATTAAGAATCCTTTAGCTGTGGTAGTTCACTGCTCACAGTGTGAGCCACATTCCAGCATGCTCATTGCTGGAAGCTTCAGAATCCCAAGCTCCTGTGGTCCTATTGAATCCCAGCCTGCCTGTGTTAATAAAACCCTCAGGTCTTGTCTTCTTACATAGAAACTCACTTTTACCAGCTGATATTGCAAAGTCATTTGAAAAACTCTAAACCCGTTTCTCAATATTTTTAACACTTGTGCTTTTTCTTGGGTTTTTTTGGTTTTGTTTTGTTTTTTTTAATTTTGGTTTGTTTTGCTTATGTGTGTGTGTTCATGTTTTTTGTTGGTTTTTTTGTTTGTTTGTTTGTTTGTTTGTTTTCTTTAACTTTATTTGTATGGGTCTTTTATCAGGTTATACTTTGTACCATGTGCTTGCTTGTGCCCCCACAGGCCAGAAGATAGGGCATCAGATTCCCTGCAAGTGGAAATATAAATGTTTGTTGAGCCACCAAGTGGGTGCTGGGAACCAAATCTGAGTCCTCTGGAAGAGCAGTCAGTATTTTTATCTCCTAAATCATCCCCCCAGCATGGATTTTAAGTTTTTGTTTTGTTTTGTTTGAGGGGTGGGGGTCGTCTTTTTGAGCTTGGCATCTTTATAATGATGCCTTTTAATTTATCCCAAAATATAATACTATAATTTTAATTCCTTTATTTCTTTTTTTGTTTACCCATGTGAATTCAAGACTTGGCTAATGTGAATGGCGTCTTTAGTATGTTTTTAATTTTTGACATACAGAAAATTTTCAATCTTGTAACCAGTCATTTGATTCCCTTGTGAAACAACTACTTTGCTGTTGTTGTGGTTTTTCAAGACAAGGTTTCTCTGTGTAGCCCTGGCTGTCCTAGACCACACTCTGTAGACCAGGCTGGCCTCAAACTCAAAGATCTACCTGCCTCTGCCTCCCATGCTAGGATTAAAAGCATGTGCCACCACAACCTGAATTAATTAACTACTTTTTATACTTCTCATTAAAAACAAAAACAAAAACAAAACCCTTTAATCTGGGCATAGTGGCACATACCTGCAGTCTCAGGGCTTGCAATACTGAGGCAAGAGGATTGTGAATTCAGGGCTAGCCTGAACCACATAGTATTATCTTGTCCTTAAATAAAAAATCATGAAATTGCTAAAAATAAGTTCATATGACCTTAATAATATTGAAAATGGGCCTTCAAGGTGGCTCAGTGGGTGAAGATGCTTGTTGCCAGAACCAGTCCGGTGGAAGGAGAAAACCGACTCCAGCAAGTTGTGTACATACACCCACACACACAAGCACACTCTCACACACTAATAGCTATATAAATGTAAAAAAATCTATAAATTTTAGGGACTTTAAAATTACTTGGTTTGACTTTCATTACTGGGGAAATAAAATACATATTTTCCCTGTTTCTTACGATAGAGCTGTTTACTGCAAAAGAAAAAATTGGTGACAGCCTAATGCCTCTCTGTAGGGGATTGCTAAGTTATAGTCAGTCTACACTTTCTAAAGCAACTGAGTTACCAGAAGTTTTATCTATACAGAAGCAGAATACTATATGCCTTACATTTAACTTGTCAGAATTCTACATCTTTCTCTTTAAGCTTTGGAGTTTTAATTCCAGTAGATCTGCTTTGTCTGAGTCTGTGTTAGCGTAGATATTTCATGTATGTGTTAACTAGAGACTTTCATGTAGCTTAGAGGAGAAAGCAAACTCTGGGATATTATTGGTTCTCTTTTTATCAAAAGGAAGAAAATTATATACACATGATATACACTTTGTATTTTAATCCATAATCATGTGCATATGGGTAGATATGTTGTACATATTTGGAAATGGGCATGGTAAAAATATTAATAGCTCATTCTGGAAAGAAACTAATGGAAATAGTGACAGATACGTAGATAAGTCTCATTTTAGGTGGGAACATATGAAATGATAAATGGTTAATTATAGACACATAATATAATATCTTTAGAGATTATAGACTATAACATAAATATAATAATCTCTAGAGATTCAGAGTCACAACTGAGTGAAATGCCTTCCTGGTGTAGCCAACTATAGGCCACTTGGTACAGTAAAAATAATCATGTATTAATCACAGTTTTCAAGCATTTTATATTGCAATTAAACAATACTATTAACAGAATCCAGTTAATACTATAAGAAGGATTCCTTTTACTGTTTGCTTTTGCCAAGCAGGGTCTTAGTAAAATTAAGCTCTCAAGTAGAAAACTGGGTGCTAACCTGGTCACTGGTTTCCCTTTCTCTGCCTGCTCCAACTCTGGCCCTGTTTCGTGCTTCAGCCAGTGTCCTCTGCCCCAGTTAAGTGCCCACCATTGGACATGGTATCCCAACTCAGTGCCTCCTGAGATGTGTTCTGTGCTTGCAGCCTCCAAAGCTTGCGTGTCAGTCATCAGTCACTCTTTCCCTCAGGCTTTCTGGAAGGGGTACAAACAACGCCAGAAATATCTGCACAGACAACAAGTGTTTGCTGGGAACGTTGATTCTGTTGTGAAGGTAAATATCCCTTTCGGCCATATCGAGTGCTGGCTTATACATTCCCTCACTCTTTATCCTGGATCTATGTGGGAGCCTTGCAAGTCAGTCCTGGGGTTGGAGCATCCTCAAGCGAGTTGATGTACCACTGTGATGGTCTCACGTCCTCTATGTGGTTATAAGAATGAAATGTCAAAATGTTTTTATACCCAGCTCTTTGTCTGGAAAATCCAAATTGATTTTTAAAGCTAGGATCCTCTCCCTGCTCTACCCAGTCTGGTTTCATGTTCCTCTGATTGCATTTGCTAATAATATTTAGAGTGTTTGAACTTAACAACAGAAAAGCTTAGGTGTTAGGCAGATGCAAAGCCTGTGACCCAGTGAATGAATAGCTCTGAACTACAGAAAGAAAAGGTACTGCAGAGGCCACTCTTAGCTAAAAGCAAAAGAATTGAACAACAACAAAAAAGAACTTGTAGACAACTTGGAAATCTAGATGATAGTAAGGGCCAGAGAGAAATTGAAATGGGTAAGTTGAAAGATATTTAAAATTGTAGGGGCAGAGAATGACAGGGCCAGAACTACTGAGTCTTCCTACTCCTTCAAGGCACAGTGTCCACTGTGGAATATGCCTGTGTCCTCAGAAAATGGTTAGGAACACTCCCCACTGAGACTACCTGAGCACTTTTCTTTCTTTTTTTTTGGTTTTTTGAGACAGGGTTTCTCTGTGTAGCCCTGGTTGTCCTGGAACTCACTCTGTAGACCAGGCTGGCCTCGAACTCAGAAATCCACCTGCCTCTGCCTCCCGAGTGCTGGGATTAAAGGCGTGTGCCACCACAGCCGGCTCTGAGCGGATCTTCTATGGTAATCTAAAGGATGGAGGTGGGATGCAGGCTCAGACAATAAAGACACTCGCTGCCAAGCTTGACTATTTGAGTTTGGTCCCCAGGACTCACTTGGTGGAAGAAGAGAGCAGACACCCTCAAGCTGACCTCCCACCCATACCGTGCCCCATGGCATACATGTGTGTGCACACATGCAATACACAAATGAATAAATGCAATTTTAAAAACTAAGGCATATTGCTTGCATTTAAGGGATGGTGTAAGAAACCTTGGATTTAGTTTAGTTTGATTTACTGACTCACTATAGTTCAGAAGACTGCCTTGCTTTTGTGACTTTTACTTATTGGGTTGAAAACTAAACAATTTAGCTCAACCCAGCCCTTTCCTATTGAGGCGATGAGGTTAATGGTCATGTTTCTAAGTTTTTGAAGGCCTTGAAAGAAAACAGCCAAATAATTGAGAAATGAAGGGGAGGCTTTGATATCTGTCCATTGCTTGGTAGGCTGTTAGTCCTTGGTTTTCCTTTGACATAGGGTCTTGTATATAGCCCAGGCTGGTCTCGGCCTCCTGGGTGCTGGATTCACAGGAGGCTACTGATGTGTTCAGCAGATAATATTCTTAGGAAGGCACTGTGGGCTACCTTGAGGAGTGTGTGCTGATCGTCATGGTTTCTCTGGTCTACCATATTTCAGATTCAATCCTGGTTCCGAATGGTGACTGCAAGGAAGAGTTACCTTTCGAGACTGCAGTATTTTGAAGATCACGTAAGACACATGCACATGGCTGCTCATTTGGGCTAAGAATGAACTAAATCAATAGTTATTGAATGCCAGTATTGAATAATTTGACTAAACAATGCCGGCGATGACCTGGCAATAAACAGACTTCAGAACTCAATGTGACATTAATCAAGTGCTTACCTATTAACTCAGAAGTCACACTGAGTCAGAGATAGAGAGGACATGGTGAGAGGAAAAGTGGGGGCTAGTAACATCAAAGAGAATATTTGAATCGTGTATTTTCTAACATGGGAGGTAAGAGTTCTGGCTGCTAGCTGATATTTAAATCAAAACCCATAGGAAAAATGTCAGAATCTTGGAAGAATAAAACGGTCACTATAGACTGGATCCTTTAGGTTCTGGGCGTCCTTTCCCGTGTTAGGTCTCTTTATCTACAGTCCATGTACAGTCTTGCCTGTATTTGTAGCTAACCTATTTTGCTCCTTAAAAGATACATGGGGGAATAAATGTGCTACATTTAAATATCAGTGATTTTTAACAGTATCTGCTCTTAAATAGTTTAAATTCCTAAATGTCTTAAATTCTAAACTAGTGGACTCCGAGAGGTCATGACCCCTGTCAATGTTTTTGCAGAAAAATGAAATTGTGAAAATACAATCCCTGTTACGGGCAAGCAAAGCCAGAGATGACTACAAAGCACTAGGTAAGTGGGCACCATAGGAAAGAGCTGGGCTCCTTCCTGACCAGTGCCGATGCTTCTTTCCAGCCTGTGGACTGCAGAAGTGTCCCAAGAACCGAGGACAGATGGAGTGTCTAGCAGACTTTGTTCATCTCCAGCTCTAGGTTCTAAACAATGGGCACAGGGGCAGACAGGACAGGAGTGGGGCCTCATATTACAGAGAAAGGGAAAGGCAGAGTGGCTACCATTTCTTCATCAAGAACGGAATTGGCATAAATCCCATTTTATATTAAACTTGAGCTACAGAGAAGCAAAAGAAGACAGACAAGAAGATACAGCTACATTTCAAATGATGAGTTTATTACTGGTCCTGATCCTCTCATTTGAAGGATTAAATACATTTATGTATGAAATTTTGAAAATACTAACCAAAAGCCACCAAACAAGCTGGCCGTGGAATGTGCACACCTATGATCTCAACATGGGAAATGGAGACAAGAAGATCAGGAGTTGAAGACTAGCCTCAGCTGTAGTCTCAAGTTAAATAAAATAACAATTTAAAAAAAAAAGT
Source organism: Rhynchomys soricoides (assembly GCA_019843965.1). Classification (NCBI taxonomy): domain Eukaryota; kingdom Metazoa; phylum Chordata; class Mammalia; order Rodentia; family Muridae; genus Rhynchomys; species Rhynchomys soricoides. The sequence goes on along the minus strand of JADRCH010000005.1, from coordinate 13,301,749 downwards.
CTCATCTCCCAATGATGGTAACCACAGACAAGATCCAACATCATCTCTCTAGCCCAGATCCTCAAAAGTAGGTCAGCAAGATAAATGACTTCTGTGGTCCATGCTGGGTTCCTGGTGAGTCAGGAGGTGTTGGCCAAGCTGACAAGAGAATCAAGCTGTAATTGGAAGGAAGACTGCCAGGGCCCTTGAAGAGGAGGACTCTCAGACAGGTTACAGCAGCTAGACAAAATTCTTCTAATTACTGCGTCTAATTGGTCACCCCCAGGGTTGGTTTTTACAGTTTACTTAAAGCTAATCTCATAACGCATGTAAACATGTCACAGTGTCAGAGAATGAAAGCAGAAGGTCTTGAAATTTCTGCACAAATGTTCCCTCAAGACTGAAGCTGGCTCCTGGCTTCTCAGCAGCTCCCCTTAGTCTGTGCTTAAAAGGACAATGGCCAAATTTCAATTTCTAAGATCTTTGTCCTTCTGTCAAGTAGAACATTTACCCCGTCAATCTTGGGCTGATTCCTGCTTGCCCTTAGAGGCCCATCTTCTTTGTCTTTCCTTGTTGGCTTTTGCCTGATTCTGGCTCCTTCCCAGAGATCCTTTGTGCTGAGAGAACCCACTTCCTGCTCCCGGCAGCCAGAATTTTAATCTCTTATCTGGTTCAGCCACCAGGTCTTAGAGCCAAGATCTGCTGGTTAACTTTCTTCCCTCATCAATAAGGCGTAGATAGTACTGTCTGCTCAGTGTCTGAGTCTAGTGACAGTGGGGGAGAGGGCTGGCTATTGAGTATCAGATAAGTAGAGCACAGTGGGGCCAGGCATTATCAGTTTTGTGCATTTGTTTATGTGGCTCTCACTGATGGAGAATGAGTCATACCATAGACTGCATACCTCGGTTGGCATATTTTTATAGAAATATTTTAATCACAGAGCCAGCTGCTTTCCCGTTCATGATAATCCTCAATTAAAATATGCCTGCTCTTCTCCCAACAGTTGGCTCTGAAAACCCACCGTTAACAGTAATCAGAAAGTTCGTGTACCTGTTGGACCAGAGTGACTTGGATTTCCGGGAGGAGCTGGAGGTAGCCAGGCTACGAGAAGAAGTGGTGACTAAGATCAGGGCCAATCAGCAGCTGGAGAAGGACCTGAACCTGATGGACATCAAGATTGGACTGCTGGTGAAGAACAGGATCACGCTGGAGGTCAGTGGGCAGTGGGCCCCTCAGCTCCCAGGAGAGAAAAGAGTGTGCATGTGTGCTCCTGAGGATGGGTCCAGGAAAGCACATTGGGAATTTTGCATAAGTAGTCCAAGGTTTATCAATTTTTGTTATAAGTTACTCATTTTCATGCCCCTTGCCTATGACATATTTGTAAAGCTTTTTAACCACGCTGACAAGATTGGTGTCATTCCGGGTGGTATACAGGTTCTGAAATGTCCATACATACCTTTCTATAAATATTTCGCCATTCAAAAATACATGTTCTAATAGGAAAATACATCATCCTGATGCCAGCAGGCAGCACAGTAAGGCTGCCGGGGACTCAGGTCTTTTCCCAGAATCACTACTGACTGAGAGAAGAGGGCTGCAGATGATCCTGATACATTGAAGGGTGGCATAGTCAGGCCTAGTCTCCAAGTCCCTGCAAAGTGCAAGACACGTGTAACCTACTCCCAACATACACAGCAGTTGCAATCCTAGAAACCCAGGTGCATATTGACATTTTTATGTATGGAAAAATACATTGTGCAGATATGCAGAACACTTAGATTTGAGGTCCAAGTACTTACAAACACACCTATATAAATGAGCCGAAAGCATTCAAACACCCTGCAAGACCATTCAACCATCCTACAAAAGGCAGAGCCTCTGTCATCCCAACCCTCCACCCACCAGAAACCACAAATGGCTTCCAACTAATAATGGAAGTTTACATCACTTTACAAATGCCTCCAAAACACCCCTGTGGTTTCCAAAATGCCCCCAAGGCTGACACTGTATCACCAGTGGCCTCCAAACAATCTCTGAGACATGCTAGAACAACAGAAAGAGTTGGTATTACCCAGGAACAAATTTCTAGGGTAGGCTTGCTCTCCGTGGCCCTGTTCTTTTCCCACAGGCCACGCCCATTTTCAGGAAGCTGATCGGCTAAGAAGGGAAGTTGAAGTCTAGAAGCCTGGTGAGACGCTGGATAGTCAGAGCTTGAGAGCCAGTTCTCCATGATCTAGCACATGGTGCTAGATGGTAGCCACGGGACACCCCTGGGAATGCTCCACCCTCAGACCTAATAAAGACACCACGGAAGGAGCTGAAAAAGAAAGGAGAGAGCGAGAGACGAGAAGAAAATAGAGCAGTTTGTAACATTAGGAACTCATTATTTTGTTTTATTTGTTGGTTGGTTTTATTTTTTCCAGACAGGGTTTCATTCTGTAGACCAGGCTGGCCTGGAACTCAAAACTCTGCCTGTCTCTGCCTCCCAGTGCTGGGATTAAAGGCGTGCGCCACCACTGCCCAGCTTCATTCTGTTTTCTAAACATTCAAAAGGAAACCCCTTGATCTTCTATTCATTTTTCATTTGCATGAGAACTTTGAGAGTATAATGTATCCCAAAGGGTCTTTCAGGATGCCTTTTATGGACTTAAAATATATAAACAAGAAATGCCTTTCATCTCAAAATAAAGGATTAGTTTCAAATCAGCAGATACTTTAAACAGTATGTATCTGTGGAAATACAATCATGTAGCAGATAACCACATCTCTATAAATGTTTAAGATTTGGTTTGGTTTTATTAAGAGTATTCATTAATAGTTGATAGCTATGTGAAACAAACTTAATTTTTTTGCACCAGAAGCACTGGTACATAGGTAATAACTACTGTCGAGGCTAAGGCAGAAGAATTGCCTTAGCCCAGGGAATTGGGCATGAGGCATAGGCAAAGTTCTGTCCCCTCTCTGCAAAAAGTTCATTCTTCTGTGTATATTTTCAAACACTAAATGTACTCCCAACATTTATTAAAAGCTAAACTGGTGATTATTAAATATAGAGCCTTTATCTTATCACCGGTAGTTCTGTACTTAATTTAATGACAAGTTTAGAACAGTGGAGGTTTGCATATAATGCTACAGTAAAAATGAGGGACAGCTTTTAACACCTGAAAACTGGGGGTCAATGAATTAGTTACTTCTCTTGATGCTTTTGAAACATATTTGACAATTTAGTTTTGGGGACAGCTTCCTCTTGGCTCACAGTTTGAGGGCACAGTCCATCCTGACAGCGTGTCAATGACAGCTGCCCGAGCCATGGCAGCAGGAGTGTGAGGCAGTTACTCATTGCATCCAAGGCCAGGAAGCAGAGAGAGGTGAATGCGGGCACAGAGGGAGGTGAATGCGGGCGCCAACACAGTTTCCATTTCCCTGTGACCAAAGCCTCTGGGCTGGTGCCACGGCACTGAAGGTGGTCTTCCCTCCTTGTCTAAGCCTCCCTGCAAACGCCCTCACAGACGTGCCCAGAGGCAAGCCTCCAAGGCTGTCCGGAAGATGAACTGTCTCAACCTTGAATTCAGCCTGATGTGTGTACTATGTAACCAGTAAAAAGTGTCACGGAAGACTCAAGGCAGGAAATGGTTTTCAGTAGACTCGAGAAAAAGACAGTGCCTGAACAGTATGGCTTCTCCTATTATCAAGGGGAACTTTGGGGAGAAATCCAGGAAAAGAAAACAGCGACAGAAATTAGTTTTCATCATGCTTCCTGAACAACAAAGAAATGATGTTGAGCGTCTCGTGCTTCTTAGCCACGTGCATAGCTTATATCTTCTACAGGAAGTGCCAGCTCTAGTCCTTTGTGTGCTTTGGGGTTCTGAGTCTTTCTAGTTTCTAGTACTAAGAGCTTGTTTATCTATTCTGCAGGCATTTTCTCTCATCCTGTAAAGTCACGAAACATTTTAGTTTTGATGACGGCTGATTTTGTTGTTCCTTTTGTAATGTGTATTCTGTGTGATAGTAGAATCTGTTATCCAGTCCAAAGCCAAAATTGTTTGCTAGTTTTCCTTTCTAGGAGTTGGTAATTTCTGCTCCTGTATGTATTTCTGTTTTGAGGTCCTTGTTCTCTGAGGTAGAGATCTGACTCTTCCCTCACAGATGTAGGTATCTAGCTATTCCACCATCATGGTTTTAAGGGTACTCTCTCTCCATTTAATTTTCCTGGTGCTTGCATTAAATCCTGAGAACAAACAAGTACAGCTTTGGATAGAGCCTATGGCAAAGCCTGAGCTCACCTTCAATTTAATGTCCTCTCTTCTTGGTTTCCAGGTGAGGGAAACAAAATGCAGGTTGTGGTGTGTCTTAGTTAAGGTTTTATTGCTGTGAAGAGACACCACGCCCACAGCTCTCATAAAGGCCCCGTAATAGGAACTGGTTTACAGTCTTAGAGGTTTAGTCCATTATCATCATGGCAGAAAGCATGGCGGTGTGCAGGCAGACATGGTGCTGGAGGAGCTGAGAGTTCTACATCTTGATCCACAGGCAGCAGAAAAATGTGTTCCATACTGGGCGGGGCTTGAGCTTATGAGACCTCATCGCCCCTCCCGCAGTGACATACTTCCTCCAGCAAGGCCACACCTACTTTAAGAAGGCCACATCTCCTAATAGTGCCACTCCCTATGAGCCAAGCATTCAAACACTTGAGGTCTATGGGGACCATTCCTATTCAAATCCACTGAGTGTTTGGGGTGTGTGTGTGTGTGTGTGTGTGTGTGTGTGTGTGTTAGTGGTAAAGAGTACCAAGGTAAAAATAATGATGTCATAAAATTCTTCACAGGATGTAATCTCACACAGAAAAAAGCTCAATAAGAAAAAAGGTGGCGAAATAGAAATACTGACTAACACTGACAACCAGGGAATTAAAAGCTTGAGTAAGGAGAGACGGAAAACACTGGAGACTTACCAGCAACTCTTCTACCTTCTACAGGTGAGCCTGCTTCTCCTCCACTGTGGCTTGTGAATAAACAGCATGTTTCACGCTTGTGGATCCTTGCCTGTGCTTCAGCCAACAGCTTAGTTACATGCTGTATGTTAAGAGCATGGTAACAGCTTAGTATTACATTTATAATAAAACCTTAGGAAGTGCTTTACTAAGTACTAACCATCACGCTAGGTGCTCTACGTAGATTAACTCATTCGACTCTTGGTCTAGCCCTGAGAATTAGGATAAGCAATGTCATTCTTCCCATACAGCAGATGAAAAACCTCAGACCCAACCAATAAACAGTAGGCAGCATGCAGGCAGTTAGCCTTCAGGTTCACTCCCTTCACCACTGCACTGTACCCCAGTGATCTGCAGGAGCAATATGAATTTAATCATGATGACCTCAGCATGCTGTCACTAGATTTCATGTCAACCAGGGACAAAACTAGTCACTAGAAAAGCTTATCTGTACCAGGGCCAGACTTCCTCCTTTGGGAGACAGGGCCAGAGAAGTGGGACTACATTATCTTCATGGCATTATTTTGTGAACGGAACGAGTCATGATTTGACATTGCATCCAGGACACTGGATTATGGTTGGACTTTGATGGGCCAGCTATTGGCTTATTCCCCGATGAGTTACTCTTATCTACCTGCTGACAATCTGATTCATCACAGAGGAACCTGGGCAGATGCAAGTCTTAGCAACAGGCTCCACATCCCAAGAAAGCCATTGCCAAAGACGTGGGCCAGTTCATTGTGTGACTTCCAGGCCCTCGGATGCTTGAAACTTTGCTGGAGCACCTCCCTGGGATTGGATACATAGAGAGAACTCACTGCATGAGCTATAAACATGTACTAGCCCCACGGAGAGTACAGAATAACAGATTGGAGAATGCCTTCAAATGGATATATGTGCCTCTGATGGCCACTATGTGGCAGCATAGGAGGAAAAATGTCCATGCTTAGCTTTGCCTGTGCCATCCACTGCTGACCTGGCAACCTTTCCCTAAGTGAAGAGCCCCTCCCCGCTCCCTCCCCCGACTACCACCTCCACTGCAGGCCACCTCAAGCAGAGCCGCCTTGCTTGCCTTGCTTGTCCAATTTAGCGTAGGAGTAAACCGGTGGTTGAGTGTTTAAATCTTAAACACTTGTCAACGTTTTTTTGTATCCGTGAAATTACAAGTTTCTATAGGTTCTTTAAGTTTTCAAACTTTGATAGAGTTTCTGTTGTAAGAGAGGCAAGAGTGAAGTTGCCAAGAATTGTATTGTTTTGCCCTGTTATAACCTGAAGTTCACTGAGGCCAAAAGGCCCGGGAATGTGTTTAGAATGCTAGCATCAGCCTTCAACTGACAAAAAACACCCAAGCCAAGAGGAGCCGGGAGGAACTATTCAGCTGCATGTAGTCCAGGCCTTTACCTTGAGTCCAAGGCCAGTGAGCAAATTGCAGGAAAGAAAATGGCCTGGATTCCTTTTGTCCTTTGATCACACTTTAGTAAGGGCTCTTCACCAAGCTGTCCAGCCAGGAGAGGATTTGCTTAGGTTTGTGTCTCTAGCAGAGCTACACAGAAAGTACATTTTTTAAAATCACAATACCTACATTTAGTTATCAGTAGAAAAGAGTCTAGCAGTCTATGAAGAAAACACTGTTCTGGGCTGCAGAGATGGCTCAGAGGTCAAGAGCATTGAAGATGACCTAGGTTTGGTTTCCAGCATTGACATGAGTTGGCGTCTGTAACTCCAGTTCTGGGGTATCTATAACTCCAGTTCTGGGGTATCTGACACCCTCTCATGGCCTCCAGTACCTGCACATAAAGTGCACATACAGGCACAGTCCTTCAACCCATCACTCTGATCTCAAAACTAAATCAGAGTAGCAATGCAAACCCAACCGGGTTTTTCTTGGAAACCTTCAGGCCACGTGGTTAGGACATCCTGAGTGAATATTGGTGGTCAAGCATATTAACTGCACAATTTCTTTTCTCATGAGCAGTGAGGAGAAGAAGAAGAGTGGCCCATCTTTCTGTGTGAATTCCTCCCTCTGTACACACTGTTTTCTCCTTTTGGTCCAGTCGGCTCAGCTGCCAGAGGAAGGCTCTTAGACCGGAGGCTGGCTCTAATTTCACTGTCTTCATGGGACTCTGTTGTGTTTAAATTCCTGTCAATCTCTTGGACTCCTTGTTTTGGGGGGTGGGGTCCTTGTTTTAACTCATGTTCTTTCTTGTTGGCTATCCTCACCACTCCACCCCTCCCCCACTCCCCTAGCCCTTATCTTTCTCCCTCCTTGGAGTATATCATGGCAGGCTGGCTCCCTCTCTCCATGTGTAAGCAGGCCCTTTTCTTTCTCCTTCTAAACACAGACGGTGTGTATTTCCTTCTCTTAACCTATCAATCTTTCTAGGGCAGCTTGGGTGTTTTAGTATGTCCCCTTCTCAGTTCAGATTCTATGGGCCCACCTCCTCTTCTGTGTCTCTCTAATAAACATCATTATATGTGGTTAAAAGTACAAAAAGTATAAAAGATGACTATAGCAAACAAACCATGTAAGCAGCACTTACATCTTATAACCTTCAAATGTCGATTCCTACACTGTAGGTAGAATATTATTAGCTGATCTCTTTCAGAGGCTGTGCGCTAGGGACCCATCTGTTTCTCGGGATGCATTCAGTCATGGAAGAGCGGAGAATGAGATGCCATGCTCTGCTTTCATAGACATCTGCCTCTAGCTCCAAGGGCTGACTGCTCCCACCTTCTCTTGTAGACCAAACCTTCATACCTGGCTAAGCTGATTTTCCAGATGCCACAGAACAAGTCGACCAAATTCATGGACACTGTTATCTTCACACTGTACAATTATGCCTCGAATCAGAGGGAAGAGTACCTTCTGCTCAAGCTTTTCAAAACCGCTCTGGAGGAAGAAATCAAGTAGGTATAAAATCCATGAGAAATCACCATGACGCTCAGGGCTCCTCTTGTTCACTGTGAGCTAGCTCAGGCTCCTTTTGTTAGTGGTGGGCTAGCTCAGGATCCTTTTGTTAGTGGTGGGCTAGCTCAGGCTGACAAACATAACTTTAAATGGAATATACAGTAGAATTCTACTCAAAATACAATTGGAATGCGTCAAGTTTTGTGGGATTGAAATGGAATTTTAGTTAATAGTTGAATTTCAGTTTTTTTGTTTGTTTGTTTGAGGTTTTTTGGAACTATTAGCTGCAGATTTCTCCTGCCAGAGAGCCAATTGAATCAGCTTTTATTGTCTATGTCTTCAACAGCTGAAAACCAGTGGCTTATTGGAAGTCAATGAGAGGAGTTACTTTTAATTCTGAGTAACAGCATCCTCAACAAGTAGGGCAGAGGTTACCACCTCTGCTGAACAGTTGGTCTTCCTTTATTAGAATTTAAGCAGATTTTCCTGATGTGGTTTTTTGACTCAGTTAATATAAAAACTATATAAGTAGCTAAATAAATTTGTTCCCCAAAATGCATGAAAAGTGTCCCAAGCAAGAGTGGATCTTACTTGCTTTTGTAACCTACCAGAACCACAAGCCCTGCCAGCCCTTAGGGGCCTGTGAAGCACATAAGCTGGGCACCTGCACCCTCAGAGGATGACCAGAGAGGCCTAGTGCCCAGCAGTACAGTGCACCACATGGGCGACACATGCCAGGTCAGAGGGCTGTGGAGGAAAGGCCAGCTAAATTCAATTTTTATGAGAGCAGCTGCCTGCCCAGATTTTGAGGCATCGCTGTAAGAACTAGGAAGGTGTACTGGCTGGTTTTGTGTCAAGTTGACACAAGCTGGACACATGCCTCCATGAGATCCAGTGGTAAGGCATTTTCTCAATTAGTGATCAAGGGGGGGAGGGCCCCTTGTGGGTGGTACCATCTGTGGGTTGGTAGTCTTGGGCTCTATAAGAAAGCCAGCTGAGCAAGCCAAGAGGAGGAAGCAAGCCAGTAAGGAACATCCCTCCATGGCCTCTGCATCAGCTCCTGCTTCCTGCCCTGCTTGAGTTCCAGTCCTGACTTCCTTAGGTGATGAACAGCAGCATGGAAGTGTAAGCTCAATAAACCCTTTCCTCCCCAACTTGCATCTTGGTCATGATGTTTGTGCAGGAATAGAAACCCTGACCAAGACATCATAGGCTCTCTTCATGGTGCCAAGCCTCACTTCCTTTGCATGACCCCTTCAGTACTAGACTGTCAATTGCAACTGAGGCTGCACCTTAACCAATGGCCTTCCACGGCCTCTCACAGTGCCCAGGCCTCAGCTGCTCTTCATGACTCCTTCATGCCTTCAAAACCAGTACCACCTGGGTGACTCTTACACATTACCAAGTCTAGCCACAGCACAAGGTACAACCCTGGCTATTTCTGGAACGCAGCCTCTGTGCTCTCAGAAAACACTTCTCAGAAGATTTCACCTCAGTGATGCTGGTCTTTTCCAATTACCGCCAATTTCCCAGCTCTAGCCAACCAGCATCAATAGTCCCAGTAATGCAGTGGTTTTGCTTTAGTAGTTTTGGTATCTTGTTAATCACAGCTGATTTCTTCAGCCCCAGCTAACCAAAACCACAGAATCTTAAATCAAACTAGCAATGGTCCTGATAAGTCTTTAATATTCCCTCTGAAATTTCACAATCCAGGCCTCCATCTTCTGCATTGTTTTCAACATTATCTTCCAAGCTCCTACAGAACATCCCACGGAGCTCTTAACATCCCAATGGCTCTTCTAGCTCAAAGTTCCAAAGTCCTTCCTCAGTCCTCCCCAAAACATGGTCAGGTTGTCACAGGAATACCTTACTTCGATGGTACCAATTTGTCTTAGTCAGGGTTTCTATTCCGGCACAAACATCGTGACCAAGATGCAAGTTGGGGAGGAAAGGGTTTATTGAGCTTATACTTCCATGCTGCTGTTCATCACCAGAGGAAGTCAGGACTGGAACTCAAGCAGGGCAGGAAGCAGGAGCTGATGCAGAGGCCATGGAGGGATGTTCCTTACTGGCTTGCTTCCTCCTCCTGGCTTGCTCAGCTGGCTCTCTTATAGAGCCCAAGACTACCAGCCCACAGATGGTACCACCCACAAGGGGCCCTACCCCCTTGATCACTAATTGAGAAAATGCCTTACCGCTGGATCTCATGGAAGCATTTTCTCAACTGAAACTCCTTTCTCTGTGATAACTCCAGCTTGTGTCAAGTTGACGACACAAAACCAGCCAGTACAGAAGGGGTAGAAGCAGAACGGCCACAGATGCAGGAAAGACAGATTTGTTTGGCCAGGTGAAGCCGCAACATTGTACTGGGTCTATGGCACAGGAAAGCCTGAGAGAAGGCCAGGTGCTGGGGCTGTTTACCTTTCCTTATTTTAAGATTCACTCTGTGGGGGGGGGGGTACATGTGTATGTGTGTGTGGTGAGGTGTCTGATGTGTGTGGTATATGTATGTGTGGTGTGGGGTGTGTGTGTGTGTGTGTGTGTGTGTGTGTGTGTGTGTGTGTGAGAGCAGAGGGTATTGGATTCCTGGACCTAGAGTTACAGCCATTGTGAAACACCAGACATGGCTCCTGGGAACCAAACTCTTGTCCTTTGGAGGAGTAAAAAGCACTCTTTACTGCCTAGCCATGTTTCCAACCTCTCTCTTTACCTTTACAAAAGGTTTTGGACCACACTGATTTTTTTTTTTTTTCTTGAGAAAAAAAATCTAAGCAAAGTATATATTTGCTGAATGAAATAAAGCTACACAAGTTAGAAAAATAAGGAGAGTCATAGAAAAAAACCATAGTTTGTGTGTTTAAAATGCTGAGTTTGAACAATAGAGAACATTTTGGTAAAAATATATAAACAAAAATAATAAATTCCAAAGTGGTTCCTAAGAAGGAGGTGCTGCTTTAAAATTCAGACCTAAGGACAGGTCCCAAAGAGAGGAGTTACTCAAGCTCTGAGTTGGTGAATGAGGGGACAGCACCCAGGCTTTGCTGGATCAGTAACTGGTTTTGGCTGGATCACTGACTTTACCTCATCCATCTTACTAGCTCCATGCAACTGGAGGCTGGGGTAGACAGACAGACAGACAGAAAGAAAGAAAGAGGGGGAAAAGAAAGACAGAAAGAAAAGGAAGGAAGGAAAGAGAGAATTTAACTCTGATGGAATAACTAGGTCCAATAAAGACCAGAATAGACAGTACAAACAAGAGAGACTTAAACAAGAGGAGATCTTCAGAGCCAGATAGTTCATCTATGGACTGCATCAGAGACCACGTAGCAGTGAAATTAAGAGGGTCTGGAGATGCCGAGGCAGTTTGTTCAACCAAGAAAAACTTCAAAATGTGGTAAACAGAGGGATAGTATCACCCAACTCTCTTAGTTGGGGTTCAATTTGCAGCTCATCCCTCCCCGTAGGATGAGATTGAGGCTGTGGCTTAATTTTCCAGAGCTTGAATTGCTCGGGTAAGAAATGCACATCTTACAAGCGGCAGCTTATGTTGAAGCCATATCAATTCTATTGCAAATGAAGAAAACTAAAACTCCACAAAGCTTAGGGTCCACGTGGTCTATCCTGTTTAAACTCTCCAAAGAAGCCAACCACCTTATCTTGGCTTGGGCTTTCTTAGGTCAAAGGTGGACCAGGTACAAGACATAGTGACAGGCAACCCTACAGTCATCAAGATGGTTGTCAGCTTCAACAGAGGTGCCCGGGGACAGAACAGCCTGCGCCAGCTCCTGGCTCCAGTGGTGAAAGAGATCATTGAAGACAAGGCCCTGATCATCAACACCAACCCTGTGGAGGTGTACAAGGCTTGGGTGAACCAACTGGAAACGCAGACTGGAGAGGCCAGGTAACAGAAACAGTGGAGTGTATAATTACAAAGCTTTGTCATGCTTTGTAATTATTAATTTTGAAAAGTTTTTGGTTGGTTGTTTTGTTTTAATTTTGCGTGTATTTTACACTTCATTGTATGTATGTGTCTGGTGCCCAGAGAGGTCAGAACAGCACAGCAGATCTCCTGAAATTCGAGTTATGAATAGTTGTAACCCACCACATGGGTGCTAGGATTTGAACCTTGGTCCTCTGCAAGAAAAACTAGTTCTCTTAATCTCTGAGCCGTCTCTACAGCCCCTCATGTTCATTGTACATATATATATTCTTAAGCCTTGTTAAAGGGGGAAAAAAAAGAAAGTTACTATCAAAAGTAATTTTTTAATCTGAAATGTAATCTTCCCTTAACATACCTATGGTGTTCATATTCCTAGACTTCTGTGTGTGTGTGTGTGTGTGTGTGTGTGTGTGTGTGTCCGCATCTACTCCCTGTTTTTTAGAAACAGGGTGTCTCACTGGCCTGCGATTCACAATTCAGTGAGGCTGGCAGGTCAGTGAGCTCCAGGCACCCTCCTGTCTCCATCATTCCAGAGCTGGGATTCACAAGTGTCCTCCAGCATCCCTGGGCACTCTTTTAGGAGACCTCTTTCCCGGTCTCTGGCCCTG